>OV839568.1:45786251-46986251 GCA_929447395.1 Epistrophe grossulariae
CTTAACTTAACTAATTAATCCGACCCTGTACACTCTGTACACTGTACAAGTGTACAGTCATTTCTTAGAACCTTGTTTAAAGCATTGGATATATTGGTTATTTTTAATTTCAAACTTCCATTTAAATTATATTAATAGTATGTACATGATTTGGTTCTCTGTTTTTCTCTTGTGTAGAGGTATATGCCTAGCTTACTCTCTTATAATGATGCTGATTTTCTATAACCTTTGTCTTGACGTCATGGATTTTCCAAGATTTGCTTCACATCATGACTGCAATTCGAGGTATAAAAACTGAATGTTCTGATCAGGAACGACACAAAAGTTATTCTCGATGGGAAGAGTGATGATCAAAAGAACTTTGCTTGCTATAGCCCTTGTGGTGACTAGCGGAATTGGTAAGACTTAAATTGGGAAGATCAATATTTACGGAAGATAATTAATTTAAATTTTTTTCTTTGGAATTTTAAGCAAAAGCTAGCCCTTATGGCGCTTACGGTGGAGGCGGAGCAGCAGCAAGTGCAAGTGCAAGCTCAGCAGCATCGGCAAGCAGCTTTGGAGGCGGCGGTGCAGGTGGATATAATGGAGGTGGCGGATGTGGTGGAGGCAGTGGATGCGGTGGTGGAGGTGGTGGAGGTGGTGAAGGTGGTGGAAATGCATTCCTCGGTGGAGGAGGTGGGCTATCTCTTGGATTGAAAAAGGATATAAACTTTGGATTTGGTGGAAAAGGTGGCTTACTGGGCACGGGTTTGCTTAATGGTGGTGGTGGTGGTGGCGGCCTCCTTGGTGGTGGAGGTGGTGGCGGCCTCCTCGGTGGCGGTGGCCTTCTTGGAACGGGCTTATTAAAAGGAGGTGGAGGAGGAGCTGGATCTAATGGCGGCTGTGGTGGACCTGGTGGTGGATGCGGTGGCGGCGGTGGTGGCGCTGGTGGTGGTGCTGGTGGCGGCGCCGGTGGTGCTGGAGGTGCAGGTGGTGGTAATGGAGGATTTGGTGGTGCAGGAGGTCACGCAGGAGGAGCCGGTGGTAATGGAGGTGGATATGGAGGCGGAGCTGGTGGTAATGGCGGTGGATATGGTGGAGGAGCTGGTGGTGCTGGTGGTGGAGGAGGTGCAGGTGGTGGTGGAGGCGGTGGAGGCGCCGGAGGTGCCGGTGGCGCTGGTGGTGCTGGTGGATTTGGAGGACATGGTGGATTTGGAGGTGGAGCAGGAGGTGCTGGAGCTGGTGGTGCAGGAGGCGGTGCAGGAGGTGCAGGTGGTGCCGCAGGTGGTGCAGGAGGCGCAGGTGGTGCCGCAGGCGGTCATGGAGGTTATGGTGGTGGCGCAGGAGGTGCTGGAGCTGGTGGTGCAGGAGGAGGCGCTGGAGGTGTCGGAGGTGGTCGCGGAGGTTATGGAGGAGGTGCTGGTGGATCAGGAGGCGGTCACGGAGGTTATGGAGGTGGTGCAGGTGGCGCAGGAGGTGCTGGAGCAGGTGGTGCAGGAGGAGGCGCTGGAGCTGGAGGCGCTGGTGGTGCCGGAGGCGGGCACGGAGGTTATGGAGGAGGAGCTGGTGGTGCAGGAGGCGCTGTAGCTGGTGGCGCCGGAGGTGGTGCAGGAGGTGCGGGTGCAGGTGGTGCCGGAGGCGGTCACGGAGGTTATGGAGGAGGTGCTGGTGGAGCAGGAGGCGCTGGAGCTGGAGGCGCAGGAGGTGGTGCAGGAGGTGCGGGTGCAGGTGGTGCCGGAGGCGGTCACGGAGGTTATGGAGGAAGTGCTGGTGGTGCTGGTGCTGGTGGTTATGGAGGAGGTGCCGGAGGTAATGGTGGTGGTGCTGGAGGTGGTGCTGGAGGTGGTGCTGGAGGTGGTGCTGGAGGTGGTGCTGGGGGAGGTGCTGGAGGAGGAGCTAGTGGTGGTTCTGCTGGAAAGGGCGGTTTCGGCGGTTCTGGAGGTCTCGGATTCTTATCAAGTAAACCACATAATATTGCCCAACTTTACGCACCCCCGTCAGGTGGCAATTGCAATAAACCAGGTGGTTGTGGAAATGGTGGTGCAGGATCACCCGCTTCAGGTTCCGGAAATCTGTTTGGTGGCGGATCAGCCAGCGCGAGTGCTGATGCATCTGCATCTGCTCATGCTAATGCCATTTCTGGGCCTAGTTTTCTAACTGCAAGACCAGGTGGTGGAAAGCATGGCGGAGGTGGTTTCCCTAGTGGCGGACCCCATGGTGGTGGATTTCTAGGTGGTGGAGGCTTTCCGAACAGCGGTCCCTCACCTGGTTGTGGTGGAGGAGGTTGCGGTGGTGGTAGTTCTGGATGTCGTGGTGGATCATGCGGTAATGGTGGTGGTGGAGGTGGAGGAGGTGGCTTCCCAGGAGGTTCATCACCATGCTCAACTGGAAATTGCGGTGGCGGTGGAGGAGGTGGAGGTTCTCCTCATGGTGGAGGTGGTTCCCCAGGAGGTGGAGGCGGTCCTATTTGGGGTAGCAGACCGAATGGTGGGGGTGGAGGTAGTCCTGGTGGCGGTGGAGGTAGCCCTGGTGGCGGTGGAGGATTTGGTGGTGCATTCAGTAGTGCAAATGCACATAGTTCAAGCTTTGCTGGAGGTGGTGGCTTTGGAGGTAGCCCTGGTGGTGGTGGTGGCTACGGTGGAGGCCCTGGAGGTGGTTCAGGGGGTGGTCAAGGTGGACGTGGAGGTGGTGGTGGTGGATGTGGAGGAGGTGGTGGTGGATGCGGAGGTGGTAATGGTGGTGGCCACAATGGAGGAGGAGGTTGCGGTAGCGGAAGCTGTGGTGGTGGTGGAGGAGGTGGAGGTGGTCCAGGAGGCTCAGGTGGCTATGGTGGAGCATTTGCTGGAGCTTCTGCTTCTGCATCGGCTTCTGCAAAAAGCCATAGTTATGGAAAATAAATTTCAGTCCTTTGTATAAAAAAAATATAATAAACATAGAATTTTAAGAAATTAGTTTTAAATTATACATTTCGTAACTAGTTACTAGTTATTTTGACTGTAAATATGTTTTTTTTTAAATAAATAAAAATAAAACTTGTAAAACGAACTTGATATTTTTGTTTTTTTTTTACTATAATTGAAGGAGAAACATTTTCTTATCAAAGTAAATAAATCAAAGGTTATAAATAAAATTTGAACTCGAATCTTATCAATTTTCATTAAAAAATTATACACAAAATACATCATTAGAATTTCTAAATAAATTTTGTTTACGCAACAAATGCAATGCAGTGGAAATCTATTTACAAGTGGTTTTAAAAATTAAAGGAATTATTTGAAATTCAGAAACAAAATTAGAATTTAGTTCGAGAGAAAAAAATAAAAAAAAAAATCCCATTTTAATTGGTTTGGAAAAAGTATTGCCTTAGGGGAACGTGTTGTTGATCTTTTTCTATCACTTTAGAATAAGAGGGTGTCTGATAACTGTACTTAATTTTAAAATTCGACGTTGAAAAAAAATCGATTTTTGTTGTCGATTAATGAGATCAGATAAACTTAATCTTAGGTAATAAAATTTAATTTCACTGTAATCGCTACTGAAATTTTAAATGCGTTATGCAGTTACAATTTTGCCTGCACGAGATAAATAAAAAAAAATTATAGTTGTGATTATGAATGTAACAATTGTTAGCGGCGCTCATATCAATGGGAAATTTTGGCATTTTCTTAAGAACACCGTATAAGGAGGCTATCTACCAAAATCCAGCTTTCCGGCGATTTTTTCCGAGGCAAATGCTTTATTGACTGCACTACTAGGTATTTCCAAATAAGACAATGGCACACTTAGTATAACAGTTACAATTTTATAGCTACTGGCTTGACACCAGGGTAAAATAAAAGTTATTCGCTACATGGCCCTCATCAGTTCAACGTTGCCCCATCTCAAATGGAAAAGATTCGGGTGTTTGAAAGTCAATGCTTACTTCGCTGCCTTGGATTGCACAGAACACCAGAGACCGAGTATCATGCAATATTATTCCAAAAGGGTTCTATACAACGGAGTCAACATAAACAGAATAGATAAAAGTGGATTCAGGCTCACAATGCAAGAGCGATGTCCTCTGCTAATAGACTAATCCTCGAGGCTTATTACCCCATAGTGAATATTTCGTTCAACCTAACGCATTCCTCCATCTAGACAGTCGAGGCCTGATCCAGTATAGAGAGGTGGCTGAGGCTCCGCCAATCTACCACTTCGGCCGTAGAACTGCGGATAGGCGGCTTCGATATGATCGAGAGTCGAGACGTGCTCACACAAGGTGGCGCTGAGCGAATTCGGTTTAGTAAGACTGGTGTCCGATCGGGAAAGAAAGGTTGGAAGAAGCAGGAGAACCAGTTTTGGTGGCTCAATGCTGAACTTGATATTTAAAGTCGACTATCTTGTTTTTGAAATGTCTTGGCCGACTTAAATTTAAATGTAGGTTAATAGTTTTAAGTAGGGAAAGTTGGGGTGGCACCAAAAAAAAAAATTTAAAAAACCAAAAAAAAAATTGAAAAAAATTATAAAACCAACAATTAAAATCAACAAAAAAAATATAAAACCGAAAACGCTGCTGTGGCTGCTTTAGTTTTTAAGTAGTTTTAAGTAATTTTAAGTAGTTTCAGTAATTTTAAGTAGGTATACACTAAACATAGTTTTAAATAGTAGTAAGTAGTTTTAATTAGCTTTATTATAGTTTAAGCAGTTTGTAAGTTTTATAAAAAAATACTAAAAACGATCAAGACATACCAAGTTTTTTTTTTCAAATCTTTCTTGGTGAAAAATAAAACCAATAAGGAGTTTTAGGATTAGGTAATTAGTTTTTAGGCCGAAAGGCATTAATAGTTATGATAATATAAATTGACTTAAGAGCACCCGTTTAGGGCCAGTAAGTTAGTTATTAAGTTATTGATAAGCAGGCTAGTTTTTCATGAATTTTTGTCTAGCTTTAAGATAGTTATAAGTTTAAGTTGAATAAAAATGAATTTGAAAAAAAAAAAATAACAGTTACAACCATTTTACTAATCAGACCCATATCCAAATAATGCATCCCTAATAAGAGATATAAGGATTCTGACAAAATATCTTTTACTTTTTCTCCGCCTAACTATGACAACTATTACTATCTTTATCCACTAGAAGACTTCCCCATACATCCTATTCGAATGTGCTTCAACATTTCTTTGTCGAAATCGAAGTGCATTCGATTTCACTGCCTTCTTTTATACATAAATTGGTTTATTACAAGTTGAAGAGCGTAAAATGAATTCCTTTTAAAATAATTTTCCTGTCAATTCCCTTTTCTGTTCATCCGGTAGTTCAAATATCTTTATACATATAAAGCTATATATTTTATCCCCTTTGGATTGCTAGATTTATTCTTGGATGATTTTTAAACTAGCTCCTTTATGTTTGTGTTATAGTGTGCTCCTCCCTAACGTAATGAAGTGAGAAGACAGGTCAAATATATATTTATGTATTATATACAATGTGACCATACGATACTTATATTATAAGAAAACTATCAACAACCGTTTTTATACATAGAAACTTGAACCTTGTATGTATACGTAGGATGTTGTCTGTAGCTATTTCTTAGCACAGATATTTGTATTCCCCATATACCGACTTGTAGAGACTGAATATCCCACCACTTGGTCAGTAAAAAAAAAAAATACTTCCTTGTGTTGTCCTTTTCCCTGAAGTTTGCATACGTTATTTTATCAATAAAACGGGACATATTCAATTGTCCTATATATGATTTCCTAGTTTCCTGTTTTTGTGTGTGCGGGGGTAATTTGTTTTGATGGCTCTTGAACACGGAATAGGAAGAAACCTTTTTCCAATGTTGAAGATTGGCAAAAAGGTAATGGACCTTCAATGTGTATTACCTATAGTGATATCTTTATCCAGATATATTTATGTGAATCAAGGTATTTGATGTATAATAAATGAAATGGCTGCATTACGATAAGTGATTCGTATATATATGATGCTAAGTTTAACTGGAAAGGGGTTCTGTTGGAAAGTCACAGGTACTTTGAAGAAGATTAATTAAACATTTTACTTTCATGTTTTTGTATTATAGTTACAAGTCAAAAGCAATTTATAAACATTCCTGCATATATGGGTGATTCTCTGCCAACTGTGATTCTTTGTGTCCAGGGCTTTATTTGTAACTTAATATAAAATTTTCTTATGAATTTCTGGTTTGAATTGTGAAAATAAGTTTGTACTACAATTTACATTACATATTGTTTAAAAATTTGCTACCCTTTCCCCTTGGCATTTAAAGTATACGCAAAATGTCAGTACCGTGGCATGTCCCATCCTTGTTTTTCAAATTAAATCTACTATTTTCTATTAAAATACATCATTGAATAAAAATGTTGTCCTCAGAGAAGTTTGAGTACAATAGTTGCTTGATTAAATTTTGACAATATCAAGTCAAAATATTTGCTCTCGAATTAAATAATAATAATGGAATGATGTCCTTGGATTTCATTTTATTTTTGAATTCGAAAGATTTCCAGCTGAACCGCCATTTTGTTTTTAGTTTGATGGCATTTGTGTGGTACCGTTTGAAAGAAACACTATTTATTTATTGTTTACAAAAGTCAATTTATTTTATTAACGTAATTTTGCTGTAAGAGTGAAGTGTTTTTATTCTAAAATCGTGTGTCACAAAATTATCTGTCAGTACCGTGGTAGTGTTATCCAAGCGTGTTATGAAATTTGTTGGGGTGAATTTTAGAATATTGTATTTCTTTCAAAGTCATATAAGTTAAAATTAAAAGGGATTTTATTTTTCTCCGAAGCTTTGAGATATGAGGTTATATTAAAGCCCAAATGTCAGTACCATGGGTGTCAGTATCGTGGTACATTTATTTATAATGAACTTAAATTAAATGATTTCCAGCAATTTTGCTAAAAATCTTGTTATTTTTTTTATTAAGAATGGTACCAGTACTTCGGACAAAACATATAAAAACAAATCCGTGCAATAAATGTTGAGTTGTAACCTAGCATTAAAATTAAGACTCCAACCTCAAAAAACAAATTTCACACTGAACCAAAAAGGTACGTAAATACAATAAAAAAGTTTGTTGGGACAATAAATTTATTTATCAATTTTCGTCCAACAAACTGGTTTATTGGGCCAATAAAAAACGGTTTATTGGCCCAATAAATATTTATTGATACAAGCAGAAGCGGTTTATTAACCCAATAAACGTTTATTGATACAAGCTAAATCTGTTTATTGGCCCAATAAACATTTTGTTGATACAAGCAAAAGCGTTTATTGACCCAATAACTGTTAATTGACCCAATGAACGTTAATTTATACAAGCAAAAGTGGTTTGTTGTCCCAATAAACGTTTATTGATACAAGAAAAATTGGTTTATTGGCCCAATAAACGTTTGTTGAGACAAGAAATTATTTATTGAATTATTTATTTTTTTACAAAAATGGTGAGTTGCGGCAATGTACTTTTTGTATTGGCCCAATAAACTATTTACTGGCCCAATAAACTATTTATTGTCCCAATAAACTATTTATTATCCCTATAAAGTGTTAATAAGTTTAATTTTGTTTTTTAATTATAATTGACTGTTATAGAATTCACATTGTGTACATGCTGTGATTCTTATAAGAGTCGCTAAGCATCGAACATAATTTGCGTCTTAGAAGGGTGCGACAGCATTTTACAAAACGCATTTTGTCACTTGAAATTTTAATTTTTATTCAAGTGACCTCAACTCCAGAATGCGTTTCGTAATATTATGCTGTCGCAGTTCGCACCCATCTAAGATGCAAATTATGGTTAATGCTTACCGACTCTATATAAAAATCACAGCATGAACAGACTGTGCATTTTATGAGAATCGACCATAATTTGAAAAAAATAAAATATTTAACTACTCCTTAAAACTTTATTGGGACAATAAATAGTTTATTGAGCCAATAAACAGTTTATTACGATAATAAACAAAAATGTTAAAATCAATTAAAATGTTTATTGCCATTTAATAAATTGTTTATTGCGCCAATAAAAGCATTTATCAAAGTAAAAAAAGAAGTTTTATAAAAAAATTGTTTGGCGCAATGTATGAGTTTATTGTACCAAAAAAAAAGTTTATTGATACTAGCAACCGGTTATTAATTTTTAAATTTTAATTTTCAATAAACGGAGTTTTGTTGAGCCAACAAATGGTTTATCGAATACAATTTTTTTAAACAATAAATGTTCGTAGTATCAACAAAAAGTTTATTGAGACAATGAAAAAACAGTCAATAAACGGTGTTTATTGATATTACAAACGATTTTTTTTTCAGTGCAAAAACTAAAAAACATATAATTTTGAATAAAACATTGCCTTTCAAAGTTGAAAACGTCAAAACGTAAGAGGGAATTAAGAAACTCACCAAAAATATTGTCAAAATGAATAAAAACGTTTAAAAATTCAAAAATAAAAAATCAGTGTCAGCATCATGCCTTCGAGATTTAGTACTTTTTACGATATATTTTGTTCCTTAAAAGTTGTAGTAAAATGCTCTTACACATTTAATACCATGTCTATTTAAAGATAAATAAAATAAAAAAAAATAATTTTCAATGACTTTTAATTTTAGCAAAATTTTAATTTAAAAAATCACATCTTACAGATCTCTCTCTTACAATACTATGTAAAAACATGAGTATAATTGTTTCGGCAGAAATTTGTAAAGCAATTTTATAGTACTTCTCAAGTCAAATACCTATACCTTCAAATATCTAGGTACCTACAGTATATGTTTTAGTGAAAAATAAATTAAAAATTCTTTTCATGAAACTTATTTTTCAGTAAGAAGCAAATTTTACTTTCGTATAATTTTAGCGCATCTATGCAGAATTGTAGGTATCAAAGTGATTTGAAAACAATTATTTTTTTGATGTGTAAACATCAATGTCGGCGGTAGGGTAAATTATAAACGTAGCTTTTTAGCAAAATGTAGCAACAAAATTTTTTTTCATTTCACTTTTTCATTTTTTATTTGCATTTTAAGTTTAAAAAACGAATTTCTGCCCACTAAAATAAGACTAAAGTTCGCGGACAAAATCTTAAAAAATTAGATTTTCAAAAAAAAATGTTTGCCAGAAATTGTAGTTTTTAAATGCTATTTTGAACACTTAGTAAGAATTTGTAGCTTTAACGGTGTTTTTATATTCAAAAAAATTTCAATTTCCCTCAAAATGGAACTACCAAAAAAAAAAAAAACAGAAAACACGAATTTAAAGTCTCCCTAAACATTTAATTAAATGCGCCAACCCCGATATTTTTGCTAGCATATTTTCACTCACTCCTGGAAAAATCGGAAGTTTACTAAACCTCTTAAAATTGTCCATTTCTTTCAATTTTGGGCCAATGTTCTGCCAAAATTCATTTAATCTAATGAAATTGGAATAAAATTGGTAGAATTTCGTTAGTTTTGTGAATTAAACGTTCGCAACAGCAAAATACCAAAGACATACAAATAAATATACATACATGCATACAATTTTTCGCAGCTGGCAAGTCATGTTTTTTTTAACACGATCTGTAGGTCCTGCATACAAACGTAGAACATATAGGAGAATATTGGAATTGGGTTCAGAGTTTTTGCTGATCACATTACGTCTTTGAAGGCAAAATAAATCTAAAAATTGTGAAAAGTATTTGCTTTTATCCAATTAAGTGATTTTTTATGTTTTTTCTTGAAATATTATTTCCTACAAATACGTATTGCAAAATATTCCGATAAACATTTAAAATAAACATTTAATTTAAATTTAATTTAAAAAATTAAGAAGCAAATAACAGAAAATATTAAAATAAGTATACAATTTTTGTGATGAAAAAATTTACAGATTTCACTCATAGAGTAACTATGGGGACATTGAAAATGACTTGTGTTAGCTCGATAAAATAAAAATATGAATAATCTTGGTGATTTCTATTTTGTATCCTATAGTTGCACCAAAACTTCTGAAGCTGTCTATAATAAACCATTCTTCAGTCTGAAATAACAATATGTATATATTTTTAATGTCAAATCCCAGTTGGCGGTTAAATTAATGTTGTTCAGTTCAGTTTATTTAATCACGCCGTTGATGTTGAAGAAAACCAAATATTTGCTCAAATTTGCTCAAATTGATTTACAAGTCTCTCAACTTATTGAACTATTTATATATAGGCAAGTTATTTGATTTACTGTCAAAGTGAACCCTTTTTAACGCGAGACCAAATTTATAAATAATTTGATGTGTATAGCTCAAACTCAATGCAAACCTGATTTACCTAATTGTTTTTAGGTATTCTATAATATTTTGCATTTTAACTCATCTTTTAATAAATTTAATAAACTCGTGTAATTTCTTAAGACAATATAAATGGTTTTGACAGTTAAGCAGTATTCTTTTATCTGAGTATATGAAAAGCAAAGCACCAATTAAGTTGACAGCTGAGTTGACAACCAAATTGAATCGTATTTTTTTTTCATTTGAGGACCTTAAGGTAGAACTGTAATAGTCGGAAGATGTTGGAAGAAAATTCTCTCAGTTCACTTACGCATGGAGCGGTCGGTGAGCGCTCTTCACTTCCGAAAGCAAAAGTAAAAAATTGGTCGAAACAAGCAAAACTCAATTATGGGCACGTCATATGAATTCTTTGTATTCGTTTCGTTTCGTACGACCACTTAGGTCAGCATCCGACTATTATAGTTTTACCTTTAACCTTGAACATCTGAAGATTAGAACTAAATCTATATAAGTTTATTAAAGAAGTTCAATTATATTGCAGTACCTATTAATATTCTAAGTTCAATAATCGCATTGGCTTAGACGTACATAGGTAAAGTTTTGTAACATAAATTTATAGCCTGAGATTTTACTTGAATTCTAAGACCTTAATTTCAAAGATCCGATAATTAGAACAGAAGATAAAAGCTTACCAAATAAACCCTTTTC
The DNA here is from genome assembly GCA_929447395.1 of Epistrophe grossulariae. NCBI lineage: Eukaryota > Metazoa > Arthropoda > Insecta > Diptera > Syrphidae > Epistrophe > Epistrophe grossulariae. The sequence goes on from OV839568.1 coordinate 45,797,198, forward strand.
GATATTTATATTTAAGTTGCTTAGGTAAGTTAATCCTACCTCTAGACTGATTAACGTTAACTTAAATACCTTAACCTTCAACAACTGACCCTTAGAACTAATGTTGTAAGTTTATTAATGAGAAACGCAAGTAGGTACCTTTGCATATATCAGGCTCAAAAATAACATTGGTTTGGACGTAGGTCAAGTTCAAAAATCGCATTGGCTTAGACGTAGTTCAAGTTCCAAAATTGCATTGGCTTAGACGTTGGTCAAGCTCAAAAATCAAAGTGGTTCCGACGTATAGTTCAAGTTAAAAAATCACATTGGCTTAGACATATGTCAAGTTCAAAAATCGCATTGGCTTGGACTTAGGTAAAGTTTTGTGACATAAATTTATAGCCTTAGATTTTACCTTAATTTTAAGACCTTAACCTCAAAGATCCGATAATTAGAACAGAAAATAAAAGCTTACCAAGTCAACCCTTTTCGATATTTATATTTACGTTGCTTCGCCTTGTTAATCCTACCTCTAGGCTGATGTTAATTAAAATACCTTAACCTTCAACAACTGGCCCTTAGAACTAATGTTGTAAGTTTATTAAAGAGATTCACAAGTAGTTATCTTTGCATATTTTAGGTTCAAAAATCGCATTGGTTTGGACGTAGGTCAAGTTCAAAAATCGCATTGGCTTAGACGTAAGTCAAGTTCGAAAATCGCATTGGTTTAGACGTTGGTCAAGTTTAAAAAACGCATTGGTTTAGATGTTGTTTTGTCACATAAATTTGTAGCCTGAGATTTTACCTTAATTCTATAAGACATTAACCTCAAAGATCCGATAATTAGATCAGAAGATACGGCTCAGGTTTCCATTAGGAACATTAAAACAAAAATATGAAAAAATATGTTTTGGACGCCAGCTGAGCCATAAAGCACGAAAATAATAATTATTTTGTGCGGAAATGATTATTAACAAAGTTATAAACAATTTAAGTTTGCTTAGGTCCTTCCCATTAAACTACTTACTATACGAAACAAAATATGAAAAAGGCTGTTTTCCTAAAAGTATGCAACCCTTTTGATATCATATTATCTAGTAAGTCAGCTACAGTACTGTTTATTACAAAAAAATTGAAAACATACCAAACTGACGAAATAGGCGCCTGCCTGGCGACTGAACATACCCTAAGCGGAGCAACGGAGTTGCGTGAGCGGGACTGTACCTTAAAAAGGGAGTTAAAATCCTTTGAACCCGCGAAGCGGGCCACCCACAGTACTGTTTATTACAAAAAAACTTGATATCAACCGAACTGAAAACAAAAACATTTTCACTGATAAAATTATATCAGAAGCGTTGTATACTTTTTGGTGAATACCACATTTGCTTTTAAGTTAGTATTTTTAATCTGTCAATCGCATCCACTTTTACTTCTTTAATTATGTTAATTGTTTATAACTTTTATATTGTTTTATGATTGTTTTTAATTAACTGGAAATTTTTCTACACAGAAAATCGCAAATAACCATTTTGAAGTGCATTTATGAAGTAAATTAATCTGTTTTCATGAAGCTATGGTGCAAAATTTAATTGTTTATATCTTTGTTAATAACTATTTCCGCACTAAAAAAAAATTTTTTTCTTGTTTTATACGCTATTTCACAACATTAAAAAAAAATTTGTTTTGTTCCTTCAATGTTCGTAATGGAAACCTGACCCCCTATTATTTAAATTATTTCAAAATCTTAATCTTTAAGATCCGATTATTAGTACAGAAGTAAAAAGGCAACCGCAGAACAACTAAATCAATCCTTTTATATAAATGTACATACCTACATAATGTCATACTAAGGGGTTTGATATTTTACCTTCATTTTAAGACCTTTATTTTAAATATCCGATTGTTAGAACAGAAGTTATAAGCCAACCAAACCAACCTAATCGTACCATTACGAATAATATTTGCAAAATACCTACAATTTAATCAACATATACAATATACATATATTTTACAGCCATACCTAACCTGCTTAATAATGTAGCTATGTATGTATATCATTTTTGTTCCCGATGCGAAGCCAATTTTGTTTGCCACGCCACAGTGCAGTGGTGGTTTTTTATTGCACACGTTCCACTCCAATCAACGTCTTGCCCACACCCTTACAGCAATGTATATTCTTTGTGGGTACGTTTTTTTCTTTTTCTTTTTGTTTTCTTGTTCCTCACGTCATTTGCCGTGATGAAATTAGTTCTCAAAATCCAATCTTTCACGTTTTTGGTATGAAATTTTGTAAGCTTTTGCAAACATTTTGATGCAGATTTGTAGCCTGTCATTTTATCTTTAATTATCTATCTTAACATTAAGCATCCGCTAAATATAACCTGAGTAAATGGCTTCTAAGTGCGTTTAAATCGAGTGATTTTAAGATTTCATACAAATTTAACTATCCTCCACTGAAGCTCGTCGGTTGGCAACGATCAACGTGTAGGTACGATTCATCGATTGTGTCTTAAAGTTCATTTTGGCATTTTCTTTGGTAACACCAACCAAAAATTCGATCCTGAGCCCCCTATACGCTAGAGTTCATTTCGTTCATTTGTTATATATTCATTTGTTCATTTAATCATTTTGGTAACACCATATTTTTCTCAAAACGACCCTATAAACATTTTCAATGTTAATAAAAACAATACTAACTGATAAACAAAACCCAAATGACAGAATGAGTGATTGTGAGAAATTTATTGACTGGTTAACATTTACCGAAATTTCATCCCCAAGAAAATTTAAAACAAAATAACTGTCTTGTAACCTGATCTTATATTATTTCACCCAAAGTACTGTTTACTAAAAAAACTGTTGACAATTTCAACCATTTTGATTTCTGACACACCCTAAGCGGACGAACAGAGTTGAGTGAGTGGGACAGCGTGCCATTAAAATATTGGGTGCGTGGAAATAAAAACTTAAAAAATGATCAAAATTTCTACCATTGAAATTTCGATTCTTTAAATGTCGATCACTTTCAACTTCAACGGCTTTTTTATAAAATCGTTGCAGTTTTTTTTTTCATTTTTTCTTATAACCATGGTCGAATTTTTTTTTTGAGATCATAAAAATCGACATTATTGTTCACAATCGACCTCAAAGTGAAATTCATAAAGTTCAACTTTTGTGTATACCTATTTTTTGATAAGCTTATCAGCTGGATGGATGCGCCCCCCTAAAAAAAACCCTTTTTACGCCAATGAACGTTGCTTAAATTTATTGAATATCAAGATGAAATAATCATGTCGATTATGGAATACGCAATACTGGATTCACAGTGATTCCCAGTACAGTTTTCTCTTTTCTTTTCACGACAAATGGGTAACGAGAAAAGAGAGCAGTGCAATGCGAATCACTGCGGATCCAGTATTGTGGATTCCATAGTAAACATGAATATATATTTCAATAAATATAAATCTGCCAATAAAGTTTGAAGATTAGCACACCGTCTAAGTTCTTAAAAAAAATATACACTCAGCGGCACGGAATCTTGGCCACACTTGATTTTTGTTGTAAGTCGCCCTTTAATATATTTCTGTCTCTAAACCTCCCAAAAACACTTAATTGTCCATTTTAAACTGTTTTTAATTTAAATGTTTTTTTTGAGAAAATACAAAATTTTAAATTATCGTTATTAAAAATAAAGAAAACTTTGAATTATCTTAAAAGGGTTTAAAACAATCAAAATATCCACATTTAAAATAATTACATTCAAATCATTGACAAAATTATATTTGAGGTCGAGTTACAACAAAAGTCAAGTGTGGCCAAGATTCCGTGCCGCTGAGTGTATGCAAAAAAAAAATCAAAAGTCGTTACACCATTTTTCTTAAAAAAATAATGTTTAAATATGTAGGTTTGTGTAATATAAATTTTTTTTATCAATTTTAAAACAAATATAATTTCAAAAAAAATCCATTAATCCGATTTTAAGCTATTGAATTTTTAAATTTAAAAATATTTTGTTTGGAAATTTGTATGTGTATTTAAGCTGTTTATGGGAAAGTAAAAATATGAAAAACCGATCTATGACAGATGCCGTTAATAACAGTTTTTAGTATTTTTTTTTACAAAAAAATTGAGATCAAAGATTCAATAATACAGTAAATTTTTTTATAAGACTCATGAGCTATTTTCGAATAAAACAAAAAAAAACTTCTTCATCCATTAGTTAAAAATTTAAAATGCAAAGTCTCGAATAAAGTATTTTGAAATACAGAATAATGGATTGATATATTTTTTAAAAAACACGAATTCTGGATTTTCAGAATTTTGGATTTAGATAATTTTTAAATACAGTGTTATAAAAATAAGTTTTGGTAAATAAAAAATTGGGAGTGTACCGAATTCCTAGTTTTCAAAATCACGTTTTCAAAAATCCCCAAAAAAGTTTTAAAATCCCGTCTACATAAATACTGTATTTTTAAAATCCTTTCTTATAATTTCGCTTATTGAAAATTTCGATGTAGATAATATTACAATTCCGCCTTTTAAAATCCCGCCCGTCAAATACCGAAAAAACCCATAATCACCCTGCTTTTGCAACCAAAACTAGTAAGTTATGTTTACAAAAAAATCGCGCTATATTTTAAAATAAAACAACTAATTTTAATTGCAAAAGCGGTATAACAAGGAACTGGATTAAAAAAAACGGTATTATAAGAGATGGGATTTTGAATAGCGGGATTTAAAAAAAAAACTGACTATAAAAAGCGGGATATCCAAACCAACCCATACAAATTATTTAAAAAAGGCTTATTGTCAGTCAACCAGGTTAAACATTTTCTAGTTCCATTGGGGAGAGGAAAGTGGTTGTACGGATACAAAATCCAAAAAAAAATATATTTTTTTACATTTTTATATCTACTTTTATCTAAAACTATCTGTTGGTCCACTTACCAACTTCTGTTCCAACTTCTACGAAATAAAAATCGAATATCCTCTCAGATACACCCAAAGAAATTTGTTGTAAAAATGTTGAAAACCGCTGTAGATTCAACTGCATTAATTGTCATAATCGACCCGACAACCAATGTTTTCAATTTCACAGAGACATGGTTGTGAATTTCAAAAGTAATGGTGAAAATTACAACATCTGTTGTAGATCTTACAACTAGAAAAGTTGTGGATACTTAAGCATTCATTGTTGAATGTACAGCAGAATTTGTAAAAGGCACAATACTTACGTGTTGAATCAACAGACTTTTGTTGTATTATTCACAACATTTCGTTGTCAAAATGCAATTTAAGTCGTCAAATCTACAGCTAAATTTGTAGAAACCACAGGCTTTTGTTGTATTATTCACAACATTTCGTTGTCAAAATGCAATTTGAGTCGTCAAATCTACAGCTAAATTTGTAGAAACCACAGGCTTTTGTTGTATTATTCACAACATTTCGTTGTCAAAATGCAATTTGAGTCGTCAAATCTACAGCTAAATTTGTAGAAACCACAGGCTTTTGTTGTATTATTCACAACATTTCGTTGTCAAAATGCATTTTGTATCGTCGAATCTACAGCTCCGATTTGTAGAAATCACTGGCTTTTGTTGTATTATTCACATCATTTCGTGGTCAATATGCATTTTTTATCGTCGAACCTACACTTTAATTTTTACAACCATTCGATTTTGACATCTCCTCGCTTTCATATACCCACCTTTTTATTAAATCAGTACTCCAAAATAAAAGCCCGAAGTTTAAATTTTGTGTGTTTTTATTCACTAATTATCTAATACAAAAATTTAAATAAACTTATTTCTGAAAACTTTTGTTCCATCAATTAATGTATTAAGGTGAATTGGTGGACTTGTAAACTTATTAATATTTAAAATAATGTAATCTTTTAGTATTTGCGACAAATCTACCACATAGGAACTATAATGAAAATTCATATACAAAATTTTATATTCACAGCATATAAAAAATACTTCTTTATTTTCATCGACAATAATATTTGATATCTTGAAAAAGCGTTTCTCGTCATTTCTTACAATATTTATGTAGTTTTGATTTTTATATTGAGTTCCCTTGAATGTAATTAATTTACTTGAAACGATTTTGCGGACATTCAAGTTTAAATCATTTAACAAGGCCAAATATGGTAAGCTTTCATAATTTTCATTAATGCCTTCGTTAATAATTAAACCATTTTCTATCTGAAAACCTGAATCATTTAACAATAAGTTGGAAAATGACAGGGAAGCCTTTATTGATAGAGACTGGCATATATTCCTACTATTTTTATTAACGTGTGTATATTGTTTACTCCTCTGATGAAAGGACTCGTATCTAAAAGTCCATGCATATTTGATAGGTCCTGATTTTCTTATGGCTGAAGGATAATGAAGAAGAAAATGATATTTTGGTTTTAAATGTGTATTGAAAAGTGTTTTATATTGTTCATGATGGACTTGTATGGTATTAGTTAAATCTAAGAGAATATCTTCATCGAATGTTGGCAAAAGCACAATATCTATAATTTTAACGAGACTCGTGAAAAATATCCAAATTTCATCGTTTGGAGGAATGAGGTCTCCTATCATGACTGGCAAAAAATGAACGAATGTCATCATTTCTCTCGCACTAAATTTGAATTTCGATTTGTTTAAATGCTCGTAAGTGATAGGCTCGGAATAATTACCTATCTCGGATTCACCATAACTAAACATCTGTTTTCGAAAATTCAAAACATCAATGCTTAAAAATTGCTTTTCTAAAAGACCAAGTAGGATATCACTCAGATCGTAGTGGCAAACGCCCTCAAATAAATCATGCATAACGTCAAAACAGAAGTTGTCGATTACATGGAATGATTTAAGTTTATTGAAAATGCTATTTTCTCTTACTCCAGTTTTTTGAACATCGCTTATCAGTAAGTCATTTGAGTAATTATCCCTTGATCTAAGAAAATCTGTATGCTCAACAACATCTACTTTCATGTCAGACTTATGCCGTTTACAGTTTCGGCAATAATAGAAGCTGTTAAACGATTTTGTAAATCCGAGCATTGCGTTTAAGCCTTTGTTATCACCTAATATCAGCCCAAGAACGAAGTACACTTTGTAAACCATATTGTTTGTATTTATATCTATTCCATTTTCTTCCAAGTCTTTGAATATTTCTACAAGTTCGTACAAACATTTATCATTCCCAAATTCGATGTAGTCTTTTGTTCTTATAAAGCCTGCAGAAAATATGTATTTCAATTTGGATTGAAAATGTTGTGGAATAGTTGGAAAAGAATAATAAATACCATTTACACTATTTTGACCAGAATGGCTTCCCAAAGTGTTAGTAAGCTCTACGTCATCAGAATACAAAAAAAATGGAATTACCGATTTATTTTGAAATGCTTCTTTTCGTTTCAAGAATTGTTCTGCATTTATGAAATTGGAAATCAAATTGCTTTTTTCAAGAAATTTCATATTTTCTATCGTTGCGTTATAAACATTTGGTAATTCAAAAAATTTCTGTATTTGAAATTTTATTGGCATTAAATAAATTCGAATATTACCTGGATTTAAACATGGCTCAAAGTTACTTATTTTAGGTCTTATCTCATTATTAATAGTTACTTCAATCGGATGTTTGAAATAATTATTATTTTCCAAAAATTTAATGTATTTGTATTCTGTGCCGAAATCAGAAAAAGGATTTTGAAAGATTTCCAAAATTTCTGTTCGATTTTGCAAGTTATTTTCAGATAAGACTAACTCACTTAGAGTGTTAACTATGGATGATATTAAAGATTGCGTAGCATCCTGTATCTCAGATACATTTTTCCTCGAAAGATTAGGTTTGGCATACAAATTACTTAAAAAACAACAGCATTTATTTTGCAGATACTTTTTACTTTCATTTAAATCTAATTTATACTCTATTAAATGATTTTCATCAGTTACAATAGATTCATCTGGTACAATTTTAGTTTCATTATTTTTAAAATCGTCAATTTTTGAAATCTGTTTCAGATTGTTTTGTGTTGTGTGTTGTTTAATTTCTAGGGATATAATGTTTTTATGTTTATTTAATAAGTGTCGTTTAAAATGAGAAAATGAATTGAAACTTTGTGGACATTGGTTTTGAAAACATTGAACGAAACTGTTTGGTTTAAGTCCATGTAATTTAAAATCATAAAATAAATCAGTTACAGATTGGAACTCATTTTTACATAAAAAACATCTATACATTGTTAAAATATTACCTAACGTTTTTCAATAAACTTAAAAATGAATTTTTTTTAAATTGTTAATGAATCTCATTAACGAAGAAAATTTTTCACAAGAATCAACATCGATTTCATATATATAGCTTTGGATAAATTTCCAAATAAGAGTACATTGCTTTGGATATTCCAAATCGAAAACATAAAATATCTTAAAACATGTATCCAAACATGAAATAAAATTGTTGAACTTTAATAGCGTTCCGTCAAAATAAATAAAGAAGTCTTTAATGGATAAGATGTTGCCACCCACAGCAATAATAGATGGTTGGTAAGTTATTTTATATTCCAAACACTTACTTTTTTGGATTTCAATTTGTCTTAAAATATCATTTTGTTCAGTACAATGTAATAAAAAGGAATTTTCACTGTCCTTGATGCTTACTCGCCAAGCTGTTTTTCCAGGGCATTTGACTAATTGCGTTGGTGTTAGCACAGTGCTCAGAAAATAAAATAACGGAAAAGCTCGGCAGTCTTGAAAAAAATTTAAAATTATATTAACAATACAAGGCTTTTTACATTGTATACATACTTTCATCGAGCAGACATATTTCAGCAAGCTGTTTTCTATACTCTTTATTCCTTAACCCATCTTCCTCTTGATAATAATTCATCAGCAAAGTATTTAGTTCGGAGTGTTTTAAAAACAGTTTATTGGATGATAAGTTGAACATTGATTTAAAGTCAATATTTACCTATTGAAATTAAAATAGTTAAATTAAATGAATGTGTGTAAAAATATAGAAATGAAATTCAATTCTTTATTGAAGCTTTGTGACACACATACATTTTTTTTTCAATATTTTTTGTTAAGTTTAAACTGAATTTTTAAATGAAAACACACTAAAAATAGTTCACTATAAAATTTAGTTTGCAAGAATCTGAAAATAATCAATACAAAATGTCGTACTCTCTATTGTTTTTGGTAATTTAAAAAATGTCTGATTTTGAAATTTTATTGGCAATAAATAAATTCGAATATTACTTGGATTTAAACATATGTAGCTCAGTTAACTATTTTCGGTCTTATATCATTATTAATTGCTATTTCAATTGGATGTTTAAAATAATTATTATTTTACAAAAAATTAATCTATTTGTTTGTATTATACAGAGATGTGAAAGAATGCAATAATTTTCGTACTGAGTCAATTCATTAAAAAGATTTATTTTGAAGTATTTTAACTTCAATTCAGTACTTCAACTTCAAAATGTAATTACCAATCAATTATGAAGTCTATGACTTAAAGTTAAAAGAATGCAATGCTAAAGACTGTTTCAATTCATTGAAGTCTTTTAAAAGTCTTATAAGAAGAATGCATTCTTAAAGTTATGCAGTCAAAAGACAAGCAGATAAAGGAATTCATGCAGTTAAAAGACTTCAACTAGTTAAAAGACTTTCAAAGCGGTTCAAAGACTTAAAATCAGTCAAAAAACTGCAGATCAAAAGACTAAGAATGCATTCTTTGTAAGACTTTTAAAAGACTTCAATGAATTCAATCAGTCTTTAGTACTCTAGTCTTTCTATTTTAAGTCTTTAAACTGCGCTAAATGATTGCATTACTAAAGACTTCAAAATTGAATGGGAATTAATCGTTGAAGTAAAAATACTTATAAAAGAGGCTTAAAAGAATACCCAAAGTATTGCATTCTTTTACAACTCTGTATTATACCTGCCAACAAAATTATTTATTTTATAATTTACCTACTCATACTCATGGGTACTTAAAATGAAATATATTTTAATAGAAATATAGAAATGAAAATTACCAGAGAAAATGAATCGTGATGTTTATATAATGGCCATTCGTTGAGGATTTGTAAGCTATTTTTATCGCTGCTTTGCCTTATCTCCTTTAGTCTATAGTGTGTTGTTTTTTCCCATTTTTCTTCAATAGTTGCCCATGGACGGTCATTAAATTTAAGAAATACTTTTATTTCTTGGAACTGTTCTTCGTCGATTTCAGGATTTGGCAAACTAAATTTCTGGTCTTGTTGAACTGTCGATGGAATTTTGAATTTGGCTGTGTGCTTAGTTCTGCCTCTATTAAAGTTGTGATACGCGTTATATAGGATGCCAGTTGGATGGGAGTATTTCTCAATTGGCGGAATAAAATATGTTGACTATTTGTTAAAAAAAATATATTAGTTAGAAAATACTATAACAAAGAAAAAATGTATTAACCTTTTCCTCTCTATGAAATGTTGAAGCTATATCTTTGGCAATTTTGTCCAATTCGAATGTATGTAGTTTTTGAGTTTTGAGACTATAATACTCAACAATAAGTTGAACTATTTGTTTTTGTTGCCGTTGGGTAAGAGATTTGTTGGAGTTATAATTCTCTAAGACATCCCTCCCAGCTAGGGACAATAATAAAATATCCTTTACTGGCTATTTTACAAAAAAATTAATAACATGTTTCATTACTTTGATATTATACATACAGTTAAATTGGACGATGAGGTTGATGCCTTGGAGCTCCTTCCGGAAATTGGTGTTAAATTTAAATTGGGAAGTTCTTGAACCCAATCTGCGGTGGTATCGCTGCAAATTGTGCTGCAATGTCTGAACTAAAAATAAATATATTTATATATAATAAATGCTTTGATAACATTTCTAAATTAGAATAAACTAAAAATACGCGCTATTTTTCTTTAATTATTTTCAGAGTTTTGCAAACTGAATTCTTAAATGAAAACACACTAAAAATAGTTCACTTCGAAATTCAGTTTGCAAGACTCAGAAAACAATCAATGAAAAATGTAATATTCAAAAAACCCATGTTCATACATATTAATTGTCAAAAATTTAGAAATAATAGGTGTGTTCCTTTACTTTAAAACTCTGTGCATTTGTGGGAATTTCTACGTCATTTTATTTTTTTTTTTTATAAATATGAACTTTGACAGACTTTGGTGTAGAAATTCACAAAAATGCAAAGAGTTTCAAAGTAAAGGAACTAGGCTAATTTTTTCTTTAAATTGATGCACGCGAAAACGAAAATAAATAAATAAATAAACGCCTTATAGTGTTTTGATTAAAAATATCGCACGCAAAAAGGAAGGAACATGCTTACTTCTTTGTTTTTCCATTTCAGCAACTCATCTTCGAATTCGAGCTGTAGACCAAGCTCGGAATCGGGAAAAATTTTTGATATATGCTCCGTTCTGAGCAAAACTAAACTCCGCTTTGTAAGGCCACGATCTAATAAAATAAGAATCTGTTATTCATATAGTGCCGTCAGGTGCCATAATAAGTTCTAAGTCGAACGATGGACTTGGTTCTTATTTAATCCATCTTTGTGAAGTGAATTTAATTTCCATTCAAGGTAGGAATGTAATTCCAACAATACTGAGTAGTTTTATGTAAAAAATATGTTAAGTATGTATTTGAAAACGAAAAATAGTTTTTAATATTTGCTGACTTATCTGAGGACAAGGCATATAAGAATGGATACACCTATTTTAAGGTGGCGTTTTTTTGGCAAATTTAAAATCTCATTCCTACTCTCACCCCCCTACAGATGGTCAGAGTAAAAAGAAAAATATGCAAAATTTAGTTCAAATCGGTTGACATTAACACGTACCACCGAGCAGTTGAAATTTCCCATAAGTGCATGGAGTTTAATAGTTTAATTAAGCACCACACTAACATTTTAAGAAATTTTAGGTGAAAAGGAAATATTTGTGGTGTTTGGTAGAAACATAATATAGTCCACCAAAAAAAAAAGCAATATTTTCTATTGTTTTGTTTTTTTCTTTTTCTTACAGAAACATAACCACCCCATAAAATAATCTGCGTCCTTGCGTCCACTTTACATTGAAGTAGAGGATAAACGGGTGAACCGATTTTCTTCAAATTTGAAATGCTTATGAACATTGTCCTTAAAAAATATGTTTCAATTTTGAATAAAATTGGTACACCCGTTTAGGCTCTAGCTCGATGTAAAGTGGACGTAAACATGCAAATTATTTTATGGAGTTAACATGTTTCTACCAAACACAACAAATATATATACTTATTAAACTTTTTTTTTAATAATATGCCCTATAGTTTTGTTTTTCAGTTGTTTTTTTTAGAAAAAAGTTAATTTCAGTTTGCAAGACTCAGTAAATATAATCAAAGTGAGATTTTTGTAGAAGACAAAATTCATTTTGCATATCGCAATACAGTTGGTAAGACACTGAAATAACAAAACAAAAATCGTATAATTTTTCTTTGATTATTTTCTGAGTCCTGCAAAATGAATTCAGCGACGAGCTTTTTTTACCTAGTTAATTTATTAATTCTATTTCGCAGGACTAAAAATAATCGAGGAAAATTACTCGACTTTTCTGTGATTATTTTCAATTTTAAATTTTCACTAAGTGGATTAAGTGAGAACTAAGTTTCTTCAATTGACTAAGCTCTTGTGGACCTGTCTCTTTTCATCGGTTAAACAATAAATAATGACATACTTCCTACCGTGTGAACTTAAAACGAAGAATTCACATTGTGCTACTGCTACCCCTTGCGAGGAAGTGACAGATCCTCTAAAAGTCTCTTCTCATGAAAAGTGCGTCTCACCTAAGGCCAGGCGAGCACATGCAACTAAACTGTTTGGTTTCGATTTTTGGGAACTATAGGATTATATGAGAGTCCGCGCAAGTTCATGTGTGCGCACTCCCATATAAGCCCATTGTGGTCAAAATGGAAACCAAACTGTTTGGTTGCATGTGCGCGCCTGGCCTAAGGCATTTGATCTTTGGGGAAAATTATAGCCCCCGCATTTCTACCACTCAGATCATCTAATTTATTTATTTTTTTTATGTCGTGCGTTCTTGTTTTAAGTTAACACGTTAGAGTGGCACGAAACCCACAAATCTATAACAACTTACCTGCTAAAAATGGGACAACACTCTTTGATAATTCAAAATTGCTGACAACTTCAAACACGTCCAAATCTAACAAATATGTGTTTTCCAATGAAGAAGTATCGCCAAATTTGTTTGAGTTTAATGTGTTAGATTCAGCATCTTTAATATTATTGTTTGTTGGGAAACTTTCACTATTCATTTGAAAAAAATTAACTTGAAATTAAATACCGATACCGAAGAGAAGAACTTTGCACTTGAACGCTTTCTTATAGAATGAGCAATTAGCAAATAACAAGGAGAATACGATAAAAATATTCTAGCTACGTATGCGTGTGGATCCTACGGTAAATTATGTGTCATATTCACAATTCAACGTAGTTTGAACAAGCAATGGTTGTAGAATTGAATGCATGTGATGTGCTTTTAACATTTTGGTTGTAGGTTTCACAATTTTGTTAAGGTATTTGAAGATTGTTTATGTATATGTCTATTGGAATATGCATGTTCTGGCTGGGTAAGTGGAAAACGGTAAATAAGTTGTCATATTCACAATTCAACGTAGTTTGAACATGCAATGTTTGTAGAATTGAATGCATTTGTTGTGCTTTTAACATTTTGGTTGTAGATTTCACAATTTTGTTAAGGTATTTGCGGACTATATATGTATGTATGTACTATGTATGTCTATTGTTACAATAGTATTGTAATATGAATGTTCTGGCTGGGTAAGTGGAAAACGGTAAATTAGGTGTCATATATTATTATGGTTGTAGAATTGAATGCATATGTTGTGCATTTTACAAATTTTGATGTATGTTCAACAGCTTTTTCCGCTTTTGGTTGTAGATTTCACAATTTTGTTTAGTTACGTACATACATAGGTATTTGGAAATTCTTTATGTTGCTAATATATATACATATTATGCATGTATCTATATTTTGATATAGATATTTTGTCTGAGTGAATGGAAAATGGTAAATTAGGTATCATATTCACTACTCAACGTAGTTTACACATAAAATGGTTGTAGATTTAAATGCATGCGTTGTGCATTTTACAAGTTTTTACGAGAGTTTGGAAATAGTTTCACCTTGTCTTCACAAAAGAATTTTATCACAGAAATAGTTTAAGAAATTTTTGAAATATAAAAAAAATGTTTTTTTTTTTATTCCAAGGGCTATATTCATCTTTTTTTCTAGGGTTTTATGTACAACTTACTGTAGTTTTTACAGCATGTTGTAATAATTACAAAAAGTGGATGTAGATTTCACAATTTTTCTATGTTGATTTTATAGTTTTATATCTGTACATTTAACAACCTAAATTGACAACGCGCTGTTAATTTTACAATTAGAAATTGAGATCATTTTGACAATTTTGTTGCAAAACTGAAAGCAAATGCTGTTAAAATTGCAATTAATTGTGAATGTGAACGCATTTGCTGTTAAATACACAAATTTGCACTTAATTGTAAATTTGACTGCCACATTTTGTAAAATTTACAGCGAAGATTTTTTTGGGTGTAATATTTTTATTTTCATTTCAATGCACTAACCTAACAGGGTGATTCTGGCAAACCTCACTGATTCCTCACAACTCACAAGCCACAACAACCTCACAAGGTGAGGTGAACTTGATTTTGTGAGGTTTTCGAATAAATGAAATAAACAAGGCCTAAGTTTAGTTAGGCAGTATTTGTATATTTTTTAAAAATGAAATCATACCTCAACTCGTTTTTTTTTTTTTCATACTTGGGGGTGGTCCCGGCGCAGTGGAAGTAGTGTTTGACTGCTGCCAGTCTATAGGCAGCATTCTTTTCTATATTCCTTTAACCGCCCCTGGGATTTAATGAGATAATCAAAACCTAATTTCTCAATCCACTGTGCCAACAAAAATCTATATCCTATCCTTCTATTCCTTCTAACATTTACCTAATTTATAAGACCCTTGGTCTTTATCTGGCATATATTATATGTTTATAGCTATTGTTTTTTTTTTTTTAAAGTTTGTTTGCGAAAATGAAATACTCCACACCGTCATACAAATACTATACCTACACTTGTATACAATTTGTCTTAAGCATAGGATACCTACTTGTAACTCTTCCACCATTCAGTAATCGATTCCGCTTGAATTTTCATGTTGCATTGAGCATGAAAGATTTTTTTCAGAAGAAAATGGAATGATATATGCGTGAAAAGATACTGGTTTGGTTACCAAACACTCTTTGGGTTACCACAAATCTAACACCATGGGTTTCTTAAAAAATTATTAATATCAAAAAATCCTACAATTTTAACTTATTTATGAAAACAAAAACTTCATTTCAAATATACAAATCCACAAATAGCTAAAAAGTATATATGTATGTATATTGTATATGTATTCAATTCCACGAATATTTGTTATGACTTTACTTTATTTTGTTCGAATACCATATCATCTAAAAATTTAATAAATATCAGCGCTTCATATTGACAAATGATTCACAGCGAAAAAGCCATTAACCATTTGGTTGGTTTTCCAATTACATTAAGCTAAGTCGTCCTGAGGTATAGGTAGTAAAAGTAAACCCATTCATTTATTGCTTCTCTGGGCATAATAACCCGCGAAAAAAAAATGTGAAAAATTGAAAACCGATATTAATATATTGTTTCAAAGTCGGCAATAAATATATACAATGGTACACCACTGGCTGGCTTAATTATTCATGAAACAACCGCGGTTTCAATATTCGTTCGTGGTTAGAAAAAATGTTAATATATCCAAACTAAAAGTGTAAAATTTAAATGAAATTTGTAAAATTTTGTCTGCTTGTTCATTATTTTAAGTAGGTATAGGACCTTACCAAGCATATGTGGATGTACTTTAATTTAATGAGTTTTTTCTATATTGTTAAATTTTGTTTGTGTTAATTTTTTTTGGGAACCTGTGGTAACACTTCACGGTGGTCAACGTATTTTGGACGTTTGATATATTTTTACTTGCGATATATGTAGGTACTAGCTATATGGCAAGTTATGGATTCGTAAAAATAATAGGACTTGAGATTTTGATCAAACTTGACATTACGATGAAGTCGAAAAAAGTCGGTTTCGCAATTCTGTCTGTGTATGTTTCGGTTACAGCCTAAATGGGTAGGTCGATTCTGTTTAAACTTGGTACCTAGCTTTTTTTGGGCATTCTACCCACACGTTTTTTAAATTTTTTTGAATGACCAAAAATAACGGAGGTACCTGCCTTACAATTTTTTTAGCAAATAATTAATAAAAAACTTATTTATCTCTAAAACGTGCCAACAAAAAGTTTAAAAAAAAAATCATCAATACAATATTATAAAAAACAAATCCGAAAAATGGTTATAAATGGTATCTCCCATAGAACCATTTTTTGGATTTTCGATTTTCTCAAAAACAATTCAAACTGATTTTGAACAATTTTTTTATGGAGAATGTTTCAAAAAGTTTTAAAAGAATTGTGTACCAAAATTTTCAGAAAAATTTTTTTTTTGGTTTAAAAAAAAAAGTTTCAATTTTTTTCTTGAGAACTGAATAATTCGAAAACGACTTAATCGATTTCTATTAAACTTGGTGCCCAGGGGGCCGATTCTGGTTCTGTGAAAAAGTGAATCAAATAACTTTTCACCCTTTCACTTTCAGCAGTTTCATTACATAGCAGATTTTAAATACGAATTATTCTTATAACACAAAATAACGGTACCTACCATACAATTGTATTAAAAAACTGGTAAAGAAAATCTCATTTTTCTCGAAAAACGACTCCATAAGATTTTGATTAAACTTTTTATGTGAGCTAATATCAGTACGATCTATCATATTATTGGAAAAAAATATTATCTATAGTGTAATAACGGTATCTCTCATAAACCCATTTTAGTTTTGTTTTCGACTATCTAATTATTTGTTTAACCGATTTTAGTAATAAGTTTAAATAATACTGGCATTTTGGGTTGTAAAATGGGTTGGGGTCATTATTCTGTAAGCGCCAAAATTCAGTTTCCAAAATTCTGTATTTCAAAATTCTGTAAATTATAAAAGAAAAATTGTTTTGATAGTGAAAAAAAGTGCGCATTTTTTTTTTTTTTAAACAACACAAACATATACATATAGTCCAGTAAGACCTAGTAGTACGAGAGCTAGCAACGTCCAAAAAAAATTCATTTCAACAGTCATGATTTTTTAATATGTTGTACTGCTCACTAAGTCTAGTGAAATTTTGGTGCGGTCTGGCTGGTGGGATACGTTGCGTTTTTCTGTACGCGTCACTTTTGTTACGTTAAAAAATTGAAAAAAAAATTAATTTCAACAGTCTTGGTTCCTTTTTCATTTCGTTCTATAAACTGTCTGCAGTTGGAAAATACAGGTCTGGCAGGTGTCAGACGTTGCAAAATACGTCTGCCAAGCGATTTTTTAATAAAAGAAAAATAATCGAATTTTAGGAATTTTATTCGGAAGGATTTAGTGCACTAATTTCTTTTATAATTGACAGAATTTTTGAAATTCAGCATTTTCGAGTTCAGAAAATTCAGTATTCCAGAATTTTGTATTCACAGAATTATGACATACAGAATTCTAGATTTACAGAATTTTGATATACGGATTTCTGGAATTACAGAATTTTGGAATACAGAATAAAAGATTTACAGAATAAATGAAAAACAGAATTATGATCATACAGAATTTTCAATCCATTTACAGAATTTTGGTCATACAGAATTTTGGTCATACAGAATTTTTGTAATACAGAATAACCCGTTCCCTTGTAAATTTTTTTTATTATTTTTTGAAAATTCGATTTTTCGAAAATTGGTGGATGATATTTTTTTTTCATTTAATTCATTTCTTAATTCCGCATTAATAAAGGCTAAAAAAAATCGTTCCAATTTTTATATAAAAAAATTATAAAAAAAAACCGACCCGGTCGTGATTTTATTTTTTCAACGCATTCCGACTTTCTCGAAATAAAAAAATATTTATTCAAAAATTCTAATTTATTTAAAAAAAATTAATATTTTGGCTCACCAACAGGTAGGTATGTGAACGTACCTCTTATAACGCTCAAATAATTTCATATAACGGGTGATTTTTTAAGAGGTTTAGAACTTTAAAAAAAAAAAACACAAAAAATTCGAAAAAATGAATGAAATATTTATTTGAATCGATAGTTTGAACCTTGCAATTTAATGTTTAAAGATAATTTCATGCAAATGTTGACCGCGGCTGCGTCTCAGGTAGCCCATCCGCTGAGTCCAATTTTGGCATACTCTTTCACACATATCGGCCGGTATCTCACGAATGAATGCATGGATGTTGGCTTCCAGTGCGTCAATCGAAGCGGGCTTGTCCCTATAGACATTAGCCTTGACATACCCCCACAAAAAATGGTCTTGACCGGCCCGAAACGTGAAATTAACTGTTCACCAAACTCGCCTCGCAATTGCGCCATTGTTTCGCGTGCTGTGTGGCATGTGGCACCGTCTTGTTGAAACCACATATCATGCAAGTCAAGAACTTCCATTTCGGGCAAAAAAAAGTTTGTTATCATCGCTCGGTAGCGTTCACCATTGACAGTAACGCTGCGATTCGCATCATCTTTGAAGAAATATGGCCCAATAATGCCGCCGGCCCATAAACCGCACCAAACAGTGGCTTTTTCGGGATGCATTGGTAGCTGTTGCAATGCTTCTGGCTGATCTTCACTCCAAATGCGGCAATTGTGCTTATTTACGTACCCATTCAACCAAAAATGAGCCTCATCGCTGAACACAATTTTTCGATAAAAAAGCGGATCCTCGGCCAGCTTTCCAAGAGCCCATTCACCAAAAATTCGGCGTTGTGGTAGGTCGGCTGGCTTTAGTTCTTGCACCAGCTGTATCTTAAAAGGCTTTACGCCCAAATCCTTCCGCAAAATTTTCCACGTAGTGCTGTAACAAAGGCCTAACTGCTGGGAACGGCGCCGAATCGACATTTCGCGGTCTTCTGTCACACTAGCTGATACGGCCGCAATATTTTCTTCACTACGCACAGTACGTAAACGTGTTGGTGGTTTAATGTCCAACGAAGTAAATTTGGTGCGAAATTTGGTCACAATCTTCCGAATAGACTGCTCAGAAGGTCGAGAATGCCGACCATAAAATGGAAGCAGCGCGCGATGAACATTTCGAACCGAGCACGAATTTTGATAGTAAAATTCAATAATTTGCAAGCGTTGTTCATTTGTAAGACGATCCATGGTTAAATTGCAAACCAAACTGAAGCTGTTTGACAGTGACACAAGGTACTAAACACACGTCAGCTGTCAAAACCAGTGTTGCCAAAACCAAACCAGCTAAAAAATCACCCGTTATAAAACAGCCACATCCTCTAAAGTTATGTATCTATATCTAGTAAGGTATAGGTTACCTATCAATCGTAAATTAAAACAAAAAAACATCGTTTAGGTTACCTATAGACAAAATCTGAAATTTATTGATTTTCCATTAAATAACTATAACGTTTTGTCCCAGTTCCCAAAACTTTATGGTGCATTAGCATTACCCACACTCCTATATATAAGAACAAAACCGATGGTCGATGTCACCGAATGCGTTCAAAATCGAAATTAATTGAACAAATTAGCATCTTACATCAAATGGGACGTTTCTTGTAAGTATTTTCGAACACAAACACATCTATTCTCAACCATGTTGTATATATGTTGTTCATATATGTATATGTGTTGAATGGTATGAAATATATTTAGACATATATATAACGACCATTTATGTATCGGATACGGAACTAGAGAAATACATGTATCTTATGAAATTTACGATGCACACTGAAATATTGTTCACTGCAACACGTTAATCATCGAATCTAACGCATCAGGCCAGGATCATTGCCTGGTAATATCTCATAGAATGTCCGTTTGGAGTAATATTTATGTAAGTGTGCGTCTGCAGCGAATGTATATATGTACCTACTCTCTTAGGACGAATTTTCTGCCTAGTTTCAACTCAAGCTATGGAGCTTGCGATTAAATAGAATTGTAGGAATGAAAGTGCAAGTTGAATATCATGAAGCCCCAGGAAATGGGAACAATCATTTTTCTTTTCTATGTTCGATTTTGTAGGGATAATAAATAAATTTTATTGACAACGCGTAAACGAAGGCAATTAAAACCTAGTGGTTCTCCATCAGCGATATCGTATCCTGCCCTCGCCATATAGCTATATACCTAGATGATACAGATGTAGTATAGAAAAAGGGTAGAGAGAGAGAGAGAGAGATAGAAATGTTTTATTGTTCGAACACCATTCTGCTATTGAGAGGGTGGCAATCATCTTCATGGCAATATTGCCTGCAGAGATGTCCTATAGCCAAACGATTTTTATGAACTTAACAATAAAGTTGTCTTTGAAGTAAATTATCTGATGTATTGGGCAAGTTATAAGGTTATATATATAAGAGCTCTTTTCTATATACAGGAAGCAGGATGCTACTTCGCGAATGAGATGTTCAATGTGTCTGCTTTTGGAAAGAGGTTCTTATTCGATGGCTATCTCTTGACTGCAGAAGAGAAAACTCTATTTCTTGTAAGTTTTTATAACTATCTCCACCTAACTGGTGATGGTGTATAGTGGCTGGCATGGTAGATGCCATATTTTTGTACTTGAATTGCCTGAAGTCCTTTAAAAGTCAATTTATTTGTCATTGGTTATATGGAGTGCCAGAAGGAGTGACCATAAACTTTATGAGGCTCATATATGTAAGAATGTGGTTAAGTTAATTGCTGAATTGAATGGTTTATTGGTTGACATCTTATCGATTGGTATACTAAGATAAGATATGTCGCACTGTGGGGCTTTTTTTGCAAAAGTGCTGGTAAAATTCAATTTTCGCGTGCATCTATGTTGCGCAAAAATAGCTTATCTTCTGGATTAAGAATTGTTTGGACCCCAGGAAATGGGAAAAAAAAGGGTTGGGGTTGAAATCCTGTATATGTTGCAAAATACTGTATTCAAAATAATGTATGCCAAAATACTGTATGTCAAAATTCTGTATGTGCAAAATGCTGTATGGGCAAAAACCTGTATGTCAAAATTCTTTATAGCAAAATTCTAGTTGGTCAAAATACTGTATTGCAAAATTCTGTACATCAAAACTCTGTAAAATGCTGTAAAAAAAAGTGCGTGAACTTTGAAATACAGACTATTTATTAAAGGTTTTATAATGACGTCATAATTCTTTCTGATCACCATCTGAGATAATAAAAGATCGAACTTAATATAAGAAGCAAGCTTCAATTGTTGCTTAATATAGGTACCTTATTAGGAGTTAAGAGACCCAAGTTAAGGAAGGGGCCTGGCATCGCAGCACAATGGGACAGCTCTATAGAGAGCCGTGATATAAAGTCCATCTCAAAATTTTTAAGCAACGGGGAAAAAATGTTGTTTTTCTCAATTAATACATTATTTTTGATAAGATATTTAAAATTTTGTTTTGTAAGTCACCTATGCTAATTTAACCACGCTGTCAAAGTTCATCAAGTTGGTGCGAGAAAGCAAATAAAAAAAAACAGATTTTTGAGGGATTTGATTGTTTAATTTTTTTTCTTAAAAAGAGTAGTGATAGAAATGTCAAGTAATATTTCTGATATGGATGAAGGGTGTAGTTTTTATTTAAAGAAGAAAAATTTGAAAAAACTTGTTAAAGTATGTATATAATGGCAAGGTTACAAAAATTAGCTTTTTTTTCTAAGGCCTCACATGAAACTTAGAGCAATATCTTCTGTTTCGGCATTTTTCAACCAGATCTGTGAGTGTTGCCAGATGAATAGATATTTGGTGAATATAAATCAAAAACGAAAAGTTCTTGAAAAATGCCCAAAATATTTTTTTTTTATTTTTAAAGTTAAAAATGATTAAAACTAAAATTTTTGTATGGTTATTTAATTACTTACCAAAAACCGTATTTTTTGTTTTGCTATTTTTTTTAATTCGTGGCTGCATAATAAAAAAAAAACAAGTTTTTTCATTGTGTTTATTAAAATATGGCAATTTATAGGTGGTCAAAACCAAGTATTTGAATGTTCCAGACGAAAACTGGTTGATATGTTATTTTAACAGCAAGAAAAAAAATAAATTCGAAGGCAAATTTATCGCCATTGAGATCTCTCTTGAAAATAAAACTTCATATTCTGAAAATTCTAGCCACTTAAAACTGAAGCTAAAAGACTTTATTTACCAGTTTAAAAGTAAATGGGATTTCAAAGTTTTCAGAGAACAATATAGCAGCAAATCTTCCAGAAAAGATACGCCGACTGACATTTTTAATCGAATTATGATTTCTTCGGATCTAATTCGGTTTCAAGTTTAAGTCGAAAATTAAATATAAACAAAAAAAAAATTTCATTTTGAAGCTATTCAAATGTTTGAATTAGAAAATGTCGTATGTTATTATTTCGATTAAAAATACATAAATTAGTTTAAATAAAAGATTGTTATATTTTTATTTTTTTAATTTTTCATCAATACTGTGTTTTTTTTATTACTCAATTGGGTGAAGTAATGTTGTTTGAACCAAATAAGATTAATATATGTAAGTTATTTTCATTTTATCAAAAACCTTAAAACTTGAGTTTTTTGGATTTTGTTGGTAAAAAGTTTTTCTCGAATAACTCAAAAACTAATAAAGATTTTTGTACTTGGTTTTCAAAATCTTGCTAAAAATTGGTAAGAACATTGAATATTTAGTAAAAACAAACCTTTTATAAAAGCAAAATTTTGAAAAAAATCAACTTCAAAATAAAAAACTACGATTTTTTTTTTCAAAATTTTAACTTTAAAATTTTATTTTTCAAAAACTATACACTTTAACAACTTAAATGAAAAAACAAATTAAAGAATAGAGTATTACCTTCTAATGAGTTATAGCGGATCACTGTACGGCATTTTGTTAGTTTTTAATGTTTTTTTTTTTAAACTTTAAGTCAATTTTGTGAAAAACGAGGGGAGTTCCAAAAATAATTCTGCAAAATATCATCTGCGATTTATTTATTTAAAAAAAAAAAAACTCAACTATTTCGTGCCTGTTTAGCATTTAAAAATAATATTTTTTTTAAACAAAACTTACTTAAATTCAAGATAATACTTTTCTTTTATCATAAAATCACAAAAAGTTGCAAAACCAGCACTCAATTCCTAGTGAAAATAATTAATATCACAAAACGACCTATATCTTGCCCCACTGTGCACCGACTTGTACAAATTAATAAATAACTTTAAACAACTTCTATATTCAAAAGCCCAATTAGAAAGAGAAGAACAAAACTAGTATGAAAAGCAAAATAATTGCACGCGGGTTATTTAAAAAATATTCAGAATTGAACCACGTTGCATACCTAAAACGAATTGAAAAAAAAATTAAATTTATATTGATTTAGACATATGTATTTGTAAAATGTATTTTGTATCCTTAAAAAAAGTTTGATTTGTTTTTGCTAAGGATTGATTGCTAAGGATGTAAGTTAGAAAGTAATAACATACATAATTATATTTTTATAAAGTTATAACTTGATTGTCAAAAACACAATACCTAAAACACTAAGCCTAGTTTCTTTACTTTAAAAATCTGTGCATTTCTGTGAATTTCTACACCAAAGTCTGTCAAAGTTCATATAAAAAAAATAAAATGACGTAGAAATTCACACAAATACACAGAGTTTTAAAGTAAAGGAACACACCTAATTATATTCAGAACTAGTATCATAGAGTACTTATATTATCTAGAATCTAGATAACCGACTCGATTTTTTTTTAATTTTGATATGCAAATTTATTCAAACTTATTAGAAGCTCTTGAGTACAAAATTTCAATAAAATCAGTTTAACAGCTTATGAGGTACTTGAAAACAAAAAAAGTGGTTATATATGATAGGTGAAGTTACTAAAAGTAGAAAAAAATTTTTGTTTCCAAAAATATGGTAAATAGTTCTAAAATTAGCCCACTTAAATTCTTTGATCAAAATCTCAGGATTCGTTTTTGAGAAAAATGAGATTTTCCATACCGGTTTCTAAACACTGATTGTATAGGGTATAAAACTTTTATTTAAAATCTGCCAGATAATATTAAAATACTAAAGGGTGCTAAGTTTATTAAAATTCCATCAAGTCGTTTTCGAATTATTAAGTTTTCAAAGAAAAGTTTTTAAACTTTTTTTAAAAATCGAAAAGAAAAATTTTTTAAATTTTGCTACACAATTCTTTTAAAACTTTTTGAACTATTCTCCATAAAAAAATTTTCAAAAATCTGTTTTTTTTAAGAAAATCGAAAATCCAAAAAATGGTTCTATAAGAAGTGTCATTTACAATTATTTTTCGTTATTTGTTTTTAATGGTAGCCTTTTTGTAAAAAAAAGATTCTGAATTTTTATACAAAAAAGTTGTGAGCACGTTTTTCAGAAAAAATGAGATTTTCATTATTTGCCGAAAACAATTTTTAAGACAGCTACTGTTATTTTTCGTCCTTAAAAAAGAGAAAAAAAAAAATTGTCGGGGCAATGCCCCAAAAAAGGCTTAGTACCGAGTTTAAAGAAAATCGACCCATCCGTTAAGGATGCGGCCAATTTAGGACAGGACAGGACAGGACAATACAGGACAGACAGTTGGGCAGAATTGCGAGACCGACTTTTTTCTAGTCGCAAACCTCGTAAATCCATTTTTGTGAAATGTGTAGGATAGTGATTTCTCATATTTAATTACCTACGAAATGTATGCTCTATTTGGATAAAAGAGGTTTATTTTGTTGCACTTTTTGCCTTTTAATAAGACATTTGAGATTTATTTTTTGAATCCAGACATAAATTTATAGATGCCAACATGATATTTTTCATAAATCTCATTTTTGACACAAAGTGAATTTACGAGATTTGCACCTTAAGCCGGCGATATAATATGTAAAATTTTATCAAAATCTCGAGTTTGATTTTTTAATAATCCAAAAGCATATGCTTAATTGTTCCTTTCACCTATAAAGGAAGGAAATGGCAATTTTAAAGAAAATTGACCTACTCGCTTAGGCTGTTGAATTTGAAGACCAAATTTTTATTTGTATTTCGTCGAATATTGTATTATCATGTCAGGTTTGATTGAAATTTCAATTTAAATTTTATTTATGTATAGGGTTGGCATGCGTCCTCTTTTTGGAGGACTATTCTCTTTTTTTGAAAATAAAAAATCATTGAACTCTGGATTTAAAAGAAAAACCGAGCCAAAACAAATCTGATAGAAAACATAGAATGAAACAGATCTTATTTTGACTCCCATGTGTCAACCCTCAAGTCCGAAGAACTTTACTCGGAGCTTATATCAAAGTCGCTCAATTCGATTTTGCAATTCCAAGTCACAACGCGGACGTTGAAAGAGTGTTCTCATTAATAAACTCACAATGGACAAAGGAGAGAAATAGTATATATTACCCGAAACTATTAAGGGTATAATTTTAACAAATTTTAATTACAATAACCTAAGCTGTGAGTCATTTTGTGATCTTATATTTAATAGCAATGATGAAATCTTGAAAAAAAAATCAATCTGAAGATAAATATAAAAAGACTTAAAAGTGTTAAAAACATGTAATTATAAGTTATTTATTTTCTGTATTACAATTAATGTTATTTTAAAAATGAAACATCTGTTTGAGCTCATGGACCTTGTTTTTGTTTTCATTTTGTCCTCCTTTTTAAGGAAGACGATGTCCTCCAAAGTCCGGGATTTCAAAACTTTTTGTCCTAGGTTAGCTTAAACAGCCATGGCAACCCTATTTATGTATAACTATTTAATTTCTGAGTTCATTAAAAATATTTCAATATAATTCCAACTAATTCAAGACCAAACTGAATTTTAATAACCCTTTCGGCCAATAATGGTTCATTTTCTATTTATTCTCTTTATTAGATATACCTGCATTGTAAAAAAGAACTTTAGTAATTTGCATACCTAATTAATTCATAGTAAAATAGTTTCACTTTCATATAGTTTCACTTAGCTAACCGTGTTTTAATGAAATTCCTTAGTATATTATATACCATACCCACCAGGCAAACACATACTTAGGCCAACACACATAATATTCTCGCTCTCTCTCTCTCCTTTTTTTTTAGGGATAAAAGTTCAGACGAAACAAAAATCTGAGTAATTTTAGGACAGCGGAAACTCTCGCCACTTATTTGACAGTGAAATTAGTTTTTAATTTGAACAGGAAAGTAAATTGCTATATGATGGTAGTTGTTCCAGGTCCTGCATGGTAATGGTAACCCCTGAAAGTAAGTTTAACAAAAAAAAAAAAAAAGTTAATCGCCGTCATTATACTTCAAATGTAATTAAAATTGTGCAGTGCATGCGGTTCATTTTACTCGTTCAGGGATAATTAAATGAATTTCTTCAACAAAAGAGTATGTATATAGAAATCTAGGATCAAGATTCAGGATCATTGCACCAAAGCGAAAAAGTGGAATCATTTTTTTTTTTTTTTTTTTATGGTTTTGTTTGGTATTTGTAAAGTAATTACATACATTGTTCAACTATATAGGTATGTACATATGGAGATGGTTTTTAATTTGTTCCTAATTCTATGGAAATTTCGTTAAACTCTGATTGGAAAGTTTTTTTTTTTTGTTCTTTGGTTCGAATATATCTCTGTATATTTCTGACTGAGGTATATTAGAAACTTTTGCTTTAAAATTTTAAATAAAATTGCTTTTATAATTATTTCTCGAAATATCAAAAGTGCCTCGTAAATGCTTGATTTAAATTGTTCAACATAATTACTCTACTCCATAATGCAAACATGTTTCAACTGCACACACAAAATACTCGAGAAATATTTTCCACATATGAAATTGTGAAGGATTCCTGAAAAATGGTTGAAATAATTTCACGCCAATTGGTGGTACTCAACAACTATAGCAGGAAAAGGTAGGCAATTGTAGCTATACATAGAGCTCCAACACAAATATGTTATCATGTTTAAATTCCTGAAAACTGTAGTAGAATAATTATTTTGTACCTATATATTTCAGTTGAAAAACATTTGTACATACATACAGTTATATTATAGACAGGAAAACGTTTTAAAGCTTTTTTAAACGCCTATGTTTTGTTTCAATAGCCCATTTTCAAGTTGAATGTCGCATTAACATAAAGACCTTCACATTTCATATGAGGCTCAGTTAAAAAAAAAAAAATGTTTAACTACAAGTTCAAATGAAGGACATAACAAGGTCATTATTTTAAACTCAATTGAGTTTTTACCGCGTTTCTTACAACATTTTATTATAAAGATGACGATATATCAATTGTAACCAATTTACATTGAATTCCAAAGACATTGGAGCAAAATTCCAAATAACCTATTGTTAAGGTCCTTAGCATATTAGTTATTACTAATTAGCAATTCGCTAAACATTTAGTAATTTACTAGCTCTTCAAAAATTTTAATCCTTTTTTTTTATTTTACAAACTAGTAAAACCCTGATTCCTTTTTATTACAAAACGGTGCATCTGAACACCTCCAAACAATGACAGTTCGTGAGAGAAAAACAATTAGCAAACAAACCTAAATCTAGGGAATGGACCTAATTGGCGTGTTCAGAAAAATGAGATCTCAGTAATTTGTCTCACTCAAAAAATGAGCAAGAAACCAAGTTTTTTTTCCTCGAAATTTTGACAGCAAAGCTGAGAAATTTTTCTGAGGAATCCTGTTCATGTATATAACTGAGTTTGTTGAGATCTGCGAGATCTCATTTTCCTGAACATGCCTATAGTAATTTGAAATGTCAGAAGTTATAATATTATTTCAATTTCGTTTTTAAAAATAAGCCCATGGTTTATTATTCGGTGTTGGATGTTTACGTTTTCAACCAATTAAACCAAACTGTTGTCTTGTCAAACCTATACCTGGAGTAAAATTCTCCATCGTCCAGCTCTTCAAAAGCATTTGCTCGGGACTTAAAATATCGCACTTTTCTGCACAAAGCTTCGAACTTATCGATAAGTTAGTTGCTAATATAGTTTAAAATTAGCAAAATTTTATGTCGAATTCCTTTCAACAAAAGAATCGAATTTTTTTCTAATATATAGAATCGATTTTTTTCTGAACAATTCGAATTTTTTCTGTCAAAACAAATCTTGCTAATTTTGCAAGTTTCAAGTAAGATTCTACACCGATTTGCACACACACACATTGCACACATTGAATGTTTTAAGAAAACAAATTTTTTTTATGAAAACAAATTGTGTTTTTGGTTGCAACGATTTTTTGGTGATTTTTATAGTAAATATTTGTGAATTGTTTTTCAAATTAATAATAATTTCCAAATTGAATATTTTCTGGATATTTTGCTTCAAAATTGCTACCACACACACAATCACAAAAAAATATCGATTCTTTTCGTCTTTTCGTATTCCTTTCAACGACAAAAAAAAAATCGATTCTTTTGTTGAAAAGAATTCGGCATTAGTTTTAACTTAGCAACTTACTTAAAATGGTTTAT
The DNA here is from genome assembly GCA_929447395.1 of Epistrophe grossulariae. Lineage (NCBI taxonomy): Eukaryota > Metazoa > Arthropoda > Insecta > Diptera > Syrphidae > Epistrophe > Epistrophe grossulariae. Next base: position 45,825,865 of record OV839568.1, read on the forward strand.
ATTTTACTAAATCGGTTAAAAAATATATCGTGTACGCCATTTTGTTTTTAAATTTATTTAAATAAGAAAACATTTTAAAGTTCTTTTTGCAGTTCCAGAAAAAAAATGGAATAAAATTTAAAGTCATACAAAAAATTGTTCCTATATTGCTAAGTTTACAGTTTAAAGTTAGCAGTACATAAGAGTTACAGGGGATTACACCCAGTATTTGATGAACTGCAAAATCCGGAATAGAAATGCAAAAAACTGCAAAATTTCTGTTGTAGTCCCATTAATTTATAGGCGAAAATTATTATGTCAACTTTACAGACGTACACGCAGAAAAATATAATTACTAACCGAGAGCGTTTTTCGGTGGGTTAATAAAAAAATGTGTAAATATTACGTATAAAAAGGGTATAAAAATTACATAGTTCACTAGACGTTAATTCTAACGTAGTCGATTGGTTAAAATAAATTGTTTCAAATAAAAACCTAAAAAGCTTATATTAATGGAGAAACTTGGTAAGGCTTCGCAATTTAGAAGATCGTTAATGTTAAACGAGTAACTTGTTTAAATCAAATAATTATATTTTGTTAATTTCATACATCTCTTATTGGGTATTATGAGCGATTTAATATGTTTCATTAACTATCGTTTTTTAACCGATTTTCTGCATGTATCTCTACAATTTGTATAGATATCTATGTTTATATAAAATAAAATTAAATTAAATTACTAACAAAAAAAGGGTTTGGAAAAATTCAGACAAAGTTGAATTTTGTAGATAGATTTGTTTTAATGTCTTAAGCATTTCCTTAAAAGTGCCATTAGTTGGAATTAGGCCTTTTATTTTCAGGCCTTTTATTTTCAGCGATAAAAAAAAATAAGTTTTAAAAATTGCTCGAAAATTTATTGAAAAAATCCAGATGTGGCAAAAAACTATATTATATTGGGTTGTTTAATTTCCAAACATTTAAGTATCTAACTATGGTTTTTAGTGTTTGACTTAAAATTTATATAAGATCATTGAATAATAAAAACGAAAATAGTAAAATTTTGAAGTAAATCAAAAATTTGTTTCTTCAAAATTTTGAGTTTTAAAACTACTTTTTTAATAACTATCGATTTAAACATAAAATACATAGATATAGGATGCTTTAGTATATACAGTAGAATCTCAGAAAGATGAACAGTTGTGAAAGATGAACGAAATATTTTCACTTTTCAGTGCTCAAAAAGGTGAAAGGGAAATTGTACTCGAAAAGATGAACGCTTTATTTCCAACTTAATTTTTTACTTTTTATTTGCTTGTATTTCCTCGTACTATATTCACAATCACATAACATTATTCAGTTCTGTAAACGGTACTTTGGGGCTTGTTTTAACTTGTTATGTAAATAATATTTAATGTTTTTATTTATAAATATTTCTTCTTCCTCAACCAAATATTGATGCTCGAAAAGATGAAAGGGCCCTATTTTATATCTGTTCACTTTTTTGAGATTCTACTGTAATTGTAAGTCTTGCCGTTGTTTTCAATAAATCAGTTTTTTTTTTTAATTGTCGTTTCTTCGGGCAAACAGATCCAACTCCAATACTATTTTTTTCATGTTTCGCACCAATTTACACTTTTTTTATTTTCATTTTTCTGTTAAAACTTCAAAGCTAATCCACCAGATTGATCTAAAAATACTAAGCAGATTTCCAATATTTTCATATCAGATTTTATACAACAATTATTCTTATAGCTGAAATAAACGGTACCTTCTATATAACTGCAGTTTCAAAACCGTTTAGGAAAATCTTATTTCTTATCTAAAATGAATTCTGCGATTTTGATTAAAATTTTTCTGTGTGGTTTAACATTTAGTAGGAAAGAATTTTACATTATCCCACTACCTCTCATATCATTTTATTTTGTCAACAATTTCATTATCTAATTAACCGATTAACCTAAAATTATCTCTAAAAGAATTTCTTACTAGCATAAATAATATTCCATATATTAACATTTTCAAATAAATAAATTTTGAATGTCAAATTAATTTGACAAATTGTTTAAACAATTTTATTACTAATAATGTTAATTTTGTTTACAATTTTTTAGTTAAAATTATAATTTCAATGCCCTACGATGCTTTTATTATGTTAATTTCTGTGTATTCGCATACAAAATAAAAAAAAACAATACATATGCGTTAATTGCATTACATTTAAAAAAAAAAAATTCTGAAATTACGAAGAATTTTGAATTTTTTTTTTTGAATTTTTAACATGCATACATTATTTACACACATATATATAAATAAATAAATGCAACTGGAGTAGATACCTAGTTTTGTTTTTTTCTTATTTTTTGGAAAAATGTATACATAGTAAAAGTCCTCTCAATAAATCATTTGACTAGGAAAAAAATTGCCGGAAAGCTGTATTTTATTATATATAGCCTCCTCATGGTGTTCTTAAAAAATTATCAAAAGTTCCCATCGATATGAGCGCTGCTAACAATTTTCCGTTGAAGTGTTGAAGGCCCCACCAAAATGGTTTTTCATGAACAACTCCCATAATAGTAATTTGTACAGAAAAAAATTTCAAGAACTAATTTGTATCTTAGAAAATTTCTTACAAAAAACATAAACATAAAATAATGCGGATTATATAATTAACAATAATCTGTTATTGGACTTGTTACATTGTATATGTGTTATCTGTCTGAAGTTTGATGATGTGATAAATATTTTGGAAATCAAACAAACTTTTTGAACGCAGTGATTTAAGAAAAAAATTATTAAAAGTTGTTGAAATCTTCATGTCAAAGAAACTCTTGTTCCAAATCAAATTTATAATAAAACATGTCTCAGCATCATATTTGAATTATTTTTTTTTTACAATATTTCAAAGCGTAAGTTTATTTTTTTTTAGAAATCCATTTCATGGCACATTCTCAACGGAAGAAAAAAAAAACCATAGATAGAACTGAAAATTCTTTCAATTTAGTTTTCCCACGTATTTTCATATTCGATTTATATAATATGAACACTGCAAGTTCCCCAATAATAACACAAATTCCGCTATCTGCATATATAAATCTCATTTCATATATAATTTAAAATAAATTTCCCACAAACATTTATAATATACTTGAAACTATTCCATTGAAGCTCTGTACTTCAACTTTACTTCAATAATCAAAATTACTCGAATAATACAGTCAATTTCATCGGTAGTAGCCTTTTTCAACTAATTTAAAACTTTTCACCAACGACAACGACATTCCTATACAAATTCCAAGTCATTCCGCATAAGTATTATATAAATCCCTCCTGCAGCAAGTAAGGGTGTGTGTATACACTCAAATCCACATCTCCAAACTGCTTCCTTTACTGAAGAGACAACCTAATTCTTCAGAAACTCTATTAAATGCGTTGGTTTGAAAACTTCTAATACAATAATGCTTTTCAAACTCTATCTGACTGGCAAACTGTGGATGTGAGCGGTGGCGGCGGCGGCGGGCGTCATATAGGACGAGTAGGTAGGTATACATATATACAAAATCATGTTTGGCTCTATCTTATCCTTCTTATCAGCACTATACCGCAGCGAAACTATATAAAATGCAATCAAACTTTTGATGACAGGAAATCAAAGGCGAAGCCATTTTGTGCACTCAATCAAAAACGTCTTCGTTGTCGTGTTGGCGTTGCGTCGCGTCGCGTCGTGTCGGTCTTCATTGTCATATACCATTCGCATTCAGAAGAGCATCCAAAGACATTGTTAACCGCTATACATTCCAATTGAAACTTTGTTTCTGCGTTGCTATAACAAGCGCGACAAGTGTAAGTTGTTTCTATGTATAGGTTGCCTTAAATGGAGAAACAATAGATAGCCCCTGGGATTTCAACACCACCACCAAGATCTTTCGCCAATTTATGCAGTGCGTCTGTATGTCACCATACCACTGTGAAAGCTTTATGCAAATTCTTCAAATCTCCTCAAATTCCTTTCCATCGTCCTTTTGGTCGAATAGAACAGCAGCACCCCCACTGTCCCAGACTCCTTAAGTCTAAACTGCTAGCTAATTTTTCTATACGAGGTCCCAACATATAAATCTTAGCCTGCGAGTTGACAAACTTTTTCCAAACTATGTTGTAAGTCACTGACTTTGACCGAGAACCTTTTCTTCAGTTGGTCCTTGGTTCTCTAAGCAAAGGATGCCATCATAACCTATTATAACGTTTTGGTTGGGAATGCGTCCGTCCTTCCTTATCGCTCCAACATCCATCGAGTCAAGTCTCGAAACTCTTAAGTTTTAATAATCTGTTAAGTTTTGTTTTTGGAATATTTACGCCAATAAATTTTATCGGCTGTAAACGGATATTTCGTTGGCATAAATTGTAAGCCTTTCAACACACGAAAACGGTCCCAGCCAGCGGCGGCAACAGCAGTTGGTAGCAGCGACGACGACGGATGCCGATGCAAAGCTTATGAGTAAACTATCGCGTTTAAAGGGTTGGTTTTTTTTTATTATTTGTTTTTTTTTTTGTATTTTGTTGTTGTTGTGTTAAAACTTTTTCACAGAGACAATAAATAACTCATTCCACTCTTCTAACACAGAGATACAGAAATAACCAAAACCCAAACGAACACAAATGCCATCAGAGCAGAGCAGAGCTGTTTGGAAGCTGAGTGTATCTATTTGTTTTTCCAGTAGATGAATGAGAAAATCGGATTTGTTTATACAAGTTTTTCAGGTTTTTTTTTTTTGTTTTATTTTTATTTTTCATGTGAAGCAGGATTGGTTGTGGCTATAAGGGTTTTGATTTTCTCTTAAATTTTTTAACGTTATTTTTTGGGTTTGTTTTTTTTTTTTCTGTATATGAAGAATTGAAAAATGTATGAACTGTTTGGATTTCCGCATGAATACGGAATACGTAAATTCGAAGTTATGTTTCGCTTAGCAATTTGACAATGTTATCTATGGTCGGGGTTTTGAAATCCATCAACCATCAATATGCAAATTTATGAGATGAAGATTTACTAGCGGGTGGGGGGCGGCAGCAGTTAGGTAAACATAAAAATTTTGAAGAAAAACATTTTATGATGCGGGTTCGTAGAAAATAAGAAACGGGTTAATAATGAAATATACATATATACCTACCTATATTGTGCTCGTATTTTGTTTTGATAATATTTTGAAGGATGAAGATATACATATGTTTTGTTGAATTAATTTACAAATGAAGAATTTTTTAAAGTCGTAAATATACAAAATTGAAAATCAAACAAAGTATCAAAAATTGAAACAAAAGTAAATGGTTGACTTGACTAGATAAATAAAAAGAAGAATGGTTGCTTCTCATAGATATGGTAACTTCCCATTGATTTACGCTTGATTTATACAGCGCCCGATGTTATTTTATTTTGTTATAAGAACACTTCCAATTCGAAGTTCTATAATTTAAAATTTAAAAATTAGGGTACATACAATGTAACGGTAAGATCTACCGCAGCAAAAACCATTCCTAAACTCGGTTCTTAAAACCTCCTCCTGACTATGATTTTTGGTCATATAGTCTCACTCTCGTTATCTGTATCCCCTCCATCTCAACTATTCCCATTTTGCGACCCATAATTTTGAGTCCGTTGTCCTCATATATGGAGCTGAAGAGTTGCCCAGAGAGGATATAGCAATATAAGTACCCCCTTAATTAGATCGTGTTGAGCCATGCGGATGGGCTGGAGACTCGAACGCCATCTTTGCATAGAGCGATGAAGCTCTTTTCTAAATATATCAACACTCAGGGACAGAAGGAAATATACGCGACATTTAAACTTACAACTGGATTTCAAACAACACAAAAAAACATTAATACACATTTATCTTATTTTTAAATATGAAATTGAATGTAAATAACATCGTACGCCTTTAAAATAATAGAAGGCTATTGCCTCAATCCCCCAAATCTGCACAATTATAAGATCCATCGAATACTGAATAGTATAGATTGCGCGTTAGGTAGCTTGATTTGAGTATTTGCCTTCCTCCTTAAATTCCTCAAAAATGTTCAGAAATTTGAATTAGAGTATTTTCTCCATCTTCGAATCATTTTCAGAAAGTTAAATTTAGTAGAGTAGCTTAGAGAACAATTAATTAGTATATGGGGAAAAATAATCTTGAAGTGACTCAACAGCCTTATCCTCATTGTGGGAGCCCCTAATAGAGCTGTGTGGGCTTCCTGAGATTTCTATGGGGCCACAAAGCTGTATAGTGTATATTTACTGTGAGGCCCTAAAAAAACTTATTTCATGAGAAAGTTTTCTTTTAAAAAAATAGAAAGTACTGTTGGGGCTTTCACGCACTTTTTGTTCACCCAGGGGCCCATAAGGCAAAGTCCCGGTTGCCCGGTGCTCCAGTCCAGCCCTGCCTTGTCCGTCTTTCTTTTTGTTCTACTACAGCCTAAAAGAATGTGTCGATTTTCATGAAACTTTTCACGGGCTGATTGTGTCTCATATTCCACATAAAGTAATGTGAAGTGATGTTTTTTAGGTTAATACATTTTCTGAGAATACTTTTCAATTGATATTTCGTAGCATTTTGCTATAAAAAAGCAAATGGTTTGAAAATAAAAATACACTTCAAACACGGGAATTAGCTGAACCCGATCTGTGAAAATTGAAATTCTCGTCCAGGGTAGTATTAGTTTTTGTTGGTGATGGCAAGGCGCTCAAATCCATATTGAGCGCCGTAGTGCAGAGTTATTTTGCTTACTTTATGTGGAATATGAGACACAGTTTACCTGTGAAATGAACAAAAATTACACTGCTTTTTATAGGTGTTTTTACATCATTTAACGCAGCATCGCATGTAGTTTCCTATTTTTGTACATTTTTGTATTGCATGTGATCACTTTCATTACTTTTATATCACTTGTTTCTTTAATTTACTAAGCTTTTTTATTATTTTAACGATTTAAAATTTCAAACAATCCTAAAACAAAACAGATCAAAATTCCTTTGGGTGCCCCAGCATTTAGCTGTCTAACTGCACGCCTTCCCTGTGTGGATGCATTTATGTTTGTGTAACTCACACTCACAGTGATAATTTCCCACAGATAAAGCATACTTTAAAAAGATAGAGAAACGTTTTGCTGGTTTTAAAGTTAGAAGACCTCTTTAACGCTAAAGTATACTTTATGTCGTTTAAAATTTTCAAAGAGCCGACTCTCATTCTAAAGTTATTATTTAGAGCCGACTCCCATTTTAAAGTAGATTTAGAGCCGCGTTAAAATGTTTAAAATTTTGCGCCATTGTCTTTTGTTACAAAAACTTTGAAAAGAAAAATTAACGTCGTGATTTTAAAGTGAACGCTTTGATTTAGAAGAGAAACATTTTGAGTCTCTGAACATTGTTTATATATTAATTGATGTTTTTGATTACGGTCCACATATAATTGGTAACACCGTATTTCTAAGTATTTTAAACCAGAGTTTTTACTATTTTACGTGCTGTTTCAAGATGCGGTCCTTTTTCCCTTAGCGCATATCTTTTTAAGGACGTTATTCCGTTGTTTCAATTGATTTACGATCTTTTTGTCCATTTTAAATTTCCACTAAAGGTAATGCCCAGAATTTTTAGTTCTTTTGAAAGTGTGACAGTTGTACCTCGAAGTTTCAATTTTTTTTAGTGAATTATGCACGGGTTGTGATTTTGATTTTGTATATTCATATTATATAGGTTGGATATCACAGGTCGTGATTTTTTGCTCTTCTCTAATTTTTCTTATAAAATTCTTAGTAGCATTAGCTACAGTATGGTAAAGCATTATTATTATTATTTGTTTTATATTTAGTATTTATTTTTAAAGTGATTTTTGGAATTACATCCAACAAAATACAGTAGACGCTCAATATAGTGAAGTAATTAAAACCAGGCCTGTTCACTATTTCGAGATTGTTCACTACTTCGAGAGAGAAGCTTGAAAGGTTTTCCAATGTGAATTTGATACAAAATTAAATTTTTTTTATTTATTAAAGAGTATAGCGAAAAACTACATATCTCCAGCTAAAAATTAGTTTTTATTAAATAAGAATTAAATTTAAAAAAAATGTTCACTTTTTTTTTAACTTAAAAATGATATGCACTGCTTTTTCTTGCAAACGTTTTATAAGTTCAATACTTAATTTTGAGAAAACATTTCGTCGCTACAATGCAGAACTAGTCTAAGTCACATTTATAATTTTTTTCAAGAAGAACCTTATTCCATAAAATACTGACTTTTGACATTATGATTATATGTACTTGATTATTGAAATTCTGAAGGACCTACTGCACGTAGGAATATGCGGCATATGTAGGAAATGCGCGGAACACAAAAAGATTCTTTGTAACGTTCAAAAAAACTCATTTTAAAATTTTGGACTTAGACTAGTTCCGCATTGTAGCGACGATTTGCAAACATGGTTATCTTTTTCCAATAAAATTTCAGAATTTGGCTTAATTTTTTTTGACAATTGCAATATGTCAAAAAAGTTAAAATACAACATACAAGTTGTATTATACTGGGTCAAGGGGATACCTTCTTTCCTGTCTGACATATACGAAACACATAAATGAGCGGTAAAATATCTTAAAAGAAAGTCTACAATGCTGTAAACGCGGTGCATCTGGAATATTCTTGTAAAATATTAAAAAATAGTGTGTTCACTATATCGAGATACCTTTCATTCACTAATCAGAGTAGTTTGTATAAAATTTTGAGTGTTCACTAAACTGGATAGTTCACTCTTTCGAGATTCACTATATCGAGCGTCTACTGTAAATTGAAATCATTTTGAGTTAATTGTAATTTCGTTAATTTGATTTTGTTATGAATTAATAGAATACATTGAATCGACAAACTTGAAACTGTCACAACTAATTAGCAACTAATTAACCTCCAATTAACTCACCTATATCTGTTTTTCCATCGGCGAATTTTTGTCTTGACAACTTATGAATCTTCATTTATGCAGTAAAAACACTACAAATATAATACATATATAGCCACTTATACAAATAACTTGATTTTTCCAAACTTTCTTCAAAGTATTCCAAACAATGTCACTTTTTGATATCTTGATTCTAAGGACGAAATCTGGAAATAAAAAAAAAACCTTTTAATAACTCATTAGATGATATGTGAAGTATCTTTTGCAAACAACAACAACACCAACTTCATCTTGTCATCATCAATAAAAGAAAAACTAATAAAACAAAAACTGAAGACAAAAAATATAATCGGGTTGTCAGGGATTAAGTTAAAACGAGTTTTCATCAACTTCATCATCTGCCCATTGCAGTCAGCACACTCCAATTAAGCATTTTGATTCCAATGTCTAAAAATCAAACTTTTCTGCCACAAAGTTAAACTTCATGAACTCTTCAATAAGGCACAGCCAAATAAATAAAAAAAAAAATATTATTGTGATGACCGAGAGGGAGAAGGCAAGCTAAAACAAAAAAATGAAACGATTCCAAATCCTCATACGAATCCAAAGTTATAAATCCTTTGCAGAAAAATGTGCTCAGCCATTAACCTATTGCCAGCATTGATTTCCTTTGCCGGTTTTTTTTTTTTTTTTTTTTGTGTTTCTTTGTTCGTATCTATAAGTTACTTTCCTACATTTTTTATTCACTTTTTGTTCGGTTGGGGCTTGGTCGAAAAGCTTAAGTAGGAAATCATGTTGTGGATGGACAAAGGACGAGAAAAATAGGAATATAAAAAGTTGCGAACAAAGTGGATATAAAAATCAGAAGCAATAAAAAGTGCTCTGGACCTTTTTATATATATTTTATAAAAATATATATATATCCACATACATACATAGGTACATACATATATGTATTTCATTCTTGCCCACATTACATTCCTTATATTTACAGCAGGCCTTATAAGGAGACGATAGATGATGAGAGCTTACGTTTAGAAGGTATATAGAATGATGTGGGATTGAGGTTATTTTTTTATTTTTTATTTTTTCATCTTCCGTGGGAAATTTTGAGTTTATTGGCCATATGGTCGATATCCTATAAAATGATTATGAGATTCTTTGACTTTGGGATTATGTGGAGATTGTTAAACTATTTCTTGTTCACCAGATTTAGAAGGTTGGACGATATAATCTAAAACGTGGACCCTTTAAATAATAAAGTCAATGGTTGGGTAAGGTGATTTGCTGACCCCTATCGCCACCGTGCGTTGTCGGTCGTCGTCATCGTAATATGGCGATAGGAGACCGCACCAAACTTATGATATTGCGAAAACGTACCTCTATTACTGTCTCATGGCTAAAATACGTTATAGTAGGTAAAGGTCTTAATAATCTTTCTTGAAAGATGTGTAAAGTTAAACCTCTTTAGCTGTATATAGCATCATTTCATTTGTCGACAACACGTGTTGGATATTTGAGCCTCTCTTTTTTTATATTATGATGACTATAAGCCTCTTAATTTAACGTGCCAAGATTTTTCTGAAAATACACAAAGGATATAGATTAGGTATACCTATATATGTAGTTTTTATTTTGGTATTTGGTATCATATTATTATTGTCTCATAATTTCAGAATAAACTCTATTCAGGTGAGTTCATAAATAAATTTTATGGGGTGACAGGTCGTGGAAAACCAGGGCCTATATACAGTGACTTACAACTCTGAACCATTTCTGTGCAGGGCGTGATGTTATCGGAAGGTATGGAGATGACCTTCTATTTTCTGCCGAACCCGAACGACTTAGGTGAGAGGCACCTTTTCATGGCAAAAGATACACCTATTGTTGGAAAAATTGTCAATTCCATGAAAGAATATTCTTCGATGGCAGAAAGCCAGATAGTTATAAAGGGTGTTTTTTTTAAACGTGTGATTTTCAATCTGGCAATAACTTTTTCGGAGTTGGTCTTTTTGACAGCTGTCACTTGATTTATGCTCAGTTTGGTTTTCCATTTCATAACGAATAGACTTACTCCTGAACAACGTTTGCAAATCGTGCAAATTTATTACCAAAATAATGGTTCGGTTGGCGCAACGCAACACGCGCTGCGTCCAATATTCGGTCGACATAATCGCCCAGTAGAGTGATTCGAGCAACCATGGATCGGTTTCGCACCACTAGTGGATAGTGCGCATCCTCAGAGACGCCGTACAGTGCGCACCGACAACGCTATTGTGGAGCAGAGTATCGAAGAAAACTCGAATGAGTCCATCCGCCATCGCGCAACAATTGGAGCTGGGGCCTCGTGGACCTCTCGGCTGGGATTTATTGGAGCCAGCCGCGGCGGCCACTTGCCCGAAATCATTTTTAAAACATAATGGCAAAACCTTATCTTTATAATAAAGCTAAATTCTTGGCGATAACATTAAATTATATGCGTTTTATTTCTTTGAAAACCACACGTCTAAAAAAACACCCTTTATAAATGGGCCAACAAGAGAAACAAAAATTGCACGACTTGATCGTAAAGACTTGCTCTTGTGATTATTCATTTATTCATTTAACTATTTCAACTACAGACAATAATGTCAAAGTTGTTTAAAAACTTACAGATTTTGTTTTTACAATTTGTTTTTTTTTTTTAATAACTAAGATTAATTAAACATTAAAACACTTTACAAAGTTAAGTAATTTTACTATACCTTGAATACAAAATATGTTTTATAATAAGACCACATTTATTGAAATCAGTGGATTTATAAAATTTATTAAAATCTCGTCTCATGAAAGAGGTTCGTTTAAACCATAATTAACTCTAGAAGTAGCTATGTAGAAAAATGCTTGATTTCTAGTCGATCTAGGATGGATATTAATGTTAAGTTGGCTTAGAATAAAAGATGGGTCAATTGATGCCAACAGAAGTTGATACAGGAACATGACGTTTGTAACCTCTGTCCTTTTTTCAGGGTCGAAAGATTAAGAAGATTTAATCGATTTTCATATGGTGGTAAACGTTGTATTGGATTCCATGGAAGACGTCACGTAGCGTATAACAGGAAACGTTTTTGAACACTCTCAAGTTTAATTATAGCATTGTCAAAACTAGACAAGTGCACAGTAAAGCGTTTTAAAGATGTAAGGATCATTAAACTCCTTTGAGAACCTCATTATTAATCCAAGACGACCCCGTGCCTTGCTGATTATTGTATCGATATGAAAGTTTACAGTCGAATATAACTCCCAGATCATTAAAGGTATCTACTCTATTAACAAGTACATTGTCGACGAAATAGAAAGATTTGACTAGATATCGTTTTCGAGAGTAAGTCTTAGTCTTATTAGTTATTCCGTCAATTCCATTTTTGAGGCACCCTTCGAAAACTTTATCAATATCATGTTGCAGAAATAGATAACCATTGAAGCTTTTGAAGCCATAAATTAGTTTGATATCATCAGAAAACATCAAAATCTTATTGTAAAAAATATTGAATATTGAATATTAAAATATTTAAATCGTTGAAGAATATTATAAAAAAAAATAGGTCCAATATGACTGCCTTATTTGGTTTTTAAAATGGAAATAACGCTAAATTTTCGATTTCGTTTTATTTCGCTATAGAAAACGAAATAAGGCTTTTATTTCGTTTTTACGTTTTTTTTTTGTTTCCAAAAATGTGCAGAACTATATGATTCATCACCCAGCATTATGGCGTATAAACAGTTAGCTATGCATCCTGCAACCCTCCTGCTTGGGCACACTATAGGATTTGGGGGGTAGGCGCGAGGTTAAATGTAGTTAAAGTGTTGGACAAAAACATTTGGCTTTATTTCCAAGTCAAATTTGGCCTTATTTCATTTTCGAAATGAAAATAAAGCCAATTTGGCCTTATCTCCATTTTCAAAACGAAAGGCCAAATTTAAGATTTGGTACTATGTATTTCGTTGGGCTTTATTTCACGTCACTGAATTTGCTCTGTGCTAACGACTCATAAACATACAAAAAAAAATTATTATCTTTGATCATTTCGACCCGAAGAGTATAGAAGAGCACATCAGACGTCTTTGGAAATACTACGAAAGATAGGATATCAAAATCAACTCAGCCAAATCTGAATTGACTTGTTTCAGACGACCCGTAGTACGTCGAAACAAGCGTTCTGCTGCAAGCTGCCATAGCATCACCCTCGATCTGCCCATCAGATCACAACTTTGATAAGAGACTACGTTTCAACCCACATGCACGGGAGTCCTTAAAAAGGGGAGTTGCGCTTTCAATCTCATCCATTTCAAAGGAATGGACTCAGTCAAAAGACAAAGCTGCAAAGACAAGCTACTTATCAGGCCCATCATCACCTATCCTCCAAAAACAGCCTTTGAAAGGAAAATTCTGTGGATCTATACAAGACTCCATTTTAACCGACAACGATAGAAACACAGAACAGTTTAGCAACCAAAGGCTCTACGGGGAATCAGGAATCATTCCTCTGGATAAATTCCTGACAATTGCTGCAAAAAAAACTGACGAGCAATCTGTGCAACTACCCAAACCCACTGGTGAGGAATATTATAAGTGAAGAGAGAAATCCAAAGCCAAGATACCTATAGATGTGACTGGAATACTAGACGAAGGAATTATTTCAATCAACGACGCGACGCACGACGAAGCAATTCTATTTTACGAGGACGCCGCGCCGCGTTAACCTATCATCGTGGCTAGAAGCCACCTCTACCGGACATCAATAAGACAACCTGATTTGAAAAACCTTATCGATTCCTGATTTTCTTGTTTTCGAATAAGAAGTTGAGCAGAGAATAAGTTTCCGTCAGATTTCAGTTTACAGAAATTGTAATAGCTAATTCAGGTCCCTTTTCTGGATGCATTTGTGTACGTAATAGTCCTTACAAGATTCCTTTACCGTCTTCCCTCTCGCAGGGAACAGGAACTAGATTTCTACCGATACTCTCCTTCTTACTTTTTAAATAAGTAGCGGGCTCACTTGTTTTCTCTCGAACTGGCCTTGGACTGGAATAAGATTCCTACCGTTTTTCCGGGTTCACTTCTTTGAGGTAAATTTCGTGCGAGTTAATATAGCAACATGTTTACATCATAAACACAGCACAGCCACAAAACCCTACCGTAGCAATACGAAGAGCCTATAAGAGGCCAACAATCTGATAAGCGGGAAAAGTGGATGATGGTCGATACAACAAGTAAGCAGATCGGTATAATCACGACTCTGATAAAACTTGTACTCTCTGAGAGAATTTTGAATCAAGATTATAAAATTTAATTAATAAAATAGCAAACAAATTATTTAAATTTAATTAAATAAAATTACGTAATTTAACAAAAAAAAACAAAATCTTTAAATAAAAACCTATACACATAGAGTAAGTGCGGAAAATATGGCAAATTTAACTCGAATTCATATATTTTTTGTTTTGACATTTAAAGAAACTATTATCGCTTCAGTCTTTAATAGTTTAAAACGTAAAAAGTAACTTAACAAAAAGCTATTCACAAAAAATTAAAGGAACTTCGTTTTGAATTTTTTAAAAAAGTGCTGCTAATATGGCCCACTTAGTTTCAAATATGGACCACCCTGAAAACAATACTTTTCAAATATCTTGTTGGTCTAATTCATGCAAAATTCACATAGGAAATATTGCTTCTCATTACCCGATTAGTCTTAAAGGCATGATGTGATTCTTTCAAAAACAAAACAAAAAAAAGAGTGTGCGTACTTATGTACACACGCTAGAAGTAAAACTTCTTTCACGACAACAGGGCAAGTATTTGCAAAATCGTGACGCTGAATTTTGAAATTCGTGACGGGAATTTGTATGTCGGTTTGACATGTCACTGACAGCTCCATAGAAAAATTTTTTACCCCCATGCCGCAAAAGAAGTTTTACTTCAACAACACCCAATGAGCGAGAGACACAATAGATTGCAGAATATTTCCATGCAAAACCAATAAACCTACAACTATACATAATTTATGCTTCCTCGCATTAAATCGACCAATGGCCGAAAATCCAACACAACAGAAAAAAATCCTCAGAAATAAAATTCTTCCCACAAAAAACCCTTACTCGAATTCACTAACCATCTTAACGAATATATTAAATGCACGAACCATTGCATTTAACGAAAATATAATATCGTGACGGTGAATTTTGTAATTCGTGACGGGAATTTGTATGTCGGTTTGACATGTCACTGACAGCTCCATAGAAAAAATTTTTACCCCCATGCCGCAAAAGAAGTTTTACTTCAAAAAAGACATTAAAACCATTTGTCAAATATGGCCCACTAGTACAAATTGAGATGGGCCATACTACCAACACTATGACTTTTTCACTTTTTTTAATTTTTAACATACTCAATTAACTTCATTAAAAATTTTAATTTTAAATTTTATAATATAAAATATAACACCGCATATCTTTCGAAAAAACTTATTTAATTTCCTCACCCAAAAATTACATCGACAAAGAATAAAAGTTATAAAATGTTCTATTTTACCCCGCTGATAAGCTACTGTCACCGACATACAACGAAGCAGTATGATTTGAACTGGTAGTTGAGTGTCTACTTTATTTCATTCAGGAAATATTGCGGTGGGCCATATTACCAACGTGGGCCATATTTGCCGCACTTACTCTAACTTGCGTTGAGTTTATTGCTGTAGCTCAAATTTTAATAGCTTTAATACCATGTAATTTAGATTTAGTTTTCAATGAAATGGTAAGATTGTAAAAACAACCCTAATTTTGTTGAAATAAAAATTTGGTCTGGTAAATCATTATACATAGTTTCTTTTTCTTCATAACCCGAGTTTTACTTACTTACTTTGAGGTTACCCTGCACTCCAACGAACTCACCTAAGCTTCGAAGAAAAAAGCGTCAAAATCTTTCAGACGTTTTTTAAAAAAAATTTACTAACCGAAACTGTTGTATATGGGAGCAAGCCGATGCAGCTTTAAAAAAATTTGCGTGAAGATAAAAAGACTGACACCTCCGACCGTCATAGAAATATTAGTTCTGATTAAAACCCCGAAAAAAATTTTTTACACGAAACCAATACTTGCCCTTTACATAGAACCAATAATCTGTCTTATTGAACCAATAAAAAGCAGTGTAACGAACTTTTACCGATTGATACAAGCAAAAGTTTATTGATCCTGTTTATTAATTTATTTATCTTTCACAAAATTGCAATGTAATTTTGATTTGTTTTGAAGGAACGAATTAGTTAGGAATTATAAATGGTTTATTAAATTGACCAATTTCGGTTATTATGTTAATAAATTATTTCGTTGAATCAAGCAAACTTATTTGTTGAGCCAATAAAATAATTTATTAAATTGGAAAAATTTGCTGTGCAGATGAAATAATATGTGCAAAAGCTTGGTGGGGAGGAAGGACTATCATCGATAGCACTGCAGATAAGAAACTTTAAATTTTTTATCTGCCATTGAATTAATTTTCCAAACGCTATAAAGCCGTTTAATCATCAGGAATATAAAAAATCTTCCAAATGTAACTTTTCTTCACGATATACTAATTGAAATTATAATAATACACCCCTTTCCAATTCTTGCAAAAACACAAATTTTCAAATAATTATTTTAGATTTCCCATACTGTCAACCGCATCTGTCGAGAGATTTTCCCCCAGGAACTATACAAAACCGCACGCAAGCCCGAATATATAAAGTTAACAATTAATATTTATTAACGAAACAAAAAAAAAAACAACAAACTAAAATGTAAGTTGTGAACACAAAATTAGTTAGGATTCATATGAATTTTGCGTGAGGAATAATAAAGACATAAACAAAAAAAAAAAAAAAAATAACAAAGCAAAATCAACACACAGAACAGGACATTTATACAGGAACCATAATATTATGTTATGTATACAAAAAGAGATAAATACCACGATTTAGTTGAGTTATTAACTTACCAACAAATATGGATTAATATCTACTCCACTCATTTGGTATCACATCTAATGACTGCTATTTATCTTGAGGACATGACCAGACAACATTACCCAAAAAAAAGGCGAATTTACCGCATATGAGCTTTCGGGTATAGTATAATGCTGGTTCGTCTTTACTCTACGCGAGTATATAAGCGTGTATCTTGGCTTCGTTGCTTCGATGTGGTAAGGAACTATTTATATATATACAGAGAAGATAAATGGCAGGCATGATGTTGTAAGGAAGGATATATGTTTCGTTTTTGGGGGCACTAATACAATGCCTTGCATTAAGCGAGGTACTATATGAAGGATGTTATGTTTGTAGGACGGAGTTATAAGTTTTCCTAAAACTAACATCCTCTATATAAACTTAAAAAGGGGAGAAGAAAGTTTGTACAGCAAAAATGCTTAAATCGGACAAAATAAAACATTCAAAGCAAGATAAAATTATTTTATGTACAATATATACCTTATATCTTCTTCTTAATAGAATATTAAAAACTTATGCTATTTCATGTAAGATTTTATACAATTATTTGTTCATAAAAAATTATGCTCGTAGGTACATACCGTTGACTTCATATAAATTTACCTCTGAATTCATAAATAAGCTACTTACATATTCTACATAAAAGACAAAAACGTATCACATATCATATTTTTTGTCTTGCTTTTAAGGGTGATTTGAATTTGCTGCCATTTTGTGTAGTTAACTGTTGGCAACACTTAAAAGAAAAACTATTTGACAGCTGATAGATTAGGGTTCAGTTCTTCTGTCAATTGGGCTTTCTAACCATAGAGACGCAGATCTTTAGGAAGTATACAGGGTGTCCCATAATGAATGGTCCAAAATTGAAACTGATGATAGACCAGGTCATTCCCACTCAGAATTTAGTAACTTGTCCGTTACGCATCATAACGGATTTCGAATAACGGTATTTTTTTTTAATTTCGAAGAACCCCTATACTTTGATCTAGGTATTTGGTCAGCCTGTCCATAGTTTATTTTTGTTTTTCTTAATTTTTTTCATTTAAATATTATATGATATAGTAAGACCAATTTTTAATATCCTGCACCATTGTGCTCAAAATTATCGACTGAAAAGGTAAAGTATCTTAAATCGACTTAAGATGATTTGCTTTTTTTTTAATGAACCCTATTACCCACACAGAGGCGCACAGTTCTGTGTTATCCGAATTCTTCTATCTCATTCCGTTTCCTTTTTATAAAGGAAAAAAATCATCTTATGTTGGAAAATAGCATATTGACACAAAATAAAATATCTTAAGTCCACATAAGATGTTGTGTGGAAGCGAATTAAGAAATTTTAAGTATACTTAAGATTATTTCATCATAAGAGTTTGTAATAATTGTGAAAAGTTAAAACATCTTAAGTGGACTTAAGATACCTTACCGCGTGAAAACCCAACAAAAAATTACCACTAAGTCGACTTAAGATTTTTGAAATCAATAATTTAAAACTAATTAAAAAAAAGCCAACTATCTTAAGTAATAAATATTAACAATATCTTTTTACAAAAAATTAAAAAAAAAAGTTCACAAAATTTGACCTCTATAAAAAGTTCATTCTTAGAAGTCTATGTTCGAAAGGTTTTTTGGGAAGCTTCTTTCGACAGTTTTTTTGCTCTCCTGAAAAATGTTAAAAATTGACTAATTTAACCTTTTCAGTCGAGAATTAATAGATATATATCTGATAATACTTTGATCAAACATTTTTTTATTAAACCAATTTTTAAAAGAGCATCCTGAAAAAAAAATCGACTCACCTCTGGTTTATAGTTTTAAAAATTTTCCATGTTATTTATTTATTCTAAGAAACGATAGATACCTATAATACTTACCAATACTAGCCTTAAATCAAAAGTTATAGGAATTTAAACTCAATCAAACAGGTTTCTAAAACAAATTAAAATAAATCTTTTTTTAAATATATAGATAAAAGCTGTTTTATTAATTTTTATTTTTTTATTTTTACATGTTAGCAGTTCTGTTTCCTGAATTTACAAAATATGTTCAAAATGGTCCTCTTTTGCAGCTGTACAAGCCCGAAAACGTCTTGAAAACTGTTTTTGTGCTTCCCGAAATTTGGACCTGTGTGGAGGAGCTGGAGTGCAATAATGCTACTTATTGATTTTGTTTACACTTTTCCCTTGAGACAACCCTAGTAAAAAACAATACTAACTGATTTAAGCCCGCGACCGAGATGACCACAAAATGGGTCCAACAGGTCCGATTTATCGTTCAAGGTAAACATTGTTTAAGAAACGTTTTACAATACTACAATATTATGTGCTGGGCAGACAGCGTTGTTTAAATTAATGTAAAAAACTATTTTTTACCTTTTTTACGTTAAAGTAGGAAAAAAACTCGCAAATAAGTGTAAAAATCCCATTAAAAGAACGTAAATAACTCGTAAAAAAAAAAAGCCGTGGTAAAAAAAGTAAATAACTACGAAAAAAGGGAGAAAATGAGAGGCATCTATCAAGATTTAAATAAATAAAGAAAATTTGGCAGACGTTCAAAAATATCGAAAGAACAAATACCTACATAATTAAAGAATTTTATTATGAAAAACTTGGACTGAAATAGATTAGAGAATCTGTTTTTTAATCATTTTGTCGAAAATAAAATAAAAACCCAATAGTTTTTTATCCAACTGTCATTTTCAATCTTGAAGGTAATCAATTTTGTTCATATTTTTTACTTTTTAACGTTTTTGACGTAAGCATAATTTAAATATAGCAAGTATGGAACTAATCTAGACTTTCATCGTATGGGAATTGTATGGTTAAAATAAACCCTTTACTCGTATGAAATATGAAGCGAACAGTAACCACGGTCCACGATGTTTTCGACTAAAAATTTTCAAAACTTACACTCAGGCGCAAGTTATATATATATGGGAGTTTTCAACACTAGTCACTCACTATTTTTGTGTATGTGGAGTTATGCAAAATTCGTATCATTAAATATTTTGTAGCTATTTATGTGTCGGTATGTGCGTCCACTGTAAACTGAACGCAGGTAAGCTTTAATACTTCTTTAGAAAAAGTGAATCGTTTGGTAGTATGAAAATATATAATTTTGAAAGATATGCCAATTATAATTTCCTACGAAAATAAATAATAAAAGAAATGAATAATTTTCGGTGAAATAAAAGCTTAATGTTACCCTTTACCGCATACGAAGCCAAATATGGCTTTCTACAGTTATGTCCTTTTTTTTCCTGACTTCAATAAAAAAAATAATCAAAACGCAACAAGATCCTCTTCTGTGCATTTCTGAGAACAAATAGCTGCGCTTTTGCACACGTGCATCAAACAAGAAGGAAGATATTTATGTTTGCAGGTCGGTGTGTTACTTTTTGTCAATGAAAAATTGTTGGGTGAAAAATTTTCCTATTTCAAGTAATAACAACTTTTCTGTTAGGTGAGTTAAGTGATCATAAAAATATATTTCGGATTGTGTGTCTAATTTTCTTTGAAATGAATACATTTTTATTAAAACAAAAATTATTAACTTGCTCGTTTGAGAGGTAAAAGTGTACAAGCCATATTTGGCTTCGTATGCAGTAAGGGGTTGAAAATATACATATTTGGTTGAGTTAAGCGTATTTTATTTATTAGGGGTGTCGTCTCGTGTCGTGTGTTTTTTACAACGATTTTAATATAGAATGTAAAATATAAATAAAAGAATTTAAAAACGAATTTAAAAAACCGATTAAGTATATTTATATTTTATTTATTATTATTTAATAATATCATAATATTTTATTTTTTTCCCCTTAAAACTATATATAATTCATGCTATAAAGGGTTAAGTACGAATTAAATTTTTTCACAATTAATGT
Source organism: Epistrophe grossulariae (assembly GCA_929447395.1). NCBI lineage: Eukaryota > Metazoa > Arthropoda > Insecta > Diptera > Syrphidae > Epistrophe > Epistrophe grossulariae. The sequence goes on from OV839568.1 coordinate 45,846,682, forward strand.
ATTGCTGCCCAAGTAACATTTTTAGTTGTTTAATAGCTTTAACAGCACACCCAGAGCTAATCTTAAAGCTCGTTTATTTTAGAAGTAGCTCTAGATACACCTTTAGAGCTAACGTCGCGCTCACTTGCAGCTAATTCATTGAGTTTGAGAGCTCTTTTTTGCTCGTGAGAAGCTTGTTGTTAGCGGCGACTGACTCTGCAGGTATTTGTTATATATCTTTAAAGAACTACTTTGGCAGAATTTTGTTTGTATTGCTTTGAGTAATATGTAGGTACATATTATGATAAAAAATATAAACACAGGCACGCTTTAATACTACAATAGAATAAATATGTATCGTTTGAAATTATGTATGTAAATATAATGAATAATTTTGTAAGATATGCAAACCATAATTTCCTAAGAAAATAAATAATAACAGAAATTAATATTTTTCGGTTAAATGTTAGTGAATTTTATGTGCGAATTAAATTTTTTCACAAACGTATTGCCGGTACTTTGCTTAATTAAAACGCGCCTTCGAAATTCTGGACATTTAGTTGTCAAATAAAAAAAAAATAATAACAAGAAAAAAAAAAACTCTAAGATATACATTTTCGAAAGCCGAAATAATTTCATTTAAAAAAAAAATGCAATTTCGTGTGTTTTTAAGTGAGAGCGGATATATATATTTCTTTTTTTAATTGCAAAAAAAAACAAATATTGCATTAATTTTTTTCCTCGCCGCCATATTGTCAAATCGCTATATTTTTTATTGTTCTAGAGCTGCAATATTAAGTACTGTTGATATCGAGCTCACATCACATCACATACCTATACAGTGTGTGAGTGAAGCATTAAATTGTAAAAAAAAAAAAAAAAAGAACCCGATCTGTCACTTTGCCTAACTATAGGAATGTGTTTCGAGATTTTTAAACATTAAATTAGTGAAAATACTAAATAAAAAAGTTAAATAAAAGTTAAAACAGTGAATATTTTCAGTAATTTATTAAAAAAAACTATAAAACAACATACAGTGCTGCGTTAAATCGTGTAAAAACACCTATAATATGGAGTTTTCAATTTTTTTCTTTTCACGGTCTGATTGTGTCTCATATTCCATATAAAGTAATATGAAGTGATGTTTTTTAGGCAAATACATTATCTTAGAATACATTTCAATTTATGTTTCATAACATTTTGCTATAAAAAAGCAAATTATTTGAAATTAAAATACACTTCAATCACGGGAATTATAGCTGAAACCAATCTATCGAAATTGAAATTCTCGTCCAGGGTCGCATTAGTTTTTGTTTGTGATGGCAAGGCGCTCAAATTCATTGAGCGCCCGTGGTGCAGAGTAATTTTACTTACTTTATGTGGAATATGAGACACAGCTTACCTATGAAATGAACAAAAACTACACTGTTAATTATAAGTGTTTTTAGAAGATTTAACGCAGCAGCTCATGTAGTTTTATATTTTTTTTCAATGAAGTATTGCATTGTATTCACTTTATTTACTTTTATTTCACTTGTTTATTTAATTAACTTAGCTTTTTTTACTATTTTAACGATTTAAAATCTCAAAACACTTTTTCCAAAAAAACACATAAAAATTTCTTTGGGCGCTTTATCAATTAACTGTTTGACTGCAGGCCTTCCCTGTGTGAATGTATTTATGTTTGTTTAACTCACACTTTTTTCTTCCTATTTCTTCTTTTAAGTATACAGCTTTATATCCACTCTGTTAAAGAAGTTTTTTAAAACTTTAAAATGCGCATGCGCTTCACGAAGTACGCTACAGTCGCTTTTTGTTTAGCTCCATAAATGCTATTTTTTTGACATTTTAGAAGATCATGTGTTATTATTTTGGACATGTGTTGTTAGGAGCTCTACAATGTCTTTAAATTTTTTGATATTGAGAGTTTGCTCGTTAGAAGATGTATGAAGATTTAATGGAGCATATTTTTAAATCTTAAAGTGTCATAAAATTAATAGAGCTTTAAGTGTTTTTAAATTTCAATTATAGAACATAATTTTTAAATCAAATGTAGAAAGCTGTGAAATAATCATTTACAAAGCTATAGTTTTGCATTTTATCACCATAGAGCTTCAGAAGAACAATTTTACTTCTAATAGCTCCATCGATGTTACTTGGGTGGTGCTTTGGTAAATTACAACGCGCCTTCGAAATTCCGTATTTTAAGCTGTCAAATAAAAAAAAAATACTAATAGCCGATTTCACGAAAGATTTTTAAACATTTAACATGCTTCTAAACCTTAAAATGGGATATTTTGGTTTCACCAAGCACTTTTAAATTAAACAACCTTTTAAACACCCTTATAAACTAAATGCCCATTTTTGGTTCATTAAATTTTAAAAGTGTCATTAAAATGTCGTCAGATGCAGTTAAAAAGAGGATATATCAGCTGATATTTGAAGAAAAAATTTTGAAGCATTTTAATTTTCAATTTTTGGATATACAATATCAATTAGCCCATTTTTTTGGTGTAATTTCTACCTCTTTCTTTTCTTTTTATATGCGCATTCATTGTTAAATTTAATTGAAACTCACTTTATAAAAACCTTTCGGCAGAGGCCCCATGTTTTTTTTTTTTTTTGATTTTTTAGAAGTTCACCGATTTATTTTGCAATTCTTGGCATTTGTTTCAATATATAATGCTTTCTCTTTTTTTCTCATACATTTCGCTTATTAGAAAGAAAAAAAACCAATTTATTTTTCCAGGGATGTGAAGAGAACTCGATTTTAACAAAAATTTCCCTCAAATTCCCTTTTATGATTGGTGAAACTAAAAATATTTAAGTGCCCGATAAAATTTTACAGGTTTTTCGATAAAAGTGCTTTTAGTCTTTGTTTATGAAACTGGGCATAACTAAGAAAAATTAATAATAGATTTATTGAGATAAAAAATACAATTTAGTTTGATTTTAAGTGAGAGCGCAGGGATAGATATTTCGTTTTTTACATAAATACAAGAAAATATTGCATTAATTTTCTTTCTCGCCGCCATGTTTTCATAAGGGGAGCTGTTAAATCGCTTTGAGCTATATTTTGAATTGTTATAGAGCTGAAATATTAATTACTGTTGATACCGAGCTGTTATATCACTTAAAATTATACACTGCTTTACATCAACTTTATTGTAGCTCTATTAAAGAATGTTTTGAAACTTCGCAAGGCGCATGCGTATTGAATTTCTGAACAACTGACGGAATAAAGAATAGTTAAGTCTAATAAACTGACATTCTAGTATGAATAATACAATAAATAATAATAATAGCATGCGTATTATTGTTTTACTATTGTGCGACTCTACAGCCGCTTCTTTTGCAGCTCTGTAAATGCTAATTTTTGACATTTCAGAAGATAATGCGTTAGTATTTTGGGCATGTGTTGCTGGCAGCACTACAACGCCTCTTAATTTTCTGATATTGATAGGTTGCTCGATAATAGACGTGTGAAGTTTGTTATGGAGCACACTTTAAAATCTTGAAGTGTTATAAAGTTAATAGAGCTAAAAATGTTTTTAAACTTATATTATAGAACATAATTTTTTAAATAAAATGAAGGGAGCTGTGAAATAATCTTTTACAGAGCTATAGGTTCGAATTTTACTACCTATAAGAGCTGTAAAATACTGCAGTTTTTGTATCTAATCGAGATGATTAATTTTAGTTCTGCTGGAACTGCATTTGTTGTATGAATATTATTCTGTGATCTTCGATTTCCATGACGACCGGACAGATGCTATTGCTTCGAAGTTTCTGAGACTTGAGATCGATCACACGGCTTGAGAGACTTTTGTTCTTACTTATCGAAGATAGGTTTCCTCTTCGTGTCTTTAACATTGTATGTTGTCCGAAAAGTCTTCACTCAATGTGCTATGGTGACATTGGTTTTACCTTTTGATTATCGATGTCCTAAAGAAAAATAGATGAAAAATTAAAAATATTTGAAAAGGAATGTTGAAGAAGATATCTTTTCAACCGTCCTTTACCTTTACCTTTATAGAAATGTAAATAAATTCATACTAATACCATGTGTCCATACCAACATGATAAAGCATATTTTTATACCACATAATCTTCTCGTTATTTTTGAAATGTTAACAGATTTTTTTTAACAAGACATGAATCATCAAAAACTCGATAAAAAAGTTTCAGTTTCAGAGTTACATATCATGACAATTTATTTTATTTAAGCATATACAGAAACAGAATGATAGTAGAATAAAAATTTTATATTAAACACAATGCAACAATCACATCGCAAAACAAACGCAAAAAAAAAAAAATAAAAGACTTCAACACTAGACTCATGGACTTTTCAAAATAAATTATCCCTTCATCACGTCGATATATCATGGTGTGGAAAGTTGTATCACAATCCCTGGCTGCAGAAGTCCACATATTGTTTATTCGGAACGATGAAAGATGCTGTTGGCAATGTGATGCAATGCGATGCAATGATGCGCTGTTGGTGCGCACTTCATACAATATATGAGGATTCAATTCAAAATTAAATTCTCCTAGTTCCATCGCTGGGAGTACAGATGTAAAATTCCAGATTCTGTCCGGTATTATTGAATTTTTCGTTGAAATTTTCTCGCATCCTTGCGATCACATTCCCAACTGAACTTTGACCAACTAGTGTCACCGTACAGCCACCAAATCCACCACCAGTCATACGTGATCCCAGAACGCCGGCACAATTAATGGCTGAATCCACAAGGACATCGAGTTCTTTGCACGACACTTCAAAGTCGTCACGTAGTGACACATGAGACTGAGTCATTAGTTTACCCATCTGAGGAAGAAGAGGATATATAAGAAAATGAATTACAAAGTTTTTGTCTAGGTATGGTACATATAGGTAGTACCATATGTACATATGTTCCTGTGTTATAAGTTAAATGCATAGGAATCAAAATACTAAGGGATGAGATTGATTTAATTCATGTTGACAATATACAAGGGAAAGTTTAAAAGTTTGTACCTCACTATGGGTCGGTTGGCGCGTCCACTGAGACATTACACCCATATATTGGCTCAAACGATAAAATGTAAAGGTACTTTTTATAGATTTTACAAACTTTAGTGCAATGTACAATATGTGACATGTGACTTAATTGTATTTTTCCGAACTGAAAATTGGAAATTGAAAATGGTGAGTATTACGTGTCTCATGTGTTAGACAAACATCGAAACAAAAAACTTTTTCAAAATTGTTTACAGATACAAGTCCCCGGAATTGTGTTGTAATGTCGAATCTTTATTCATTATGGGCAATGGTTTACGTTTTGAACACGATTTCATAAAACGTGGCTTCCTTGGCAACTTTTAGAGCAGATGTTCCAGCTGTAACTAATTTGAAAATTGTAGGTTCCTGAGGGGCGAGGGAGTTAAACAAAACAATTTTTAAAAAAAAAGAAACAAGTGTCTAGACATTGTGGTACTTATGTCTGCTAAACAACTGATATAAAAAACTAGGCGTGGCAGTAGGTGGATTTTATTAGAAACCCTTCTTTAACCTTCCTCCCACTTATAATATGTATGATAACAAATTTTGAAAATATCATACAAATCGGTCGAGTGGTTAACAAGACTATAGATTCAACGAAAAGTTTTTATACGCATAGATGGGCGTGGCGGTGGGCCGGAAAAATAAAGCATATGTTATTCCTAATGTTCTAGAGAGCTCAATTATAAATTTTTTGTTTCTATTGAGAAAACTAAAATGTAATATATTATGTAAGTGGGCGTGGCGGGAAGCCGATTTCCAAGAACAATTGAAAATATTTTGCCACAGGTTGAAGAGAGTTCAATGAAAAAAAATCAGATTTATATTGATGTTAAATGCGTATACACTAAAATTTACATAAGAAAAGTAGGCGTGGCGGTGGTCTTATTTCCTAACAAATCTCATATTACCATGCTTTATGTCAAAGTGAACTTGTTTACAAAATTTTAGCTTACTATGGTTTTTAAATAAGAATAAATCACAAATGTAATAAAAGTGGGTGTGGCAGTGGGCGGATTTTATAAAAAGCATTTTAAATACCGTACAAAGGGGTCAGAAAAAAAGAATAACGCAAATCCATTGTTATGATTTTTCATATACAAATCACATGGAAAAAAAAACATTTTTAGTTTTTTCATAATTTTACGATTTTCCGGGCAAATTTTCAAATTACTTTTCTTTCATTAAAAAAAATTTTCGGATTGTGATTAATATTATAACAAAAATTGACGCAAATCGGTAAATTCATTCTCAAGTAGCTATAATTGGCTTACCATCAAATAGCATTTTATTTTTATTTATATAGAAGAATAGCCGACACTCCCTGTTTTGCTTCGATCGACAGATCTTAATTTCGTAAAATATTCAAAAATAAAAAGAAAAAAGTAGAAATACATAATAATAGTATTTCGTGTGTGGCAGACGATGTCATAATATTTTACACCTAAATGATCCTCAAAATTCAACCTCTTTAATTAAATATATTACATTCTGTTAGACCGGAAGAAGAATTAAAAAAAAAATAGGATGCTATTTTTGTACCCCATTTTAATTCATATAGCGTAATATTGAAAATTGCTTGACGTCTATCCTACATAACTTTTCAAATATAAAATTTATTTTCAAAATCCAATCTAACTTGTTGTGTTTACCTCATTTCCCCCTATAAATGGCTATACATTTCGAAAAAAGTTTCTAATCCTGCCCTTGAGCTAATCTCGAAGTCCAATCTTAAAATATTGCTTTTCAAAATGCAAAAAGACTTTTTAAAATCATCATGTGTTTTTTTTTTGTTACTGCCCCATTTGTTCGTAACACATTTCAACCTATAAATAACTAATATTGAATAAAAATTCAGCCTGAAGTGATCGTTTAAGTATTACTTTTCTAATACAAAAAAAAATTTTTACCTCAATTGGATTTCACTTTTTTTAATTTACCCCATTTCACCCTATAAATAGCTAATTTTCTAAGAATATATAGCCCTTGAGTGATCTTTGAAGTTCAACCTATAAATTTTTCTATTCAAACACAAAAAGATTGTTTTCAATCAGACAACTACCACTTTTTATGTTTACCCCCATTTCACCCTATACATTCCTAAATTTGGAAAAATACAGATATAGATCTTGAGTGATCCTTGGTTTTAACTTGCTCATACTTTTCAAATACAAAAATAATGTTTTCTAAATTGGAAAGCACTTTTTTCTTTTTATCCCATTTCACTCTATAAATAAATTTTGAAAAAAAAAAATATCTCTATAGCTATCTCATAAGAACAGCCTTTCAATCATAAGTAGAATTTTTTAAATCGAACATAAGGTTTTTCAGATCATTCCGAACAAACAAAAAACGAATCATCTTTATCTAATAGATAGAATAAAAAGAAGAAGAAGCACATGTTGCTTCACCAAATTTTGATTTTCTTTAATTATTTTCCTTCGTTTTATTAGTGTAAGTCAGTGTTTCCAGATTGGTTGATTTTCCCACCAAAATAGTGGAAAAAAATCAATTTGGTGGGAATAATGGTGGGAAAAAATTCATGACGGGATATATGATGGGAAAATATTCCAAAAGCCAAAAGGAGGGGGAGAATAATATTTGTACCATAACCGCAACTTATAAATTACCTATATACCACCTATTTTCCTCCAATTTTGTTTTCTTTTCTTACCTCACATTTTTAGCTAAATTACGATTTAAATCATGTACCTTCTTAGCTTCACATTTCTCACTTTTCATAAAAGCTTTTTGTTTTTGTTTTGTTAATATTTAGGTACGCTACTAGATATGGTAAAAAAATTATGGTGTTTTTTATCTGCTAGTTTAAAAATGGTGAGATTTTATTTTGAATCCGGTGGGATTTTTAAAATCTCATCTGGCATCACTGGTGTAAATAATTTTATATTTTCGTTATTCTCGAATTTAAACAGAGTTACATAAGGCGTTTTTTTCCTTCAATTATTGCAAATTTTTATTACAACAACTGATTTTTCTGAGCAGAAAAATGACAAAAGTAAATTGTGATCTAAGATAAATGTTGTTTTTGGAGAAAATACAATTTTGCTCGTTTATTTGAATAACGAAAAATGTAAATATGAAATTCACAATTATTATTGTCTTCAAAAAAACAACCAGTATCCATTTTCTTTATCATAATTTATTATATTTGGATCAAATTTATTTTTAATAAAAATAAAATTTTAAAGCCTTCCTAAAGCCAACAAAAAAAATAAAATAATAATTTTGAATCCATCTCTTGATAAATTTAATGCAGTGTTACAAAGAACAAAAAATCTGTAATCCCATTTAAAACCAAAAATAAAAAATATTTCTTATACCTATGACTTTTAATCAAAAAACCAAAAAAAATTCACAATGGAGCATATCCTGTTGGAATGTGCCCGCAGCGCAATATCGCACCTTTACAAAAAGATATACATATAGGTATATGTAGGTGTATGAGACAGGTGAATGGAGAGCACAGTGAGCTCGTTCTCAAAAGTATTATAACCAGACTAAAAGCAGCCGGAAGTTCCATTGATATAAAAGGAAACACATAATGCACACTGAGTTGAAAGAGTGCACACACCATCTCCCTTGCGTAATTAGAAGGTACAAAAAAAAATGTTACCAAAAGAATTTTAATAAAACCGGAAAAATTAAAAAAAAAAAAAATAATAAAAGAAGTCAAAAAGTAACTCTATACCATCAGGACCGAATTCAACACAAAATCAACTCAGCGCAAAGGCAAAGGCAATATCACAACTCACAAGCCCATTGACACTTTAGACCATCATCATACTCCATTTGCATTCTCTTCCATATAACAGTATAACTATATGTAGTACTACTTCTGTATATTTTTGTAAGAGCTCAACCCTATAATATGTATACCCAAAGATACTCAACTCACCTTTTCGAAATTGCAGTTCCGCAGTGCCTCGCAAGCCAGTTGTGTGCGCTTAATTTCCGTAATGACGTGTCTGGCTCTTTTCAATAGCACATCCTCGGCTCCATCCAAGGCTGCAAATGAAAGGAATGTCAAATTAAAATCAATGCGAGTATACAAAGGATAAAAGGGCAGCTCCCTTAACACAGAGCTTCTTTTTTGTTGTTTTCATAAAATAAGGTGTTGTTTATACGACACAAAGGAAAAAGGAAATTTTAAACAGAAAAAAAAAACAAGTAAAAAGGACTTCCAAGTATAACCAAAGGTGGACGGTCACCTATAAACCCATCACTATTAAGTTCCATCAGGAGCAATTTTTCTACAACTACCCTTTTTCTATAGTGATAAAGCAATATCATTAAAGGAGTATTATTTCTCAGTAAAGTGGAGGAAAAGGACCAAGAAGTTTCTTCAAATTTTGCTTACGAGTATAATGTTACGTCCTTTGATTTTATAACACTGCTTCTGCTGCTTTTGGCGCTGCCAAGTTTTAATGAGGAACAACTTTGACTACCCACATAATGATTTAATAATCTTTCTGTGGCTCTTGATGTTCTTCTTGGTCACTACTTTTAAATTCATTTATTGTTTTCAGACACTAATTGCTTTTGATTTTGAATTTAAGTAAGAGTGAAAACTGTTTTCATTTAGTTTTTTGTTGATAGAAATACGCAAAAACAAATTAAAACAGTCTTTCAAAAGATTCATAAGAAATTGTAATTGCAATACTAAATATTTTTAGATATATTGTATTAGAACAGTAAAAGAGAACAAAACATTTTCTGATCGCTTTCACTTCCTTTTTTAACTTTTCACCTCCACCAAATATTCACCACGAAAAATTCTGTTTATTTTCGGTTTGTAAAGAAATTGCCTTTTGGTTTTATGTTCTTAAAATTCCAAAACACCATTTCGAATGTCTCAAGAGGTTCGTTTTTTAATACAATTTTTAAATCCAATAAATTGAATTTTTTTTTTTTCATTTAACCGGGGTTCGTTTATAAGTGAAAAACCCGCTTAAGTGGAGGAAGGGCTGTGACATTTTGCCATTTTTCTTGAGCGAGTTTTACTATATTACAAATGTTCCTACATAAAGTAATAATGACGATTGAAATTTGCTTAATTGAACATTTAAGATTTCAAGAAATAAAGGGTCATTAAATAAAACACATCAGCGATACATTTTTGATGAAAATTTTATTTCATTATAAAGTTTGGACTTTGCCATTATAAGTGTGAAACACAATATCATTCATTCATTTTGAGGTAATTTTTAACCACTTCTTCACACATTTCGGGCGGTATCTTGGCCATAACTTGAGTTATGTTGGTTTTAAATGTGTTTAGAGTTCGGAAATTATTCGCATAAATACGGTATTTTGCGTAGCCCCATAGACAACGGTGTCAAATCGCATGATCTTGGTGGCCAATCGACGCCGACGTCACCAAACGTGAAATTACGCGACCTGGAAACTTCTCATACAATAAAGCCACAAATGGTCATGTTGTGTGGCTTGTTGCCCCGTATTGTTGGAACCACATATCGTCCAAGTCATGATCTTTAATCGCCGGCCGAAAAAAATCGGTTATCATTCGACCATATCGCTCCGAAATGAATGTAACCGTCTGCCCATTGGCATTTTATAAATACGTACCAATGACACTTTTCGACGATAGAACACACCAAACAGTCACTTTGTCTGGATGCAACGGCACCTCTTCGATCACTTTCGGGTTTACTGACAGGTGTAAAATGCTAGCGCCACCAACTTGAAACCACGAAATGAATAACCCTGTACAACATTTGTCTTAAAATGTTTTTCCAACCCGTGTATAAATGTAAAAAGCTACTTCGAAATAAAATATTAATAAAATGAATTTCAATTAACGTGTTAAAATTGATTTTAGAAAAAAACAATTCTGTATATTATCGAAGTTCACGGGATTATTACGGTTAATTTATTCGTCGTTGCAAATAATTCGGAACGTAGGAAAAAAATGAGAAAACTGGAAATATTGGTTTGCCATGGCTTACGTTCTGTGTTACTAAAGTCCCAGATTTATCGATTTCTTATTTACGTATTATATTCATTTCGAAAAACTTAATTTGTTTCTAAAAATAATGTTCTGGCTGTTTTTATTTTTTTTTATTATAAAAAAAAAAACGGTTATAATTTTCGGAATAAGAAATTGCCAAAAACATTTCTTGGAAAGTTTTTTTTTTGTCTCTACAGTTCTATTAAAATCTATGACATAGTTTCGAAGATTATCCTGGAAAAACAGATCATCCACAACAATTTCAAAGAATTAAGATTAGTTCCTAAAAGTATGCAAATGTATTTAAAATAAAGAAGAAATGTCTATATTTTACCGGTAAATTCCAAAATTTTCTACATTTCGAAGTTTTACATACAAAAGGTTTGTGTAAAAGTTGAGGAAGTGATCATAAAAGCTCAACTAGTTTCAGTAATGCTCTGTTTTCCAAAAAAAAATAATAAAAATTAGGTGATAAACGTTTTATATATGAATTTTTTAATTTTATATTATATTTTTATGAAAATAAACCATGTACTATAAAGCTATACCTATCTAGTGTGGTACAGTGCCGTAGCAACGTAGGGGCTAGGGGGCTTACCCCCCCCTGGTGTTTGCATTGCCCCCACAGGCGTTTTCATTGCCCCTCTTAGGCGTTTGCATTTTGCCCAACTAGTTCTTCGCTTATATGAAACCTATACCTAACAATAAGAATTAAGATAATGGGAACTGCGTTCACAATTTTTATGTTTTTTTTTAACAATAACATTTATTTATTTTTTTTTTGGTGCACTGAATCTTTAAAAAACCATGTCCAGGGGCTTACACATACATTGTATGAATGAATGTACCTTAGTCCTTAAAGTAGTCGCCAAATTTGGCTCATTGTAAATTTTTAATTTTTAGAAAAACTATGCGTCAATTTAGAAAACGCATAATTTAAAAAAAATTTAAAATTTACGCCCACTCATATGGGGCCTATTTTACGTCACATACATTTCTGTAATGTATGTGATGTATGTTCTGTGAAATAGGCCGCAGGTCTAACAAATCTTGTTCTCGAATACGAAAAAAGATAAATTTTTGAGTCTCTCAGTGGACATGTTAATTTTTAATACGTTGAGGCCGCATGGTTGTATTCGAGTGAAGGCATTTCACGTATTATATAAAGGGTGATTTTTTAGCTGGTTTGGTTTTGGCAACACTGGTTTTGACAGCTGACGTGTGTTTAGTACCTTGTGTCACTGTCAAACAGCTTCAGTTTGGTTTGCAATTTAACCATGGATCGTCTTACAAATGAACAACGCTTGCAAATTATTGAATTTTACTATCAAAATTCGTGCTCGGTTCGAAATGTTCATCGCGCGCTGCTTCCATTTTATGGTCGGCATTCTCGACCTTCTGAGCAGTACGTAAATAAGCACAATTGCCGCATTTGGAGTGAAAATCAGCCAGAAGCATTGCAACAGCTACCAATGCATCCCGAAAAAGCCACTGTTTAGTGCGGTTTATGGGCCGGCGGCATTATTGGGCCATATTTCTTCAAAGATGATGCGAATCGCAGCGTTACTGTCAATGGTGAACGCTACCGAGCGATGATAACAAACTTTTTTTTGCCCGAAATGGAAGTTCTTGACTTGCATGATATGTGGTTTCAACAAGACGGTGCCACATGCCACACAGCACGCGAAACAATGGCGCAATTGCGAGGCGAGTTTGGTGAACAGTTAATTTCACGTTTCGGGCCGGTCAATTGGCCGCCTAGATCGTGCGATTTGACACCATTAGACTATTTTTTGTGGGGGTATGTCAAGGCTAATGTCTATAGGGACAAGCCCGCTTCGATTGACGCACTGGAAGCCAACATCCATGCATTCATTCGTGAGATACCGGCCGATATGTGTGAAAGAGTATGCCAAAATTGGACTCAGCGGATGGGCTACCTGAGACGCAGCCGCGGTCAACATTTGCATGAAATTATCTTTAAACATTAAATTGCAAGGTTCAAACTATCGATTCAAATAAATATTTCATTCATTTTTTCGAATTTTTTGTGTTTTTTTTTTTTTAAAGTTCTAAACCTCTTAAAAAATCACCCGTTATATGGACTGCTAGTTACTTGTCACTTCCATACTTTTCCTGCGCAGAAAAATTTTCCAAGATATCTCAGCGCTTTTGGGACTGAGCCCACATTCGTTACTAAATAGACGCCAAACACTAAAAAAATTGTTAAAATTCAAATATTTAAGAAGAACTGATAGTAGATGGCATTCGAAAAAGTTCGTTTTTTATTTAAATTGAATAAAAGACATTTTTGCTTTAGGTTTTTTTGGGTTATTGGCCAACGAATTGAACAATTTTTGTAAATTTTGATCGAACTTACTTTTTCTGATCATTCCCATTGGTTTTTTTATAATTCATTATTATCTTAGAATACGTATCAATAATAGAGTATCTTTGGCTGCTCGTAATGGCGAGTTTCATGACATGACCACCAAGACCCAAGTGCGCTTCTGTAAACTGGAACACGAGTGAAGTTGGTTACTAGCAGTCCATATATATATTACGTCAATGAGTGTAGGTTTCTGTGTTCATTCTGGTCAGGTTATCTGTAGGTACTACCGAATGTGCTGGCGAATGGCAATTTTTTAGAAATGGACGTTAAATTTAGTAAAATTTCTCTGCCCCTCCCAAACAAAACAAAGTAGCTACGGCACTGATGTAGTAGAGTGCTGTTGTGGTTGGCTGAGTGTGTATGAAAATGAAAATGTTGTGTTGCAAGCTGTCATTTTTTGATTTCGCTATTTATTAATTCTATTTTCATTAACAAGTTTCATTCCGAAAAAACACGACAATACGATCACACGGAACAAATATATCTCCACGCATAATATGAATAACATTTATGCTTTAATTATAAAAAAAATGTAAATACACTATACATGTGATAAGTGTGGTTCAGGCTTAATTCACGTTTATAGTACCAAATCTTTGTGAAAATTCACTACAATCAACAAGAATTACTGTTGTCACCTAAGAGTATTAATAATTAGTTTATGCACAACACATTTTTCTTCTCACCAGGTGTGAACTTTTACACACTTTTTAACGTATAAACGAAATTTTCTGGCATTTGAACGTTTAATAAGCGTACAAAATTTTCTTAATTTCTATAGTTTTTGCAGGTAAAAATAGCAAAGGTATTTTAATATTACTATACTAGTTAATCTATACCTTTGTTTTATTAGTAAATAAGTTAATTAATATCAATAATATAATTACATAATAATATTTTTGGATTTTACTCACTGGATTAAGGATAATTTATGTTTTATTTGTGTTTATTAATATGGGTATAAGAACATTGCAAATGACTTAATTTAAGAAGAAGTTAATTACAGAATATTAAAAGTTTCAAAATTCTCTAGTTTCTTTAGCAAATTCTGTGCCCACTTTCTAGCATCAGTATAAAATTACTCAAGAAACAATGAAAATCTAAACAAATCATTGTGAATTTTTTTCAATATTTTATGCGAAATTAACAGAACTCAGGCACTGGACGTAAGATAGTGGACCATTATATAGTGACATAATTTTCAAAAATCAAACTTCTAACTTTCACTATACCAACACATTAGTCTTTTGTACCCTTTGGACATAATACTATTGTTATACACGGGTTTACCACGATATTTAGAAAGCAATAATCTAGAAAGTAAAAATCTCGAAAACAAAAATCTAGAATTGAAAAAATCTCGAAAAAAATATATCTTGAAAACAAAATCTAGAAATACAAGAATCTAGAAAAAAAATCTCGAATGCAAAAATCTAGAAAAAATATATCAATATATATTAATTTTATGATATAAATTTTTTTTTTTTTTATAACACGCACAAAATTTCAGTGAAAATTTATTTGGCGCGTTCAGAAAAATGAGATCTCAGAGATTTTTCTTACTCAAAAAATGAGCAACCGAATCCAAGATTTTTTTTCCTCAGAGTTTTGAGTTTTGACAGCTGAGAAATTTTGCTGAGAAATCCTGTTCAGGTAACTCATAACTGGGATTGCTGAAATCTCCGAAATCTCATTTTCCTGAACATGCCAAATTTTCTTAAATGTTTGACATTAAAATCAAAAGGAGAGCAGCAAAGTAGGATTAGATGTGTAATATTCACAGAGCTTAAATTGCGGCGCAACCACTTCGACTACAATTAAATCACAAATGACGCTTTAGTTGAAAAAAATTCAAATATCCTCTGTTAAACTGATTTTTTACCCCAGGCTGTATTGTGATGCCGTGTTTAGTTATCATCAACTAACACAACTATATAATATATGTATAATCACAGGTGGGCCCACAAAAATTAATTGTTGAATAATAATGAGTTTTATATTTTAGTTTAAACTCCTTAAATATAGGGAACAAAATTGGAATAATTTTAATTTTTTTCTGAATAATTATGCAGGCTTTTTTGGTCAATTTGAAATTAAATGCAAATAAAAAAAACTTTATTTTATCTTTTTCCCAACGTTTCGACGTTATTCACGACTTCTTCAGGGGTATTTAATTAGATTTTTTTTAATTTTGCGGGATTTCCTTTTTTTTTATAATTTTAAAATGGTGTCTTGAATTTTGTATATTTGATATTTAAATAAATTAACACTGAAACAATTTATAAACAAACAAAAATATAATATATAAAGACTAATAAATTAAAATACAAACAAAAATTATCACAGTATGCGGTTAGGTTAAGGCATGGTACTTATGTAATCGCTAAAGCGTAGCTTACTTTTTTCGATTTTTTTTTTAGGTATAGTCTTTCGAGATTTTTGCTTATTCTAGATTTTTATGCAATCGAGATATTTTCATTCTAGATTAAAAAAATTGTTTTGCCAAATTTTTTGCATTCGAGTTTACGTCCCTTGTTACACATTGCTATTTTTTTAATAGAATGAGAATTACAGTTACTTTAGATACTATCCAATAAAATCTATTCTTTCTCATTCCATTCGTTACATTATGCAGTCCATTATCGTAACAATATACCGTAACAAAAATTCTACATAAAACTTTTGCAAGTTAGCAAAAAAAAATAAAACTAAATTCCGTCTCCCATTACCATAACCTTACATTTCAATTCCCTTATCGTTAAAATCCAGTTATCTTTGAATCCATTAGCCTAAAAAAAATAAATTGGCACAACTCCCAGAAAGTTAATCGCTTTGCCGATGATAAATACAAAAAAATAAAGTCCATAGTTATTTCCGCTTTTGGTTGCATTCTTACATAACTAAAAAGGATATACTATATGTACCTACCGTTCCCCTCCTATAGTATATTCATTTTTATTGTGAAAGTAGTTTTTGTATGATTTAATTTAATTTTTTTTTATTTTAAAAATCTTTATTTGCATTTTCGTAATATTATTAAATATAAAATTTCTATACTGAGTTATCACATCAATAATACCTAGTATATAAAATATGATTCATGATTCATTCGTTTATTACAAGTGTGCGTAATTTTGGTCCAATTTTCAAATTGATATGGCAGGTTAAAGGGCATCATAGCTACTATATAAGGTTTGAATGTTTTAACAAAATAAAAGCAGAGTTGACATAGGTTGATCAAAGAGATAGCGGAAGCGTGTGACAGGTCTTTAAAATTTGTTGATTTTTATTATCCAATTGGGGTGGAATAAATATCCGTATATTTGACAAGGATACACTATAACATGGCTTTGATCCGTTTCGACACGGGAACAAGTTCAAAGTAGGCCTTCAAAAATTTCAAAAAAGCATGCACTTTCATTTGTTTCGTGCAAACTCCCACAGCCTGCATTTTAAGATGTTTGGTCCACCGTTTTAAGGAACGAGGTTCAGGGACCGAGCATTGTGGAAGAGGTTCTCATCGAAATATTCGCACTGAAAACAGCGCGCAAGCTGTACAGCAAAGTGTTGCAAATGATACAACTGTCTCAACTAGTCGTCGTTCAGCCCAGTTGGGGATTTTCAGAACAACCTCCGTGCAACAAAAAAAGAGAAAGCAAAAATTGCCTTCAATTACAAATTAATTCTCGTTCCTAAGAATTTACATTATGCAACTTGTGTGCTATCATTTTGAATTGTTACAAAGTGGTTTCTTGTAACTGAATTGCAACTTATCAAATAGTTATATACAGTGTAGTTTTATAATACTGAAAATACAACCGGAGATAAGTTACAAGAAAGTTTTCAAGATAACTAATTTATAAATCTGATTACGTATTTTCGACATTTTTTTTAGCTGAATTTTATTGTATTGTGTATTGTGAAATATGACTTTCTTCCACCTTCGCACTCAAATAAAAAATAAATAAAATTTAAAAAATTTCGAAAAATTATTTTTTTCTTTTTTTATTCTAAATCTTTAAACCCAAAAAACATTCTCATTCAGGGGCGGACTGGGCCACCGGGCAACCGGGATTTTGCCCGGTGGGCCCCTGGGAGAGCAAAAAATGCACAAAAGCTCCTGCAGTACTTTCTGTACTTTTAAAAGAAATTTTTTTACATAAAATTGGATTTCTTAGGGGCCTTACAGTAAATATACAGCTTTTGTGGCCCCAAAGGAATCTCAGGAGGCCCGCACAGCCCTGTTAAGGGCCTCCACAATGAGTTAAAGATTTTCTTTCCTCATAACTCTATTGATGGCCCGTGAAATAAATATTGAGCCCCCACCGTACTCCTAGACACTTTAAACGAAACTATAGTTCGGGCTGGTTGGTATACTAAATATTGAGCTATTGTGGCCCCATCGGTAATGTAAGGAGGCCCCCAAATTGCTCTATTTAACTATATTCTATAGGTTATTGAAATACTTTAAGTTAATTTAAAGAAAAGTTTTCTCAGAAAATTGAATATAAAGAGCTTCCAAAAGAATAGTAAAGAACATAAATTAATTGGATGTTGCAGCGAAAAACTACAAGTCTTTCGTATTCTTAAATTTTTTTTCGTAAATAAAAAGAACAACATCGATATTCCGATTGTTATGATTTTCGAAAATTCTGTAAAAGAAGGAAACGTTAATTATACAATTATTATTGCAGCAATGTTTTCAAAAATCAAGTTACATTTCTCTTTACTGCATACGAAGCTAAACATAACTTTTTATGTTTAAGCCGTTTTTTCGTAACACTGATACGGAAGTTAGAAAAGTGTATAGCCCAATTCCCAAAATGTAAGCCAAATTTTGAATGATTTTCAGTTAATTTAGGTAGAAAAATAGTATAGGTAATAACCCGTGGTGTAATGGTTAGTTAGATTCCCAGCCTATTCCACTTTAAAAACCAGAAATTTCCTTGCGAGGGATTGAAAAATCCTCCAAGAGTATGAAAAAGTGCTTCTCGTCTTGGCCGCTTGGATTAGGCAGATAATTGTAGGTCCCCTCCATTCCTGCCACTAAAGCGCACATACATAGGAATGGTTGGGAGTTGTAATGTAAGTCACTAGGCCCTGGTTCTAAACGAGCTGTCGCGCCACCCAAATTATAATTTATTTATTTATTATGTAGAAAAATATGAACCGACCAAAACTGTAGTAGTTTCGATTTTTTACTAAAAGGTTTATGAAATCATCTAAGTTTACAACCTCGAGTACCGAACGCAATATTGTCAAAAGTCGAAAAAAGCCACCAATTTTTCAAAATTTAAATTTTTTTTAAATTTCAAATATTCATAATTTTATTTGATAGTAAGCCAAAATTCTTATCA
The DNA here is from genome assembly GCA_929447395.1 of Epistrophe grossulariae. NCBI lineage: Eukaryota > Metazoa > Arthropoda > Insecta > Diptera > Syrphidae > Epistrophe > Epistrophe grossulariae. Next base: position 45,865,443 of record OV839568.1, read on the forward strand.
TTAGATTGCATTTTAGTAAGTGTAAGGTCATATTAATATTATTGAATATAATAAACAAACAAAATTTCACTAAATAAAGGCGAAAGCAAGGCGAGCACGGGTCTGCTAGTTAGAAAAATGTACATATATATATTTTCTATGTTAGTTCATTAATGTCGTTACCATAATTTCCAAAGCTAGGAGTGTATACACTCGGCTCCAATTGACAGTAAAGAATTGTGTGGATTATGATTTATGTTTTTTTTTTTTTTGACTTTTAATTGTTTTTAATAATTGGTACATGTTATACTTCTTCTGTATAGATACAAAATTTGTATCGTCTTTTACATTACTTCTACTCGTTTTATTATTTTGTGGCCCTTTTTCTTAGAGTACCGAGAGGCCCTTTGACTCCCAGTCCGCCCCTGTTCTCATTTCAACATCCTTGTAGAGTATCAGATGTAAAAGAGCATCAAAATCGTATTTGTCGTGTCTGATTTTAAGAAAAAGAATTGATATTTCTTATTTCTGTCCAAAAAATGCTTGTTTTTTCAATAACCTCATAGCAACCTTTAAGGAACCAGTCGATTTGAGTACTCGAAAACCAATAAAATGGTTCTTTGCGAGATACTCTTATTAAACGGTAGATACAAATTTTTGTACAATAATATGGTAGATCGTAATGATATTAGCTCCCATAAAATTTTTCATAAAAATCGTAATAGCGGTTTTTGAGAAAATTGAGATATTCCCTACCGGTTTTTGAGCACTTGAATATATACGGGAAGTACCGTTATTTTTGGATATGTTGTGCTAGATAATTTAAATAAAAATCGATCAAGTCGTTTTCAAATTATTAAGTTCTCAAAAAAAATTTGAATTTTTTTTTAAATCCATAGAAATCAATTTTGAAAATGTCGGTATACCTACATTTAAAACTTTTTGAAAAATTCTTCATACAAAAATTGATAAAAATTAGTGGAACCGTTTTTGAGAAAGTGGATCTATGGGAGGTACCATTTATAACCATTTTTCCGTATTTTTTTTTTTTTCTTAAAATGTCAGCCGTATTAAAAAAATATGTGCACGACTGGGTCGCACGAACTTGCTCCTATGTTCGATCACACTATGTTTTTTAATTTTTAATATATCAAAAACTATATTTTCCTTATAAAAGAAATAAATTAGTTACGGGATCCTATATTGTATAGCACCTGCTTAAAACGTATTTAAGTTTAAGGTAGTATTATGCGAGTAGGTACATTTATTTATGAACAATATAGCACCACGTTGCAAATATGCATGGAACATACAGTTTAGACTAAAAAACTGTACAAAAAAAATATGTAATTAAACATAATTTGATAAAACAACCTCTGAAATTGTTTTGACACCAATGCGATGTACATCATCCCATTTCTTAAGGAAATCTCAATTTGTGAGAAAAAAAAAATTGAAAATCATTGGAGCGGCTTTTTAAAAAAATAATTTTTTATATATACAATTTTGAAAAAATAATAAAAAATGATACACAATTTTTTAGCATTTATTATTGCGGAGTTAAAAAAACAATTTAGAAAAATATTATCTACCCGTTTTCAAAATATGGAATTTTCAAAAAAAAATTTTTTTTTTTAAATCAATTGTTTATTTTTGTTGAAAATTTTGGTATGCAATAATATCAGAACTTATTTGGAGCTTTTGTGCAAAAAAATTAATTAAAATCAGTTCAAATGATAATGAGTCGAAAATCAAAAAAATGGTTCTATGAGAGATAACATTTTTAAGCGATAAATAATTTTTTTTTCCAATAATATGGTAGATCGTACAGATATTAGTTGACACAAAAATTTTTATGAAAATCGTGGTAGCCGTTTTTGAGAAAAATGAGATTTTCAATACCGGTTTTTAAACATTTGTATGGGAGGTACCGTTATTTTTGGTTACAAGAATAATTTTCATTTAAAATCTGCTAGATAATGTTAAAAAACTGCTGGGTGCCTAGTTTAATAAAAATTGACCTGGTAGTTTTCGAATTATTAAGTTTTAAAAAAAAACTTTTGAAACTTTTTTTAAAAACCAAAAAAAAATTTTTTGAAAATTTTCGTATACCTACAAAACTTTTAAAACTTTCTTAAACATTCTCCATAAAAAATTGATAAATATCAGTTGAACTGGTTTTGAGAAAATCGAATATCAAAAAAATGGTTCTATGAGAGGATACCTACCATTCTTAACTATTTTTCGGAAATTTTTGTTTTATGAAATGATTGCCTTTCTGCAATTTTTTTTTTAAGTTGTGGGTACGTTTTTGAGAAAAATAAGATTTTCATTTTTTGCTAAAAAAAATTTATACGGCAGGTACCTACCGTAATTTTTGGTCTTAACAAAAAAATGAAAAATTGGGTGGGGGGAATGCGCAAAAAACGCTATGTACTAACTTTGAAGAAAGTCGACCGACCCGTTTAGGCTACAGCCGAAAGGACAGACAGACGGACAGAATTGCGAGACCCACTTTTTTTGACTTCGCTATCATCATAATGTCAACTTTGATCAAAGTCCCGAGTTCGATTGTTTTACGAATCCATAACTTGCCATATAGAACCTAAAGGGTGATTTTTTAGCTGGTTTGGTTTTGGCAACACTGGTTTTGACAGCTGACGTGTGTTTAGTACCTTGTATCACTGTCAAACAGCTTCAGTTTGGTTTGCAATTTAACCATGGATCGTCTTACAAATGAACAACGCTTGCAAATTATTGAATTTTACTACCAAAATTCGTGCTCGGTTCGATATGCTTTTTTATCGAAAAATTGTGTTCAGCGATGAGGCTCATTTTTGTTTGAATGGGTACGTAAATAAGCACAATTGCCGCATTTGGAGTGAAGATCAGCCAGAAGCATTGCAACAGCTACCAATGCATCCCGAAAAAGCCACTGTTTGGTGCGGTTTATGGGCCGGCGGCATTATTGGGCCATATTTCTTCAAAGATGATGCGAATCGCAGCGTTACTGTCAATGGTGAACGCTACCGAGCGATGATAACAAACTTTTTTTTGCCCGAAATGGAAGTTCTTGACTTGCATGATATGTGGTTTCAACAAGACGGAGTCACATGCCACACAGCACGCGAAACAATGGCGCAATTGCGAGGCGAGTTTGGTGAACAGTTAATTTCACGTTTCGGGCCGGTCAATTGGCCGCCTAGATCGTGCGATTTGACACCATTAGACTATTTTTTGTGAGGGTATGTCAAGGCTAATGTCTATAGGGACAAGCCCGCTTCGATTGACGCACTGGAAGCCAACATCCATGCATTCATTCGTGAGATACCGGCCGATATGTGTGAAAGAGTATGCCAAAATTGGACTCAGCGGATGGGCTACCTGAGACGCAGCCGCGGTCAACATTTGCATGAAATTATCTTTAAACATTAAATTGCAAGGTTCAAACTATCGATTCAAATAAATATTTCATTCATTTTTTTCGAATTTTTTGTGTTTTTTTTTTTTTAAAAAGTTCTAAACCTCTTAAAAAATCACCCGTTATAATATATCGCAAGTAAAAAAACTACTGAATTAGAAAAAAATAAGCTTTTGGCGTTTTTGATAAAAATAAGAATTTCATTTTTTGCCAGTAAAATTTGTACAACAGCTACTGTTATTTTTTTGGATTAACTAAAACAAGAGTTCTCTTCTAGGGAACAAATTTACCAAATTTAAAGCAAATCAAGTAAGGCTTTACCTAAAATTATAGTTTACTCACTGACTCACTGACGGACCTTACGAAGTAACCTAGTTTTTCAGACGTCTCGATCATCCTATCCTCAAAAGTATCTTTTTTTGCAAAATATTTCCTATATTCATATTTTCTTTAGGAAACCACAATGTTTAAATTTATCTTAATTCTACCTAACCTTAACTTATTAATAGTACCTACCTAACAACATTTCCCTGCAGTCCTTATAAATTGGGTATATAGGTACTTTTTCCTTCACTGCTATAAGAAAATAATATTCAAAATTATATTAATTGGATGTGATTCTCGCCCAAGCCAACACAGTACGATAAGCTTCTTACGAATTCCCCAAAAATCTTTTTCCAATTTAAATAAAGACAACAATAGCCATTCTATATCATATATCCATCCTCTGAAGGTAAACAAATCCTTCCCCCAACATCAACATCAAAATGCGGATTGCGGACGGACGCGACGGATGGCGGAAATTCTCAACTAAAGGTCAACATCGACTCGACGTCGACTGGTATTGGTATTGCGATTGTACACATCAACGCGTCTCAGATGGCCATATACCCTTAGGTATTTATTAAAATTTACCAGATGCCCTCATAAAAATAAGCTTCCATTAATAATTATTATGCCCCGGTCGTAGAGTCGGTTGGTCGGTCGGTCGGTTTCACTGCAACACCCATCGAATGAAGACGATGATGATGAAAAGGGACAATTTGAAGGGAAATTGGGTTAAAGCTTTCATCTGATGACAGGTATACTTTTTTTTTTTTTTTTTTTTTTATAACCCGGACACGAGGGAGATATACCACTGATTGCTGAACGGACGCCCGCCTGTTTTATGTTTAATTCACCCGCGGCTGCCAAACGGAATGTAATTTCCGAGGTCTGTATACGAAAAGAGATGCTCTTAATAAACTTGTCGATGTGATACCTCAGTCGTTTAAAAAGGATGAAATGTCCTTTTGTTGGCTTCCGTTGTGCCCACAAGAAGTTCGCAACACAACACAACACATACAAACAAACAAAAAAAAAAGGCAAAAATGCCGGGCTGGGGCTAACAAATTATGAAGAACGATGAATAAATTTTTCCTTACAATCACATTGCGATGGTGTTTTTTTGTGTTTTTTGTTGTGATGTTGTTTGTATCCATGTTTTATTGAAGAAGATGTTTCATTCGGCCTCTATGTGTATATCCTTAAGGATAGGGATTATATGAGGCTTCTTCTTCATTCATTATCGTCACGTCCTGGAATTAGAATTAGTTTGGTAAAAGGCTGTCGCTTGGCTGGCTATGTAGGGGGTGTGGATATATGAAATAGCGTATAGATAGAGCTGAAACACTAACTGACTGAATGCCGCTGCAGGCTGTGTTGGTATCGGTGTTGGCATTATGATGGTGTATATTTATTTCACATGGAAGGATTTCATTTTGGGTTATACCATACCATACAGCATAGCATACCCAAGATGACAACAACGATGTCTGTGGCGACGACAACGACGAAGAAGACATATATCCCAAAATGATAACGAAGAATAATAAGGAAATATTAGGGCAAGTGTCATTAAGGGATTTGGAAAAGTCTGAAATGAATCTCTATATATATATATATAGGCTCTGTGTTATGAGTGGCCTTTGTGTATGTCAATTTTTATCCTCAGATTTTTTCTGTTGGTTTTTTTCTATTTTGTGTCTATTTATGTTTATGAAGGTAGGGTCCTTCTATATATGCCTGTTAAAGTCCAGAATGAAATGCTTTTAGAATAAACAATGTTCAAAATATAATAAAGTCATATTGTGATAGGGTTGCCATTACCACTGTTAGGTGTTCTATTTGTGCATATCCAGGGGTTTTATTTGTCATAAGGTGGGAGAGAATTATTTTTGGGGTTAAGCTCACAAAACTTCTGAATTGCTTTATTTTTTATAATTTTTTTGTACAAGGCCTACGTAGGAACAAAGAAACAAAGTATAATTTAAAAAATTATGTTAAAAAACCTTTAAATATAGAAAATATTTTATTCAAATAAATTTTCAAGATTTGAGTTTAAATTAAAGATCTCTTCATTGAAAATTCATAAAACATAAAGTAAATAGACTCAGATTTCATTAAATTTTTTTTATATAAATTAATAACAATGCAACATTTGAGCAAAAGAAGAAAATTGAGCAAAAAGGTATTTAATTCAACTATAGAAAAATCCGCATTCGTTAAAATTTCAATGGGAATGTGATACTTACATTTGTAGTTTCATTTTTAAATTAAAAAAAAATTCCGAAATCAAGAAGAATGCAAAATATTTTATAAAGCTTATACCTACTATTGAATCTCTGGCAACAATACATTGCAAATATATTTGTTTCAAAGAAAGAAAAAAATATTTGAATAATTTAAGGCATATTATTAGAAATTGTCCTTTTTTCCATCTTGAATTGAAAATACAAATGAAATGACAAGCTGTTGGGCTTATATATGCTCGAACATAGTAAAGAAGGTCTTCTGTGTACGTATATGGCCCAATGATATTTTGATTTGTCTATATTTTTGTATTATTAAATTTATTATTATTTAATAGTCAAGTTGAAAAGTCAGAAAATCGTGAAATTGCGATATTTCATACTTTCAGGGAATTCCATGATTTCTGAAAATTCCATTTTTTTTATTGGAAGGAGGAAATATTGATTCTAAGGAATGGCAAACACTAAGGAATTAACAATCGGCTAATTTTGCCCCTCATGAAAATTGGATTGCTGTCAGATTGCCTTACGCTCTCAGACTGGTACATTTTTGTATCAAAATTATTGCAGCGTGCTAAAAAATTAATTGCAAAGGATTATTTTGAAGACCCTATATATATATACAAAGTTTTATTTTCACTTTTTTAAAAATGCTTTAGCTGACGAAAAATTCCAAGCGTAGCCAAGCGGACCAGCTAGTTTATAATGAAATCTTATAAAAGTATTTTGGAGTAGCTTTTATTGGTTAAAACCCTCAGAGGTTGCCACGCAGTTGACATTTTTATGTAAATCCTTTTAGCTCCTGTATATTTTCTTTATTACGGACTATAGCCCATTCAGTTTAGAAAAATTTAAGGTCTTGTCTTGGCTTACTTAACGGGCTCCCGCATCGTGAAGGGTCTCTGGCTGGGACACGGTGCCGCCGGCCGCGGCACACTGTGGTTCAAAAAGATTTTTTCTGGAACACCCTGTAAGCCTTTTTCTTAAATTTTATTATCTTATAGCACTTTAAATATTTTCTCTATACTTTGACTTAAAATGTGAAGAAGTATATTTTCACTCTAATGTGCACTAAAATAATAAAAAAAGGCTTTTAATACACATACAGAAATATTTAAAAAAATTATTTTTTGTTTACTTTTATGCACCACTGTGACTTTGTTTGACTTTAAGACACCCTGTTCTTACTTCAGTTATTTACTATTGACATTTTTTGAGGTAAAATATTAAAGTCCATTTCCTATAGGGAGAAAGTCGTATTTCAGTAGAAAATTGTGAAACACCTTGTGAATATTTTTTCTTAAAATTCACAAAATTTATAGCCTTGGAAATTTCCTTCATGCTGAAAAAAAATTATCACGATATATTTATTTGTTTACGAGCTATGATTTTTGCAACCAAAAGAGTCAATAGGTATGTGCAACTGTGTGCCGGCGACATTTTTGAAGTTTCAATTGATGTAATTGTAGGTTCCATAATTGAATTAAAAAAAAAAAAACATAATAACAAAATGCGGAGTGCAGAGTGCGGAGTGTTGCGCAACAAAGCTACATGTTGCATTCTGTCGGCACATTAAAATAATAATTAGGTGTATCAATAATTTTATACATTGCTATACAATATATCGTACCTCCCAGTACAATATCGACGTAAGTGTTATTTTCATAAATGTTGAGAAATAACGTTTAAAGTTTTCTTCCTTATTTAAAATACAATTTCGCCTTAAAATATAGGCCTACAGAAATGACTTCGAGAGTCCTAAAAATTGCTTACTATTCTGTGACTTAGATTTGATAGAATAATTATTTACTTTTTCCACTGGACACAAAAACCAGAAGTTTTGGAAAAAAGCTCAATTTCAACGTATAATATTGCCTCGGAGGAAGTGTGTAAGGTACCTACTATATAAAAGTTATGGATTCGTAAAAAAATCGAACTCGAGATATTGATCAAACATCACATTGCGATGATGGCGAAGTCGAAAAAAGTGGGTCTCGCAATTCTCTCTCTCTCTCCCCTGTCCTTTCGGCTGCAACCTAAACGGGTGGGTCGATTTTCTATTCAGTACCTACTTGGCGTTTTTTGTGCAGCATAGCTGTCGTTCAAATTTGTTTAGAAAAAATCCTATTTTTATCAAAAACGTGCGCACAACTTAAAAAAAATTCATTAGTTATTTTTACAAAAAGGCTACCGTTTTATAAAAAAATTTACGAAAAATGTTTATTAATCGTCGCCCGAGAATTGTTTTGTCGTATAAACCATTTGAGCAATTTTGGGAAATCGCATTTTAAGTTTCGCGTTTAAATAAAAAAGAAACTGACCGATGAAGTTTTCTACAATTTTAATAAAATTTTGTGTGGAAAATCTTCTTTTGATTAAGGTATTCCAGATTGTTGAGTCGGTTTTAGTTTTTAATCTATAGAGGATTATCTAAAAGATCATTTTGTCGTATACGCCACGAAAAGATCAGTACTTTGTTAGAACCTCATACACATACGACAAAGTACACACAAATGCGATAGTTCAATTCAATACCGAATCGAGCGAGATTTTCGATTTTCTCAAAAACTAAAAGACATTTCAACATCTGGTTTTCAGTGTTTGACTACAAATTAATACTAGAATTGAATATTAAAACCAAAATTACTAGTTAATAACGTAAATTTTTGAACAAAATGAGTTTGAAAAAAACTTTCTAAATTTTTTTTAAATTTGAGTTTAAAAATTATTTTTTCCAAAACTATTGTATAAAAAAAATAAACTTAAAAACGGAATTAAGGGTTGGATTTTTGGGTTTAAATGACATGATATTGTAAGTGTTGCGGTTGATTTTTAATAATTCTTTTTCTAACTAAAAAAATCCTATATACGTACGACAAAACAATATTAAAAAAAAATATCGGGAAAATATATGGATATTTTGCCGTATATGCCAAGATCTGGCGTTTACGACAAAACAAAACTAAGGGATGAGTTATTTTGTGCGGATATACGACAAATGCATACTGATTTTCTCAGTAACGGTAAATGATAGGTCAAATCTGATTTCATAAATGGAAAGAGGACCTTTGAAAACATAGAACTGCATACCCACTTTAAAAAAGTGCATTTTGGCGTTTACGACAAAACAAATCTCGAGCGACGAAATGGTAACATACCACAGAACTATTTTTTTGATTTTCGATTTTCTCAAAAACAGTTCAACCGATCAGTTTTGCTGTGCAGAATGTTTTAAAAAGTTTTAAAAATCTTGTATACTAAAATTAAAAAAATTTTTTTTTAATTTTAAAAAAGTTTCATAATTTTGTTTTTAAAACTTAATAATTCGAAAACGACTTGATCTTTTTTATCAAACTTTGCACCCTGTTGTTTTTAACATTATCTAAAAAAAATGGATATATCGATTAAAAACGGTATCTCTCATAGAACAATTTCGTTTGGTTTTCGACTCTCATTATTTGTTGAACCGGTTTTAAAAAAATTTTAATTTTTTGTCCTTTCGGCTGTAGCCTAAACTGGTAGGTCGATTTTCTTCAAATTTGGTACCTAGCATTTTTTGGGCATTCCCCCATCCTGTTTTTTTTTTTTTAATTTTTTTTGAAGACCAAAAATAACGGTACAATTTCTTTAACAAAAAATGAAAATCTTATTTTTCTCAAAAAAGTGCTCATAACTTTGATTTTGCCAATTGTGTTGCCCTATCTTACGTTCGCGTTCAATACAATTTTAATGTCAGGAGTGTATCCTGACCTGTGGAAGGTAGCTAAGATCATACCACTCCCAAAAAACGCAAAAGTGGTTGAATTTGGGCAAATCTCAGTTCTGTCCTTCTTGTCGAAAGTCTTTGAGAAAATTTTGCAGAAACAAATCAATATTTAGCTTACAGCGAACTCAATGCTTACACCTAAACAGTCTGGTTTCGTTAAAAACACAGATGTACTACAGCACTTTTGCTACTGGTGTCCCTCAGTCATATGTATGCTGATGACGTTCAGCTATACCTAAGCTGCCCCCTTGGACTCATTGCGCATGGAGTTTTCAGTTTCATTGAAGACCTTTTAAAAAATTTTAAATTGGTCCCATTTAAATGGTCTTATTTTGAACCCCAAAAAATCAAAATGTCTAGTTATATCTGAAAGTGTCTAGATCTTGATTATTTTCCGCCGATTGTGTTGAACAATGATCCAATCGAATATGTTGAAACTGCCAAGAATCTCGGAGTGACTTTTAACCGCTTTTTGACTTGGGACAGTCATATAAATGGGCTTGTCGGCAAAGTATATATGGTGTGCTACGTGCATTATGGGTAACCCAGTCTTTTACGCCAATAAAAACACGCTTACTTCTTGCCAAGATTTTAATAATACTAATTTTGACCTATGGGTGCGAAATATACTGCAACTGTAACTACGCAAGCAAACGTAAGCTGAATGTTGCCTTTAATAGTACTGTTCGTTATGTCTTTGGCCTACGAAGATACGATCAAATAACTGATTTTGCTACTCTGCTGCTGGATATGCCGTTTGAAAATTACCTTGAACTCCGGAGTTTGATCTTGCTCTCTGACATACTGCTTACACGCCAACCACAATACTGTTTTGACAAAATTATTTTTGCTACCTCGCATAGATCTCGTCAACTGATTCATCTTCGCTATTCCTTTTTAACATCCGAGCGCCAATTTTTTGTAAATTCAGTCCGTCTCTGGAATTCCTTACCACGCAATATTATAGAAATTCAAAACGCAACAAGAATTAAAATGGTTTTAAAAAGTCATTTTTCAATGAATATTTGAATGAAATTCTAAAATTGTATTAAATATGTTTTTTTTTTTCTTTCTTCTCATTATCATATTTTAATCATATTTATGTAGTTTCAATTTTTAATATTTATTTAACTTACATATTACTTGCTCAACTTTGTAAAATTTAGCTTATAACTATCTTATAAGATATTGTATCTTATTATTTAGCAATCATGAATCAAAAATAAAAAATAAAAAATGAAAAAAATAAATAATTATTGATTTAAAAAAATAATTCAAAATTATTTTTTGAAAACTCCATATTTCGCATTAATAAAGGCTAAAAAAAAATTGCGTACCATTTTTTTTTTTTTTTAATTTTTTCAAAATTTTATACATAAAAAACTATTTTTTAAAAAAAACGCTACAACGATTTTTAAGTTTTTTTTCTCATAAATTGAGATTTTCTTAAGAAATCGGATGATGTACCTACATCGCATTGGTGTCAAAACAATTTTATTGACGACAAAATAAGTATATTCATTCTGGATAAACCTACCGTTATTTAAAACAAAAATATTTTCAAAGAAACATAATTTGAAAAGTTCAAAAATGTTGCTGATATGGTTTTCCTATGAAAAAAGGAACTTCCGTAAAATTAATTCAATTAATGAATGTTGCCAGGAAAAATAACAAAGAGTCGCAAATTCGGTTAAAATTGAGGTAGATAATATATAAATTAAAGCTAAAATGTGAGAGCATATGTATATGGTTTCCATATGCGGGAAGGATCTTAACACAACCAAATTTACAAGGATGAAATACCTACTTAGTTTTTGTTATGTTTTATTATGTGTTTGTGGTACCTATCTATAATTTTTTTTGTGTCAGAAATAATTTAGTCTGAGAAAACCTTATTCAAATTATTTACCTCAATTCAGATAAGCATTTACACTATTCCTCTATACACCTACTTCTCTAGCAATAGCTGTATATAGCTTAGCTACCAATCATTTCATGGAAACACCATAGCCAAAGAAGCACTTAAATGGCATGCCATCAAATTACCTCTTTGACGCTTTTAAGCAACCACACCAATACATCTCATCCAAGGCAATTTCCGAGCTCTAACATGTACTCGTACTTTCTTATGGATATACCTACATATAAATTCATCCCCCCACACTGATGAAAATGTTTTCTAGACGCCCGCCATAACCAGTGCTAAGCACAAATAATGGCGTAACCCTATAATGAAATGAACATATTTCCTCTTTAGACTCGTAAGACGATCTGTGGCAACTTCTTAACGCCTGCAGATAATGGCAAAAATACATATTTCCACGAAATTCACTTCGACTTTGCCCCGCACAAAGAATATCCAAAAACTCGTACCTATACCTAAACCTAACATATACCTACAATATATAAAGAGATCTTTTTGAAGAAGTTTACTATTACGAGTATACCAGAACTTAGGTTGTTACATGCCAAGCGTTATTATAATAAAATTATTATTCCATCGTTTGCAGTTACTCCTTGTAGGTATCTTAAAAATTTAATGAATCATTTAAATGCCCAACCTTGGTATATTACGAGTATATACGTAACGTAAGTATATATAGGTATAGCAATTCAAGGAGAGAATTGACGCACCGCATTTAGACTCAGCCAAAGTCTGGAGACAGAAATCTAAATTATTTATCCTGCCGTCATCTATTTTGTATTCCAAAACAGGCAGATTAACATATACAATTCAGTTTGGAAAAGTCTACTCAAGTGTACTTTGCTGCGCTAAGTCAAGTCAAGCCAAGCCAAACATAGCAGCAGCGGCAGTGTTAGGGTAGATATAGGTACTCTTGTATATCATAGTATGCATGCTTTTATTTTGTAGAGAGGTTAAAGGAATTATAATAAAGGGCGCCTCGAAGGCCCAAACCTGCACATTTGTATACACACGCTTTTGAATAATATGCTATTGCAGCTGTCTCGACTGAAAGCTATACCATCAAGTTTATGTATGTATATTATGCAAACTATTATTGCAAGATGCTGTTTTTACAGTTATAATTATTGTTAGAGTTGGATAGAATTTCTTGAATGTTCGCTACTTTTAGGAAAATTTGTTTGAGCTGCTGCGGGTTTGAGTATAGAAACTTTAAAAGGACGAATGAGAATGGCAGGCCTGCCACCGAAGTTATATCCTCTTTGAGAATCTATGACATCTGTAATAATATGCAATGATGATTTTACAGGTTTCGAAGGAATAAAATTAACGAGTATTTAGTTGACAAGAAGTTCCACGAAATGTTAATGATTTCATATATAAAATTAATTTAAAACAAATATGGAATGGAAAATGTAGGAATTTTCAATGTAGGTATATTGTATGTATTTGTTTTACGGCAAAACAAGAAAGGTTCTCAGGTAATGATGACTTAAAGAAAATAATCAAATATACCTAATTTAGTACAGTATAAAACCCGCTTAAGAGAAACAGCAAAATGTCACAGTCTTTCTTGGTTTTTCACTTAAACAAAGTGAACAAAAATTTCACTTGAGCGGATTTAAAAACTCCATCAAGCGGAAATTTAAAGCTATAGACAAAATCGAATTTATCTTCTGAAGTTGCCTAGAAATAAAAATTAAATTAAATATTTTTTTTTTTCACTTAAGAGAGTTTTTTTCAATGAAAAATATAAAATTTAACTGAAAATATTTTTCAGGCATCCGGGTTTTTCATTTAAGCTAATTTCGCTTAAACGAAGTGTTTTATAGATAATTGGGTCACAAATATACTCGGGGATGAAAATAGTGTTTCAAATGAGCGGGTTTCTCTTAAGAGGGTTTAAAGTATAATATACCAACTTACATTATCTACTTTTCCTCTGTGTCGACAAAAAAAAAAAAAACTATTTGGATAGATAACACAGATCAACAAAAATCCATATTTTACTTTTCCGAGGGTATTTGGTTTGAGCAAAAAAAAACGTAAAAAGTGAAAAGTTAAAAAAATAAAAAAAAATCATGTGAAATGTGGGGCAAGGGTTAATGCTACTTGCACATATTTTCTGTCAATCAATACATTTTTTTAGGCCAAAAAATTTTGATGTTTTGAGCCCCTTCACTCCAAATAAAATCTTTGGTATTGGTCAAAATCGATCCAGCACTTCGCCAACAAGGTGCAGCAAGGCACAATAGATAAAATCGTTTCATACAGGGTATTCTGTATAAAATGCGACACAATCCTGCGTGTAGGTTGAGTTCAACAAAAAAAAATCGTATGAATGGTTGTCTATTTACCTCCCCCCCCCTTTAATAAAAAAAAATAAAAATTGAAAATAAGTTATTACAAAACAACGGCAATACTTATACAGTATACTCTCTGCAAACGGACACGTCCCATAAGCGGACACCTCTCATAACCAGGCAGATTTCAAAGAACATAATTAAATTCATAATTTTTCATAGTAATAACTAATAACTCTCCCATAAGCGGACTGCAATAGAGTTTGGCCCTTCCATAAGCGGACAAAGTAAATGTGGAGTACTATTTTTCAATTTTTAAAAGTTCCATTTTGGTATTTTTGGATAGTAAATTACATAACTTGTAGAAATATGAAGATTATAGGGGTGAAATCCTATGTCAGAAAAAAATCACAAACATTTTTCTCGGACAGAAATTCATTCATACAGGAAAAATTTTGTTGTATGTCGCAAGCTTTTTTCTATTTTTAAAGTAAATTCCAATTTTTACAATACGAGAACGCACTCGGATTAGAATAGGAAAATTCTAGAATATGAATGTGCATATTTCTTTTTTAAAAGTTTTTCAATTTAATTTTCATTTGTTTTCTCATAAGCGGACACCTTTAATAACTGGACAAATTTCTGAATACCAGCAGTGTACGGTTGTTAGAGAGTTCACTGTAATGTCATGGGGCCCTACAAATAACAAAATTTAGAGACGGTTTAAATATTTAAGTAAAATGGAATGGAATGGTATATAATCTATATATAACAAACCACAGGAAAAAAGTAAAACCCGCTTAGGAGAAACTGCAAAACGTCACAGTCTTTCTTTCACTTAAGGGGGTGTTTCACTTAAACGAACCCCGCTTAAGTGAAAAATAAATTCACTTAAAAATTAGAAATTCAAATGTCATTTTCGTGATGAAAATTTGGTGGAGGTGCAAAATAAAAATGAAGCAAAAGCGTTCAGCAAATTTTTATTCTGTTCTATTAAATTTTTTTTTACTCAAGAGAGTTTTTTTCAATGAAAAATATTAAATTTAACTGAAAATATGTTTCAGGTATCCGGGTTTTTCACTTAAGCGAGTTTTGCTTAAGCGGGTTTTACTGTATGACTTAATAGTAGACCCTAAATAATGAATATTACAACAAAAAAAATACATAAAATTGATCAAAAACGTTTATCGGTTCGTATATATTGAGAACAAACACTGATTGTAAACTAATTTTACCCTACACACAATGTTATAGTTAATAACTGATAAATTTTGTAGAAATATTCAACTGGAATTTTTGTTTAAACAACAAAATTGCAAAATAAAACTTCTAAAAATTGTTCAAAATTATTTTTCGGCTCAAAAAATATTCAATTGACAGTTTTTTTTTAACAAACAAATTTCGAATATTACAAGAACAATTGGCCCATTTCTTGGCCCCCATATTGAACACCCGGATAAGGTCTTCGAAGATCTTGAATTAGGAATTTTCTAATAACAAAATAACTTTGGGTCACTAGTTCCCAAGGGCACCAATCGGAAGTTACCAATGTGGGTCGCACCCAGCCTCGTTTTTTCTTTTTTTAATTATATTTTATGAAAATTTTACTTTTCTACAATGTTAATTTTTTTTTTTTGTAAGTAAATAATTTAAAATTTCAAATAAAAAAAAAAGAAAAATATTTTTTATAAATAAATCGAAAACACTTTTTTATGAGTTTTTGAACTAAAAAAAAATCTCGCTAGATCCCGCTGACAAATTATGAGGATATTTTACCATAACTATTAATTAAACCATATGCGAAATGGTAATCTGAAACTATTTGAAATGTTTTGTAATAAGGTAGCTAATTTTTTTAATTGTTCAATTTTCCTCGGTGCTAACAATTTGGTTTTAACAGCAAATTTACTTTTTGAATGTTTGAGTGACCAGGTGACTTACAACTCTCAGCTATTTCTGTGTGTGTGTTATTCGCAGGAATTGAGGGGACCTACAATTTTCTTTCAAATCCAAATGGCTACGGTCAGAAGCACTCTTTCATGACAAGAGATAATCTTCGAGGATTTGTCAATTCCTAGCAAGAGGCAAGTAATCCGTGAAAAAACATTTCTGTTTTTAGGTGACATAGGCTGGAAATCGAACCTTTAAGACCTTCGGGCGGCGGCGTCCACGAACTAACTATTTTGCACGATACGATACTGGTCCTAAAAGTAGCCACTAATCTTCCTCTTCAAAATTTTTTTCCAGTCCCAGTTTCGGTAGGGATTAGTTGGGGTATAGGAATTAGGAGTTAGTTCGAAGACACATCTTGGTTTCTTCAATAACCACACTGTCATATTTTATTAAAATCCCAACCTCTATAGAATGCAAAATTTTGCCATATACATAAATTACCTATTTACTCCCACATATAACTATTACGAGTAAAAAGATTAAAGCCAGAATTTTGTATATTCTGTTTTGAAAATAAAAAAATATATTACAAATTCTCCTGGAATTGAAAAAAGCTTTTCTTCGCTTTTAAATCCTATCTATCTTATTCTCGAAGTTCATTAAACGGAAAATTGCACAAGGTCCACTTAAGTTGATTTCACTTCGGTCAATTTTCCTCTTCATCTAGTCGAATCAAAACCGAAAAGCGTACATTCGTATCTTTTGGAACTTTTAAATACAAAAGAGAAGACGAAAAAAAAAGGAAAAAGTGGATTGTAAGAATTTTGCTATGTTCACTCATCCGAATCACTCAGTCACCATTTGTTTTTTTTTTTGTATTTATTCAATTCAACTCCCCGCATCTATATAATATATGTATACACCGCATTTGGTATATCTATATACTCGTATAGCTAACTAAGGGAGAAAACACTTTCTAATATCAAATTGAGAATTGAAAATTCTTTAAATGTCCCACAAACGACAAAAACAAATCTCTCCAAAACGTGAATTTGTCGAAAGAAGACCATTAAATTGCCCAACCGACGACAAGACCAAAATGCCGCCTGCGAAACCATGACGAGGCAGCACAGTTTCTTCCTGCTGCATTGCCCCCAAGACTGCAGGTAAACTATATATAGGTACCTACGAATTCAGTCACGGACTACACCACAGGGGTATTTTGGCAATCAAATTGAAAACACAAGGAGGAAAAACATCACCATCGTCTTAGATAATCATTTGGCACCGGGAAAGTGCTACCTGTATCCTTTTTTGGTGGTGCGGTTGCCAATCAAACTAGAAAACTCATACAAAAGTTCGATGCTTTCTGAAACTGCGAGTCCTTCCTAATTCAACGGCTCCAAAATGATGAAAATACTATCGACATGAAAAAAAAAAAAAAAAAAAAACATTGATCCACGTTCGAACTTTAACCAATTCCTGCCCATGCATTGCAATAAAGAAGACTGCGAGGGAAGTCGTGTCGTGGTCGAGGCTATATATATGTATAAGAGAGTGGCTGGTATAACCAATGCCGGATCTGGGCAAGTGATAAATTTCCACATGCTCTGCTCCGTTGCCTTTGTCTGAAGTTTTACCATCACACATGTGAACATTCGAGAATTCTTTAGAACAGCCGAATATCAATGGAATCAACATTCAGCTAAAACGTACATATAAAGGTACATATGTATATGAAGGCCACCGTTTTCAACGATGCCAATATAAAGCCCGTACCCGACCCGTACGACGAACCTACAACGTAGGTAGGTACGTACACCGGATATCATACCGATGATGATGGCTGAGCAATTTATCGCGTTTGATTGCAGATAATCGCTTCATATTTGCTTACCTTGAATGGCAGTCATGTATCCTGGTAGGAATTTAAACTCTCAAAATGGATAGAAAAAGAAAAAAAAAAAAAAGGAAAAGCGGAACCGAACCGGAAATGTGCTGAAGTATGAAACCATCCAATTGAGTGGAGTGTATTTGAATTTGTATGCCCATCGGGGTGAGTGAAAGAGTATAAGCGATGACAGAATATAGGTATAGATTACATTTGTTAAAGGATTTTATAGTTTTAAAGGATAGAAGCATATAAAATATTCTCATTCGAATAAATATATTTGTATATAGCTTGCATAACGGTATAAAGGTTACTATAACATATAGTCAGAAATCTTGTAACTTTATGGACAAAATGATTTAGATGTCTTTAGGTAGGTATACTTATCAAATAATTTTATTTACGAAACAATTTTAACCTGAGATAAACAAAGTTACGAGAAGCACATCATATAGGATAAGTTTGGCAAAGGTTACATCTATTATGAAAGAGAAGACTGAAATTGTGGTTCAGTCTGTCAGATATGTTCCTCTTTACCTAGTACCTACACAATATATTCTCTAATTCACAGACTGATCATTTTAATTCTTGAAAACAGCTCTAACAATTTTGATAAAAAAAATTCAGTACATTATTGTAGACGATAAGTTAAGTTAAACAAAAAAAAAGTTCATCGAAGGTTAAATTAAAATACTATTTTCCACAAAAGAAAGGTGATCAAAATTTTCTTATATCAAAAACTTACGTTACCCAGGGTTTAAACCATTTTAAAAATACCAACGATGTGTTAAACTTAATACTGTTTGACACCTTGAACTTACTAAACGTTAAATATTAATGAGATAAATAATAATTCTTAGTTTTCAGTTAAGTACCCATAATCGTTCTATTTTTTTTTTTTGAAAATTGTATTTATGTATTTTTTTTTTTTTTGAAAATTCGATATTTTAGAGAATTTTGTGAGGTAGAATTTTTGAATTTTCGAAGTAATTTTAACTACGACGCACGGTTGCAGGACCTCGTAAGTCGAAAAATTTAACAAAAATATTATTGAGGAAAAAAAATCTGAAATATCAGAGCCACCTTTTGGCCAATTCAGTGTAACAATGTTATTCTGAACATTTTACAGAGAAAGGCTGCAGAATTCAAAATATCACATACAAAATTTGGCAGGTTTTTATTTTTTTCTGAATAACATCGAAAACGACTTAAGAGGATCTGTCCTTTAACCGAGCGTGCGTCGGTCGTCGATATTCACAAAAATATGTAAGTAAGTAAAAAAAAAATTTTATAATTTCTAGAATTTGCTTGGTGTCTCGCCCCGGATTCGCACATAGTAGACAAATCAATCTAGCATTTAAAATTTGAAAAATAAAATTTCAACAAATGTTATACCTTACCTTATTATGCTGTAATTAAGAAAATATGAATAACTGAAATATTAAGTATTACTAAAATGGAGAATTTCCAAAAATGTTTAATTTTCTGTGTGCCAGATATCTTACCTTCATTATTTCAACTTTCTAGGCACGTTTTATAAGAAGAAAACTCAAATATGAAAAAATTGGACGTGGAAGAATTCGGATTGAAAAGGAGTCTAAAGCTGCAGTTATCTTAGTTACAGATTTTCATCTGTTTGATAACATGTTACCATAAATTTTTGAACACACGAATGTACATCTTTATGGCATACCTTGCAAGTAAATTTTTCTGTCGGTTCCATCTTGGTATTGAAAACATTCTTTCATTTTTTATTCAACGAAATTATTTCTAACGTTCCGAATCTTGTTTCTAAGAAGTCCGAAAATTCTTGAATTGTCGGGATTTCTTTATTGGTCCCAATTGTGGTTTATCTCATTTTGACTGTTATGAAGTCGGCAGCTTTTTTAAAAGCAAACAAAATAATAATAGCGTCCCAGTGCTGAACTGGTAGATTCAAGTTTTTTAAGACATGTACAATTTTCGTTGAATTGTCTAACAATTCACGAACGCTTTTCGTGTTTTCTTCATAAAACAATAGAATCAAAAATTAAAGTCCAATTAAATAGTAGTTTCTATAAATGTATTAATAAAAAAACGTTCTTTTTCAATAATAATAAAATGTAAGAAAAAAAAGTGTACCAAAAATAAACGGGTATGGTATGATTCGCAAGAATTGTCTGGCAAACTAACGTTTCGCGGGGGTTCATTTTGTCATTTTTCGTTCCGCATTTTGTTATTTCGCATTTTACGTTTTGCAAATCACGTTTCGTTTTTTAAATGATTTGACAAATTATCATTTCGCAATTTTCATTTAGTTTTTAGTTCGATTGGATTTTTGAATTTCCGCAAGTTTTTATTTGGCATTTTGTTGTTTTGCTTGTTTTTATTTAGTAATTTATTATTTCGCTTTTTTTATTTGGTATTTTGTTGTTTCGCTTTTTTTTTATTTGGCATTCAATTGTTTTGCAATTTTTGGCATGTATAAACAGTGAGGTATGTATGGGGGGGCATGCTGCAACCCTACAACCCCTCTACTTGGACACACTATAGGATTTGGGGTAGGTGCGAGGTTGGGTGTAGTTAAAGTGAGGGACAAAAACATTTGGCTTTATTTCTAAGTCAAATTTGGCCTTATTTCGTTTTCGAAATGAAATAAAGCCAATTTGTCCTTATTTCCATTTTCAAAACAAAATAAGGATAAATTTGAGATTTGGTCTTCTTTCGTTGGGCCTTATTCCACGTCACCGAAAAATACTCAAAAATGAACGATTTTCCATATAAAAAAATTACTTCTCAGAACAACATTAATATTAATTATCAAAACAACTAAACGGCGAAATGATTCATTAGCGAAATAATAAAACGGCGAAACGTTATTTCGCGAAAAAAAACAATTGCCCAAATATCAAACAACGTAACAAAAAAAAAAAAACGAAACAACAAATTGCTAAATGATTTTTGCGAAATGATTGAAAATATTTTTGAAAAAAAGTGAAATAAAAAAACGCCGAATGTTAATTGCGTAATGATTGAAAAACGTTATGAATAAAAAACCAAACGTAATTTGCCAATTGTGGATTGCGAATTGAACGAAATATTTAACGATTAAAGCGAAACAAAGAAATGCCAAATGAATTTTGCCAAACAATGGTGGACCCAAAATGAACCTCAAATTCGTGCAAAAAAATTGGATTTTCTCTTTGTTTTTAGATTTTGGAAGCTCCAATTTGAGATAATTTGAAAACTTGAATATAAAATTTCTACTTGGTGCAATGGAGCATTTAAAAAGCTAAAATTTCTATCAAACAAATTTTTTTTTTAAATCTCATTTCTTTAGATTCTATATCCACCAACTTCAATCTTAATTTAACGGACTGGAAATGCGTTTTTAAAACTTAAATATAAAATTAAAATAAAAACCGATCCCTAAAAGCTACAAAGATAATTATTGTGCAACAAATTAAGCATTTAAAAAGCGACAGTTTTTGGAACCATTATTGTTTTCGTATTTTCGTTCTCTAACTTCATACTTATTTTAGCGGAAACTTGAATAACTACGAAACTATTACGAGCTATACAAATTCTTGGTTTGCGCAACAAATTAGCATTTAATTAGCTACCAATTCAGTTAGCAACATTTTTTGATTCTGCCAAAAAGTGTCAGCCAAAGTAAGGGACGTGAATTTTACAAAAAGCACTTCAGAGATCATGAAAATAAATCAGGACGAATGAAATCAACCAACCGTTCGAATAGTAAAAAATTCATAAAAAAATCTAATGGGAAAAACTTCAATTTTTCCCGAAATTTACAAATTTGGTGCAATTTTTTTCATAAAATCCTTAGTAAAACTTTTATTACAATTGAAAAAAAGGAGACGAAATGGTGTAGCCATTCTTAAGTGATGCGCTTACTAACGAAAAAAATTTAAAAATTCAATAAAATAAAATAAAATAAAATAAGTGAGTATACGCCCAAGTGTACCAACGATTTACGTTTTTTAATTAATATTAATTTAAGTACATAAGTACATAAGTACAAAAAAAAATGTGACTCGACTTTTCATGGTCACAGAATGACCACCATTTAAAAAAATTTTCAGTGCCGGCAATCAAGGTTAAGATGTGTACACTGTATTCATCAATGTTCGTCTAAGTGCCTTAATTTTGTTATTGAACGTTCCCAATAAAAACGTAATGATACATAATGTATGACATCTAACGTATATTACACGTAAGGCTCACGTTTTTAGTTAACCCTACCGGCGGCTTATAAGTGTACTCATAAAATAAACTGAAGTTGTAGCAAATGTTTAGGGTCAATTCGCGGTTTAACAATATATTTTTGTCGATAATAAACCAAGATAAATTGTGAATATTTTGCTCCATAAATATATAATTTTTAAATAACTCTACATCAGCGCCACCTATCGGTTTCAGATTACATTTTTTATTTTTTTTCGTTGACACTAAATCAACACCAATTGTGCTTTCTGATATAAATAAAGGGTGTTTTTTTTAGACGTGTGGTTTTTAATCCGGCAATACTTTTTCCGGAGTTGGTCTTTTTGACAGCTGTCACTTGATTTATGCTCAGTTTGGTTTGACATTTCATAATGAATAGACTTACTCCTGAACAATATTTGCAAATCGTGCAAATTTATTACCAAAATAATGGTTCGTTTCGCGCGACGCATTGCGCGCTGCGTCCAATATTCGATCGACATAATCGCCCAGCAGAATAATTCAAGCAACCATGGATCGGTTTCGCACCAAGTTTACTCTAGTGGATAATGCGCATCCTCAGAGACGCCGTACAGTGCATACCGAAGACGCTATTGCTGCTGTGGAGCAGAGTATCGAAGAAGACCTGAATAAGTCCATCCGCCATCGCGCGCAATAATTGGAGCTGGGGCCTCTTGGGCCTCTCGGCTGGAATTTATTCGAGCCAGCCGCGGCGGGCATTTGCCGAAAATCATATATATTTTAAAACTTTTTAGTAACCACTAGAATTGGTATGGACGTATGTAAGTATTCCGATTTCCTAAGTTTGAATATCAATTTGACAGATATTTTGAGTGACGTTAAAACACGGCCGCAGACCACCACTGTTACAGACTTGGTTTCACTTTCAACTTCTAAAACTGTCATATTCAGTTACCTACATATATCCATTCTCTGAGAGTCATAATCTTTTGATTAATAAATGTTTATACATATTTAAGGGGGTAACGTTTTAAATGACCATAAGGTATCGAACAAAACGTCTGTCGCATTGATTCTCAAACTCAGGAAATCGGAATTTACCAATTTCTTGTGGTTCCTTCAAATGATTAAAAGGTAGTTGACGGCTTTGGTTTGCGACAAATTGCTGATGGCTGATGATGGTTACCCAAAAGTCTAAAAATACAAAAAAAAAATCGATTTCGATGAAGCTGTCGATTTCAAAATTCATACAAAGAAAATATCTCATTTCAAGAATTTTTGATGCCCTTTTCGACTAACTTTGCAAAACAAAACGCAACTTGGATTTTCTTTTAAAATCAAATAATTAGGTTAAAATATTAATACTCTAAAACTGCAGTATGATTTTATTCATTAAAGCAAGTTCGTGCAGCGACCCAGTCATTCATTTTATTTTATTTGCACCCATACTTGTGTCTGAATGTCTGCAAAACGTAAATTTTTAATTTCAAGAAGTATATTTCAATTCAATTTCCTTCAATTATATACCTACATAAGGGAACGTTGCAATAGAGTATAATGAAAAAGGAAATCATATATCCACATAGTTCAAAAAATAATAACATAAGAACTTAAGCAAAACTCTGTACACAAAAAAATATATAATAATTGAAAAAATAAAATAAAACTAGTAAAAATGTGAGACACAAAGAGTTAGAAAATCATCAAAACTAAATAAAAAATGTCAAGTTAATTAAAATCAATCAAAAAACAATTTCTCCAGACACTTTGAAATGCAATTTATAGTTAAAACAGAAAAGGTTTTTCAGAATCCCAACACAGACAAGCAAAGTCAATTTTCCACTCACTTTCACTTGACTTCTTTTTTAATTTGTCCCCCAACTATCCCAATATATACCTTGCCTACATACATATATACAAGACAATATTACATATATTGTGGAATGGTGTATCCTGGCCCTGGTCTTGGTTTGTGCTCTGGGGTGAGACTCTATATCCCATATCAAGGTAGGTACCTGATGATAGTACGGCGTTTCATTAAAACCTAACTAAGCTTGAGAAGAAAAGAGGGTGCACCCCGAGCACAGCACATACATACATATATACCTGTACCTATAGAGAATCTTAAGTACCAAACATTAATTACCTGACAAGTTGCCTTCTGTTGCATCTCTATAACTCTTGAGATCCATTAACCGGAGTGCCTCTGTGCATTGTTTTCGCCTCGTTGGATATTCACTGTCGGATAACTCATGCCGCACATTTGAATTGCAAATTAAAACCACCAGATCCTTGGCTAAAAAGGGAATTTGGAAAGTTTCCAGAGACCTAGAATGGAAGAGAATATATGTGCAAAAAAAAAAAATTATAGAATAAAAGAAAAATTCCGCAGGTAAATTATTTACATATTTTTTTATTTTTATGCAAACATTAAAAGAATCAGAACAAAAATCAAGCAAAAAAAATGTAAGAGATAAGTTTAAGAATGCAAAAAAAAAAAAAATAGAATTATCTTCAGAATGTAGAGCCAAAATAATGGAGTCCTACTGTGTTTGTCAGTTGTTATCACATCCCCCTTGGAGATTTAATTAGACTTTTATAATGACAATGTGGTAGGTATATAACAATTGTAGTAATAGATTATGATGGTTTGGATCGGGGATATTTATTGTTTGTTATTATTGGTAGGCACAGGAAAGTTAGTAAAAAAATACTAATTTAATTACTTTTGGTACCTAGCAAGTAAGTATATGATTTTGAATCCATTTTTAGTTTTCAAAATTCAAACCAAGCTTTAGATTGCAAAATTAAAAAAAAAAATTAGCTTATAATTTTATCAATTTTTTTAATTTATAAATCATCTACGAGCTTATATGACTTCTTTTTTTTTTATTAAAAAAAATCGCAACTCTGACCTTTGCCTACGTTCTGCAACTCTCGCATCGACAAAATTATTGCGAAAAAATTATTCGAGAAACGTTTCAAAACTGGAACAAAACTCATACGATTTGTTTCACTTTTCATCGTGTCTCGACTAATTTTGTCGAAGGGAGATTTACAGAACGAAGGTAAAATCCGTCATTTTGGAAAATAGGAATTGATCAAAAGGCACGGTAGTGCCCAGCCAAGTTCCGGCACTACACCCTTTTTACAGGAACAAATACTAAGGCGATTTTTGACCCCCCTCTAACTTCAGTACCAATAAAGTCAGGAACTTCAAATTCGGAATATTTGATAAGCTAGCCAAACACAGGCGCCTCACCGTATGTCATTCTCATGACATCGAGATATAGGACTTCAAAAATCGCGAAAACCGTAACTGACTCACTGCACTCACTCACTGACGGATGATCAAAATTATGGAGCACTTCCCGACACCACAGAATATTATAATTTCGCACAGTGATAGGTCTTGCGGTGTATACAAAGGAAAAAATATCTGAGGATTTCGATTAAGGGGGCGTGGTATCCGCCTACTTTGTTAGAAATGCGATAAATTAAATGGAGCACTTTCGATTGCTGTAGAATGATGAAATTTGGTAAAGCGGTAGGTATTGAAGTACATACAAAGGAAAAAATTTAATATTTTAGGTTTTCCATTCAAGAGGCGTGGTATCCGCCTACTTTCTCATAATAGGAATCAATTGAATGAAGCACTTCCAATTGCTGTAGAATGATGAAATTTGGTACAGCGGTAGGGCTTGAAGTGCATAGAAAGAAAAAAATGTAACATTTTAGGTTTTCTATTCAGGGGGTGTGGTATCCGCCCACTTTCTCAGAATTGTTATAAATTATATGAAGCACTTCCGATTGCTGTAGAAAGATGGAATTTGGTAGAGCAGTAAGAGTTGAAGTGCAAAAAAAAAAAAATAATTTTATATTTTAGGTTTTCCATTCAAGGGGCGTGGTATCCACCTACATTCTCAGAATTGCGATCAATTAAATGGGGCACTTCTGATTGCTGTAGAATAATGAAATTTGGTAGAGCGGTAGAAATTGAAGTGCATACAAAAGAAAAAATAAAATATTTGAGATTTTTCATTTAGGGGGCGTGGTATCCGCCCACTTTAAAATTTTTTTTACCAATTATATAAAGCACTTCTGATTGTTGTAGAAAGGTATAAATTGGTATCTTACGGTGTTTTGACCTGGCAGCAAATAAATATCTTAGCAAAAAGGAGTGAGATTAGAACAAAAACATAAATGTTAAAAAATAGCCAAGTTCTTCTACATATAAAAAACTGTATTGAAGAATTCTCAGCCGTGAAAAGTGTAGTGAGATCTAAAAGTATGCCAAGTTCTAACTATGAAAGTTTAATATCAAATAGTTTTAGTAGAGTAATATTGAAACAACTCCAAGTTATAAAGAAAAATTCATTATTTAATAATTACTGACTAAAATTTTGTGTGTTTACTTGACAAGTTTTCTTTTTATTACGCACTATTCAAAACTTTTTGAAAACTTGACAAATGAACACACAAAATTTTAGTCAGTAATTATTAAATAATGATTGTAGGAAATGAAATTGTATTTGATTTGAATGCATATTTTTTTTTAACGTGGGCGGCATGAAATTCATGAATTTTTAGCAAAATGGTGCAGAAAATTTTAAATATTTGAATGCAAAAAATTGATGTATTAGGCAATATTTTAGTGTAAAAATTAAAAATAAACAAAAATCAACTATGGACAGGGTGACCAAAAAACTGGGTCAAAGTAGGTGTTTTTCGAAATTTAAAAAAAATTGCCGTAACTCGAAAACCGTGATGATGCGGTACGGACAAGTTACTAAATTCTGAGTGGCCATGACCTGGCATATCACTAGTTTCAGTTTGGACCATAATTTATGGGACACCCTGTATATCGCAAGTAAAAAAACTAAAAACGTTTTTAAATGGTACCTCCCATTTCTTTTATTTTCGTTTTTCTCAAAAACGTTTTAACTGATTTTGTTCAACACCAAATTTTTCAAAAATGATTTTTAAAAAAAGTTTTAAAATAATTTTTTGAGAACTTTATAATTCGAAAACTAATTGATCGATTTTTATTAAACTTGGCACCTATCAGTTTTTAACATTATCTAGCAGATTTTAAATAGAAATTATTCATATAACCAAAAATTATGGTACCTCCCATACAAGTGTTTAAAACCCGGTAAAGAAAATTTCATTATTCTCAAAAATGACCCTTACGATTTATGATCCTGAACTTTGCAGACAAAACGTCCGCTGAGGTTTGAACAACCAACAAAGCCGTAAAACTTGTTCGATTTTAAAAAAACTAAAGGGCAATCGCTTCGTCTTGGCAAAATCTAATGCCGATATTTTTTAGTTTTTTTTTTATTTGCCTTAAAAAAAAAGTTATGGCCAAAAGATTCAAAAACAACCAAACAAATAACAAAAAAAACTTTGGCCTTCAGTCACGACTGTAATTTTCGCCGCATTTTCATAAAAATTACGATAATCGCTTCGTCTCGACAAAATCTAGTGTCGATATTTTTTAGTTTTTTTTTATTTGCCTAAAAAAAAAAAGTTATGGCCAAAAAATTAAAAAACAACCAAACAAATAACAAAAAAAATTTTGGCCTTCAGTCACGACTGTAATTTTCGCCGCATTTTCATAAAAACTACGGCAATCGCTTCGTCTCGGCAAAATCTAGTGCCGATATTTTTTAGTTTTTTTTTATTTGCCTTAAAAAAAAAGTTATGACCAAAAGATTTAAAAACCATATTATCGCCATTTTTATATTTTATTTTAAAATCTTCCTCTAATAAACTTTCTCCAGTAACTTTTTTATTACATAGAGAAGTTCTTACTCTTTCAGAAAAATTAAGATTATTTCTAAATAAATAATATAAAGAGGTTTTAAACACTCTTGCATATTTTTTTTTATTTTTAAATAATTGTGTAGTTTGCTTAAAAACGGTTCCTGAAAAATGCATTCGTAAGTTTCGGTTTCGTCGAAAATAAAAAGAATCGCATTAAAAATAGTTTCTTTGTTCAGCTTCATGATTCTAAAACGTCCACACGTAACGAGATCTTGCAAGAGAGTGAACAAAGAAGGAGTAGGTATAAGAAATAAGGGATACACACAAACGCAACACAGAAAAATAAAATTTAAGAAATTAAAAAGGGAGGACTTTATTTTGAAGGTTTTCGTATCTTTTAGCCATAACTTTTTTGTTAAGACAAATAAGGAAAAACTAAAAAAATTTGGCACTAGATTTTGCCGAGACGAAGCGGTTGTCGTAATTTTTATGAAAATGCGGCGAAAATTACAGTGGTGACTGAAGGCCAAAGTTTTTTCAGTTAATTTTTTGGTGATTTCTGAATCTTTTGGCCATAACTTTTTTTTTAAGGCAAATAAAAAAAAACTAAAAAATATCGGCACTAGATTTTGCCGAGATGAAGCGATTGGCGCAAAATTTTAAGCAACCTATTTTTAAGGCCTTAGCATATTACTAGTTAGCAATTTGCTAAAACATTTAGTAATTTACAAGCTGTTCCAAAATTTTAATCCTTTTTTTTCGTTTTGCTAACTAGTAAAATACTAATTCCCTTTTATTAAAAACGGTGCAGTTGAACACGTCCAAACAATGACAGTTCGGAAAGAAAGACAAAGCAAACAAACCTAAACCTAGGGAACGGACCTAATAATTTGCAATGTCAGAAGTTAAAGTGACAACCTACAATTTATTTTGTTATTTTTTTTTGTTTTTATTTGTGACAGCAAATGTTATTTTATTATTGTAAAAGAAAAGTTTCAATAAAGTGAAATTAAAAAATTGTTATTTTATTTTGTGTTGTTGCTGTTCCTTATTAAAGGTTGCAATGAAGAAAATACAGTACGACTACGAGCAGCCGCAGTCAGGGCTTTAGCAGTTTATGTGCTTTTCCCATCCTTACGTGAAAATTGAGTTTTTGTTGCGGATTCAATTGTACAACTTATTAAAGATTAGAATCTATACCTGGAGCAAAATTCTACATCCTCCAGCTCTTCAAAGGGATTTTCTCGGGACTTAAGACATCGCACTTTTCTGCACAAAGCTGAGTCTTCGAACATATCGAAATCTTCATTTTCCGAAAACATTTTTTTTTTATTTACTTTGAAAAGAATTAGCACACGAAAAAAAATACAATTTAAATCTTTCAAATAAAATTGCCAAGAAATTATTTTCGAGGACGACAGATTTCATATGGATTTAGCAAATTACTAAAATTTAAAGTAGCCATTTTCTGATTTTAACTTAAGTAAAATGTTAAGAGTTAATAAATTGCTAAAATCGTTTAAAATTACCAAAATCTTCTTTTTAACTTAGTAAATTACTAAAATGGCTTTAAAATTTTACTAAATCGTTTAAAATTTTGCGCCATTGTCTTTTAGTTTTTAAAAATCGAACAAGTATTACGGCTTTGGTGGTTGTTCAAACCTCAGCGGACATTTTGTCTGCAAAGTTCAGGATCATTACGATTTGGATTAAAATTTTTGTGTGAGCTAAGCTAATATTAATACGATCTACCATATTATCGAAAAAAAATCTATTGATTAAAAATGGTATCTCTCACACAATGATTTTTTTTTCGTGACTGACTTCAACAATAAGATCCAATTCATTGATTTCACTTTAAGACTTCAGACTTCAAATTATGCAATCACTATTCACTTGAACCAACAGAAATTTGTGTTCCATTTCATTTTACAGAAATAAATTGAATGCAATCTTTTGGGAATTGATGCATTCTTTTGCACCCTTAAGAATCTTAATGAATGTAAAATGAATGAATGGATGGAAAAAAAATGATTGCAATTTTTTTTTTGATTTAAGTGAATGGTGGCTGCATTATTTGAATCTGAAGTCTCAAATTGAAGTGAATGAATGCAATATTTTAATTGAATTCAATAAATGATTTTTAAAGACTGCATTCATAAAAGACTGGGATTCTTTTACAAGCCTGATGTATTGTAAGTAAATATATAAACAATGATATTGAGCTAAGATAATAAAGAAATACTTAATTATCTTTTCTCCATATGGCATCCAATCAATTCAGTTTATCTTTTGAGGTTGATAGGAATAGAAGGCATCTAAAATTGGTTTCCTACAAAATACTCTAACGCATTTACCAATAAATCACAGAATCAGGCCATGCAGTATTATAAGTAAACATACATGTTTATTACAAAAGTCTCACATACATACTTTCTCTTTTAGCGCAATATACCCTTGATAAGCACAACATCATTCAATTTTGTAGAGTTTGTGTTTGTTTTCTAACAAACAACTTTGTACATATCGAAACATAATTCATTTTTTTTAACCCCATCACAACATAACTCGCATATTTTCCTATACCTTAAAGCATTTTTTATGCAAACTTATGCATATGCAATATGCATATTTTGTTTCTTTTTTTTTCAAAAGCTAAAATGGTTACTCTTGCATTATTTGTCGTTGACAAATACTAATCTCACAACTTCAGTTTCATTTCGCGCGTAGAACTAAATCGTAGTTTTTTATTTACACAAAATATTTGCAAGCTTCTGGTGACAGCAGCAAACGAATATCAGCAGTTGTAGGTACACAAAATGCATTTAAATGTGCGCATATTAGAGGATATTGCTCCGAAGCTACAAAGGACAACAACTGGAGAACATAAAAGAACTTAGAATGGAAAACAATAAAAACGAAAACCCAACTATTCCAGAAGAAACAAAAAAAACAAAAAACATTTCTAGGAATATAGGAAGGTACCAACAAACAACAGTTCAATAAACAAATACCTAACATAAAAAAAAATGCAATAAAATTGCATGCAGTAAGCATTTTCTCTTTACAATAAAGTTACACTGCATATAGAGAGGTATACTTTTAAGGAGCATCTATCTTCTTTCTTAAATATAATGTGTGCGCGAAAACAGAAGATTTAAGTATCCTGTCAGCAGGACAAGAGTGACATGCATACAAATAACAACTCAAAAGGGCTGAATACAAAAATGAGATAGCAATGGCGAAGCGAGCCCGTTTTCAACTTTTCTGCGGCTGATAGTGATGTTGCGAAAACTCTGCTTTTGGCAAAAGGCATTCTTCTGTTTCGAATAAAAAAAAAATAAAACAAACTAAAATTTTGAACAAAGAACCACCACATCCTTATACAGTTAAGTCAGTACGTATATAAGAGTAAAACTAGAAATTCCTTAGAAGGAATAAAATAAAAAAGTATTAAAAAAAAAAATAACAACAAAAATCTTTACTTGTAGAGAACATTGAAATCCTTGGTTTGGCAAATATCAAAACTGTTTTACTATTTGCACATGACAGGAGGACTTCTTTTTCTCTCTGTCTGTATGTATACTTCCTGACTTGCAGTGAATGAAAAAACAATTTCCGGCATTTAGAAAAGAATAATAGTCACAAATAAACCAAGACCAAGACGGAAAACATAATATGTATATCCAGTCCTGGATTTACATCAAAAGGCCTGAACGTCTCCAGTAATCGGAATTGTAATTTAAAAAATAAATAAAATAGAATTTGAGGTTAAATTCATTTTAAGATTGTATGTCCATGAATAATATTTTATCACAAATCGCATATTTTAATTAAATCCGCAGGATTTTATAAATAAAATAAATTTATGGGTATTTTAAATTTGTCCTTGGGCGATAGTCGAGCTACATGATCTTAAAATTTGATCTTATTTAAAAAATTATCCTTAATGAATTTGGCTTTGTCATATTATAGAAAAATTGGTGCGGTGACACCAGTTCAAAAAATATAAAAGCTCCCTCAAAACTTTAAATAAATTTAAATTCAATTTCGTTACTCTTCTACTATTCTCTTCTTTGGCAGATTTTTTTATTCGATATTATTATTATATCGAGATAATCTTGTTTAACTACAAAAATTAAAAATAAGCTTTTTGAGATATTTTCGTCTTTCCTGTAGAAATTTATATTTTTAAGTAACGAGGTCCTGCCTTTTGAAAAAATATGTCAAAACTCATTGAAGCAGTTTTAAAAAGAAATAATTTTTTTATAATAATATTTTGGAATTACTGAATTTTTTAGTATTTTTTAATGCGGTGTTAAAAAACAAATTTTGAAAAACAAAAATATTTTCTAAGTACCGAATTTTCAAAAAATAATGTTTTTTTTTTTAATTTTGACAGGTAATATTATTTAAAATTATTATTAGAACTTATGTACAAAAATGTTTTTAATTTAATTGGTTCAACAGGTAATGAGTGATAGTCGAAAACCAAAAACATGATTCTATATGAGAGATACTGTTAATAATCGATCGATAAAAAATCTGGTCCAATATTATGGTAGATCGTAGGGCAAGAAGGACCTTGGGGCAAAAAGAACCAAACCGATTTTTACCATGCTTCCTAACTCCATCTTATATGAAATAGTGAGAACTAATAAAAAACCTACAGTCCCAACACATCCCTTATTTTCATTGAAAAACTGAAGTTAGTTGCGATTTAAATGATGAAAGTTTGAAAACGGACTATCTTTTAAAAAAACTTCTAATTTGCAAGACCCGTCCAAAACGACAGGTTCATAATCCCGAAAATTTTGTTTATTTTGTATTGTTTGTGATGGTATAAGTGCTATCTTTAACTGCTGGAAATAAAGGTAAGTAAATAATATTGAGAAAAATAAAATTATTTTTTGTAAAAAACCAACTTATGGGCAGTACGTAGTGGGGGAAAACGTTCAAAGGTCCTTTAAATCGGACTTTCGAGATAAGGTTGTATAATTGTGTATATTTCAATATACAATTGTTGAACTAATTTTGATTGTTCACTTTTATGAAGTTCAAAGGTTAAAGTATTATTTGAAAAAATATTTGCTCCTCTTTTAGGAATAGAACAAAATTTAGGAGTGTCTAAAGCTTAAGTGGTCCTTCTTGCCCCACTCTCCCCTACTTATGTATTTTTTGCTCAAATAAAAATTATAATCAAAATCGAGAGAGTAGTTATTGATAAAAATGCGATTTTCTATTCCGGTTTTTTTACTCTAATTGTATGAGAAGTAGCGTTATTTTTGGATATAAGTATTATTTTTTTTTTAATTCTGCTAGACCTAACCGTTTAGGCAAGTTATTTTCGTGTTAATATTCGTTTATATATTTTAAAAATCTATGGCGCAAAATTTTAAACATTTAACCCTTTACCGCATGAATTATTGTTTAAAGAGGAAAAAAATAAAATACCCTTAAAATGACTTCTTTAGGTTGTTTTAAGACGTTTTTTTTATTAAAAACCAAACAAAATTTTTCGTTTAAATAAAAAACTCAAACGAAATATGTATATTTTCAACCCCTTACTGCATACGAATCCAAATATGGCTTGTACACTTTTACCTCTCAAACGAGCAAGTTAATAATTAGAGAATTAGACACACAATCCGAAATATATTTTTATGATCACTTAACTCACATAACAGAAAAGTTATTATTATTTGAAATAACAAAATTTTTCACACTTCCGTTTTCATTGACAACAAGTCACACACTGACCTGTAAACATGAATGTCTTCCTTCTTGTTTGGTGCACGTGTGCAAAAGCACAGCTATTTGTTCTCAGAAATGCACAAAAGAGGATCTTGTTGCGTTTTGATCATTTTTTATTGAAGTCAAGAGAAAAGAGGACATAACTGTAGAAAGCCATATTTGGCTTCGTATGCGGTAAAGGGTTAAACGCGGCTCTAAATCTACTTTAAAATGGGAGTCGACTCTAAATAATGAGAGTCGGCTCTTTTTAAATTTTAAACGACATAAAGTATACTTTAGCGTTAAAGAGGTCTTCTAAGTTTAAAACCAGCGAGACGCTGCTATATCTTTTTAAAATATGCTTTATCTGTGGGAAATTATCACTGTGAGTGTGTTACATTAACACAAATGCATCCACACAGGGAAGGCGTGCAGTTAGACAGCTAAATGTTGGGATTTTTAGGAATTTTTATGTGTTTTGTTTTAAGATTATTTTGAAATTTTAAATCGTTGAAATAATAGCTTATTAAATTAAAGAAACAAGTGATATTAAAATAAATAAAGTGATTACATGCAATACTTCATTGAAAAAAAATAGGAAACTATACGCGGTGCTGCGTTAAATGCTGTATAACAAGCAGTGTAATTCTTGTTCATTTCACATGTAAGCTGTGTCTCATATTCCACATAAAGTAAGTAAAATTACTCTACACTACGGGCGCTCAATAGATTTGAGCGCCTTGCCATCACCAACAAAAACTAATGCTACCCAGGACGAGAATATCAATTTTCACAAATCGGGTTCAGCTACATAATTCCCGTGATTGAAGTGTATTTTTATTCTCAAAAAATTTGCTTTTTTATAGCAAAATGATACAAAATATCAATTGAAAAGATAATGTATTAAACTAAGAAAAAACATCACTTCACATTACTTTATGTGGAATATGAGACACAATCAGCCCGTGAGAAGAACAATTTGAAAACTCCATATGATTGGTGTTTTTACACGATTTAACGCAGCACCGCATGTTGTTTTATATTTTTTTATTAAACTATTGCAAGTATTCACTATGTTAACTTTTGATTCACTTTTTTATTTAGTATTTTCACTATTTTAACGTTTTAAAATCTCGAAACACTTTCCTATAGCTCGGCAAAATTACAGATTGGGTTTTTTTTGTTTTTTTTTTTTATTTAGCTGTCAAAATTAGGCGTGTTTCACAAAAGTTTGCTGAAGTTTTGTTAAACAGGTTCTTTAGTTAGAAGAATTGTTTAAAGTGTTTAAAATCAAGAAAAATTTAAACAAGAATTTTTAAATAAAGGACTGTTTTAACTAGAGTCGGGTTTATTGCTTAAACGAGAACTGTTTAAAATTTTGAGCCTATGATTTTCGTATCGATTTAAAGGTTGTTTTTTTTTATTTTTTTATAATATATGTACATATATGTATATCTATTTAATTTAAAAGAAAATTTAATTTCATACAAAAAGTCTTTTGAGTAAAACTTCCTAAATTAGTTTTCGTCAAGTTATACCAAAATATTAAAAAGTTACCATTGTGACCATTCTCAGAAATGCATGGGTGAATTTATTAGAATTCAGTGTTTTAAGCATGTTTTGGAATATTAAAAATAAAAACCATTAAATATTCAATTGTCTACAGTGGCGGATCCACGGGGGGGTTTTTGGGTCCGGACCCCCCCCCCCCCCCCCCATGAGCATTGAAACCAAACATTTTTTTATTAATTTATTTATTTATTAAATATTTACTTCTCTTCGACCTAAATTTTATGTTAATTACAGAAAGCCCATCTTTTTTTTTAATTTCGACTTAAAATTTCTTCAAGTGTAATGAATACCTACCTCAAATACTTCAAATGCATCTAGATTTTTTTTTGAAATTTCAATCAAATTTTAGTGTTGATAGAAACTTAAAAAAAGAAGATTTCGCAGTAATCTACTAGAATACGAAATCTGAAAATGTATGGGAAATCTTGTTGATTTTGATGAGATTTTGTGATTTTTGATCGAAATCTCGATTTTGGTTCGGTGTGTAAAGACTATAAGACCTATATGATGGAAGCTTAGTTCAAGGGCTTACGGTATGTTAAATTTAGAAGACTTAGGCAATTTATCATATCTACCTCTCCAAAGCAACATATTAAAATACTATTCAATATTATAAGGGCAAAAAGAAGTTAGCACTACCATTTTCGATTTTGAAAAAGAAACTGGTGCTGCATTGTGCTCAACTTGTGCTGCGATTTGCCGTAAATATTTTTGAAAATTTTGAGGATGAA
This sequence comes from Epistrophe grossulariae, assembly GCA_929447395.1. NCBI lineage: Eukaryota > Metazoa > Arthropoda > Insecta > Diptera > Syrphidae > Epistrophe > Epistrophe grossulariae. Next base: position 45,901,180 of record OV839568.1, read on the forward strand.
ATTTTTCCAAAATAAAATTTTTCTAAAAACTTAAAGTTGTGCTGAAAAAATGATATAGCCGAAGAGATACAAAAATCGCATATTTCCGACTTTCACGACCGAACGCAAATGATGCGAAGGAACTTAGCGTGAAATTAGCACCGTCATTTTCGATTTTCAAAAAAAAAAGTTTTGCTGTATTGTGCTCAATTTGTGCTGCGATGTGCCGTAATGTATTTTTTAAATTCGCAAATTTGCAAATTTTAGTGATAAATTTTAAATTCGCAAATTTGCATTTTTTTTTTCAAAATCACGATTTAAAAAAAAAATATACTTCTGCTGTTTTAAGCTGCTGCTGTTTTTGCTTGTTTGTATTTTTTTTTGAAAATTGAAAATGGCGGTACTAACTACACGCTCATAAATAATGTAGCACAAAGCCCACGCAAGTTTTATTTTTCTTTAAGTTTTCTATTTGTAATTGGACCCCCCCCCCCATAACCAAATCCTGGATCCGCCACTGATTGTCTATTATTCATATTTCATACATATGTACCTGTGATCTGTATAGAAAGAGAGAACTATACATTGTTCATAAGTTTTATTATCGTCTTGTAATATTTCATTAAAATTTGTAGATTTTCAACATTTTTCAGGAGAGACGTTTGAAAAGTTCAAAATTAAAAAATGCTCTAAAATATTATTGGAAAATCTGATCTCCTTGAAACTTTTTCCTAAAAATTTGGAATTAAAGGAAAATTGTGGCTGCATTTTGTATGATACCAAGATAAAAAAAAAATTTACAAAATATGGTCGGACGCGCTGAATCTTTAAATTACATAAAAATCTCAATTTCATCTAAACTCGATTTTAGCGGTTTTTTGGTTTGTGGGCACAGAAATATCGAGTTCGATTGCAAATCTTTCCATGTTTAGGTTCATACAGTAATTTATAAATTCTCTTATATTTTATGTAAGCAAACCGGTGTTTTATATTTTAAGGGCCAGTTTCACAGTGCAAACTTAACTAAATAAGTGGCACTTAAATTTCCCATTCATGGACTTTAGACGTAGTTTTAAGGTCTGAGTAAGTGGAACTTAAGTGGCCAATATGGGAGACTTAAGTGTCACTTATTCCGATAAGTTTACACTGTGAAATTGGGCATTAGTTTTCTATATCTGGAACTTAAGTGACACTTACTTTACTGTGAAACTGGCCCTAAGATACACGATAACTAACTTTAATGTAGACAAGTGCTCTGGAAACAACCTTATATACAATATTAATTTAAATTATCCAGAAATTCTTTCCCCAGGTTGTATTTTAACAATGTTTGTTATTTAACTTAACCGAGTTTTACGTTATTTTTAACCGATCATTTTTCTGTGTGAATATCAGATTTAAAACTTTTGGATATTATAGAAATGAATTTGCCCTTTTTCTTACTAAATCAACTCTATTCCAATCCAGCCATGTTTTATTTAAGTGTCAATAAATTTCTATTTCAATAGCGGAAAATGCATAAATGCATAGATATACATTGGTGAAATTAAATATATATTGGAAGGGAAAGAAATTCTAAACAGTTCTTTCTATTCCAAATGTATATTTAATTTCACCAATGTATATATATGCATTTACATTTATGCAAAAGTATGTGGCTCATTTAATATGAAGACTATACACATATATATAATCGGCATACACGCATAAAAATTGTATATTTCCTGACTATACCGTGTGTGACGGATGTAACTCAAATTTTATCCTCAACCGAAAAATTAAATATTAATTCACAGTGAAATCATCAAGTCTCATGAAATTAAATTTATTATTTTTTTTATTATTTTATATTCAATAAATACCACCGCATATTCTATATTATACCACCCACCTGCAGTCGATAAGCAATGCATGATCCTTTTTTCCGGCAACGGATATCATCTGATCCATTATTCCACATGGCATACCCACGAACTTATGTTCAGCTTCCTGGCATATCACTGCTCTTCTAGAGTTGCTGTTCAGTAAAAAAATAATAAATAAAAAAAATATAAAAAATATTAAATCATTCATCCTGCACACCACCAGTTCTATATATTTGGATGCAAGAGGGGTATAAAGTCTCTTTGAACAAAAAATTTATAAAAAAGGTGAATGTTCAATTAAATTGTATTCAACTTTATTTGTGTGTGTTATATATGAATATACAAATATGTATACCTTTCAACTAGCTTGCCAGTAAGTTGCTCTAGGAATGTAAGTGTTGCAACCTCTAGGGCTGCACTGCTTGACAAACCACCGCCAACGGGTACATTACTAACGATGACTGCATTGAAACCGGGAACTGAATGGCCAAAGGAATGGATAACTCCTTTAACATAGTTGGCCCACCTGAAAATCAAAATAAATACCGTACAAAGTTGGAACAAAAATACCATTAAATAAATGTGCAAGGACATGTAGATTGTAGAATGCATAGATATATAAATGAACAAAATAAAAAAGAGAACAAGCTAGATAAAGTACTCACAGCCCGAGCCCGATATAGTAAAAAAGGAAACTTAAAATCAAAAATATATGTTATATTGTAAAATGAAATAAGGCTCCTGGTAATATGAATGAACTTGGACTATGTAGAGCATCTGTATATGTATATATAACATTAGGTATTATATACCTAGTTTGGTAAATTGGTCTTCAATAAATTTTAAACTTAATTTTTATTTATATGTGAAATAAAGAGACTTGAGTTCAAATTTAAAAGTTTGCAACGATGGATTGAGAGCTCGTGTGTGCTTTAATTATAGTGTTCTGTGCAGGTAAATTATGTAGCTTAAGAAGAAAATCGTCATAGATAATACCTAGAGTGCTCTGTCTAGTAGCGAATTGTTTTCTTTCTTAACAGTTTAGAAGTCTGTCCTTATAATAAGAAAATTGGACGGGAGCGGGTCAAAATTCTGATTTTAAAATTCTGCTTTGTTGTTGTGAATTTTTACAAAAAAATGAAAACATTCTCATAACAAATTGAACGGGAACTAGGTACTATCTATTTTTAAGGTGTATACATACCTACCAGTGGCGTGGCGTCCATATAACCCGATTCCTACCGGGTTACCTATTAAATTTTCTACTAAACAATTATGTTTACTAAATAACAAACAACCTTGCCACACAACAATGTTTATTAAATAAAGAGCAACATAGAACCCACGGGCAATACTAAATATGTATCTATTCATTAAATCCTACACGAGTCTACACTCCACAGTCCACACTCTCTGTGCATTAGCCAAAGCCAAGGCAAGGCAACCAGAAATATGTCGGGTTATAAAGTTTCTCGCTGATAGAACAAATTTGTTTCCTTTCTCTTTCTTTACTTAATATGATTTTCTGAGTTTGGGTCGACTCTGTTCAACGCCCGCTTTCTTATACAAAATAATAACACGCTTTTCTTCGACTTATTTGGTGAATTTTGTGTGTATCTTATCTTTAATCGCTGTGCTATGGTGGATTGATTGAGGTCAGTTATACAGCTCTCTGTTTCACTTAATGATTCTCTGCGTTTGTCTGTCTCTGCTCAAAGTTTGGTTTCGTATGCAAGCGGCTTTGTTGCAGCGGCTGTTATAGAACAACAGTGGCTGTTAAAGAACAGCAGTGGCTGTTAAAGAACAGCAATCTTGCATTATTTGAGCTGCTCAGTTTTGTTGCTGTATGCAAAATTCAGTTGGCAAGGCTTTAGAATTTTATTAAATAAAGGTTATTTAAGTAAAACGTTTCACAGTTGGTTTGTTGTTTTATTTGTTGGCATTTTTAACTGTTTTTTATTGTTGATAGCATGAATGTTATACATTTTTTAACTTTGTTGCATAATAATTCATAGAAAATTTAATTTTTAATTTTGTATACATAGATATTCTTAGAAGCTCCCTATTTTTTCTTCATAGGTAGCATTAATTTAAATTTCCCTATTGTATTGTTTTCTTGAGGTCACTTTCATTATGCTTTAAGATTATTGTAAATTTAAAAATCAATGATTGGAAGTAAATACCTATAAAATGCAGAATTGAATTGTTTCGATTGTTTGTTGTGGAAAGCAGAACTGCAATACATTGTCTAATTTTGGCTACATTCATACATATTAATATGTTTAAGAATTTACTTTTGCAAGTATGTATAATTAATCTTTTAATTATTACAACGACTTACCATTTGAAATTGTTCACGCCACGCCACTGATACCTACTTATTTTTTCAAAAACAAAATGTTTAATGCAATGAAAATAAGAAAGTTTTATTTTTAAAATTAAAATTAAATTTTAGTAGGTATAAAAATTCAAAATTTCGAAACATTGTTTTACAAAATTATGTGAATAATAAAAAAAAAATCAAAAATGTAAATAAAGCCACACAGAATTTTGAAAAGCAGAATTGTGTAAAGCAGAATTAAAAAAAAGAATTTTGACGTTGGCAGAATTTCGACCCCAACCCAAATTGGACACATTTTAACATAACTACATATTGGTAATTTCTACCAACTTTGTTTTATTAAAACAGTGTTCCTTTTAAATTTCAATATAAAATCTAAACAGTTTAACAAAAGCAGATAACTAGAAAAATTGAAACAATAAATAAATAAAACAACATATGTAGGCAAATTGCGCTAAATTTTAACTTCCACTTTTCTCGATAATGTGTCACTGTCACAGAAAACAGCTGTTGTTATCTCAGAAGAAAGTATATTCTATCATTTCAAAGAATTTGTTTTCTTATTGCAAATGAATTTAATCCAATAAAATGGATCATTTTCTTTTGCTGAGTTAAATTATTTGTTTCCAAATGTTCCTCGATTTCGAGTTTAGCAATGATTGGCTAAATTTTTGGAGAGAATTTAGTATAGAAGCTCAAATTTTAGTTCAATCTACGTACTAGGATTTAAAGTAAAAAACAGGGATTGTAAAAAATAATAAATAATAGAAAATAATAGAAAAACATAAGAGCTTATGCAATAGTTTTACGCTGAGGAAAAATTCAGTTACTGTGAAAAGTCCAGAAATCTATTGAGAATTTGAATTCACCTTTTGTGAGCTAGAAGTCCACAGGAAATTCATATGGACTTCTTTGCCCATCGGTTGTGGATTTTTGAGTCATTTTAGTGATTTTAAATAAATTCATTTTATTATTATGAAAAAACATTTATTCTGCTTTTTTTAATCTTAAGATGGGTTTTAAGGGTTCAATAGGAAATGAAGGCGAAAATTTTAAAGACGACAATGTTAAGGTATAGGCTTGATATACTAATTAACAATTTTCTATTTTTAAAGGACTTTACTAAAATTTTCTTAGTTTTAAATATTTTTTTAACTAGTATCATACTAAACCTATCTTTTTAATAAAATTCTTATAAACACGCCTAAAAAAGTGTTATTTCATGCAAAAAGGTAAGGAAACATACAATTTTTTCACTTCCAAATGTCAAACTGACGTTTAGAATAAGTATGGAATTAAAAATATAAAATAGGTATTTGATGATTTTAACTTTAATACAATTTTAAAAAGATATAGTAAAATGCCAGCTCGTTTAAATTTTGGAAAATTCTGTTTTAAAGCTAGCATCATACTAAAATTACTTTAACATCGTACTAAATCGTCTAAAATTTTGCGCCAGTATTTTTGTTACTTAAATACGAAACAACTGCTCAAGGTTAATGTACCCGACGCCTGTGGACTTATGACTCTGCGCCAAATATATTCATGTTAAAATAATCGCTGGATAAATTTTTACATAACTTGAAAATAAAAATAGAATGCTTCTATGGAGATTAAGATGGGAGAATGTGTTGAATTGAAATAACTGTGCATGAAAGTAAATATTCAACAATATTGATGCTGGAACTTATGAATTTGACGCTAGGAAGATATGAGTACCTTACCTACATACATCTAATTTTCATTATTTAATAAAAAACGTTCACATTCAAAATGTTCATCAACACGATGTCATGTCGAAAATATGTTGAAATCGAAGGAAAACAACAAATTCAAAATGGAGAGCGAAAAAATATGAAATTGATGCGCGTGGTGTTGGGCAAATATTGAAATACGCGCTATGTTTGCTCTTTGAAAATTTCTTTGCTAATGAAGTCGGGCAAATTGTTGTTGAATATAAACGCTAGTTAAACGATTCGGGACGAGTGACACGTAGTTGAATGTTCAGAATTGTATACGAACAAAAATAAGTATCAAAAGCCCAAATTCTGAAACAATATTTGGTTACATTCATTAGAAAATTTTTGATGTCGACTTTAGGACATTTTTTTGGGTTTTGTGTCACTAAGCCATCACTAGAAGTTAGAACCGCTTGAAAGTAGAACATTGCAAAAAAGTTTCCAAATTTGTAGACTTATTGCATAATGAAATTTTACTCTCCAATTTTTACAATGAAATAAATCTCCAAAAATTCATGAAATTAAATCCAAATTTTAAGGAGTACCTACATATTATTTTAATATGAAAAAAACTCCACATTTCATACGAAATTTTGGGAGTAAGTTTCCAAAACCGGAAATACCATAATAATTGTTTTCTATCAATTATACCCTATATATCGCACCCTTAGAATGAAAGGGACCTAACTCAAAATTTCTGCAACTTCTGATTTTTCAATAAAATGATCTTTAAAAGCGAAATGAACTCTAAAACCAGCTTGTTAAAAAGATGCCGAATTTTTTAGTTGGGTCACTTTCATTCTAAGGGTGCGATATATGCGTTCATCAACTACAGAAACTTCACTTCATATAGGCTTGGGCAAAACTTGATAGTTGATATGTATAACTTTGAGGTGGTCAAGGAATTTGTCTACCTGGGCACCGCTGTTAACTCGGCAAATAGCATCAGCACGGAAATTAGATGTAGGATAACTCTTATTAATCGCTGTTTCTTTGGGTTGAGGAATGAATTGAGTAATAAGGCCCTATCGAGAAGAACCAAGGTGACGCTGTACAAAACACTCATAATCCCGGTCCTGCTGTATGGTGCAGAAGCATGGACCCTTACTCAATCGGATGAAAGCTCCCTCGCTGTATTCGACAGAAAAGTTCTACGCACGATTTATGGTCCTGTTTGTGAAGACGAAGAAAACAATGTGTGTCAAAGAAGATACTACCACCAGTTATACGGGCTGTACAGCGACATGAGTCTAGTGAACCAAATACGTTTAAAACGGTTACGTTGGCTAGGTCATGTAGAGCGAATGACAATTCCGAAGCCCCAGCAAGAAAAGTCTTCAACGCCATACCAGAGGGTTCCAGAAACCAAGTCAGACCTCATCTTCAATGGTGTGTGACCAAGTAGAAGGTGATCTTCATCGACTTGGTGTACTAAATTGGAGACGGCGGGCTAGAGATCGAGTCGGCTGGAGAGGCATATTAATTGAGGCCCAGAAGCACCACCTTTTGTAGCGCCATCAACAGTAAAATGTATAAGTAAATTAAAGTGTCAACTATACCCTACAAACCAAGTATTACTTAAATTAAAATTTCTTATTCTATATAAGGCGCCAGTTATAGCGATCAGAAAAAACCATCCGAAAAACTTGAAACAGTATTAAATTGATTCTTTTTTTCTGATGGTTGTTTATAGCAATCAGAAAAAATGTGTCAGAAAAAGTGAAGCAAAACGAAAACAAACAAACAGCCGCCAAGATTTTTTCTGATTGGAATGTCAGTAAAAAATTTTCGGATGAAATTCTTTCAGTGGAACAGAAAAAAATTGGAACACAAATCAGTGGAACGATTTGTTCCCTTTTCTGTCAAAAATCAATCAGCTGATACGAAAAATGAAATTTCATCCGAAAAACAAGTACATAAATCCATTTAAAAGATAAAAACATAATGTTTTTACAATTTTTTTTTTCGAAAAAAATTCTACGCTGAATAAGGCTATCAAATCGAATTGAAAAGTAATAAAAACTTCAATCGATTTTTTTTCGGATGGTTTTTTTTGATCGCTGTAACTGGCGCCTAACATACTTACTTTGGTACTCCGGATTGGAAATTTTTCAAATTAAGTTGAATACTTTTTGGATCATCAGCTCCATCACAACAAGTTGCAATGTTAGCAACATCTTCCTTATTATTGCGATCTCCAACAATTATTGTCACCATAGGAAGTGCCTAAAGGTATAATATTAATAAAGTTTGAAATATGTATTTCAACGAAGATATAGGTTGATTTTAATTTAATTCGACAAGTTTTACGAAGAAATAAGTCTCCTTGAACCATAGAGGGAAGAACTGAGAAAGAGTGTTTTCATTTCTCTTTTGCAGCTACAGTATGCCCAGGGCTTTCTTATTTTTTAATGAAAGGGCCTTTCAAATTTCAATTCTTTTAACATTTTTTGGAGATCATAAAATCTTATAGAAGACCTAATAACCGATACACTTATAAAGGATGTTTTTTTTAAACGTGTGGATTTCAATCTGGCAATAATTTTTTCGGAGTTGGTCTTTTTGACAGCTGCCACTCGATTTATGCTCAGTTTGGTTTAACATTTCATAATGAAAATAGACTTACTCCTGAACAACGTTTGCAAATCGTGCAAATTTATTTCCAAAATAATGGTTCAGTTCGCGCAAAGCATCGCGCGACTTATGTTTTTTTTATCTTTTTTGAGAAAATAAAAGAAAAAAACATTTATATAATTTATTTTGTTTGATGTTTCTTTATTGAGCACTGAATCACTACTGACTAATACAATTGTTATTATTTTAAAAATTAAAATTTTTATGTTTACTTTGCATTTTTTTTAGATTTAAAATTTTTATGTTTAATTTGCATTTTTTTTTTTAGATTCCATCAGAATTGCAATGCCTTGAAATAGAAGTATTACATTTCCATACATTGCACTTCCTCTGAGAAAAATACTGCAATATGATTTCTTTAGTTTCATTAGAATTGCAATGCCTCGAAATAAAAGTATTATATTTCCGGACATTGCAATTCCTGTGGGAAAAAACATTGCAATATGATTTCTTTTTTAAAAAATATTGCAATATGAATACTTAAGTTTTTATTACATTTTCCAATTAATGGGAAATGAGTTTGTCGGAAGCTTCGACATAACCCGCGCTGCGTCCAATATTCGGTCGAGATAATCGCCCAGCAGAGTAATTCGAGTAACTATGGATCGGTTTCGAACCACGTTTACTCTAGTGGACAATGCGCATCCTCAGAGATACCGTGCAGTGCGTACCGAAGACGCTATTGCTACTGTGGAGCAGAGTATCGAAGAAGACCCGAATGAGTCCATCCGCCGCATCACGCGCAATAATTGGAGCTGGGGCCTCTTGGGCCTCTCAGCTGGAATTTATTCGAGCCAGCCGCGGCGGCCACTTGCCCGAAAATATTTTTAAAACATAATGGCAAACCCTTATCTTTATAATAAAGCTAAATTCTTGGTCATAACATTAAATTATATGCGTTTTATTTCTTCTTGAAAACCACACGTCTAAAAAAAAACACCCTTTATTTTGTAAGCCAATTCAATAACACACAAGTCAAAGTTTTCCTACGAAATGGCAAAAAAAGAATTTTTTGTTCATTGATGTCTAAATTATTTTCTAAAAAGATTTCTCAATATTGCATTATTCGCTCTTATCGAGTTTTAATTAAATAAAATTACTTAAGATCTGCATACATCGGTTATAGCTAAAGTTACTTACAATCTCTTTTCTTAAAAAAAACAAGGACGAGTGGGCTCTCCACCAACCCTAGAAGTGTGTCGAATAAAATTGCAATCACCCTATATATGTACATATGTATATGTATGTATGTATAATTAGAAAAGGAAAACAAAAAAGTGCCAACGAAGTAGAACTTTCTTTGGTTTTCACCAAACAATGCAATCAAAAGTTTTCATTGTCTTTGCAGTTTGGTTGATCCCAATCCCAGTTCTATAACAATCACACACGAACTTCTGGGAATTTGTATGAAAATATAGAACTTACCATAGGCAATACGAATCCATCGTTATAATCAACATGTTCGCCAATCAAATTAACACGTCCTGGTGCACAACAGGAGATCTCCGGAGGTTTGCCAAAACTAAAGTTGTACGTTTTTATGGCAATATGCTTTATTTCTTCGAATGTTGGTAGCTTTGTGGTGAAATCAGACATAATGCATCACAACTTTGCTGCTTGCTTCTTGTGTTGAATATATGTTCGTAGATATATGTGTGTGCTGGGTGAAAAAGAGGTGAAGAAGAATGGAAGATTTTGTTTTGTCCTTTATAAAATCCAAATTCCTCTATATATAGTAGTTGAATAGCTGCTGAAGTAGAAAATAAAATCAAAAGCACAAATAGATTCTTTAGATTATTATCTTCAAGTTTTTCAATTTGTCTGCATGACTACATGAATCACTACAATATTGTGGCTACACAACATAACAGTAATATGAGGAAATAATAATATGTTCTCTGTTGTTGAAGCAGTGTTACCGAAGTATTTGAAAACTTATATTTGCTTTATTGTATACGCATGCGATAATTTAAGGTATTTTGTAGAAAACTGATAGATGGTATTAAAACAATAGAGATGATGAATAAAATTGGTCAGACAGAAGACTCACTATATATATATTAAAAGAGATTTCTTATGTATTTCGGCAAATTGAAAATTTCGTACAACAATTCAAGTTTAAACAAACAAAAAAACAGGTACGGTAGGTATTTAATGATTTTGCTCTTAAAAATCATTTTTGAATCTTCCATATATCCTTTTGTTCCTTTCTAACCAAGGGGTTATTCCAGAAGAATAAAAATATTCACAATAATCCAAATGCATTTAAAAAAAGTAAAACAATACTTTCAGATTCTTTTACAAGTTAAAGTTTATAAAATAAAATGAACAACTGAGACGCACGAACTTGCTCTTAAGTCTTAAAGTCTGAATAATTATTTAGATATTTACATAACTCCGACTTAAAAAAAAAATAATAATTTAAAACATCAATATATGTTATTAGAAAGGCGCTAAAATTTTAAACGTCTTAGGGCCAGTTTGTTCACAGTTGATTGATTTTTATTCAAGGATTATTCCAGTTGATGCGATCAATGATTGTGTTTGCTCTCTTAAATTTTAACAAGGAATCTATTATTTGGATGCTAATCATGGATTTCGGTAATCAGCCGATTTTGGTTGATAAGCGCCATTTCATCAAAGGCTGGAATTGTGTTTGTTCATATGCTTGATTAGGCACAGCTAATATAAAAATAACATATTATTATAAAAGAGAAACCATGGATCGTGACAGTTCGTTGTTTGTTTTCTCTTTGTACATAGTATGTGGTTGATTTTTGACAAAAAGAAATTCAAAAATATTTATTTCTGACTGCCATCAAAAAGCGACAACGATCGATTTCGAAAAATTAGATGCTGCTGATTACACGAGGACAACTTGGGTGAGGGGTGTAGAAATGTGGGGAGAATTAATAGCGAATTTCATTCAAATTTTAAAGAATTGCTCTCAAAATCATAAAATGAAACTTTCAATGAAACTTTCTTCAGTAGTTTGACATGCCTGTCATTTGCGATTTAAACAAAAACTCCAACAAATTTATGAAATCTATACCACATGAGAGAGCTCTTGTTTAGTGTTGAGAATTGACCTAGAATTGCTCTTTTTCTTGCAATGAAACTCTTAAAATAAGAAAAGGGCACATATTTTGACAAAAATTGCAAATCTTTTCGTGAATGAAACTCGCTATTACTATAACGAAAGCAGGAATGAATATTTTAAGACTTTTTCTAGTTGAACTTTGATGTTTATGGTTTGACAATTGAATAAAGATGAACGATGAACAGATGTCAGAATTAATATCCTATAGTTAAGAGAAAAAAGGCATGTTCAGGAAAATGATATCTCGGAGATCTCAACAATCTCAGTTACCTGAACAGGATTCCTCAGCAAAATTTCTCAGCTTTCCTGTCAAAACTCTGAGGAAAAAAAATCTTGGATTCGCTTGCTCACTTTTTGAGTGAGAAAATTCTCTGAGATCTCATTTTTCCGAACACACCAAATGATCGATATTCAGGTTTCAATTTAAATATAAAATAAATTGACTACAAAAAATTACAAATACAGTAGAATCTCGAAAAAATGAACAGATATAAAACAGGGCCCGTTCATCTTTTCAAATTGTTCATCTTTTCGAGCATCAACGTATGTTTGAGGAAGAAGATATAGTAAACATTAAAAATTATTTACATAACAAATTAAAACAAACTCAAAAGTATTGTTCAGGAGGAACTAAAAGCAAAGAAGAAGTAAAAAATTATGTTGGGAATAAAGTATTCATCTTTTCGAGTACAAAATTTTAACCCGTTCATCTTTTTGAACACTGAAAAGTGAAAATTTTCCGTTCATCTTCCCGAGCTGTTCATATTTTAGAACCGTTCATCTTTCTGAGATTCTACTGTATGTAAATAAAAAATTTTTTTAATCAAATGCAAAGAAAAAAACTTCACAAATATGTTCATTGTTGCAAAAAAAAAACATAATTCTTTTTAATATTACCTACGTGTGAAAGTATTACATATTTTGGATTGACTGGATGAATTCAAATGAAATTTGAAAAAAAAACGATTTCATAGAAAAAGAATATAAATACAATAAATTTGTATAATCATATTATAATAAAGTGGTTTTTCCTTACAAACAGTTGATTTCTACGTCTGTGCCTACGTTCTGTTACTCTCTCATCGACAAAATTAGTCAAGAAATGTACTCTCTCATCGACAAAATTAGTCAAGAAATGATGAAAAATTAACAAATCGTAAGAGTTTTGTTCTATTTTTCATCGTTTCTTGACCAAGTTTATCGATGCGAAAGTTACAAAACGTATATAGGCACTGATAATTCTTAGGGCTAGTTTTTATCAAAGATTATTGCAAATGGTAAATCTTCAAATCTCCAATCCGCATAGTTTGAAACGTTTATCAGGACCTTTATAACAGATTTAATATACTTTGAACAAAATGCCCTAGAAAGGTAAAAAACACGTTTTGATGTAAATTCAACCAAATTTAGAAACAAAGAAAGAAAACATTGATGTTTCAGGTTCAATAAATTTTATCAATGATTTGTCAACGAATATTTTAATTGTTCAACACTAAAATCAAAGTATTTGGCGAAGAATTTTTAATTCCGTGTTGTTAAACAGTTTTTTGTACTTAGAAATTGAAAAGGCTACAAATATGAACTAAAATTGATTAAAACACATTTTGTATTAATACCGCAAAGTTTCTGAACCTCAAAATAACGAAAGAGTCTTCACGAATGTAAAAAGGAACCGTAATCACGACGATATACATTCCTGTCAAAAAGACGAAACGATTGAAAAAAGGGCTCGTGTAGCTAGTCAAGCTTTTAAATAAATTAAAAATTCACAAACTCGGTTGAAATATAGCTAAGTTACCATATGAAAAAAAAAACGGTCCAATTTGTCTAACGTATAAAAAGCTATAGCAATTTGGGAAACATCTCTACAATTTGCTTGGTGAACAGAGTTGCAAGTAAAAACATTTGATCGACCCAACCACATCACAGATGTCTGAAATTTCATTAAAGGTATCAGGGTATCCCGAAATCACCGCCTCAAAAGAAAACCATAAGTTCCTGAGCTCATTAAAAGTCGAAAAACTTAAGAGGTAATTTTCTCGTTTTCGCTTCGTTTTCCACTTATATAACGGTTTTTATGATTTTTATTCTTTTTTCCTTTGACTGCCTCTAACTTTGCCAAACTACAACCGATTTTTGGAATTTTTGTTTTTGTTTAAACAAGAATAATTGTTAGAAACTTGTATCTACCACACAACTTTTTTCTGTGTGGATAAAGGTTTTCCCGCAATTTTTTTAACATTTTTAGGTGTTTTTTTTACTTCGATATAATTTTTTTCACAAAAACACGTTATTAAGTATAATTTTTTGTTTATTATGAAAGCCCAATATGTGTTCTCAAAAATAGTTCTTTCCTATCCTTCTACTTCTTCCAACTAGTGCCGTGCAATTCAGGTCTTACAGGCGTACCTATATAGTTAAAATTATTATAGTTAAAATTATTAGGTAAATATATCTGAGTCCCGTTCGAAGCAATTTTGTGATGGACGTCGACATAATCAAAGCAAAGGTTCACAAAGTGATACCCGCTGCGGAATACTTAATTATCTGGTATGCGATGTCTGGATAGTGAAGGATTTCGAATTGGGAATCAACGACAATTTTGATCCACACTAAAACCCATCTGAGACATTTGCCCAAAATTGGCGATTCAGTGCTTTGTTACAATTCGAAAGCTGATGGCAACGCATGCATCGACGAAACATTTGACAAATTGGACAATAATAAGTATCGAGACATTGTTTTGGCGATCGCATATAGGGAAACAATCTATACGTCATATTTAACATTTAGAAGAGAAAATATAAATTGATGGTAAAAGAATTCGGTATATAAACATTGTTTTATTTGTTTGCTTTTATTTTAGTGATAATGAAAATTTGTCGGAAAATTTGGAATAAGTGAACAATTGCACTTCAAAACAATCTGAGTCGGCAGTTAAGGTGAAAAGATGAACCAAATCCCCTGATCTAGTTGAGGAGCTGAATGATTTGTATTTAAAGAAATAATGTCATGAAATATGAAATAAAGTTTAAAAAAATGTTTTAATTATATTTTTTTAACAATGTGACGAAAACTATTCTGTTTAGAGAAAGTATTTCAAACTTATCACCACCAAAAAAATAAGAACACAAATTTTGAAAATCGTTAGAGCGGTGTTTTTTTCTTTTTGAATAATTTTTTATAATACAAATTGTTAACTTTATTAGGAAAAAATTTTTGATAAGCAATTTTTTACCATTTACTAATTACAAAGTTAAAAACATAAATTTAAAAAAACATTTACCAATTTTCGAATTGAATTTTCAAAAAATTATTTAGAATTTTTTAAATTAAATTTATTTTTTTTTTTTATTTTGATATATGCAACTTATTTGAAGCGGTTTTATAAAAAATTTCATTAAAATTGTTTCATCAGTTAATGAGAAGGTTCGAAGTACAGTAGATTCTCGGAAAGATTAACGGTTCTATAAGATTAACAGCTCGGAAGGATGAACGAAATATTATTACACTTCAGTGCACAAAAAGATGAACGCTTTATTCCCTACTTAATTTTTAAATTTTTCTTTGCCTTTAGTTCCTCGTATTTAATTTATGTAACATTTTTTAGTTCTATGTACTGTACTTTGGGGCTTGTTTTAACTTGTTATGTAAATAATTTTTATTTTTTTTATTTATATCTTTATTTTTTTCCTCAACCAAATGTTGATGCTCGAAAATTGAAAGGATAAACGGGCCCTGCTTTTTATCTGTTCATCTTTTCGAGATCTTACTGTGGTTCAAAATCGTAGGAGCCATTCTAGAGAGAACGGTATTTTGCTTTCCGGTTTTTAAACACTTTTATGGTAAGTACTGTTATTTTTGATTATAAGAATAATTTTCATTTAAAATCTGCTACATAATGTTAAAAAACTATTCGGTGTCAAATTTAATGAAAATCGAACAAATCTTTTGAATTATTAAATTCTCAAAAAAAAATTAAACTTTTCATAAAATTCATAAAAATAAAAATTGAAAAAATTGTATACCAACAATTATTCTTTTAAAACTTTTTGAAACATTCTCTATAAAAACTGATCAAAATCAGTGGAACCTTTTTTGAGAAAATAGAAAACCAAAAAAAAGTGGTTCTACGGAATATAGAAGGTACCATCTGAAACCAGTTTTCTAAAAAAAAAATCTTATAAAATGGTATAGCCTTTTTGTTTAAAAACGAAATTAGCGAATTTTTTTTTTAAGTTGTATTGCAAGTAAAAAATTTAACACAATATTTTAACAATATTTCAAAATATTAATATTTTGCACCTCGAAATGAATATTTACTAATATAAACAAATTTAATAATTTGTTTGTTATATACACTGCATTATTATTTTGAACTGTTTTTCTATATCATTTATCTATATGACATGAATTGACACGGGAATTACCAAATTTGATCACAAAAATAATGGCACAACAACGACGCCGAAAGGTTTTTTTTTGTTTAAATAAAATCGAACTTTACTGAATATTTTGTTTGAAACTCATTTCATTACTTAATTCCTAAGAAAATGCATCATTTAAAAAAAATAAAACCACAGTAATGACATATTATAGGTAAACCGCGAAAACTTGAAATGCCTTTACTACATGAAATACAACTTGCTACTGATATTTTTTTGTGCTTTTTTGAAAATTGTTCCGAAAACAACCAATCCAGCGGAAAAAACAAAAAATAAAGTTGAGCTGTCGAGTACAAAACTGGTTTTTATGATGAATTAACATAATGGTTGATTTATTTCAAGTATAGTTAAAAGCTTGATATTTCTATTTTATTTTGCACAGTAAGCTGTCAAAGCCAAAAACAGTGTGAATATAAATATTAAAGCCAAGTCATTGTACAATGTACAGCCGATGAGCTGAGCTCTGCTATTTTTACATGTGTTTTGTGAACGGTTAAGTGATTCGATATTTTATATCTTTGAAGTATTAACACGCTAAAATAAGTTTTCTTAATTTTATTATATATTTTATACTTTGTGAGAAAACTTTTAAAGTTTACCTGCGTGTACCCGCTCTATAATTTTATCATAATTTGATTCTGTGGACTTTATTATAATTAGAATCAAAAATAACTTCTTGCAAGATTTTGCAGCTCCCAGCTTCATGGGAAAAAGACTCTGACTAAATTTTAAATTATTATTAAATTATTTTCTATATAGTGCATTTACAGTTTTTATTTATAATACCTATACGCATAAGCTAATTTATTTTTAGTTGAAATAAAATTAAAATAAAACTATTAAAACTTCCAATTTAATGATAAGGAATTCTAGTTTTGTTGGATATAGATCACACTAGGTATTCATCACGAAATCTATGTAAGATGAACTGAACTTAGCACAAGTCGCGTATTGACAAAGGCCCTCACTAGTCAACTGATGAATCCAAGTGAGATCGCCGGGATGAAACGCCAATTTTTGTAGGACTTAAAGGCCGTTAAAAGCTATTTTGAATTAATAATTCAACGAAGTCCATTAAAATAGTGCAGTCTTCTACTTGGCTGATGTATTTCAGTAGTATAGTATATTAGAATTTGTATTATTAAAAAAAACCTTCTTATAAAACTATTAAAGACAAAAGTGAAGTTTTGGAAAAAATTGTTGTTTTTTTTTTCCTTAGGGTATAATTTTTCACGTTTTAACTTTGAAAAAAAAAATGGAATTCTGATATAAATAAATCATTGTCCACAAAAAAACAAGAAAAAAAAGGAAGATATTGTTTAAATTTAGACTTAAGTTTCGCTAAAATCTGAAAATTTCATACTGCAGTGCATGGGGTCCCTTTATTGATATGATCTCCACAACAACTTATTTTGCGACCGTTTATTAAATTTTTTTGAGGATTTCTTTTTTGTCACGGAAATGCCAATTTTGCTTGGGACAGTCACTTAAATTCATTTAACTCAACTTTTTATGCCTCTAAAACTAAGCTGGCTGGAGATTTGTTGTACCATTATTCTTTTTTCTTTAAAGCTATACATTAATACATTTTTTAAAAATTATTTACAACTCAAATTATTTTGCATTTTATGAGGGAAGGTACAGCTTGGGACATGATGATATTTTTGGTATTTTAGTTTAAAATTGGGAATAAATGTAAATGTAAATATAAATATATGATTCCCTAGAGAGCAAATTCCAATTTTTGTTTAAGATAATCTAAAAAAAGTAGCTGCCATACAACAAGTATTTCTTTTTTTTTTCTTCAAATTTTATCAAAAACGACTCAAACCATTTTTATTAAACTTCGTACCTCTGTATTAAACAAATCGGTTGTAGAAAAATTGTATTTCAAATTTTGGACAGAAAACGGCATTACGGAAGGAGTTTTGATATTTTTTTGAGAAAATTGATTTATATTTTAGTTTTTCACGTATATAATCATTAATTTATCAATGGCTTGATCATTTTTGCATTTTTACAAATTTTGAAAATCAATAAATCCTTTTTTTAATATACGTACATTAGATATCATAACATTATTAAATCATTACTTCTTAAATATTTAGCTACACATAAGTTGTTAACTACAAGATCAAATTCGTGAGATCGAGTCGTGTATATTTTTCAACTATAAATGAACGAATGTTCAAAATTTTTTAATTTGAATATTTTGTGACTACCTACATATCTATAAATTCTTTCTTTCTGACCAATTTGAAATATATTGACTTAAAAAATGAAAGAGGTTAAAGGCGAGGAGGGGGGTTGCTGTGAATTCACTAAAATGTTGTTTGATTCTATAAACTTTGAGTAACGATAAAATGCTAAGTCCAAATTATTGTGATGTGCCAATGACATTACTTAGAGCAGGGATTCCAAAAGTGGTCGATATCTTTACTTTGCGATTTTAATGTTTTTTTCCAAAAATAATTAACTACTTAATAATTATTAAGTACACTTGATATTTACTGAATTCTATGTCTATTTATTTTGTTAAATTTTGATGTGAAAATGATGTCAAGTTTACTCACTTAACCAACCGCAAAGTTTTTAAGTTGGTACTTAGCAATATCAATAGGAAACAAACTATAGAGATAGGATTTTTAAAGTAATTTTGCTTTGATGGTCTGAGGTTCCAGTTCATTTTGGAAAAGGGTCTCTTGCCCAAAATAGTTTGTGAATCCCTGACTTAGGGCCATTTGCTGAAACGAGTCATAAATCTGGATTTTAACTGTTCTCAACTTAGCTCTATGTGGAACTTAGTTTTTAAGATTAACTTTACTTATTTTACGTTGCTAACAGAAATAAAATTTTATCTTAGCTATGTATGAATTAATTGAGTGTCAAACTTAATAATTATTTTCATCAAAACTGAAAAAAAAAATATTATTTACCTACATCCCTATACGTACATTAAATTTACATCATTTGAAATGGCCGAAAAAAGGTAGAGAAGTTTCAACTTCACGCACAAAGAGAATTCAATTTTGATTCAATGCATTTTTTCCGAAAAAGATACGGTGGAAAATAAAAAACGGACGGGGCCACTTGGAAGGAGAAGGAATCAGCCTGGAGTAGAATCACCGACAGCTTGAACTCCCAATCTGGGGTTACATGCTACAGAAGCTGCGAAGCATTAAAAAATTGTACAACCTTTACAAGAAAGAAGTAAGAAAGGAAGCTGCTGCTGAAAAATATTCAGCACTTCAAACAGGAGGTGGCAATCCATACCCGGATGGCCTTCAACATCATCCTCAATCACGTCCAGCAGCGTTTCGAAATTCATTTTTAATTTATAAATTTGTTTCTTGTTCTGACAAATTTAAATCAAAATTGACAACAAAATTATTTTTTGCTTTATGTACTACTTAGGAAATTTAGGTTCTACTTTTTCTTCCCCCTAAGTTATGTTCTACATAGCAACTTTAATGTTTAAGATTTTTGTTGGTGCAAACCAATAAGAGGAACTTAAGCCAGTATGTAGAACTTAAATATTGAAGTTTCGTTTCAGCCCTTAGAGCAATTCTGAAGAATTCTGTTGTGTTATAAGAAAAATATTAATAGAAACCCCAAATTTTTTAATTTGGAAAAAACATCATTAGAATGACTGTGAAATTTTGCTTGAATTAAATTTTGTTTGGTATTAAAAAATAAATTGGAGTAAACCAAGAGCTATATATCAGATTGAAGACCGTAAATATATATAACTCTAGTCTTACACTACGGTTCGGTCCATATTTATTTAAAAACTAAAAAAATAATATCTAATCGCCTGAACTGAAATGTAAGGTGTCATTTTATTATAATAATTTGTCTCTGACCGAATTTTTCTTCTTTGTATGAAATGAGGTACATAATTCTTAATTGCGTGTAGATATAGCTTATTCGACTCCATCATTCTCTTCCACAGCTTGGATGTGCCACCTGCGAGCGGTGGTCTTCTTCTACTGCGTTTCGTCCCTTGAGGTACGATTCAAGGACACTTCAAGCCAGAGTTTGGGTGTCCATTTACTTTAAAAATATAACCCAACCACCTTATGTAGTCGTTGGCTTTCTACTTTTTTGTCAAGGTCGGTGTACAGTTCGTTATTATATCTTCTTCTCCAATTTCCGTTTATGCAGACGGGACAAAAAATCACCCGGAGAGTCTTGTTCTAAAACGAAACTTAAGTGTTTTCATTCACCTTTGACAAGACATGGACTGATGGACCTTGTAACATAAAGCAGCATTGGGATGATTAGAGTTTTCTACCGGGACACTTTAACTGCTTGAGAGAGGGCTTTGCTACTTAACTGCGTTCTTAGTTTGATATCAGCGCTACACTGCATAGTATATGATTGCATGAGTTAAAAGTGGAGCCTAATTAGACAAAGTCCCTTTATGTACCTCAAAGTTATACCTGTCAATGGGAAAGTTCGGTAAAAAACATCGATGTTGGGTATCCTCTCTTGATTACAACTTATTATACTTGATCTTATGCCGCCACTTTGTCAGCTGAATGATCTTATACCAGGACTCATCTTCAAACCAGGAGTTTCGTGGTCAAAGGCGGTATCACTGTCAGATTCTTGGCAATGTTATTAATGATTCTCAACCTTTGATGCTGGCAGCATAGGACTTAATATTCCTGTGCTATAACAACATAATGTATATCTCGTGTTATACATTAAATCTAAATTTTTTAATTCCTCTTCAGCTTATAACAATAAATGCTATTTCTTAATGAACTCCTCAATTAATATTTTTTTGACAATCTAAAAATTAATTAAATTATTTTACCCAACTTAATTTCCGTTTCAAACTGAAAATGGCAACACCAAATCTAAGCAAAGCATCAAAATGCAAAAAGCATACTAGGAAGCGCGAGTGTGAACGAATGTTTTGCTGACAATTAGAAAGTTATACTCTCATCGAAAGACAACAATGCCACTCTTGTCTACGCCGACGCCACGCCACCACTCGCCGAAGACGCGACTCGGATGCAAAAAGGACTCTTTCCCATAGAATATGAGTGTCGTAAATGTTATTATGCTAATTTTGAATTACGACGTGCACGGAAGTCAGGATTTATTTTGAATGTTGATAAGAAGAAATTTTAACGGTATACATATATAGGAATTGCTAGGTATTGAGAGTTTGTTGCAAGTGCAACAGAGAAGTATATACCTATAAGTGGAACAGAAAGCCATTGTTTCTCTTGTCGTGCTTTTCAATATAATTTATTATATATAGTTAAGTTTAGATTGCTCCTCTCCTGGTAGGAGACTGGAGAGGAGGTGTAGGTGCAGAAGGAGTCTTCATTTGCTTAAACAAGTGCGGCAAAATTAATTTATATTTCAACTTGAATGCAAATAAATAGAGAAAATGGATAAAGTTGAGAAAGACTTCAGATATAAATAATATATTTATTGAGTGGAGAACAAGTGTTTTGAAAACATTTCGTGTGGCAGGGAACTTATACTTATGATAAACGATAACAATAGATTCTTCACGATAGGTTATTACGCTAAAAACGACTTGAACTATGTAGGTGTATAGTTAATATAATTTATGTCTTATTTAACTTTTGCACTTCAGAAGTGTTTTATCGAATGAATGAAGAGGATACTTTAAGGTAACCCAAGAATTAAACCTTACACAATTCTGCTATATTGCGCATTCAATAACAATAAACAATCAATTTTAGTTTCTTAATTTTATTATATGTATAAGTAAAATGCGACTGGTATGGCGCAATTACTTATTTGGTCTTATAACTCATACAAATTAATAAAGTTAAATGCATTTTTTTTTATTAAACTTACTTAAATGTACTGAATAATTTATTTTGAAAAGATTTAGGAGAAAAACAAATCTTTAAAGAAATTCTTGGAACTTTTTTTTTTAAATTTTAATTATTAAATTCCCATTGGAAGTTAATGTAATTAGTCCGGTTTCTCGAATCGAAAATTATGACATATCTCGACGTTTTGAGGTTCCAAGAAATCCATTGTTTTTATAGAGATGTCTGTATGTGTGTTTGTACCTACGTGTGTATACCTTCGTTTGTATAACTTCGTGATACATTCTTTTGTTCACCGTATCTCAAGAACAAATGAAGATATTGACTTGAAATAAATTGTAATTTACAAATAATAACGTCATTAATTCCAGATAGGGGTATCAAAACTCAATTAGCGGTTTTCTTTCTATAGAAATTAAAACAAAAAACTTGTAAGATTTCATTCGTCTCTAATATCTCGAGACAATGAAATGCCAATGACTCCGGCTTAAATTTATTCTACACATAATGACGTATTGAAGAAATGGAAAGTATTAACAAAAAATTAGAAGCCAATTTTTGTTTTAATCAAAAAACATTCAAAAATTTGTAGAAAATCGTTTTGCGGCTCGAATATCAATTGAGTGAGAACAAACAATATTGATTATTTTTTTCTACACATGTTCCCATATTTTATTACTATGGTAGGATTAATAAAAAAATTATTTGATAGTTTTTTTTAAAGCAAAAAAACTAAAAACTTAAATGTTAAAAATTGTTGAAAAACAGTTTTACGGCTCGAATATCTTGACAAAGAACACTGATTGTTCAAAAATGTTTTTCGTCTCGAATATCTCGAGAACAAACGGTTTATTTTTGGCCCTCTGTTGATTGCATATTGAATAACCTGATAAGGTCATCGAAGATCTTAAATTGAGAATTTTCTTATTTCAAAATAAATTTGGGTCTATAGTTTGAAATCGAAGGTCACCAGTGGGAAGTTACCAGTATGGGTCGCACCCATAGCCTCTTTTTTAATATTGCTACAAGAAAGTTACTTAAAAAAAAACAACGGGCCTTGTGGAACCTTAGAAATTCTGAATTGGAATTCGTAACTGAAAGAAAGGTATAATATAAGCTTCAGTTAAGGTTTAAGCTTTTTGGGGAGCTGGCAGAATCTACCATATAAGAAGAATCCAATTGATCAATATCTCAAAAAATATTAGTTAGTTATTGAGACTTTATTGGAAATAAAATCATATTTAATTTCTTTTTTGCTATTTTATTTCTGCGCATGCAAAGTTATGTCATTTTAGTTTTGTATTTATCGCATTTTTTTCGTCTACTAAAAAGATTACGTAAATTTGTCTTAAAATAAAAAGTTGAAGAGCAAACAATTTCGAATAATTTTTTATGCTTGCAAGGAGTTGACCCACCAACTATTGAGTTAAGTAAAATTGGTTATGGCAATCGCTTGTACATTGATTGTACACGCTTGTACAACTTTAAGAATAATTTGAACACCCACTTATTTTTTTTATATAAAGACACTTCAAAAAAAATATACTCAGTTTGTAAATTGAAAAAAAAAACTCATTCTGTGAAAAATCAATATAAAAAATTTACCATTAATTGCATTTTTAAAACATTTTTATGTTAAAAAATGCCACTTGTAAAAACCAAAAAAAAAAAAACAAACGTATACAAACGATTTTATCAATCGAACTGCATTTAAAGAGTTTTCGGGAGATAAAGTTGGTAGGCCAAACTCAGCTATTGTGTCCCAACAATTTTTTGAATATCAAATTAAAAATAGAAATAAAAGAAAATTAAAAAAAAAAAAACTAATTGCATGAAAAATCGTTATTAAAAATGTACAAATTATTGAATTTTTTTCAAAAAATTTACTATATTTAATTGCAATATATTTATATATAGGTAGATACTATAAGGCAAGTTATGGATTCGTTAAAAAATCAAACTCGAGAAAAATCTCGAAATCGAAAAAAGTGGGTCTCGCAATTCTGTCCGCCTGTCTGTTCTGTCATTTCGGCAGCAGCCATTTTTTGGCGTTTTTTTTTTATTTTCTTATAGGGCCAAAAATAACAGAAGCTGCCGTTCAACTATTTTAAGAAAAAAATGAAAGTTTTTTTTTTTTCAAAAACGTCCCCACAACTTTAAAACAAATTTCAGTTATTTAAGGCAACTATTTTATAAACAAAAATTTCCGAAAAATGGTTATAAATAGTACTTTCCATAGCACCACTTTTTTATTTTCTAATAGGTATGGTAGTTTTTCTCAAAAACGGTTCAATTGATTTTGGTCAATTTTTTTGTGGAGAATTTTTCAAAAAGTTTAAAACGTATTGTACACTAAAATTTAAAAAAAAATTTGTTGGATTTAAAAACAAAAATTTTTAAATTTTTGTTTGGGAACTTAATACATATTTCGAAAACGACTTGATCAATTGTTATAAAACTTAGCACCCAGTAGTTTTTTTAATATTATTTATCAGATTTTCAAAAATAAATATTCTTATAACCAAAAATAACGGTAACTCCCATACAAGTGATATAAAAACCAGTGAGGTCAAAAACTACTCCTAAAATTTTTATAAAAAATTTTGTAAACTAATATCAGTACGATTTGTATTATTTGAAAAAAATTTGTATCTACCGTATAGTAAGGGTATCTCTCATAGAATTACTTTTTTGGTTTTGAGAATCTCATCACCTGGTCAACCGATTTTATTGAAATTTTTAATACTAGATTTCTAATAAATTTCAAAATATTTCTATCAAAATTATCAAAAAACAAATTTTTGAATTTTCAAAAAACTTTCAAATACATTTTTTGAAAATTCGGTATTTTAAAAATGGGTATATGATTTTTTTTCAAAATTCATTTTATAACTCCGCATTAATAAACACTAAACAATGGTTTACCAATTTTATTTCTTAAAACTGTTTTCAAAATTTTATATATAAAAAATATATTTTAAACAAACTTCTACAACAATTTTTGAAATTTTTTTCTCATATATTAAGATTTATTTAAGAAATCAGATGGCGTACATAGCGTTGGTGTCATAGCAATTTCGGAACAACACAGCATAATTACTTGGAAAAAAGGCTAAACTGTTCTGGGAGACTTTTCAGACTTTCTGATTTTTTTTCCAAATTTTTTTCTGACTTTTTTTCCATTTCTTAAAATGGAAAAAGGGCCTGAACAAAAATTGGAAAAACGACTCTTTCTTCGTGACATTCTGGACGTTGCATCTGTTTTTCGGCGTTATGACATTTTTTGATTTGGGTAAGATTTAAGCACGTTAGAAATCAAAATCGTCAAAAGGCCCAAAATAAATACCCAAGGCGTATGTCATAAAGCCATAATTCAAAATTAAAAAATGTTTTGGGCGAAATGCCAATTAAAGATTTTAACGCATTCTTTGATCATTTGAAAACCAATTGGGTTTTGGGTTGTTTGACAATTTTTTTATTGGCTTTTTGGGCTATATGAACATTTTTGGGCGTTACGACATTTTTCGATTTGGGCGTTATGATTTTTCGGGGGGAAAAGACCTAACGTAAATTTACATGTTTTTAGTGTGTGAGCCACATTATATTCTTAAAATGTGTTGCTGTCTGTATGTATATCTGTCTCTTTCTTCAGACAGGTCTTCTATGTTACCGAACTAATTTTGACTGCAGTTTAAAGAATACTTTCTATTCTATCAGTTGAAATTGAAAATTTTAAAACAATTAAAGCTCTTAAATTGAAGAAACCAAACTGTCATCAATTTAACGAATTTCAGTTTATAACTATTGCAATTGTCAATATAGGAGAATTAGAAAAACTTTATTCGTTCTTTTTTTTTCATTTTACTTAAAGTTAGTACAATAATTTTAAACATTAAAACCAAGAAATAATATTTATCGTTCTTTAACTTACAAGTTAGTATTAAATGATACATTTGAGAACATGACAACCAATATTTCCGTCAAAATAAATGAATTATGTAAATATGAAGTTAACTTTATATTTTTGGGAATGTATTAAAATTGTGATCGATTTATAACCACATTAATTTTAATTAATTAAAAAAAAACAAACATACCATTCTTTCTTCTTAAAAATAGGTATAGATATATTATGAGCAGATTTTAAAAATGTTTCCAAGAAAATTCACCACCCAAAACGGAATTCATGTTATAGCTATACTACATACTTATAACTTTAATTCAACATATTTTGCTCATGTATTCAAGATGCTGCATTTTGACTTAAAAACTTTAACGTCTTATTCGGAAGTTATTTGCGGGTCTTTAAGGACAAGATAAACAAAGGTTTACATCCAGGAAATATATACCCAAACCTGCACACAACCACTAGCAGGCAAGTAGAAAAACCCTTAACTAGTCCAAATCCAAAACCTTCACCGCTACCACTCCATATACCGCTCACCGTGCCCCCGTGCCCTTTATATACGAACATTTTTCTACTTCAGAAGTACTTAAACTATTAAGAACATGAATTTCGAGTAACTTGACTTATGTTTGTGTGTCGGCCAATAATTGACCATTCACTGCAGTTTGCCATTTGCCAAAGGGAACCAAGGCAACACATTCACTCTATAGTAGGTATAGCCTTTCTTGAATTTCAGAAGAAGTTCCGTCATCGTCAGTCGTATCGTTTCGTTTTGTAAGTCGTTTTGGTTTCTTAGCTATATCTACAAACAACTTATAAAACTGAGGAGCCAAAACTTTGTTCTTTTTACTTTGGTTTCTTTTTTGATAGCCATGACCACTAGTCCACCAGTCCCACATCAACAACAATTTTAACCCCTTGTAGATAGCCCCTTCGGGCAACCCATCGCTACGTTACAAGTAACTACACTATACAACAGCCCAAGCGGCAGCGGCTAGGCAAGAAGATGGAACACACACAAAATAAGAAACTTTTTCTAAGACTGTTTCGTCTAGGTTGAGTGGGTTTTTGGTGATGATGCGATGATGGGAAAGGTGGAATTCCACTTGAACACAGTGCACACGGACAAGTTTCACTCCTAGATGAGTGATTGTTGAATAACTTTTTTTTTGTTGTTTCTTTTTTCATATAAACCTACTACCTTATACACATTGAGCAATAAACGAATGAAAAACAGGCCAAAACAATTGTTAAAGTTCCGAAGAAAAGTGACGTTGATGTTGATGCTAAGAGATGACTTACTCACCTTTTTGAGAAAATTAATCCAAAAACGAAAAACTTATCCTCCCTTGAACTTAGGCTTAATTTTCTTCTTCTCTTTTTTTGTTTTTATTGTTTGAATTCTATTTCTTGTGTTTTTAATTCTATTAGATGTGATCCGATATCGGTCAAAAAAGTTGTACCCGTGTTCTTTCAACGAAACGACTTCGAAGCGGACTGACTGAGCCCGAGCTGCACTTGTTTTCTTCGTTCTATCACTGGCATTGTCATAATCAATTTATTTCTTATTCTTCTTCTTGTTTTTTTTTTCACTCTTATTATAAAGTACGAGTACCTATATAGTTCTCCTATTATAGATACACTCAACTATCGGGTCCACTTCAACTCAAACCCCTATATAGTTTGTGTTTTCTTGTGTTTATTTTCAAAGTGTTTACAGTTTTTGTGCGCTCTCTTCTATAGAATTATTATTTTTATTTTTTTTATTTTTTTTTGTGTAATCAAGTCTCACTGATAAGAATAAAACTTTGAATACCTAGGAGCTATGAGTGAGGCTAGAGAATATAGCACATTTCAATAAATATCTCATTTCTTTCATTTAGATATTCACGATTTTGTTAGGTCATTGGAGTTGATATGGCTAAAGCAATGCATTCAAATTTTGTAATGAAACGATTTTTTATTGAATTTATTTAACAAGTAATTTTAAACAAGGAAATTTTTATAAACAAATGATTTTAAGTTATTTTAAAACATCACCGCATTCAGAGGGTATATTTTTGGGATATTTTTAAAGAATCATTTAGGATATAATTTCTATACTCACTTTCCGATTCTCACAAATTAGGTGTCAAACGAAGCGAAATTACCTGCTGATTTGAGGAATTATAATTTTATTTTAAAAATGTTAATAATTTTTTCAAAAATGCATTTGTTTGTTTTCGTGTGCCTTTTATTTTAATGTAATTGCGAGAATTCTCGCACGGTATTGCACGGAATTTTCATCAAAAGTGAAAATTGAATTTACGTATATGGCTTCAAACAACCGCATTTACAATTATGTAATTATTAATTGGTACAATTATTTTTATATACAATTGCAGTAGTCTGAACCGTAACGCCATCTATTCACAATCGTATTTCCGTTAGGGGAAAAATTAGCCGACTGTCAATCAATATTTTCCTTCCCATACAAAATCGAATTTTCAGATATCGCCAACATCCAGCCCTGAAAGTATGCAACTTCAGACTTTCGATGTCAGCCGCATAGCCTATAATTGATGGTAAAAATGGTGTTAGGCAATAACACCCAAATCGATTTGGAAATTTCTCCCACAAAAAATCTGAACAATTGTTGTTTTTTTCTCGATTTGGGCATTATTTCCAATTTTTTAATTTTTTTTTTTAAGGAAGAACGCCAAAAATTGGAAATATTGCCGAAAAAAAACCCTGAAAAAGGAAATAACGCCCAAATCTTAGGAAACACCCAGCATCGCACCTACCCCAAATCCTATAATGTGCCCAAGCAGGGTGGTTGCAGGCGGGCAGCATGCCCCCCATACATACCTCACTGTTTATGCACCGCGATTTTTTTCAAGATTATCTCATCATTGAAATTTCACATTGGAAATATCGCCCAAATTAAAAAAAAATGTTTGGAAAATTGAAGAAATAACGCCCAAATTTTACAAAAACAATTTACATTGAAAATATTTGGGCAATATTTCCGGTTCCATGAACTAAGGCCATATGAACTAACGCCATAATGGCCTTAGTTCACTTTCAAATGTGAATTAACGCCATATTCCTGCAGTTATGGCTTAAATTCACATTTAAATAAGTACTATAAAGTCATATGGCAGTATATTTCCAACTTAAGATTTGGAAAAATATAAATTTGGGCGATATTTTCATTTTTTTTTTTTTGGGCGATACAAAAAAATTGGGCGTTATTTAAAAAATAATTTGGGCGTTATTGATTAACGCCGGTAAAAATTGTATTGATTGTTTTTTGTATTAAAAGTTTGTATTAAATTGAACTACTGTTGGAATAAAACAAAATCTAAAATACAATTTTCGTCGTTTGACTTTTTTTTTGAAATTTCTCCTATGCACTGTTCTGTAAAAATTTTTTGTGTATTCAAAACTAGAAAATCGACTCTACCAGACCTTCTTAAAGCCGAAAAATCAACTCCTCTACATTAGCAAACGATTTTTTACTTGCAATGTATAGGTATATGATTCACTGCCAACTGTGATTCCGTTTGTAGTGCCGTTTAAAGGAGACACTATTTATTGATTGTTAACAAAAGTCAATTTATTTTATTAACATATTTGTGTTGAAGGAGTGAGGTGTTTTTTATTCTTAAAACGTGTGTCACAAAATTATCTGTCAGTATCGTGGTAGTGTTATCCAAGCGTGTTATAAAAATTTGAGGGCTGATTTTGTTTTCCTTTAAAGTCATATAAATTAAAATTATTTTAAATAGCTTTTAACGGCCTTTAAGTCCTACAAAAATTGGCGTTTCGTCCCGGCGATCTCACTTGAACTCATAAGTTGACTATAGTGTGGGCCTTTGTCAATACGCAATCTTTGCTAAGTTCAGTTCATCTTACATAGATTCCGTGACGAATACCTAGTGTGAACTATATCCAACAAGACGAGTGACAAGACAAGTATATAGAATTTGTATTATTAAAAAAAACCTTCTTATAAAATTATTTTATTTTTATTTTTATATTTTATATAATATATGTATAATATAATAATATTATATTATATGAATTAATAATATTTTATTTATAAGATATAGGTTATATTTAACCCTATAATGCCAGTACCGACGTACATTCATTTATAATTAACTTAAACTAAATGATTTCAAGAAATAGTGCTAAAAATCTTTTAATTTTGTTTATTAAGAATGATACCAATACTTCGGACGAAACAAATAAAAACAAATCCGTGCAATAAATTCTGAGTTACAATCCAGCATAAAAATAAAGAATGCAACCTCGAAAAACAGATTTAAAAAATAAACATTAAATTTTGAAGAAAACGGTGTCTTTCAAAGTTTAAAATGTCAAAACTTAAGATTTAATTCAGAAACGTTAGAACGTATTAAAATTGAAAATCAAAAAATTAGTGTCAGCACCATGTCATTTAGATTTAGTACTTTTCAAGATATTTTTTGTTCCTTAAAAGTTTTAGTAAAATGCTCAAAACTTATTTAATACCAAGTATATATTTAAAGACAAACAAAATATATGAAAAATTAATTTTCAATGATTTTTAATTTTAGCAAAATTATGATTTTAAAAATCACTGTTGAAAAGGAAAAAAACCCAACTCGAGATTTTGATCAATTTTAACATTAAGATGATAGTGAAGTCGAAAAAAAATGGGTCTTGCAATTTCTTTTTCTGTTTGTCAGTCTGTCCGCCTGTTTTGTCCTTTCGGCTGCAGCTTAAACTGTTGGGTCGATTTTCTTTAAACTATGTACAAAACATTTTCTTTGCATTAATCCAACAAATTTTTTTTTTAATTTTTTTAAGCATTGAAATAACGGTTGCTGCTGTACAAATTTTTTTTAGCAAAAACGAAAATCTTATTTAAAAAAAAAATAATTTCCTAAAAATGGTGATAAATGGTTTTTGGACTTTCGATTTTCGATTTTCTCAAAAACGGTTAAAGTGAATTTTAATCATTTTTCTTATAAAGAATTTTTCAAAAAGTTATAAAAGAATTGTACCGACCTATACAAAAATTATTCAAAAAATTTTTTTTGATTTTTAAGAAAAATGTCACTTTTTCTGAAAACTTAATAATTCGAAAACGACTCGGTCGATTTTTGTTTAACTTTGCACACAACATTTTTTTTTTGGCATTCAATAGCTGATTTTTAAGAAGAATTATTCTTATAACCAAAAATAACGATACAAATGTATAAAAGCCGGTAAGTAAAATCCCACTTTTCTCCGAAACTGCTTCTATGATTTTGATTAAAATTTTTATGTGAATTTTTATCAGTATGCAATCTACCATATTATTAAAAAACAAATTGTATCTATTGATAAAAAACGGTATTTCTCATAGAACCATTCTCATTATCTATTATTTTTTCAACCCATTTGAATGAATTAAGTTTCAATATGTTTCAATAATTATTGCATACCAAAATTAAAAAAAAAAAACAAATTTCGGATTTAAAAAAAATTTTTGAAAATTCGATATTTCAAAATTGGATCGATGATTTTTTTTCAAAATTGATTTTGTAACTCAACATTAAAAAAATTTCTTCAAAATTCGAACGTTTTACCTCTGCAGCGCAATAATTTACATTTAAACTTCGAAATATAGGTGTCACTTTTCATGTGAAATTGACAAATTCAAGAAGAATTAATTTATTTGTACCTGTGCAATTATTTTTAAGTTCATAGAAAATGAAATCCACATACATAATAGGAATGTTCGGCCAGATCCGAGTTTTTTTTTCCATGACTGAGTCATGAGTTTTTTTTGCATTTTATTGGCTTGCTTCATTTCAATGAAAATTATTTCATTTTCTTCAAATTTTAAAACGATTGAAAAAAATTTTACTTAAATTTGTATACTAATTTTTATTGGCACAAATAAAAGCGGGTAAATAAAACATTTTTACCGACAAAAAAATCAAATTAGTAGATTTATGACAACTTTTAGTACTTGTCTATCAAAGTAATGCCAAGTTTTGAATAATTTTTGGTGATCACTTTACATAGACGCAAAATTTAATTTGATCACATTTGACTGTCATAAATGTGAAAATCACCAATCACCTTAGCCGATTGTACCCAAGGTGTTCGATGAAATTTTCTTCACACTTTGAAAAATACAACCTACCCGGAATGTCACGTTTTATGAAAGAATTTAATGACAAAAAATTATTATTATTAAGTGGAAAATATATATATACCTGAAATATTTGTAATACAGTTTTAAAGTTGAACCAAAATTCATTCATATCAGATTGATTGTAAAAAATTTAATTTAAGAGAACATTTAACAAATTTCAAAAAAGTTTGTTTTCAGTTGACCTCAAGTGTGCTTATATTATCTGTTCTAAAATAAAAATAAAAAAAGATTATATCCCCAAGTCCATACGAACGAAATCATTATAAAAAACATTGAATTATCTTATCAAAACCTCACAAAAGCTTTAAGTGATATACCTACGTAGCTATCGAAAGAGAACATATTATTATATTGAAGTACTCACTCTCTTGAATATTCTTATCATGGTTAAACGACTTGATGTTTTAATATTTGATGTTCAATAACATGCAAGCATTTCATGATGTTAAAGTATTCTGTTTACATGTGTTATTAATTTATAAACTTTTGTATGCTTTACGAAATAATTTAAGAAATTAACCATTAATCTTATAAAAAATCTCTACAAACATTCATCTTATTTTCCCATGCATTCATCATGAACTCATCAAATTGTCTGGATCTATAGGGATGGTAAAAGAAATGAATCAACTCATAACATAACCATCATCAACATTATCCATGCAGACGACGACGACGACGACGGTTAAATAAACTGGCCTTCAATCTGGAAAGCACTTAAGATAATGAATTGCACTCAATGTTTTTCTGCAGATCTGGTGTGAAAGAACCGAAGCACCAAACCGAATGACAAGCCGTCAGCTGCCTGTGCAGTGATAATCGCAAATATTTAACTGAGATTCCATTTGTTTTGGTTTTATAAATAAAAAATAAAATTAAAAAAAAATGAAACAGAAACAGAAAATACATCATTTTGTTGAGTAGTGTATACACTGTACTGTATACGTACACTGATAAATGACATTGTAATGGAAATTTATCGTTGCAAAGTGGCTACTTCGAAAAGATTACGTATACGTCACAGTGAGCATGAGGTACCAAATAGATTGCATGGATCCTTGATTAATTTTTTTTTTTTTTCACAGTTTATATAATAAATCATGATTTAATTTATATTTTTTATCTGGTGAATGAAGTAAGTGGTTTGTTGTTTTATTTTTTTTTACAAGATGAATAAAAATTATTGAATTATTTAAGTTTAGAGTCTTTGAGTGCTGGGTAAACCATTCAATATTTGTGAATTCAAATTTGCTTTAGTGGAAAATTGCTTATGGCGTGTTAAAAAAAATGAATTAAATGTTGTATATGAGTTTATATCCTTGCTCAGATATTTATAAGGGGCGTTTACATTGGACTGTATCTCCCCCATTACCAATATCAGGATTAGGTTAATTCTGTTTACAAAAAAAAAACAACGGTCAAATTAAATGGTAAAAAATATTGAATACATAATAATAATATTTAAGTATCCCATTTTTCTTTTTAAAGTTCTAACCTTTTTCTGTTGTAAATATTTTTAAATTTCATATAATGTTATAAATATCTCAATCTACATGTTTAGTTTATAACGAAACATAGGTAGACTGATTTTTTCATACATGAAAGAGGGTTGTTAGAATAATTTAAGTCCAGGTTTTTGAGACTCCATGAACCTAATGAAATCCACCATTTTTAAAAACGCTGTATAATTGATCTATGTATGTACAATGTACATCTTCAAAATTGTTTTAGTTTAAGCGATGAAGTTGTCAAGAACAAGACAGTTCATGGTGGCCATGTTGTTTTATTTATTGTTAAATTTCTTCTTTTTTTTTCAGAAACTAAAGACAAATCACCGTGACGGAAGAAAAACGAGCAGGAAGTAGATACCGATGCCAGTAAAATAAATCATCTTCAGCGACGATGACAATTTTTGAATGAATGGGTATAGGTAAACAAGCAAAATTGGCAAATTTGGGACGGTGACAATCATCAGGAGGTCCACGAAATGACATTGTATGTTCATAAAATCACGGTTTAACGTGAATTGCAGTCCGACAGCATCATAAGTCCAGTATCAGCATCATAAGACAGTCAAGATTTACAAGCCCGATGATGGTTCATGAAACCGAAACGCGTCGCTTCAAATAGATTAGAAATAATATATTATGTTGTGACATTAAATTATAAATAAATCTAAATTATTTTATAAAAATTAAGCTTTTTCAATAAAAAAATTTGTATTTTTCATTTTTAAAAATACTACGATGCCCTTAACATCATTATCAAAGGAGAATTCTACCGATCGATGATAACTCAAATTGGATGATATATAAATGTGAACGATATATTTTTGTCATTTCTAAAGAAGCTTAAGGGTTCATGGTGTGATTATATAAACTTGGTTTGATACTTGATTTTTGAAATTTAAAACGAAATTACAATTTTCGAGTAATCTTTAGTAAACAAGTTCACAGACAGTCGAACGTGACACAAAAATTGATTTTGGTGAGCCCAAAATGTTTGGTTTAGTGGAATTGAAAAATTCTGTAAATTTAAAAGAAAAATTGTTTTCACTGCTGTGAAATAGCTTTAACTCCAGCCATATATAAAAACTTGGTGGTAGCTCACTCAAGTGTTGTTGTTCATTCAATTCAATATTAGTATCATGGTGCGAAAGCTTGGCAACCTAACTGCTAACTGTGTGTTATCACACAAAAACCCATTATAATTTTTTTTATAATTTTGGAATACAGAATTTTGGAAACCGAATTTTTGGCACTTACAGAATTATGACCCCAACCCAATTTTTTACTATAATTTTGTTCGAATCATTCATTTGTGTTAATAGTTATTATGTCATATGGACGTTTTCAAAAATGTTCAAAATTGTTCAGTTACGTCAATATGGGTGGTTTTAAGCAAATCAGATGACTAATATTTGACTCTAAAATTGTAGGAATAGCTTAAAACGAATCGATTACGTATACGTCAGCTTTTCGCCAATAAACTTTTACTCTGAAAATATATTTAGTACCGAAATTAAATTTTTTTTTTTAAATTAGCAGGTAGCTCTTGATTCGATTGAAAAATTGACAGTCAAAAAATTATTGAAGACTCTTCAATTATTATCCAAAAGTCATCATAACCCCAAAAATATTGCCAGCCAGTTTAAGTGGTGTCAAAAATCGTCTTCCAGGAATACAAAAAATCATCCCCCGCCCCTCTCCAGCCCTTTGTTTCAATCTTCCTTGGTCCGTAGAAATACATCTTTACTCATTATATCGTGGATAATATGTGTTCAAATGTTCTATGGTTTCACGAAGTGAGTATTTTAGTTACTTTAATTACCCTGCTGAACTATGGTTGAACCTTATTTAACCTGCCAAAATTGGTGACTTAAAATTGCAAAAAACGGTTCAAATGTTTTTATTTACAACTTACTGGCCCAAAACATGGCTTATAACGGGTGATTTTTTAAGAGGTTTAGAACTTTTTTTTAAAAAAAAACACAAAAAATTCGAAAAAATGAATGAAATATTTATTTGAATCGATAGTTTGAACCTTGCAATTTAATGTTTAAAGATAATTTCATGCAAATGTTGACCGCGGCTGCGTCTCAGGTAGCCCATCCGCTGAGTCCAATTTTGGCATACTCTTTCACACATATCGGCCGGTATCTCACGAATGAATGCATGGATGTTGGCTTCCAGTGCGTCAATCGAAGCGGGCTTGTCCCTATAGACATTAGTTTTGACATACCCCCACAAAAAATAGTCTAATGGTGTCAAATCGCACGATCTAGGCGGCCAATTGACCGGCCCGAAACGTGAAATTAACTGTTCACCAAACTCGCCTCGCAATTGCGCCATTGTTTCGCGTGCTGTGTGGCATGTGGCACCGTCTTGTTGAAACCACATATCATGCAAGTCAAGAACTTCCATTTCGGGCAAAAAAAAAAGTTTGTTATCATCGCTCGGTAGCGTTCACCATTGACAGTAACGCTGCGATTCGCATCATCTTTGAAGAAATATGGCCCAATAATGCCGCCGGCCCATAAACCGCACCAAACAGTGGCTTTTTCGGGATGCATTGGTAGCTGTTGCAATGCTTCTGGCTGATCTTCACTCCAAATGCGGCAATTGTGCTTATTTACGTACCCATTCAACCAAAAATGAGCCTCATCGCTGAACACAATTTTTCGATAAAAAAGCGGATCCTCGGCCAGCTTTCCAAGAGCCCATTCACCAAAAATTCGGCGTTGTGGTAGGTCGGCTGGCTTTAGTTCTTGCACCAGCTGTATCTTAAAAGGCTTTACGCCCAAATCCTTCCGCAAAATTTTCCACGTAGTGCTGTAACAAAGGCCTAACTGCTGGGAACGGCGCCGAATCGACATTTCGCGGTCTTCTGTCACACTAGCTGATACGGCCGCAATATTTTCTTCACTACGCACAGTACGTAAACGTGTTGGTGGTTTAATGTCCAACAAAGTAAATTTGGTGCGAAATTTGGTCACAATCTTCCGAATAGACTGCTCAGAAGGTCGAGAATGCCGACCATAAAATGGAAGCAGCGCTCGATGAACATTTCGAACCGAGCACGAATTTTGATAGTAAAATTCAATAATTTGCAAGCGTTGTTCATTTGTAAGACGATCCATGGTTAAATTGCAAACCAAACTGAAGCTGTTTGACAGTGACACAAGGTACTAAACACACGTCAGCTGTCAAAACCAGTGTTGCCAAAACCAAACCACCTAAAAAATCACCCGTTATATTTTTTAAAAAGAGAAATAAGGCTCCAGGATCTTAGCACCTCATGTATGGAATATTCGCAAAAAAATTTTGCCATCTAAAAGGCCACTAATTGGTCATAAAAGGTCAGCTATTTTCAGAAATTGGTCAGGCTTAGAAAACTTATAATCCAAGCTTAAACTTTTTCAAGGTCTTTAGCGCTTTTCTGCACCTTATTTATGGGATATTCGCAAAAAAATATACCATTTGATAGGCCACCGGATCGGGATAAAAGGTCATCTAGTTTCAGTAATTGGTCAGGTATAGGTTTTTTTTATGAATTTAAAAAAAAAATTCAAGGTCACAGTATAAGACTTCTAGCACCAAGGTCACAGTATAAGACTTCTAGCACCTAATTAGTGGAATTTCGCAAAAAAATGCATACCACCTAAAAGGTTATTTTATACTAATAAAAGGTCAGCTATATTCGGAAATTTGTCAGGCATCCCATATATGAGGTCCTAAGATGCCGGAGCCGAAAAATTAACCGAAAACAATATTCCAACAAAAATGAATTAACAAACCATTATAATTGCTGCCAATACCGCTTTACTGGCCAAACACAATGTGACGGAGCCTCAGCTGGAGTCGGAGCTGGAACACCATGTCAAAATATTAAATACACACAAAATCAATGCTACAAGCAGTATGGAACGCAACATGCTAACGGAGCTGCAGTCGGAACCGGATTGGTTCGCGAACTTTTAACTTTTTACATGCAAGAGGCAGAAAAAAATATTGAAATTTTTAGTGCTTATTTGTGTCGCGCAAAAAAAATCATTAATTAAAAGAAAAATATTGGAAATACAAAAAGTGAATAATTAACTCGTGGCTGTTTTTTTTTTTCTTTAAAATATACAAAAATCTGTACAGCTGTAAAAACGAAGTATACGTCATTTTTTTTAAAGCATTTGCAAATTGCAGCTGCGGGTCCGATTCCAGTTGCAGCAGGGCATTGTGTTCAGCCAGTTAAACTGGTTTACATATAAGGACCGCAACTACCGACCGCGACGTTCATGGTCAGTGTTGCTTTTTTCTGAAATTATATATGTTGCTCTGGTTGAAGATTGTATTGAGTTTGTAACGAAGCCTTCTATGCTACGATACTTTTTCTAACTCATAACGTCACCAATTTTAGGTTCATACTGTGTGTTTACGGAAAATACTACAAGAAGACCTACATCGACGGATGAAAAGCTCCACTTCGGTCACGCTCATATATGGAAATAGTTAATTGATATGTATAGAAATCAATTTCGTTTTTTGTTGCTAACGAGTAAGGTTGTTTCGGGCAGTTTCTTAATTTCTTTTAGCCATTTCATTCTTTGGACTTCCCGCCACCAGTCATAAGGACTTAGGAGTCTTTGGTTTGAAGATTAGAACGTCCGAATTGTCACCAGGGGCTTTGGTAGTTTGGTATCTGCTACCAGTCCACGAGTTCTTTTTCCGGGTTTACGATAGCCACCAGGGGCGAAATACCTGCTGATTTACCAGTGTGAAAGCCTGCTGTTTCTGAAAGCCACTAGGGGCGTAGACCCTGCTGCCCATTGCCCGTTACGCTGAAAATATGAGGATTTCAAAACAAATCTTCAGCACTGACGACACACGAATGTTGCAAACAGACTTAAATAACTTTTTTACTTGGTGTCAAAAAAAATTTCTTGAGCTTAACATTAAGAAATGTCAAGCTATAACTTTTACTCGTAAGCGCCCCCCCTCCCCTTGCCCCAAAGACAATACTCGATTAACGGTGTGCCTGTTCTTACAGTAACCTCCATTCGCGACCTGGGAGTCATTTGTGACATTCAACTCAATTTTCGCTCCCACTACGACAGCATTATTAGCAAAGCCAACTCAACTCTCGGCTTTGTAAAACGCTGGTCAAAAGAATTTTCTTGCCACTATGTCACTAAATCCCTTTATATGACATTCGTCAGACCTCTCTTAGAATATGCCTCCCAAGTCTGGTCACCTTATCACCAAGTTCACATAGAACGTATTGAAGCCATCCAGCGCAGATTTTTACGCTTCGCTTTACGTGGTCTTGGCTGGGATGACCCTTTTAACCTTCCTCCTTATGAAGACCGCCTTAAACTCTTGAACCTTCAATCCCTCAATTTACGCCGTGATACTGCCGACATCGTTTTCGTTCACCAATTATTAAATGGGGTCATTGACTGCCCTAATCTGCTCCAAAAGATTTCTCTGAATCCAAACGCCCGCCAGTTAAGATCTTTTCCCTTTTTTCCTCATTGCCTACCACCGTACTGATTATGGTATAAACGAGCCTTTAACTCGAATGGTACGTAAGGCCAATGCCTTAAATACCTTCAACCCCAACATAAGTAAACCTGCTTTAAAACAAGCTATCCTTAACTCATCCTTCTTTTAGTCCTTTTTTCCCACTTAGGACAACTCTACCTTTATATGTTTAAGTTTAGTTTTAAGAAATTATGTATAGTTTTTAAGTCCAGCTTGTATTAAGCTTATAATAAATAAGCCATTGTTGAGACTCCGCTCCCTTCCATCCTCAAAAAGTCACTGTTTGGGTGTGCTCTATGGGCAGAGGGAATCATTGGTCCATATTTCTTCAAAAATGAAGGTGGACATAATTTTACAGTCAATGGAGAACT
This sequence comes from Epistrophe grossulariae, assembly GCA_929447395.1. Taxonomy (NCBI): domain Eukaryota; kingdom Metazoa; phylum Arthropoda; class Insecta; order Diptera; family Syrphidae; genus Epistrophe; species Epistrophe grossulariae. The sequence continues at coordinate 45,940,595 of OV839568.1, forward strand.
CTATAGAGCCATGATTAATTATTTTTTCGTGCCTGAATTGGAGGATGTTGATGTGGACGACCTTTGGTTGCAACAAGACGGCGCTATATGCCATATACAGCCAACGAAACAATCAATTTATTGAAGAAAACTTTTGGTGAGCGCATTATCTCGCGTCGTGGGACTGTGGAGTGGGCTCCAAGATCGTGTGATTTAACACCGCTGGACTAATTTTTGTGGGGTTATGTGAAATCACTTGTCTACGCAGATAAGCCCGAGACGATTGACGCCTTGAATGAGAATATTCGGTGCGTTATTGCTGACATACGGCCCCAATTGCTGCAAAAAGTGGTCGAAAATTGGGCCCCTCGGCTGGAATTTATTCGAGCCCGAAATCATTTTCAAAATATAATGGCACCCTTATCCTTATAATAAAGCAAAATTCTTGGCCATAACATTGAATAATATGCGTTTTATTTCTTCTTGAAAACCACACGTCTAAAAAACACACCCTTTACTATAAAGATGTAGTCTCTAGAAGATTTGGTCTAACACTTTTCTATCCATTAATTTATTTTGGTAATTTAAATTAAGCTTGAAGCTTTATTATTATAGTTTAAAGCCACAGGAGAAAGTTCATACGATTCAGTCGTGCATTTTGTTTATTTATTTTGTATATCACTTTGAAATATCGTAGCTATGTATCAAAAAAAGCATTTTCTAGTGTTACCATTAGCTATAAAAACAACTAAAAAAAGATTTTACGTATATTTAATATATTCTATATCCTCATACATTTCAGTTGAACTATAAAAAAAACAGAAACCTATACAAAAAATCTGCTTTTCTCTCAATTAAATTATTATTCTTGTTTATTGATATGAAAAAATTGAATATGTGGGTAAAGCAATACACATTTTATTAGTTATTATAACAAAGGAACATACTTATAATGTATACACAATAGGGTGTCCCTTGTTTTTCAAAATTTGTTTTTTTTACGTATACGGCTTAATTTTTGCTGTTATAGCTTAAAACTGTTGCAAAACAAAATTTGGTGTCATTTGAACTTCATTTACTTGACCCGACTTTCAATCAAATAATTTATATAGGAAATATACCACATGTGCCAAGTAATTGTTAGTATATAGTCATTTTTATCATAGATATCTATAGATATATGAAAACAATAAAATAAAAAATAAAATGATTTAAAAAATTTTTTCAATTTAAAAAAACAAATTTTATTTTATAAAGATAAAGAAAATAAAGTTTGACAAATTAACACTGCGAACCAACAAGTTAAGCCCGATGATGGTTATTTAGAACCGAAACGCGTCGCTCAACCCATAAAATTATGTTGTGATATAATTACTAGTAAAAATTAAATAAATAAAATTTGTTTTTTAAAATTAAAAAAAATTTTAAATCATTTTATTTTTTATTTTATTGTTTTCATATATCCATTCAAATACAACATGGAGACCACACCACAAAGAAAAAAATAGATATCTAGTATATTTATTTTTTTAAGATGTCATTACAAGTTATAAGAAGTTCTAAATCTATTTTTCTAGTGGAAAATATAAACCACCAAATAACAGGGGCTTAACTTCCTTCAAAACAACAAGTTTTAGAAGTTTTATTTTATAATATTCTTAAAGCTTTGAAGAAAAAACGAGGAAGAAGAGAATTTTTGGCTGCTAAGTTAGTATCCGCTTTAGATAGATATATAGAATATATTCTTCAGAAACAGACGAACTAAAATTTGACGATTTTGCTCAATTCAACGCGTTGGTACGCGATGAGAAAAAAAGAACTGGATCTATAAAAAACAGATTTTCAAAATGATGTTCCTGAAGTCGTGACGTGACTGTTCATTGCAATACAAAATTACTACATTCCTGAGCTTACCGTAAGAAGTTCCAAAGAAGCAGGACTTCCTGTTGTTTTAACGTTTGGTAGTAAGAAACAACTTCTTTCTGTGCCTATAAGCTTGAAAAATCTTCCGGAGCATTAAGGGACTGAAACCTTGAAAGTAAGGTACACATAATGTGCTGTGATGCATCATTATCCAATATCGAACTGTTCAACGGTGCGTATGTGCTTTTGGAACAGAGATTTGAAAGGGAGTCATTTGGTGCCGACAAATATGTATATTTACCGCTGTTCCGCAGCTTTAACTAAACAAACAGGAAAGACAAGGTCTTGAAGATGTTATTGTGTCATTGCAAAGACTTACGTTAGACCATAGTTTCAGTGTAATTTGGTTGTATAGGCGCCCTATCAAGACTACGAACGTATCGATTTGTCATTTTTAAGTACAGTCTTAAATAAATGTTGCCAGTATTTATACTATTTTAATGAAAAAGCAGTAATTGTCCATATTAGTGACGTCAAAACGAAAATAAAGATGCGGTTAACAATCTAACAAAGGATAATTGTTTAAATAGCTCCAACTGATATATTCCTTCAAAGGATGAAATTTGATTTTCATTATAACATAGTTCCTTTTTTTAAACTTCTGCATTTATTATTTATTTCCAACAAAATTTGAATATTATTCTAGATAATTCTCTCGATGAATTCATGACCGTCCATAGTAAAAATTTTTTTGTTGCTTAAAAATAAATTAATCATTCCTTAGAATGTGGCCTTCTGAATGGGAAATAAATAGTTCATACTCTCTAATAAAACCAAAATATCTGCAACTGTGAGTTTTGAATGTTATACAGCAGAAAATGCAGTTAAGCTGGTTCGAGACTTTCATGGACTTGTCACAGCAAAGGAAGAACAAAAGCAGTTACTCTTACAATGTGTGTAGAAGCATATAGGAAATTGTATTCTGCGAATCTAAAAAGGAAAAATTAAAAAGGAAATATCTGCTTTAATTATTACATTGTTTGATAAGGTTTTATTGAATATTGACATTTTATTGATTTGTATTGCTCTTAAATTGAAACAAATTGAAAGAAAAACAAAAATTTCATCAAACATACTTAAAAATGGTTCATATTAATTTTCCTTTTTATCTTTGACGTCAAGTCGGGTCGAGTTTCTATAGGTCAACGATGCTAATATTTTACATATGGTCAGGTCTGAGAAGTACTTAAAAAAATGAGGGGATTACAAAAAAAAAATAAAATAAGGGACACCCTAATATATAACATATATAAATAACTCTGTCGTCACAGTCGTCAGTCTTTATAAATTCTGTGCATAAATGGTTATACTTTATATGAGAAGCCTTTCAAATAACTATTATGTACGTATTGAAAACCTAAATAAATGAAGTGAGTTTTTTATTCCACTCTCCACAGAATTGCCATGAATGACTAAAAGAAATTAATAATAACAAAGCAAAACAAAATGAAAAATTACAACTTTTTTAAAAACGAAATTTAAATCAAATCTAAAAATTCAATCAAGAAATATCGGTGTTTGGAACGCTTTCCGCATTTGAATTATTTGAAATTTCCTGTTCCTATATATTTTGATTAAGTGCAGTCAGGAAATAAAAAAATCTATTCTTACACTGAAAATAAATTTCTAGGTAATATTGATAAACAAATTTTTGTACACTTCAACAAAACAATTTTATCGTTTTGATAAAATTTTATCAATATAATCAAATAATTTTATCTATTTCACAAAATTTTAATAATTTTTATCAGTTTGATAAAAAATGCACAACAAATAATATTTTCAGTTTAACAAAACACGTTTTGTTACTATAATAAAGTAAAACAGAGATTTTTTTCATATCCACAACTTTGTTTGTGGAGCAAACAAAATGTTTGTTGCATCTACAAGAATTCAATTTTGTAAATATTTGTCAATACTACAAAGTTTTTGTTAATTTTTTTTATCAATTTGACAGAAAATCAAAGCATTTAAACAATATTTTTGTTGTAATGAAAAAATTTTGTTGGATGTTTGGTTATTTTGTAGGTAGTACTGATAGAATAAAATTATGATATAGATAAAACTATTTTGTAAGTAATTTATTTTGTCAGTTTTACAGAAAAAAATTTATCAATAAGATAAATCATCAACAAAAAATTTTGTTGTAACTAGGTGCAAAATTGTAATTTATCCATTCTACAAAACATTTTGTTGGTAGCTATGACTGAAAATTTGTGTTGCATACCTTAATATTAGTTTTTCCGTAAAATTAAAGTTCACACTCGGTTTGCAACGAAATGTATATAACACCTATAAACGCACACAAGAAAACCGTGGGGACCCCCACGAATAATTTTTTAAAGCTCACAAATAATTTTTTTGGATTCAACAAAAGAAATTTGTTATTTTAACAAAATATTTGGTTAATCTGACAAATTTGAAATTGTTTTTGTAGATTCAACAAAAATAAATTTGTTGAGCTGAAAAATTAATTTTGTGGTTTCAGCAAATCAAAATTGTTGAATTGAAAATTATTTTATCAACACAATAAATTAAATTGTAAATATGACAAAAACATTTTATACAATTAAAAAACTTTTTGTTTATTCAACCAAATATTGTGATGTTATTTTGTAAATATGATATTTATTATGTATATATAATAAAGATACACACTTTTTGTTACTTTTATCTATTTGATAGAACATTTTATTGGGCGTATGTTGACAAAAATTTTGTTGCATCAACAAAATTTTTTTGTTGTAACGACAAAATAAAATTTTGGTTTGTTCTTTTATCAATTTGATAAACCATTTTTGTTGGACGTATATTGACAGAAGTTTTATCAGCTCAACCTACATTTTTATCATATATACCTACATTTTATTTTCAGTGTAAGATAGACTTGCTTTGGGATTTTATTTTAACTATTAATAGATATAGGCAATCGGTGGTAATTGATGAGCAGTACTCGTATATTATACCCTCTCCATATAAAATAGGCAAGGGCTGCTTCATGAAAAATTCGGTTAATTTTTTGTTATACGTACATAACATTATAGGAACCTATAGTATATTCAGGGTCTTTTAATAAGGAATTCCTAACTTTGACACAGTGATGCCAGACTTTGGATGTAGTTTTACCCACAGTGATACCTAAAACTTCCCTTTTTGTTTCCACTCCTTTGTTATAAATATGTGGGATATTAATAACAAAGTCGTGGGAAAAAAAAAATAAAAAAAAAAAATGGGTATGGTATGTTTCGCAAGAATTGTCTGGCAAACTAACGTTTTGCGGGGGTTCATTTCGCCGTTTTTCGTTCCGCATTTTATTTGTTATTTATTGTTTATTTATTTATTATTAATTCAACCATTTGTACAGAAAAAAAAAATAAAAGCAAATAAATCAATACGAACAACAAAAATAAACCCAATAAAACTCAATGTTATTTTTTCGCACAAAGTTAATATAGTCCGGAAACAAAATTATAAGCGAAAAAAAGAGTGGAGAGTTCTCCAAATAAATTGCTATTATCAGATACAGTAGAACCCGCTTATCTGAAATACTTAATGAAATAATGAAATGAAATACTTATTATCCCCGAGTATTTGTCGACCAATTACCTTTATAAGACTCCGCTTAAGCGAAACTCGCTTAAGTGAAAAACCCGGATACCTGAAACATATTTTCAGTTAAATTTAATATTTTTCATTGAAAAAAACTGCCTTAAGTGAAAAAAAAATTTAATAGAACAGAACAAAAAATTTGCTGAACGCTTTTACTTCTTTTTTATTTTTCACCTCCACCAAATTTTCATCACAAAAATGATATTTGAATTTCTGATATGTCAGAACCCTTTTTGCGGAATTTTTAAATCCGCTTATGTGCAATTTTTTTTCACTTAAGCGGGGTTCGTTTAAGAGAAAAACCCGCTTAAGTGAAAGAAAGACTGTGACATTTTGCAGTTTCTCTTAAGCGGGTTTTACTGTATTTAGAATGAGTTCTTTCTAGGTATATAAATGCTTTATTTGATCATAGATGAATAAATATTTTTTTTTCTTAATTAAATAAACAGTTAAGGAAACAAACTGAGCATAATCTCTTTTTTTTGTACTATGTATTAGGTTTGAAAAATCACTTTTAGCTTATTTTAGACGTGAAATCCCCAAAAAAAATGGATAACTCCCACGATTTGACATCGCTGCTTTGACTGTTGATAACGGCCATATTGTTGAAGCTATATACATCTGCCAAATTGGCTGTTCAGTCTGTTTTGACAAATCACCATGGACGGAAATAGCGTTCAACAACACGTGCAAATAATAAAATTGCTTCATCAAAAAGACTGTTCTGTTCGGGCAATGTTCCACGCGCTTCCCCCAATTTGACGGTAGCCATATTCGTGCTACCGAGAGGACTATTCGCAAAGTTGGGGATAAATTTAAATCCACTCGTTCAGTAAACAATCTACCAATACCCGTACCGTACGTCGACGAAACACAAGATCTGCGGAAAATATCGCCGCTGTCCGTGAGAGTGTGCAGGAGAATCCGAGACAGTCGATTTCGCGACTTTCACAAGAACTCGGTCTTTCGCACACAGACAGCCATAGACAACCGTCTGTGTTCGATGAATGGGCAGTTGTAAACTGACCCTAATTTTCATCGAAAAATCATCTTCAGCAATGAGGATGAATACGTCAACAAACAAAATTGTAGAATTTGGGACGACGCAACTTTAGAACCTCCGTTGTAAAATTTCGGAGCAGATTTGTAAAAAAAATGATGTGAATCGAAAAATTTCAGTAGTAAATAAGAAAATTAAAGAAAAACTCAAGTTTTCAAAAACTATAAATTTAACAAAAAATTTATTTAAATAAAAATAAATATTTTATACTATAAGAAAACAGCGAAAAACCAGTTAACCGTTTCTAAAAATAAAAAAAGCCCATGGATGTTATTTCCCTTTATTTTTGGAAATAAGACCCGTGGGATTTTTTTCTGCGAGTCTTATTGCACTGCACAGCCGAAAACACTAGTCAGATATCCTAACGATTGCAAAAAAGGTCTAGCCCCACGAAATGCATATTAAGTACTGACTAACTATACTGGACTTTAATTTATGTTTCACTTTCCAAACTTACTTTTTCATACATGTAATGGGTTTTTGCAGAAAAATTTCCTTCCATCAACAGATGAAACATTATTTCATCTTTATTATCATTTTCTTTATTATATTCGCTTAACTTTAATTCGTATAAAAACAATTTAAGAAAATTTTAATTCAAATAAAAATTAAATTTTAAAAAATTATTATGTAACTTGCAATTTATTTTCTTACTTAAAATAAAATCATCATTTCTTAAAGCAAAACAAACAACAAAAATAAAAAATAAAATTAATAGAAAAAAAAAAGAAATAAAATAAATTCCAAAGCGCACAAGAAAAAAAAATTAAAATACTCTAATTAAATAATAAACACGGCAAACAATCAAAACGAAGGACGGTGTAACTGCGGCTGCGACATAATGATGACGATGATGATGACGAGACCCTGGCCCATGCCTATGCCTCATGCCCATTTCCAGGCCAAAGTGTGGTGCTGTTGTGAAAGTGTTGGTGACTCCGTCGGGAAATTTTCTATAAAGAAAGTAATTTGCTGGCAATTAATTTAAATTACGTCAACAGCCCGGTTCGCTGAAATTGAAGAACTGAGATTGGACGTGAGATCCCCGGTGTCCGAACAGGTTTATTTCCTGTGGTTTTGTTCTATGTTCTTACACTTTTTCTTCCTGTTTCTAGTTAATCCTGGGGTTGTTCATTGTTTCTACAATTTGCGACACTATTGCTCTTGATGATTTCCGCTTACTTATTTATTTTTTTTTTTTTTATTTTTATTTTATTTTGTAGGTTTTTTTTTCTAGTTTGCTTCATTTTTCTGTCTCTGCTATGTTGAGTCAGTTTTTTTTGTGAACATTTTATTTATTTAATTTACATAACTATGCAAGAGACTGGATAGGAAAAAGTTTTTCTGCAGAACCGAACCAAGGACGATTCGCTTAAAGTCGGTGAGTTGTCAACTTTAAACAAAAAAAATTCTATGAAGGTTGGTGCAAAAGTTTTGAGTTTTTACTGTAAAATGAGATGCTGGAATGTGATGAGGTTATCCGTTCGGCTGGGTTGTCGCGCAGCGGAAGGACACTATTTATTATGGTCGTTCTTCTGAGTGAGAGTGCAGGTTCTTATTTTCTTTTTTTCTTCTTCTATATAATATATATTTTTTTCTCGTTTCTTCTAATTTCTTGCACGTTGGAAATTCTTTCCTTGAAGTGGCAGCGGTGGGACACCTTCATTTGCCAGCTGTGAACGATAAGAATGAAAAAAAAAATAATATAAACGATCAAATTACATTGTCATAGAAGAAGGAAAATGTTATGCTGGGTGGGAATGTCAGTAAAAATAAATTACCTACATTCTTAGCTATGTAGGTACCTACATATATATAAGGAAACGGTCACCATGTGCGGAAGGAAATGCGAGGATTGATCCTTCATTACAAATTCATGCCAAGAAATAACCTGACGGCTAAATTATGCAGACAGCAGTGCTTATCCTAATTTTACGACTTTTGGAATGCAAACGATTTTGTTCGAGTGCTTATTTTTAGTTGTTTTCTTGATGGTCTGACCATGTTGGCTTAAGTGAGCTTGTCGCAATTGGTTTAGCCATAGGATGACGACGACGGCAAAAATTAAAAAAAAAAAAACAGACAGTAGGAGAGTTGGAGTATTTTTTTAAGGATTTTTTTTAGTTCGAAAGGAAAACAAATTTTTTTTGACCCTAGAATAGAATAGAATCAAACGACTTAAAAGCACAAACCAGTTAATACCTATCACATTAAATTTATCCCACTGGCTATAAAAATGAAGCAACATTAAACCTCTATAATTATACTTTTACATTCGTTAAGAGCCTTGTCTTCTGAAAATTATGTATTTAGTTCTTGAATTTCAATTTTAATATAATCCAGCTTTGTCTAAACTTTCAGAATTAGTTTAATTTTACAGGCTCAACGTGTTAAAAAAATTTTATTTAGTATAAATATGCGTAAAATTCACACAAGCACTAAAAGTTCCCACAATTCAAATAACAAAATTTCGTTTTCTTTTTAATGTACTCACAAATATCTCACATTTTCATCTCACACCAAAAAATCTCTCTATATTATCAACTGAAATCTTTCAAATTTGGGGCCAGCCAAATTACCTAATGTGGTTCAGAAAAACTGTAAACATAAACGCCTGCCAGTCGAAAGATTTTCGTTTTCGAAATTTTTAATTTACGATATTTTTTAATTGTGGGTACATATTGGTAAAAACTAGATTTTTTGTAATGTGAGGTTATGAAAAAAAAATTTGGGTTTTGTTATTGCGAGATTATCAAAAGCAGCATTTGCATTTTGCGAAATTTTGTTATGCGAGATGTCAAAAGCCAACTCAAAATAGGCACATTGGTTAGTTAAAAATCTCACGCTAAAAACTCTTTTACAATTCTGCAGTTACAAAATTTCGCAAACTAAAATCTCCAAAATTTAAATTTCGTATTTGAAAAAAAAAAAAAAAAATCGCTTATCTACATATTTCAAGAAAGTATACACATATGCAATGTGGTGCCCTGAAATTAAGTCGAATTCTATAATTTCTAATGTTAAATATTCGAATTTATTGAACTCGCAATTTACACGAGATATGCGAAATTAATAATTTGCGAGATTTCAGTTTATTTAGTTGCGAGATTTTCTGTGCTAGATTTTTAAAAGTGGATTATTGAAATTGAGAGATTATGAAAAGCGAAATTTTGTTTTCCAGATTGAAAAAAAACGAGATTTCGTTATTTTTCAAATTTTCGGGAAATCGTAGCGCTTAAAAATTGACAGACAATTTTTAAATTTTTAGAAATATGTAGATTGATTTACTAAAATGCAGGCAAAAGGCAAGACAATCAGTATGAAAGGGAAGGGCCTATTTGCTCTGGGTTAGGTTAGATGGGAAATTTTAAAAACAAATATTATGGCGCAAAATTTTAAACATTTTAACGCGGCTCTGAATCTACTTTAAAATGGGAGTCGGCTCTTAATAATAACTTTAGAATGAGAGGCGGCTCTTTGCAAATTTTAAACGACATAAAGTATACTTTAGCGTTAAAGAGGTCTTCTAACTTTAAAACCAGCAAAACGCTTCTCTATCTTTTTAAAATATGCTTTATCTGTGGGAAATTATCACTTTGAGTGTGAGTTAAACAAGCACAAATGCATCCACACAGGGAAGGCGTGCAGTTAGACAGCTTAATGCACCCAAAGGCATTTTGATCTGTTTTGTTTTAGGATTGTTTTGAAATTTTAAATCGTTAAAATAGTAAAAAAGCTTAGTAAATTAAAGAAACAAGTATGTAATATAAAAGTAATTAAAGTGATTGCATGCAATACAAAAATGTACAAAAATAGAAAACTACACGCGGTGCTGCGTTAAATACTGCACCTATATTTAAAAACACCTATAACAAGCAGTGTAATTTTTGTTCATTTCACAGGTAAGCAGTATCTCATATTCCACATAAAGTAAGTAAAATTACTCTGCACTACGGGCGCTCAATGGATTTGAGCGTCTTGCCATCACCAACAAAAACTAATGCTACCCTGGACGAGAATTTCAATTTTCACAGATGGGGTTCAGCTAATTCCCGTGATTGAAGTGTATTTTTATTTTCAAATAATTTGCTTTTTTAAAGCAAAATGCTACGAAATATCAATTGAAAAGTATTCTCAGATAATGTATTAGCCTAAAAAACATCACTTCACATTACTTTATGTGGAATATGAGACACAATCAGCCCGTGAGAAGAACAATTTGAAAACTCCATATTATAGGTGTTTTTACACGATTTAACGCAGCACCTCATGTTGTTTTGTTTTTTTTTTATAAAATATTGCAATTATTCACTATGTTAACTTTTATTTCACTTTTTTATTTAGTATTTTCACTATTTTAACTCGAAATGTAAATCTCGAAACACTTTCCTATAGCTCGGCAAAATTACAGATTGGGTTCTTTTCTTTTTTTTTTTTTTTTTTTTTTTTTTTTTCGTTCTGTTTGATTTATTCAGCTGTCAAAATTAGGCGTGTTTCACGAAAGTTTGCTGACGTTTTGTTAAACACGTTCTTTAGTTAGAAGAGTTGTTTAAAGTGTTTAGAATTAAGAAAAATTTAAACAAGAATTTTTAAATAAAGGACTATTTTAACTAGAGTCGGGTTTATTGCTTAAACGAGAACTGTTTAAAATTTTGCGCCTATGACCTTAAATTATGTAGGTATATAGCCATAATTTGTGTTACACGATTTCAAGAGCAAATTGCTCATAACTTCCACTAGGAATAATACTTAACTATGTTTTTCGAATCACGTGCAGAATAAAAGCTTTTAAAGAAACCACTCGGTACATCGAGAATGTTTATTTATCGACCCAAAAGTTGTTTTAAAGGACAGACCAAAAAGAACTAGTGGCGAAATTTAAAGCTGCGTGTAAAAAACAACGTAAAACTCGGTTAAGTTAAACAACAAACATTGTTAATACAAAGGGTGTTTTTTTTTAGAGATGTGGTTTTCAATCTGGCAATACTTCTTTCGGAGTTCGTCTTTATGACAGTTGTCACTTGATTTATGCTCAGTTTGCTTTGTCATTTCAATGTTTGGTGTGCTCTATGGGCAGAGGGAATCATTGGTCCATATTTCTTCAAAAATGAAGCTGGCCATAATTTTACAGTCAATATGGGGAACGCTATAGAGTCACGATTAATGACTTTTTCGTGCCTGAATTGGAGGATGTTGATGTGGTTCCAACAAGACGCGCATTATCTCGCGTCGTGGGCCAGCGGCGCACAGTGGTTTGGTTTGTATGGGAGAGCAGAAAAAAGTCTGTAAAATCTAAAATATTTAACGGATTTTAACGGCACACATGATTGCTCTTTTACATATTTGGTCAAAATTTTGTTACGAAAAATTGTGTAGAAAAAAAAGTTATTGCCATTTTTCTAAAATTTGAGAGTTTTGATGTTGTACCAAAATTTAAAAAAAAAAACTGAAATATTTAACGGATTTTTATGAAATTTGACACACATGTTAAGATTCGTCTACATATTTGATAAAAATTTTGTTAAGAAAAAATTATTAGAAAAAAAGTTATTGATATTTTTTTTAAATTTGTGGCTTTTGATATTGTTAATTTAAAAAAAAAGTCTGTTAAGTTTGAACTATTCTACGGATTTTAATGAAATTCGGAATACATGTCAATATTAGTCTAATACATATTTCGTTAAAATTTGGTTAAAATTATTGACATTTTTCTAAAATTTCAGGGTATTGAAATTCAAAAAAAGTCTGTTAAATCTGAACAACTTATTAGATTTTATTGAAATTCGACACATATATTAAGATTAATCTTAAAAATATATGGTCCAAATTTGGTTAGGAAAAACTGATTACAAAAAAGTTACGGACATTTTTCAAAATTTGTAGGCAAAAACTAGAAAAAAAACACCCTTTTTAATTTTTACCTGTTTGTACTTTTTGCGTGAAAACAAAATAATTGTAGGATTATACCTAATTCTTTTATTTATTTATTTATTTTAACTCAGACTATCATAAAATTATGATATTTTTTCTATTTTTTTTTTTCGAGAAAATTGAGTTGAAAGTTGAAAGATTTTATACAGGCAAAAATAAATGGTTTCGCAAAAAATCGAATTTCTCAGACCTGGGTCAATACATTAATTTTATTTTATTTTTAAAATAAAGGTACACATTTTTTCTAAAAATAATGGGCTTAACCAGTTCATTTTGACAGTTAGTACCGATGAAATCATAACTTTTTGATATATACCACCTTCAAAATCAAGTTTCTCGAAACCCTATTCAGTGAGACAAATTTGAACATAACTTCCAGATCTGCAAATACCGGCAGCTGATTTTTTCTATGCTGTAACTTGAAAGTATGGAGCACACGTTATTTTCACTGCTTGGAGGAAAGTGGAGCTGTGCTGCGCGGCCGCGGCCCGGGCCGCGGCGCTTGGCCTCCAAGATCGTGCGATTTAACACCGCTGGACTATTTTTTGTGGGGTTATGTGAAGTCTATGCAGATAGGCCCGAGACGATTGACGCCTTGGAAGAGAATATTCAGTGCGTTATTGCTGACATATTGCTTCAAAAAGTGGTCAAAAATTGGGCCTCTCGGCTGGAATTTATTCGACTCAGCCGCGGTGGCCACTTGCACGAAATCATTTATAAAACATAATGGCAAACCCTTATCTTTATAATAAAGCTAAATTCCTGGCCTTAACATTAAATAATATGCGTTTTATTTCTCCTTGAAAACTACACGTCTAAAAAAACACACTTTACATCGTGCAAACTTACCGGGTTAAATTATACAACAAAATTATTTAAATCTACAAATAGATTCCGTTAAAGTGTACCTACAAAATTTTGTTTGTTCGGTTTCTCCATAGATATAACCTTTTTAGGTTTTGATTTTAAACAATTTGTTTTAATCGAGTTGACTACGTTAGAATTAAAAAAGTGAACTATGTAATTTTCACCCATGCTATTTAACACATTTTTTTTTAACCCACCGAAAAATGCTCAATGGAGGTTGGGAAATTTTGTATCACTCAAAAATACACTATACTAATAAACCCCATACAATAGTACTCTACAGTCCTATTGTCGTTGCAGATGTCTATGTGCTTTCTCAACAGTCAACACACAATTGAGTATTGACTATACAATACCTACAGTTTGCACACACAACAGTTTGTATCGACCGCGACGTTTCTATTTATTATTTATTATTTGATGTTTGTATTTTTTCAGGGGTATATGTGCTTAATTCTAAGTTTGCAATATACATACGTAGTATTGCCGAAAGTACTCCCATAGGAGTATTGCACTACTTTCAACACCACCGTACTCCCGTACTCCTTTTTTTACATTTGTACTCCTATTTTTTTTAAAGACCTAAAATATCTTACACTTACAGCAAAGTGTAATGTCAACCTTAATAAATTTAATTCCGTTCAAATTTAATGCAAATTTGGCAGAACTTTTATCTTCCAAACTGTGTCGTCAAAAAGGGAAATTCCCTCTTTCTTATTTTTTTTTTGTTACTAATTAATCAAACTATGGAATCTAACAGTCGTATTTATTAGATTTCCTTAGAACACTCTTGGACAGTTGTCCAGCTAGCCACTGTCTAAATATTTGGACATCTCCTTATTAATAATAGCATTTCTACAGCTGTCTAAATATTTTATCAAACACTCACAAACATCCCTGTAATCTGTCAATTTCGTGAACATTTGGATACGTTCAATGAACATTTCATTTAATTTTCAACTTTTTGTGCATTGAACATACCCACTTTAGAATTGGTTTGGACAACCAATTGCAGTGTCTAAGTTAGACACTCGATGGAACATGATTATAAATAAGATTTTAAAGTTGGACAGCTGTCTAAAGTTAGACTTACTTTGGAATGGGTTTATAAATAAGACTATAATTCTTAAAAAATAGAAGAATTTTGGTAAGAGATATTTTTTTTTTTAAATTCCCTTAGTGAAACACTTTTTCCTCTGACAAGGGATTTTGCAAATGCTTTGTTAAGTTTTCCGCACAGCAGCGCAGTGGCAGAATGAGTTTTTTCCCAACTGTTTCTCATTATAGGTAGACCTATTTAATTTTTTTTAATAAAATTGGTTTAAATTTAAAAATTAAAGCTTAAGATATTCCCATGGCCCAAAATCTTACAACATTTATCGTCATAGTAACTTTATAATGAATAATGTTCTTTTCACCTTTAGATTCCTTAATATATTTCCTCTTTCTTATTTTTATAAAGAAAAAAAAAAAATAAATCATATCAAATTATCGCTAAGCTTTAAGTTTTAAAATCATTTTTTTATTGATGTTTATTTTTGTTTGTTTATCATCAGTCATCACAAAAACAAAGAGAACGACAAAAACAGTAAATGTGGAACAAACCAACCGCACCTTATCGTGCGTCTTCGTCCTTTTTGTCTGATGATATGGGTTATCGTTTGTTTATATAAATCAAAAAAATGTCCTCCTGTTCGAAATAGCCGCACGGAAAACACCATCAACAAAACAACAAAAACTATATATCTACAGTGCTTACTTTAACAAAACAAAATAATTCAACTCAAGCAGATTTGAAAAATCCTTACTTCCGCCTAAAGTCTTTCCTTTATCTCTCAAGCTGTATACATAGATATATTTGTCATTCCCCCCCCCCCCCCCCCCCCCCCAATAATCGGTCCAGATTGTATTTCCTGAGCTGCTATACAGCGATGATGGTGATGACTGCTCTCTCCGACAACATCAGCCAGCAAAGCAACAGCAACGACGACGACAGCATAAACGAAAAACAAAAGAAATCAAATTCCAAAATCACCCCAACATAAAAATCTCAAGCTCCTACAATCCAACTCCAATATATTCTTCTTATATCGTCTTCCTTTTTTGCAAACAGGCACGCAACGGCAACATAGCCTCACACAGTCACACAGAACAGCAGAGCCAGCGTAGTTTTGATTTAGTCTGCGATTGGAAAATATATTTCCGACCTCGTTTTTTTTTTTTTTTTTTTGTCAGAATGCCGTCATAAACACCGATGTTGGGTTGAAACTTTTTATTCCTTATTCCGATGTCTGCATTCAACAGCAATTCAAATAGCGATGAGGTGCGGTATACCGTACACCTATATAGCGCTATTAAGCTAGAGACTTTCACCTGGGATTGTTTCTATGGGAAACCCTAAAGCGGAAATTGAAAATTTCTCCTTTGAAAAAGATTCGCATCCGCTTCAAACCTGGACAAAAAAAAAATATACACATATACAAACATAAATGAAATGAAAATAACATCACGAAAGCTAATCTCCTTTAAATAATCGCTGCAGAGAGCTCTCGTCGAATAGCAAAGCTTTGTGTCACTCTTTCGTACCCAGCAAAGATATTGCATACGTCAATAATGTATAGCTACTCCAGTTTCTTGTTGGTTTTCTGAAAACCTAAACGACATAATTCGATCAAAATCAATATAATTGACAAACCAATTAACTTGATCATTGTTTAATTAATATATGGGGGTGGGATTTCAGATCTCTATAGATTTTCAAAGCATGTATATAGAGACACTGTGACAGGTGAGCTGTGTCCGCACTATTATTTGTGACAATACGATAAAGTCCTTTCCAAGAATAATAATCATTCTCAACAATTTATGAACTTTCATTTCACATGACTGTCTGTTGTGATTGTTGCGTATCGGTATAGCGCTCAGCAACCTACATGAGGGCTTTTTTGTGGAATGGTTGCTATTTAAAGACCGAGGGATATAGTTATCACAAAATGAGTGAGAGAACATAAACCTAAATTTTTTTTTATTCAAAACGTGACAGCACGAAACATTAATGGTTTCAGTTTTCTGAATATTCTTTGACGAGATATAAAAGGCTTTCAGCCTGCTGATGTATATGATTTCCTTTGTCATTCTTATCATCTCAAATCTCAATGCAACAAGTTAGCAGTGGTCTGAAAAAAATGTTCATTAATATACCTAATAACAGAATTCAGACGGTTTCGTTAAATTTAGGTTTTACATTTCACTATTACTTTAAATTGTTCGCAGTCATTTTATGTTTTCATAAAATTGCAACGATTACAAAACCTGTATTTGTAATTTTTTGGTATTTTGATTCAAATTTTGTTAACTCTTTTCATTATTTTATGTCGTAGAGATTAACTCTTAGATATAGTACGTTTCAGTGAAATTTACCATTTTGTAAAAAATAAGAAATAACTTTATGCTCAGATTATTTATAATAGGTGGTTAGTGTCACAACCAAGGTGCGAAGAGCCATAAAATATACATAATTCGCTCTCTCGTGAAAAAAGGGAATTTTTTTTTTGATTCGATCCGCAATTGAATCTTACTTTTTGGTTCCTTTAAATTAAAATTTGTTTTCACTATCGAATCAAATCTGTTGGGATCTGCATAATATGGTTAGTTTCCGAATTTATTTATAGATGGGAACTATTGAAGATCCATTCACCGTTCGAATAAAAAATATTATTAAATAACTGTTCTTTATTTTTGAATTTTTTTTTTTAAATTATCATACTTTCTATTTTTTTGCAAATTTTCTTAAAATATTTGGATTTTTTCAATATTTTGAATTTTCTCAAAATTTTCCATATACAGTGAACATTGGAAAACGTGAACTAATTAAAACCGAGGGTGTTCATGTTTTTGAGATTGTTCATGTTTTGGAAAGTAACATTTTATGATTTAAATTGTATTGCTACCGTATTGTCTTATTGCTCTTAAAATAAAACACATTTTCTTCCATTTTATCTTCTTTTTGCTTGAAATCATGAAAAAATATTACATATTTACACACACTATTACGGCTCATTAACAAAATAGCAGTTTTATTTAACAAAAAAATTCTGTAATTTTTTTCTGATGTATTTTTCCCAACATTTGCACAACTGCATTTTCTCTTAGGCGTCTAAGTACGTTTATGTCGCTTTGGTCAACTCCTTCATCTACACACCATTCCAAAGCCTTGTTAAATATTTTAACTGAATAAGGGATGATAGCAATACGTACACGCACGTATGGTACCAAATACATAAATACTAGGTACGCATTGTCAATATTATGGGATCCCCCGAATACATACGCATTCTCAATATTATGGGATTCCCCGAAGATTTAAAAATTAATTCAGTGAATTTTGATGTAAAAATGTTGGAAAAATATCTGTTCACGTTTTAGAGCTTTTAGATTTGTTCACGTTTTAGAGCAGTCAATGTAAAAAATACAGTGTTCACGTTTTGGGGTAGTTCACATTTTGGGGGGTTCACGTTTTCCAATGTTCACTGTATTTTAAAATTTTTTCAAAATTTTTAGTTTTCTAAAAATTATTATTTTTTTTCAAATTTTTGATTTTTTTCTAAATTTTGACTTTTCTCAAATTTTTCAAAAAATTTAGAATTTTCTCAATTTTTTTACTTTTTTCGAAATTTTCGGTTTTTCAAAAAAAAATTCTTCACTTTTTTGTTTTTTTTTTTTAAATTTTTAAATTATTTCTTACTTTTTTCAAATTTTTTCACTTTCCAACTGAATGGATACTGAATGGATGGGATCGCAAGCGAACAATATTTTGCCTTTATTTTGGGCCTTGTGAATAAAAAAAAAAAGCTAAAGCCAAAACTTTGATTTTTAAGTAAAAGCTAGATTTTTGGTGAATAAAAATAAGCTTAAGCTAGCTAGTTAAAGATGTTTTCTAGTCATAGCTATTTTATTATAGCCAACGCTAAATTCATTTAGTTTTATTTAGCTTGTTTTCCCAGCCTAATCTTCAATTTGTGTGAATAAAAATACCGATCTTCCAAGTCAGGCTTTGGATAACTAAAAATTTAGAGATTTTTAGTCACTAGCTAGGGCCTAGGTAGATTTTTACTGAAACCCATATAGCCCCCACCCCTCTCATATTAGGGGTGTTTGAGACCGCTTTTCTCTTTAACTGAAATGTATAGAATTTAATTTAATTTTAAAAAAACTTCACTTTTACTTACTTTGTTTCTCCGAGATTTGAACTCGCGTTCCTCCAATAAAAGATCCAGCACGCTACCCACCAGGCTGATTTGCGATACAGAATAGGGATGTAGAAATGTTTATGAGTTGATACTTCACGTATTTGCTATATGGACCTTACACAAGTTAAATTGGTCGTTGGGAATGCCAATAAAGAGGCGACACTATCTACGACCAATATAACGCCAAGAAAAAGTTCCATGTCTAGGCTACATCAAGTCTAAACTATCTAGGCCCAGTCTTAGTTACACCTAATAACGCCAATAAAGAGGTGACACTGTCTAACGCCAAGATAACGCCCAGATACAATTCCTTATCCAGGCTACACCAAGCGAAAACTATTTGGGTCTCTTCCTGTTTTTATGAGACAGCGCCATTAAGGTGGTGACACTAGCTAGGGCCAAAATGACACCAACAAAAGTTTTCATATCTAGGCTATGTCAAGTTAAAACTATCTAGGCCCAGTCTAAGTTACATCTGACAAAGCCAATAAATAGGCAATTCTAGCCAGGGCCAAGATAAAGCCAGAATAAGATAAATTAGTCAAGATCACCCAGACCTGCGCGTGTCTAGGCCCAGCATAGGATTTACTATATAATGGCCAATCTAGCTAGGGCCACGCTTAAAAATAGTGTTTCCTAGATAATTTTCTACCCGGGATATTATTGACTAGTTGGCTTTAGCTTCCTTCAAAAAAAGCTTTAACTTTTTTTTTATTCACAAGACCCTTTATTTTTCCTATAATTACTAAAATTTTTATAGATCGAAAATTTGATCATTCGCGAACTTTATTTCTTATGGTTCATGAGAAGATCGACAAAGAATTATAAAGATCTGTATTTTAAGATTCACGTGAGTGCAATATTTTGTGAACCCTGGACTTATAAGTTCATCTAGAAATATCCACTTACCGTTTTAGGTGATACAATCTCTTGGACAAAGAGAAACATTTTGATGATTTTAATGATGAAAAAAATAATCAAAAATAACACAAAACAATTTTCCATACATACACACCTACATTTAAAAAATGATAAAAACAAAGGAATAACCATAAGCTGGACTCTGGAATCTTAATTTATTATGCAATGTCTGTTAAGCTAAAAATACTATAACGCAATACAATGCAGACAATTCTCCATTTGATTCGATGACGATCAATGGTTCTCACTCTCTATATAGTCTCTGTATGAAATCACAGTAAGCAAGTGCATTACAATCACTTTACAACAAGATACCTTTCCTATATTCTGGTTATACATTTGTATAAATATATTTACAAAGTGAACCTAAAATCCATTGGAACAAAAAACACCCAAAAGTATGACCATCAAAAGTTAAATGAACTCTAATATCCGTTTTCAATTTACCTCTTTTGGCAGGTAAAATTTTAGAAGAGAGATTGACTAACATTTGCTCCCCAAATTAAAGCCTTTCGAATGGATCCTTAAACAAAGCACAATTGGTCTACAAAATTGTTTCAAAGATTTCAAACAATGCCCTCCTCCTATTCCCATATCAACATAGAATACATAATTCTAACTTTATATATAGTTGCAATTTTAGTTTCCACAAAAGAAACCGCATTTACACACCACCGTTCCGTTATATATACCTAGCAAACTCTTACCTACCTGTCTTTCTTGTTCATCCTGTTTTGTTGAAGTGGAACTCCTTGGTGCACCATCATCATCCGGAAGCTCTTCGCCATCGATAGGCGATTGTGTTGTTGGGACATCACACTCCGATGTTGGTGGAACAACACACCTTAGTGAATGTCTGTCAAAAACCAACATAGCCGGACACCGCTGCAAACGAGGATAACCACCCTGGCATTGCCAATAACGATTGCAGGACTTTCCCAATGGAACATTTCCGTTTGCATCCTCATTGCAGAGTGCTATAAGTAAATTAAAGCCGAGAAAAATGTTAACAAAGAACAAAGACAGACACAGAGACAGAAGCAGAGATTCTTATATTGAAAAACAGTTTTGCAAAAGTATAAATAGACCTTTAATTTAACAAGAACTTACGATGTTTCTGGCAACCATCAACATTCTCGGGCCAATCACAGCTGTGCGAAGCCTCATTGTAGAGTAACCCACCGATGCAGAGCTGTTCGGCAGCCGTACCATTCCAGCATGTCCAATATCGAGTACATGATGTCTCGTGTCCAAAGATGCCATACAACCAGTCACAGTGTTCGGTGGAAATAGGTCCGTCTGAAATGTGTTCGGAAATACAAAATCATAAACAATTCCAAAACCAATACAAATTTTTGCTTTCAAATGGCGATGCGTTTTATTTGCAGTGTTCCCACTTTTGTTTTTGAATTTTCAATTAGTTTTTTTTTTTTATTTTGCAACTGAAATTTTCTTCAAAAAGCATTCAGTAAATCAACAAGGTTCATACCTAAAACTTTTTATTCAAAAATATTTTATTTTACATAAAAAAAAGGTTTTTAGTTATAAATTGGGAGCAATATAGGTAATATCTCAAATATCCTTAATGTGACCATATTCACATTAAAAATTATTTTGAATCCATATTCACCACCTTTTTGGCAAAATTTATTTTCTTATTCACACAAACTAAATTTTATTTAAAAAAAAAAAAAAAAAACATTTAAAGTGGGAACCCAGACAATTGTCAACCAACTCATTGTGCGTGTATTGTGAATGCCCAGTCGATGTGTTCACATCTGGAGCTAAATGAAAATTCAAATAGAAATCGTAGTTTATACTCACTTGCCAACTGCTTGCCCTCGCAGTAGTTTGCCCTCCATGGATAGTCGCACCCTTCGGTGACGCCACGATTTTTCCCAGCAAACACTAGCCCATTGGGGCAATCGTAGAGTTGGGGCTGATTGCTGACGCATTCCCAATATCTGTCGCAATAGACTTCGTCACTGACAACACGTTGTTTTGTCTTGCATGGGTCCTCTTGGTTGCCCTTCAGCTGCTGTTGTCCATTGCATCCGTAGAACACTGTAAAAGAGGTTTTATAGAAATTGGGGATTAGATTTTACGAAAAAGCATTATATTGGGATAAAATTTTGAAATTTGCCTCTGAAAATTGGGCAGTTTAGTGCAATATTGACATCCAATTAAGTACCATATGAAAGCTCCTCACATGAATTGGTTTTGTTGGTATATTGGTGTTAGGAGCAAAACAAAACAAAACAGAATAAAAGAACTTGACATAAACTTTTGATCAAAGAGATTGTTTGGAATATATTCAATGAATTTTCTATAGAATTTAGAGAATACATATACAATAAACATATATACCTACATATGGGTAGGTATTATTCACCAAGATGCAATTTACCAGTCTAATAAACTTGGTTTACGGCAATTGTGTGTTATTTTGAAATTTCAAATGACATAGAACTTATATTTCAAAGGATTGATAGAATAGAAAACAGGATAATTATGACAATGTGAGCCTTGATTTCTGCACATGAAATTGCTTCCCTAGCCTTGATTTCTGCACATGAAATAGAGCTTAAAGAGCTGTAAATTTGTAATATTGCCACAAGAAGAAATGATCAACATGAGAGAAAATTCAAGAATAATTTTAACTAGTTTTTACATTTTTACTCATGAAACTATTTTTAAAATGAGTTACAAAAAAACTGTGGTTAAAAATTAACCTTCGGTCATAATCTGAATAGAAATAAGTTATTTCTTTAGATACTTTTAGCTTACGGTGAAAATAAATGTTATGCTAACGTTTTTATTTCAAAAATATTGGTTTGAAAAAATCCATTTTAAAACCAAATTATTTTTTTTTCACCACTTAAGATAACTTTTTTTTAGTTTATAAATACCCAATATATAAAGCTAAGTTGAATTAAGGTACTTTTTGAACGCATTCCTATCCAATAATTTAAAATAAGTTATTTATTGGTTGCAAACTAACCAATATAATAATTCTATGTTGGTAATGAGTTTTTAAATAACTCTTTTTTATCACATAGAATTTTATAAATTGGTTGCAAATTAACTAATCTAATTCTAAGTTTGGGATGAGTTTGTAAATAACTTTCGTTTAATATAGAGGGTTATTTATTAGTTGCTAATTAACCAAACCGTGCAAATGACTTTTAATTATTTTAGATTATAGTATATTTTTATATTTTGTAAAAATTTTTTTTAATTTTGTGTCTTTTTTGTAGTTTTTACTTTCAACAGGGAAGCATCTCAAAATAATCATAAATTAAGGTTTTCTGAAAACTGTTGGCAAACTGTTAAAAAAAGTCAACATGAAGTTTTAAAATAACCATAAATCATCGATTGGGTTTCCGGGTGGAACTTTGTTAGGGGCCAGTAGTTCTCTAAATTTCTAATCAAAAGAGGCAACAGCCAACAAAAATAAAATTCATAACTGGGTTGCACGAAATTGCTCTTATGTGCGATTTTAAAAGTCTGAAGAATTAAGATCTATTAGTCTAATTTTAAAAGAAATACAGTAGTTATGGGAGCCTATATTTTATGCCACCTGCTAAAAATTTATTAAAGCATAAGGTAGAATTATTTAAAAATACAAAAATTAACAATATAGAACCAAAGTGCACATATACAATGCATGCATGAAACTTACAGTTTAAACCAAAAAATTGGTAAAATATTAATATATTATTATAAATTATTATAAATAAATTAATTAAACAAAATTTTAAATTGTTTTGACACCAATGTTATGTACGTCATCTGATTTCTTAAATAAATCTTAATTTAAGAGAAAAAATATGGATTTTTTAAAAAATAATTTTGAATTTTTTTTTTTAACCAATGAATTACTTTTTTGAAAATTTAGGTATTCAATATTATCAGAACTTATTTGAAGCTTTTGTTAAAAAAAATTCATTAAAATCAGTTCAACTGATAATGAGATAGTCGAAAATCAAAAAAATGGTTCTATGAGAGATACCATTTTTAAACGATAGATAATTTTATTCCAATAATATGGTAGATCGTACAGATATTAGTTCACACAAAACTTTAATCTAAATCGTAGGATTCGTTAAATTAGGGTAAACGAAGAGAAAGGTCTAGATTCTTTTTTCTAAACGAAAAATGAGAGGTTTTTGATTCTTTAATCGATATATTCTCTTTATGTTGATGTTGATGAAAATACCAATGGGAGTAAAAAGCAAGAAAACAAAAACCAACGAAAATTTATTGAAATTATTATTAATGTATTGTTCAAAAATTCACCTACACAGAGAAAAAAGTACCACATAAAATAGAAGGAAAGTAATAAGATTTCTCTATGGTTTTCATCCAAGAAGAAAGTCTTATTAAAACTATAGAAAAAATCTTATTAAAATCTCGATGACCATTTTATAGGATTTCCATATACTTTTAAGAAGATGTCTTATTGGTTTTTAATATGATTGCTTCTTAAAACAATAAGAAAACTTATTCAAAAGTATTAGCAAATCTCTTAAAACCAAAAAGAAGATCTTATTGATAGTATGTGAAAATCTTTTTAGAACAATAAGATGATCTAATTAAAAGAATATGAAAAACGCTTCGAATCAATACGAAGAACTTATTGAAAGTATGTGAACATTTTTCAAAACTAATGAAAACGTCTTATTAAAAAATTGGTTTGATAACCTTAAATTAAAATATTTTAAAATTATATTATATAAAATTCATTTAATGAAACGACGAAAAACATAATTTATTTTCACATAATTTATTATTTATTGTTTTTTTTATAAAAAAGTAACATAAAATATATTAGATAAGTGTTTATGTAACTCTTAAACTGCTAATAGGAAAATAAATAAATAATATTAAAATTTACTATATCACCCAAAAATCGCTTTGGCTCTTGGCCCATTGTTCCGCAAGTAGCTCTCTGATTTGATGCGCACTGGCCTTTATTGCCAATATTATTATAGGCAAACGACCTTAAGTCCATGTAAAATTAACAGTACGACTGGCATAAATGAATAAAGATTCTATTAAAAAAATATATCAAAACTGCTAAAAAATTATATCAAAACTGCTTACCTCGTCCTTCTTCCACTTCCAAAGTTCAGATTTAATTCGGTCGCCAAAGTAGCCGGAACTGTCGAAGTTGCTGAAAAATTTGTTGACGTCTTCCATATTAATTTTTTTCAGGACGTCAATAGGGTTAAATCTATAAATTTTCAGCAACGAGGATACGAAGACACTGAGTTTCCTCAACATCTTTATTATTCAATATTAAGGATGTGACTCATATTGTCTCATTATTATCTTCTATTTCACAACATATTGTTAACTTGTTTTTCTTAAACACTTACAAATATTTTGTCCTTTTAATTCCGCACATCTTTAACTTGAAGAAGAACAACTGAACTGATGAGGTATTATTTTTGTAGAAACGACATGAACATAAAGGGATTATCACATACAAGTTAATAAGATTGACTTTTTAAAACTGATAAGTAATAATTTTTTCACATTATTCATATCATTTAATGAGATTTTCGCATAAATATTAATAAGAAAAAACTTATAGATTTAAGAAGATTTTCTTACAAGCCTTTATAGACAAAAATTTAATAAGATTGACTTTTTAAAATTGATAAGTAATAAGATTTTCACATTATTTATTATGATTTAGTGCGATTTTTCATATAGAAAGAATAATTAAAACTTTTCGAAACTTCAATAAGATTTTCTTCATGAAATCAATAAGATTTCTGTATGAAATTATCACATTACTCATTGCTTTTAATAAGATTTCTTAGTAAAGTACCTCAATAAGGCAATCTTATTGATTTTATGTTGTCCTTTTTTTCTCTGTGTAGCCAAGAAAAAAGCTTAAATCGAAAATTTTGCAAACACGAATATTTTAATTTCTTATCTGCTTCTCGAAACTATACAATTTATTTGTAGAAAACATCATGCTGATTTTAGGTGATTTTTTTCACCAATGTCTATTTTTATATTCTTTTAAATATTTTCATCTCAAGTTTAAGATTTTCTAGAATTTCTTTTATATTTCGCCGTCGATCTATGAAAACTTCCTAAGTCCATTTTTTTTATATTTTTGAAACGGGTATGGTATGTTTCGCAAGAATTGTCTGGCAAACTAACGTTTCGCGGGGGTTCATTTCGCCGTTTTTCGTTCTGTTTTTCGTTCCGCATTTTGTTTGTTTAGCGTTTTGTTATTTGGCATTTTACGTTTTGCAAATCACGTTTCGTTTTTTAAATGATTTGACAAATTATCATTTCGCAATTTTAATTTAGTTTTTAGTCCGATTGGATTTTTGAATTTCCGCAATTTTTTTTATTTGGCATTTTGTTGTTTCGCTTTTTTTTATTAGGCATTCAATTGTTTTGCAATTTTTTGGCATGTATAAACAGTGAGGTATGTATGGGGGGGCTTGCTGCCCCCCTGTTTTTCCCCTGCTTGGGCCAACTATAGGATTTGGGGTAGGTCTCGAGGTTGGGTGTAGTTAAAGTGCTGGACAAAAACATTTGGCTTTATTTCTAAGTAAAATTTGGCCTTATTTCGTTTTCGAAATGAAATAAAGCCAATTTGTCCTTATTTCCATTTTCAAAACGAAATAAGGATAAATTTGAGATTGAAAAAAATACTCAAAAATTAGGAAAGTTTTCATAGAACGAAGACAATGTATGCCTTAGACTATGGCGGGATCTTAGGTTTTAAATTTTCAATATTTTCTAAAGTTGTTTAGAGTAAATTAGTCCATTTATATGTGCAACGGAAATGAATTTCTGATACTTAATCATTTATGTAGCTTCGCACTTCTTTCATCTTATGTATTTACTACTTAAAGCTAGAAAGGAAAATGGTACTCCTTCTTTTTCAAAAACACTTATGATTGAAAACCATTTTCGATGCTGCCAGACTGCTAAAATATAATTGGAGAAGTTAATCCCAAAATGATTTTTTTATATAATAATATGTTAAGATTATATATATATGAGAGTCCTTGTTTTTGCCCCAATGTACAGCTCTTTGGTCTTATATCCGATGTTTCCACGGAAATCCACATATAAACAATGGTATGATCCAAAACAATGGTTTCCTTTTATATACGTAGATGAAAAAAAAGAAGGGATTTGAGACAAAAAATATATAATGTGGATCTGAAAATATATGTACACATACATAGGTATGTAGAATCACATATTTTATGTATATATGTATATATATATTTATAGAAAAATATTACAAGCTGCAATATAGAGGCTAAAGCTATACGATTGTCGACAAGATATTAGCACAGCTTTAGGGATATACTTTAAGAGTACCATCATCCACACACACACTTTTAAAGGAAGGACCTTCAAAATAGTGTCCACTTTTGTTGATATTTTTTTTTTTTGTGAGATTCTTTATATGGGATAGACAGGAATGGTAACTTAATTCGGAAATCGAATAAAACTGAGGATAGTCATATAGTATATCCTAGAATCCATGAACACTAGACCTTTATACCTCTCGAAACAAAAGGTGATTCGTCGTCCAAAACATGTTTGTGTCTTGTGATGATGATGACGTTGGTCCTTATATCTACTTGGATCTGAGTTTATGTGATCCGCTTTGAATGGGATAATTTCATTGTAAGAAGAGTATTGAAAATATGAAGGTAAGACACAAGGATCTGAATTGGTAACTTAATTACCCGTTTGCTCTTCAATCCATCTCAGTTTAAGGAATAACATCGACATAGTGTCCTGTATGTATGTATATATAATGTATGTGTCACACGTATGGAGATACAGATTAAAGTATCCTTTCAAGGAAGAGGATACATACACATTTCTGGAAACGGTTTAACTATAAGTTAGTTTAATGTGTCGAGAAATAAAAAAATAAAGAAGAAAAATCGGAATTTATGTGAACGACTTAAGTCTCCGTAAAAAGGGGTTTATAGCACCCGCATTCCTCTTTATTCCTTGGGTGCGGTGTAAATTGGATGAAGTAGGTGTGTATACCGTGCAAGGACTTTTAATGCTGTTGGTCAGTTTTGCTTCTGATAGACGATATAGTGGTCTCTCTATATGTATATCTTACCTAACTAGATACCTTGTGGAAATGTACCTATATATATACTAACAAAGATTATATGTTTAGGGCCACAAGGTATTTTTATCATTGGTCTGTTGTGCTATATATGTAGTATTGTGATTTAATTTAGTCACTCAGATGGAGATTTTCTTCTGAGTACATTTTCATTTATCACTTGGTCATTTACTTTGGTATAAAAGAAATAAAGATAATTAGATTTCTTATCGTATTTTTTCTTGTTTTTGGTTTAATGCTTGAAGGACATTGAAAAGAGATATGCCGATGGGCCCCAAGGACATAATTCCAAAATGATTTGTTTGTAATTTGATTTGAATTCATATTATGAAAAGGAGGTGATTAGTATAATTAAGTCATTTTGTTGCACAAACAAAAGTCGACTCTTACCAAAGAGGAATTTGGATTTCTTTTTTGACATTCTCTTAGATGGAGGGTAAAGATATTTCGAATTACATATATATATTAGATATATAAAAATCTTCTCTTTTATATTAGAAAACAATCGATTTATGTTAATACAACAACGTGTAAGAGATGTACGCACACTCGCAACAAAATAATTACTAACCGAGAGCGTTTTTCGGTGGGTTAAAAACAATGGGGCATATTCATAGTCACTGTTAAAGTTGTTTCTAAAAAAATACTGGGTTTATCCTATCTAAATTACATTGGATATACTCGGCCAGGCTAAGATAAACTGGGGTCTAAAAACGACTATGAATATGCGCCAACGTGTTAAATATAACGTATAGTCATGGGTGAAAATAACATAGTTCACTTTGTTAATTCTTACGTATAGTCGACCCAAGTAAAATAAATTGTTTAAAATAAAAACCTAAAAAGGAAAACTCGGTTAGGTTTCGCAATTTTCGTTTATGTTAAACGAGTAGCTTGCTTAAATCAAATAATTATATTTAGTTAATTTCACACATCTCTGCAGAGTAGATTAACTTAACTGGTTATTGAAACCGAACAAACTAACCAAACCAGAAGTAGTTTAATTAAATTTAGTACATTTTAACCGATTAATTTAAATAATTTTGTTTAATCGAGTTGACTCTTATTATTTAACCTGGTGACTGGTGAGTATTCAGGTTATGTATATAAACAATATTTGTTATTTAAGTTGTTAGTTCTTTTTAACTGATGATAAGGTATGCAGGTATACTACATACATCCACGGTTTCTGTTCTTTGGCGATCTAAGGGGCTTCAATAAAAATGTTTTCATAAAAAAACTACAGGTGATAATTTTACAATAGTCAGATAAACAATGTTAGTGTTGTGGTGTTAATTACACCATCTTATAATAGAGCATACATTATAAGTTTTAAAAGTTATAATATACCTAACTTATTCATCGGAAATTCTCTGTTATTTCAAACTGAGACAAACAGTTATTCCTAGAAATAAATATTTCCAATTATCAATAAACAATGTTTAAGAATTTCAAATAAATTTTCAATAAGAAAATAAAGTTCTTTGGAAATGTTGATATTAAATAATAAATTATTGATATACAGAGTATAATAATTCTGCACTTCTTTGAAAGTTGGGTATTCATCATTTAATTTAATTTTTAATTATGAATTTCCAAATAATTATATTCAATTATTATATTATTGTTTGATAAGAAAGTTGCTTGAATTTAATTTTGATTCTAGAGAATTATCTGAAACAATATTCTCTCTATAATCATCTAAGCAAACACACTACCACATTGAAACTGCAAGAATGCAAATTTTAGACGTTATTTCTTTACAAGGGGTTGCCAACTTAAATGTAATTACTTTGGGAAATGATTACTTTCAAGTGTTCTTAGTTAAAAAAAAAACCGTATCAAAAGGGTAGAAGTCCAAATTAATTTTATTTTACTGATAATAATGTCATTAAGTGAAGAAAGGGGATTAAAAAAAAATTCAATAAACGGTTTACAACAAAAAGTTTTAAAATGTCATTCGTCTCCAATATCTCGAGAACAAGAAATCCCAATGAATTCGGCTCAATTTTATTCTACACATAATGACGTAAAATGAACAATTGAAACAAATTTTTTTTAATCACCAAAAAATTTTAGAAAATCGTTTTTCGGTTTGCTTTATTAAAAAGAAAGATAAGGGTTTGCCATTATGTTTTAAAAATGATTTCGGGCAAGTTACTGCCCGGCTGGCTCAAATAAATTCTAGCCGAGAGGCCAAAGAAGCCCCAGCTACAATTGTTGCGCGCGATGGCGGATAGACTCATTCGGGTCTTCTTCGATATTTTGCTCCACAGCAGAGTAAACGTGGTGCGAAACCGATCCATGGTTGCTCGAATTACTCTGCTGGTCGATTATGTCGACCGAATATTGGACGCAGCGCGCGATGTGTCGCGCGAACTGAACCATTATTTTGGTAATAAATTTGCACGATTTGCAAACGTTGTTTAGGAGTAAGTAAATTCATTATGAAATGGCAAACCCAACTGAGCATAAATCAAGTGACAGCTGCTGTCAAAAAGACCAACTCCGAACAAAGTATTGCCAGATTGAAAACCACACGTCTAAACAAAATACCCTTTACTAAAAAATTGTTCAAAATTCTTTTTCGTCTCGTATATCTCGAGAACAAACGGCCCATTTTTGGCCTTCATTTGATTCCATATTGAACACCCTGATATTGTCCGAAGATCTAAGATCTTGAATTTAAAATTTTCGTATTACAAAATAACTTTGTGTTTATAATTGCCAAGGGCACTAATGGGAAGTTACCAGTCTCGGTACCACCGAGCCCACCCTCTTTTTAAATTAATTATCAATCCACTTTCAACAATTCAAACTGACAGTAAAACTGTTTCATTAAACAAAATAGATCGGTAATAGACTGGTCTGTCACCGATCTTCCAACCTCTCCCACTTTGATACGTACTATGAATTGTAGTCTATTGAAATAAGGTATGGAGAAAAATGGAGACGGAACAAGACAGCATACTTGAAGGCGTTTAGAAAAATGCTGAGGCTCCAAATGCATTTGATAAACAAACGATGTGTATCGTATCGACCTGTGACGTCAGTGGTCTAAAGTAGTGGAATGCGTAGTGCATACGACTTCTAAGACTGAGCAAATCTGATATGCATGGGTGTGCAGAAAGTTTTTCATAATAAAATTGGATTTAAGCTCAGCACTTCTAATAAGGAGACTGATGATAGGGCTTCCTTGAAATAGCTATATCTCCAGCCAAATAATTAATTAAATCGAATTATAAATTAATTCGTATGCCATTGGTGGTAGCACATTTAAGTTGTTGTTTTTGTTCAGAAATTCAATGAAATTGACGGAATAAAGAATGGTCAAGTCTAATAAACTGACATTCAAGTATGAATAATACAATAAATAATAATAATAAGTTTTTTTTTTTGTTATGTAATGATATTGAAGATTTGTAGACTTTTTTTTATTTGTTTACAATTTATGTAATGATATTTATGTAAAATTTAATTTTTTTTCTTATTTGAACGGTTCGTGAATGAGATATTGAAGATATCTCCCACGTGATACCCTCGGGAACGAATTTACAGATCCGAACACATTTGATTCGTCGTGAAAACGAATTTTATTTTAAAGGAACCAAAAAAATAGATTCGCGTTCGAATTAAAGAGAAAATTCCCTTTTGAATTTATCGCTCTTCGAACCTTGAAAAATACTCACTATTTTGTGGTAACTTACATTCAACGTGTCAGATCTTTTATTTATGATATCCAGAAATTTTAAATAACCAATAGATTTAAAACTCATTGTCGCAAAATTTTTAACGATTTAGTACGATGTTAACACATTTTTATCATACTAAAAATGCTTTAACATCGTACTAAATCGTTTAAAATTTTGCGCCATTATGTTTATGTAATCGCGTTCCGGAGCTTTGAACTCGTAAGGTCTTAAATTATTAGATTAAATTAAACTTGTGTATTAGATTTTATAAATATTTATAATTATTATTATTATAATTTTAATATATATATATTAAAATTTATTTGTTCAAAAGAAAAATTTTTGCCAAATGGAAAAGGAAGAATTTTAATAGTCCCCTTGAAGTAATTATCTAAATATCATATGAGGCGCTCAGCGCCAAAATGGCCTAACCCCAAAATTATCGAACTGAGATAAATGAGTTTAAAGAGAAGCTTATTTGAAACAATTTTTTTTTTTAATTTCCATTAAAAGTTAAATAAAAATTGTTCATTATTCTTGTTTGAAATAATTAATTGTTTAAAGAGTCATTGTGTACTGTTGGCTTAACTTATGCAAAGTTTTTTTTTTTTAATTTTATTTCATCTTAAAAAACTTAACCATTTTATTTTCGAGCCTTTTTGATGTTTTTTTATTCATTACAAACATTTTTCAGCAATAATAACAAAACTATTCTACATAGGGCTTCGGTTTTTTTTATAATATATAAATGATTGAATTGTGGTTCGATCTGCGTATTTAGTAAATTTTTTTTGGAAATGTGGGTTAGGCCGTTTTGGCGCTGAGCGCCTCATATATAAGCATACAGAAATCTCATTTACCATCTTAAAGGCTATGCTGTTTATCCAGGTGCAAATCTGGTACCTACCTAATTTATTCTTTTTCTCTTTAATCGTATAATGATTATTTTAAATTCTTTTATTCCATTTATTTTACGTATAGAAGTTCTTGTATAAGAACCTATTTTTTTCCTTGATAGAAAAACCTGTAAACCAGAAAATCTGTAAATTAAATTTAAATAAAAAAAACACAATGGATATTGTTCTTATATCAAATTGAACACCTAATAGGTGTGTAATTGAATTTTATTTAATGAAAAGCGTTTCTATTTCATTATACGAAATGTTTACTTTTTTATTCATTTTCCGTATTTTAAATTCTACCCAATTAGGTTACATATTACAATTTGTTTGTTTTTTTTTTTTGTTTTCTGCCGTCCCTTGAGTGATTTATATTCACCAAGGATAAACTGAATCACACAGTAATCAATCACAGCAAGCTCGTTTCGCTGATTTAGAAAATCTCATCGTCGCCCTAATTCAAAAAGATTACGAACTCTCTACCAAAAATAAAGAAAAAAAAAATCGTATACACATGTACTTCCACATATAGTACAACATTTGAAACATAAATTGAAAACCCCAATCCTCAATTAGGAGTGGAGCAATTTGAGAAAGCTTTTACACTCTTACATATTTAGAACCTTGATATATGTACATACATAGGTACCTTTCGCACGAAGCGAACAACAAAACAATGTAAGATATAGGTATAGAGAGATATACATAAGATGATTATTCTCATCTCATTCCTTTGGTTGAAAATTTCACAGAAGTGTTTTGTCGCTAAGTTTATGTATGTAGTAGCACCAACCCGAGAAAAAGTATGTACATAATCTTAATACAGATACTTTCCAAACAAAAACAAAACGCATCTTGGTGATGAACGGCGGCGTGGGGGCAGCGGCAGTGAAAGACAATGATGAGGGAAGTAGAACGAAAAAATTAACTTCGTCCCATGCAAATCTTCCACAGATTTCCACCTAACACCAGACATGTTCAATGCTCATATAATGTTCTAATTTTAAATTGAAGCAATGCATGTAAGAGAAGACTCCATTCATGATGTCTTTGCATACTCCCTATATCTCTTTCAACAATACTTACTTCTTGTTTCTTGTCATATACACTTGCAGTCAGTTGATTGAGGTCACGTTTTTTGCACAGCTCATTTTAGCAAACGCATAACCTCTAAATCTTTGTACCAATTTGATAAATTCACTTGATATTCATAAATTTTGTGATTTTATTGACGAAAACTTATATTGGCATCACTTAATCAGTGCTGCCAAGTGCAATTAAATACAAATTTTACAAAATTAATAACAGCATTCGTTTATTTGCAAAGTCAATTTATGTATGTGTATAATCTTCCAAAATCATTAAAGAACTGTTCACTTGAGAGCGACAAATGACCGACGAATAGTCCCTTTTGACATTTTTTATTCGTAAAAACTTTGTTTCAACCACGTCCAATCACCAAGTAGACAAAAAACAAGAATTATTTGTGCGCGAACAATACATTCGTTGCAGTGTGGATTGTATGTGGAACGCGAATAGAGTTTGACAGTTCGTAACAATCAGGGGCCTATTTCACGGAACATACATCACATGCATTACAGAAATGTATGTGATGTAAAATAGGTCCCATATGAGTGGGCGTAAATTTTAATTTTTTTTTAAATTATGCGTTTTCTAAGCTGACGCAGTTTTTCAAAAAATTCAAAATTTACACTGAGACATCTTTGGCGACTACTTTAAGGTATACATACATTCATACAATGTATGTGATATATGCTCCGTGAAATAGGCCACAGATTGCAATTCGTGACGGCCAATTTATTTTCTCAAATTTATCTCATTTTAGTTCTTAAAATCCAAATTTTATTATCTTAACATTAATTTAAATAAGTTTTTAACCATTTTGTCTAGTTTTTGTGAAGAATTTAGACTTATTAAATGTTTTAAATCACATTTGTTCATTAAGTCGTCGGTCGTTGGTCGTTGGCTTTCATGTGAATAGTCCTTATGAAAAAACGTTGCTCGCTATACACATCTCAAAATCGACAATTCTATCAAAAATCAGAAGTAGATGTCAAAATCAAGTTTAAATACAATACAATATCCGAAAAATCTATAAAAAAAAATATTACCTACAATACAATATCGTAAAAAAAATTTTATTAACTATGTGTCATCCTCAATCAATCGATGCGAAGTGTGCCTATATAGAAGAGATATTTAAAAGCCAAGACGAAGTAACGCGAAGTAAACGACACGATGAAAGTATGCAAACGCTCCAATTGGCATTATAAATAAGAAAATCTAGCAAGTCACGTGAGCCTCATAAATTGTATAAAATGCAAATGTGGCTCCCTTCGGCACTGCGGGTGATTAATGGATATTCTCAGCTGAGATCCTGCCGGCCGCCCTGAATCAACGTCGGTAGTTGTCGTCATCTTCGATGCTTTTCTTCAGTAGTGGGTATAGGTCCTATGTATATAAACTTTAAGTCCATATACTAATAGTATAGCAAAAATTGGTATTGAGTGGTTTTTTTTTTTGCATGATGCTATCACAGATTATAGTCATTGTCATTTGACTTCATCATCATTGTCATTTCATCAGCCAGCAGCGCGGCGGCGACCACAGGAATATTACAACCCTCAACCAAATTGAAGCTTTCGAAAAAAGGACACTATCATGCCAATAAAAGCCAGCAACAATGAAATTTTAATCAAAACCAAACAGGCAGGTCTAAAGAAGAAATGAGGACTTATCATCAAATATAAAATTGGATCAGTGTAATTTAACTAGAGGAAAAAGTCTCGAGTCACATATTCGCTTCGAGGAAATGACAAAAACAAAAAATTAGAGGGGCAACGATATACTGAGTACAATGAAAAATTGAGTTCCTATATAAGAATAAAAAAAATTGTCAACGAGAAATGGATCGACTATTATAATATTCCTTCCATTATTTCCGATTCTTGTATTTTTTATAAAGCCCTTAAAACGTCCGTACAAAAAACGTAGGGGACTGGGATGGCAACGTAAATATCAGTTGAATCTTGAAGATATTGTATCTTTTCGATGGTGGTTGTTGCTGCATTACCCCCAAGCAAGTATTCCATATCATAGCCTCAACTCTACCATAACAAACCTTTTGAAAACAGATTCAGAGGTATGGAACCGCAAATAATAAAGCGCACAAAAGGACTTCTCCAAAGATACATGTATTTTTCAACTATTTCAATGCATTTCTTTTGATATTGAATTGAACCAATTTTACTATGGAAACAGTTATCACTAATCTCCGTTATTTTCCGTTATAAGCGGTCATATAACAGCCACATTGAATTCGACTTGCATCACCATTTTGGACGCATCGAGAGACAGTATGACGAACAAAGATTGCAGAATCATCAGCAAAAGCCAATGAAATTGTTTGCTTATAAAAACTCGAAGTAAATGATTATAAAGTATATAAATAGAAGTGGACCCAAACTAGTTCCTTGTGGGACTCCATATTGCATATTTTTCCTCATTTAACACGTATTTTATCTTGAAACAGAATATTCTGTTGCGAAGGTATAGTATATCCTGCACTCAGCCATCACTAATCTAAAAGATTTAAGTGCAGGTTAAGAGTATGAAAAGCCTTACTAAAATCAATAAAGAGCACAAGCATATGTGCGATACTCCCTCATCGTCTCGAACTATAAACAATTAAATAAATTGAGTGGTGCTATGGCTCCTGTAGAACCATTGTCTAGTGACTTACAACTATTGGCATTGGAAGAGACCTACAACTTTCTGCCGAATCCCAACGGCTAAGGTGAGATGAGAAGCACTGTTTTATGACAAGATACTCTTAGGGAATTTGTCAATTTCTCACAAGAGGCAGTACATCGTGAAAAAATTTCATATTTTTTCAGGTGGCATAGGCTGCATTGAAATGAACTCAAAATCAGTAACCATTACGCCATGTAGGTGGAAACGCTGAATGGAAAATCTCAAATTTTCGATTTTCCTCTGTATGTATGTATGCAGGGTGATCAGTATAAGGTGCACCAAAACGCTAGAGCAAGTAGGTCTGGTTAAGACAAGAAAAAAATCGTATAGGAGGGCAGTCTTCTAAAAAATTGACTTAAAACAGAAAAAACAGAAATCCAGTTAATTTTTTTTATTATTTTCTAAAAACCGGATGGTATGCAATAAAATATAAAAAGATATAATCCGCTAATTTAATAATTGACCTAAGCAGATCAAACTTGGGAAAACCAAAAAAAAAGTGTTTTTCTTGGAAAAAAGTACTTTTCATTTTTTTTTATTTCTCAAAAACTAAGATACATTTTAGAATCCGGTTTTCTGTTTTTTATTGAAAATAAATAAGAGCATTGAATTTTGAAAACAAAAATTATACATAATTATCTACATAAAATTATGAAAAAAATTAGTTTAAATTTTTTTTTTTAATTTGGAGTTTGAAAACTAATTTTTCAAAAACTATTCACTTACACAACTTAATTTAAAATGAAAATTTAAGAAGGGATTTCTGGCTTCCCGTAAAGGTATAGCATATAACATTGTAACTTTAACAGTTGTTTTTAAATAATTTGTTTTTCTGTTTTAAGTCATTTTTTTTAAATTGCCCATTCCGCCTAAACGGGAGGAAATAGACCCCCTCCCAAATACATTTTTTTCTTGTCTTAACCCAACCTACTCGCTCTAGCTTTTTGGTGTACCTTATACCGATCACCCTGTATAAGACCTACTCGCTGTTCGAAATTACAAATTTCTGCCGTTTCAAAAAGTGCTCCATAATTTTGATGGTCTGTCAATCAGTTATCTTCGATTTTTTACAAAATTTTAAATCTTATTTCTCAGAAACCACTTATGTAAAGAGCCTGAAATTTTGTAAGTTGTCGTTGCTATTTAAAATTTGAAGGTTCTAAATTTTTTGGAACTGGGGTTCCAAGTCACTTTGGCATTGAGGGAAAAGAGTGCGCAGACAAACAGGCTTAGCTAACTTACAATTTGCAGACCCAGGCAAGACATAACCAGGATCGTTGCAACCAGTCCTGGTCATGGATCATGCGGCAAAGCTAAGAATCCCTCACAATACTCAATGTCGTAGTTGTGTTGGCGATCAGCAGGAAAAGGAAACAGTCGTTAATTTCTTCTGCAAATGCCCCGCTCTAGCCAGAATGAGATTCCAGTCATTTGGTAAATTATTTTTCAACGACCTCAACATAATGAATTGGCTCTAAGATGAACTTCGACTACGAATAAGTCAATCGAAAAAATTTGTTCTTGTAAAAATGGTGAAGTGCCAGAACTTAGCTTGGCACTATTGTGCCCTTTGATACTTTGTGAATCAATCCAAAATAACATTATTTAAATTTAAAAAAAACTTATTTACTTGTATTAAGGTTCCCCCACACCAACGCGAATTTTCGTTGGCGACGACGAAAACAACAATAACAACACGTGGTTGTCAATGAAAACAACATGTTGTTATTATTATTTTCGTGCGTCGTCGCCACCGAAAATTCGCGTTGGTGTGGGGGAACCTTTAATTGTGAAAAATCCTTCAAAAGACTCTCGAAATTTGTTACGTTGTCGCTATGCTTTTAAAGCAATCTCTGTCAAAACTTGTAATATATTCAATGAATAGTTATATGGTAATTTACCATGGACGGTATTAGTGTTAAACAATTTCTGTAAATTTTCAAATTTAATTTTCAAAATCAGTAGCTAGATAATCTGTTTGACAATCATTCCACGCCTTTTTGTATCCTGCGAAGTCGGCTATTTAACATTTAGTGGCGAAATTCGAGTCAACCAGTTCAATAGTCAACAATCAGACTTTAGGCTGCGAAACCCCCATATTTCAAATTGATTAATTTTATGTTGTGATATCTATACTTTTCTAACAATATTTTTCACAAGGATTCGGCTGTGATAACGGTTTTGGGTTAAAAAATTTTTATTTCAACAAAAATAAGATCTTGCTGTTCACAAGAATTTTCCTTTCTGCGACTTTAACTTATAGAGTAGGTATATTTAACTGGCCCAAGAACTGAATATAAACGACACAGAAAGATCGGCTTGTGTTCGCTTTATTGCGCTTTAGAGCATTTAGAAATTGACCGAAAATCAAAGTCAAACAATCATGTTTAGTGAGAAGGTCTACCTAAAATTGTCGAATGATATCAATCTATATGAGATACCCACCAGCACCAATTAATTCATCCAGAAAAAGTCAATGTTCGCATATAACACACATCAAATTCGTACAACAACTTTTGATAGAGTTATTTATATCATTTATTTCATTGTTAAGATTAAGGTTATATTCGCTTACTTGAGCGAGTAAAAATCTCTGTCACCAAAACCATAATCTAAGGAACATTATGTCTTTACAAAACAAGCAAGAGAAATAAATAAATAAATAAAATAAGTGGTTATGGAATGTTTGAAGTATAAGAATTAGATTTTCTCAATTACAAAATAAATAAATTGTCCCTTAATATGAGAGAACAATTTCCAATGTCTTATTTATTAATCAAACATATTTATGTATTTAAGGAAAATATTTAAATTGTGGTACCTTCCGAACCAAATGATATAAGTTGTTGTTGACTCAATAAGATATGTTGATATTCCTATAGTGATACTTATATACACTTATACTCATAATAATAAATGACAAAATTGACCTAAAGTTTGATTATACTAAAAGAAACCATTTTCTGGTATAAAAAAACATGAAGTTTAACCTTGTTCTCTTTTATACAAGTTTATTTTCTGCTCACTTTGAGGAGTCAATATATAGGACATTTTTCATACTCATATAAATATATTCAGATATAAAGATGTACACACATAGATACTTGTACATATAGGTTAATATTTACTTTTACTGTTTTTATATTGGATGGCTTAGCCAATATCCGGCTATAAAAAGAAAAAAAAAACTTTTTTTTGTTCTTTTGTTTCTTAGAACAAGAGTGTTATAGGAAGGAGAATATATTCTCGAACGTCCTATTTTATTGTTCTCTGGTACCTATGAGTTTTTGTTTTCTTAAAGCATTTATATTGTTGTTAAACAATGTCATTTGTGGCATGTTGTCCACATTCATCATTATTTCTGAAGCTTAGGGAATTCTGAGAACAATTCACACAACTTTACGACATGGTCCTTGGAGTGTTTTTTCTGTGAATGAGTTTTTTTTTTTTTTGTTCGACTTCGACGACAGTTAAAGACTTAATGATGAATTGAAGAACAATATACATACTATATAAACAAATAGGGACGACATATACCAAAAATATTAGTTCAAATTTATAAGATGTCGATATTTAAATGTCTATACATAGTTGATTGTCGATATTAACTCACCATCGCGCATCAGGAGAAAATAAGTTTATTATTTTGTTTTTTTCGCATTTTTGTGTGTCTAGACAAAGTCAATACTTTCCAATAAATATGATTTTATATTCAATAAGATGTAATACAGTGCACATTTTAAATGAAATCATGGCTTTATGTATACCTATTATAGAAGAAAGTACTTTTTGAGACTGATAGCCTGATAGGTTTTTCGATGTGATATAGGTACCTAGGTTATCTATATTTTACTTCTCAAAAATATACATTTTGTCTTAAAGATAATCGATAAAGGTTGAATTTTAAGCAGTGAATAATAATAACAGTATAATTTCACAAATAATCATAAATACCCTTATAGAGCAGCTTTAAACCGACTTTTATTTTATCGAAAAAATTGCTATTCTGCTTATTTATGTACAGCTAAAAGCTATTTAATATGATTGTGAATAAGCCATATTGCAACTAAGATAAATTTAAAGAAACTAATTTTACTTAATTAAACATTAATTACCAATGCCACTCTCGTAACTCTGTCCGTCTGTCTGTTTGTTTGGTTCCAGCCTAAACAGATAGGTCAATTTGATTTAAAATTGGTACCTAGCGTTTTTTAAACATTCTCACGATAGAGTTTTTATTTTATGTGGACAAAAAATAAGGGTACCTGCCATTGGTATGAAATTTTTTACCATTTTTTTAAAAATGTTATTTACCTCAAAAAATGTCTCCACAATTTTTTATTTAATTCCGCTAATTACATGACTACCTTTTGGTGAAACAAATTTTCCGAAAATGGTTATTAATGGGGAGGTGCCTTTAATAACCATTTTCGTAAAATTTCTTTTCACACAACCATTTTTTTTTTTTAATTTTCCTTTTTTTCGAAAACGGTTTCACTGATTTTGATAAATTTTTATATGGAGAATGTTGTGAAAAGTTAAAAAAGTAAAGCTAAGTACAGACGATTGTCAGATCTTATACAATATTGTCAGATCTGTCATTGAAAAAACTGTTCCAAATGTCTTACAATCGTCTGAACACACAATTTTTATCATTGTCAGTCGATTAGGACATTATCAGACTCATTGGTCATTGTCAGATGTTTTAATTGAAAACATCTTACAATTGCTGACAATTTCTTCATTGTTCGAAATGTCAATGAGTTGGTTGAAGAGAGATAAAAAAATAGCTGACAGTCAAATTGGGAAGAAATCTACCAACCGTGTGATCGGACAATTTTTCATTGTAAGAAATATGTCAATTGTCAGCTAATTGGTAGCTATTTTCAGACCATTGACAGTTCTGACAATATTGTAAGATCTGACAATCGTGTGTAGGTACTTAGCTTTGGTAGTGCACTTAAATTTTCAAAAAATTATTTTTTTATTTTATTTTTGAAATTCAAAATGTTTTCCGAAAAGAAATTGGTCAATTTTTATTAAAATTGGCACCAAGTGCAGTTATAAAATTATTTAGCTGATTTTAAACAAAAATTATTCCAAACATCCCAAAACACCATATCCCTAAACCCCAAAATACAGGAAACCCATAATCGAGAAAATTTTAAATCTCGAAAGCTCGAATTCCTAAAAACCCATTATTTGGCAAAATTTGTTCCCCATAGCGATATTCCGAAAAGTTATATAAAATAAAACATTTGCGAAAATTTTTCATTTTGTATTAATGTATATTTTGGGATTTCGATTTTGAATAAAACAATTTTAAATTCAACCGAGAACCAGAAGATAAAAAATAGTTGTTGTTTTTTTATTATATTTTTTTTTTTAAAGTGCATGTGAATGAAAACTTAATTTGGGGTTTTAAAAACAAATTATTTTTTTCAAAAATGAGTAGGTAGGTACCAATTTTTTTTTTTAATTTTTCAACTTTTAAATCCCCTAAATACATACTTAAATAACAAGTATTAAGTTTATGTCAGTAAAAATAAAATGTGATACCTATATAATATAATGTGTATATCTATATAAAAGCGACCTTATACTACGTTTTTATTGGGCCAAATGAGGTAATTTCGTTGAAAATTTCCAAATTCGATTCCAAATTATCTCATTTCCCATACAAATTCACATTTCGAAATGAGGTAATTTCAACCAAATTTGCACGAAATTAGGTTGGAAATTACGTAAAAACCTTATGAACACACCCAAGTTGAATGCATCCGCAGTGGAAACCCAGGGGAAACATTGAAAATGTCAAAATTTGATGTATTAGAAACAGAAAGAGAACACAAGAAAAAGAAGCTATTAACTGCCAAATCAAATTCAAAATGAAGTTGTCTGTCAAACGAAATTAGCAAATTTGCAATGAAAACACCTTTTCTGTAATTTACGAAATTAGCTCATTTCGGCTCCAATGAAAACGTAGTATTAGCTATGTTTACCTTGATAAAGTTCTCAAAGTTTAATCAAAACCAACCGAATCGTACGCATTCGCATTTTATTTTAATTTTTTTTCGATTAAAAATTATTTATTCAAAAACTTAGCACTAAAATATCTACATATATTCTAACATAATTAAAGAATAAATTACTAGCATTAAAAAAAGCTACAAAATGACATTGTAGTTGTTGCCATTATGTGTTTTTATATTCATTTTCAATTTTAAATATTTTTTTTTTTTATTTGGCCCTCCTACCTAAAGGGGTGGACAAATAGAGTGGGCCAATATCTTAAAATCATATAATAATGATAATTTGATAATAAAATAATACAGAAAAAAAAATATGCTTATATCAGAAAATACATAATTTTCGAACTAAACCGTCGAACTATATAGAAAAGTAAAGCACTTAACTCAATCTTTGCACAAAGCAATCGGAACTTTATTTCGAAAATGGTTATTTTTATGAAAAAAAGTAAGTTCATCTTTATTGTAGGAAATTTTAAAATTAGATTAGATTTTCAGATTAGATTAGATACAAATTAGTTTTTGACATTTTGTCTGTACAACTTACCATTTGAGAGTTATTACTGAAAAACTATTTTGGGGGGCCTTCAACCCCCCATAAAATTGTTAGCGGCGGTCATATTGATGGATTTTTTTGACAGTTTCTTAAGAAAACCATGCATGCGAGGAGGCTATATACCAAAATCCATCTTTTTGGCGATTATTTCCTAAGTGGGCTGTTTTTATGGCTTTATTGACTGGACTAATAAATGACATGTATGTTTTGCCCTTCAAAAGATTATTGCTTAACTCATTCGAAGAATTTTTGCAAGTCTTAATAAAGTTTTCCAGGAACCTTATATAAAAAGATGTGTGTTCTAACCATTTTTTGGGGAAATCAGTGGAAGAACTAAATAGATTTTATTAACACGAACTAATAGAATTCATTAATTTTTAATTATCTTTCGATTGAGAGCATAGAACTTACCATTTTCTGCCACAAAAATATCACGAACATATATACCAATAAGTTTGTCTATAATTTAGCCTATTCAAAACAGAATAGTCCTATTCAATATATTATTTTAGTTGAATCACAGAATTCTGAATTTAACGGGGGGCGTAAAGTCATAACATACATATAATCAAGGATTCAGTTTCAGGCTGAAATGATCAAGCTTTCAATTGAAATAAACAAAATGCTCCACACTCTTATGTAGGTATATGATGACCCGACACATCTTCATATTTATATAGCCAGGAGCAGAAAAATCAATTATTTATTTTGCTTTGAGTGGAAATTTGTTGATATGCTGATTGTTATTCTTATTCATGTACTAACAAACATACCTCTGGCCTTTAAAAAAAAATTCACACAAATTCATTTCCGTCTGTTTTTTCCAACCAACGTTACTTATGTACCTAACCTACCTATGTGAACATAATATGTATAATGTGTACCTATGTATAATTGTATCTCAAATATATCACACGAGGAAGAAAAACGTTTTTACGAAGAGGTAATTTATCATTCAATCCATCTTGAATGAGGGTGCAACTAATGGAATGGGTAGTATACTCGAATAATCCAATCAAAATACTGTCAGAAATCGAAAAGGGTTGACACACCGACCGTATATAGTGTGTATGTCAGCTGTCACAACAGAATATAATTTCGTTATATACAAGGGAGTATATTTATTTTCTCGGTAGTAGGTATAG
Organism: Epistrophe grossulariae; assembly: GCA_929447395.1. Classification (NCBI taxonomy): domain Eukaryota; kingdom Metazoa; phylum Arthropoda; class Insecta; order Diptera; family Syrphidae; genus Epistrophe; species Epistrophe grossulariae. The sequence goes on from OV839568.1 coordinate 45,984,369, forward strand.
TTTTGTCCATATTGCTACACATATTACATTTTTTGCATTCGGGTTTTCGGTTGAAATGATATCTACATTTATATTTAAAACAAAACTGATGTATTAGACAAAATTGCTGACAGGTCCATTTCTACCATAAAGGGACTGAAAGGACTTAATTCCTGGGCGGGAAATTTTTGGAAGGCCCATCAATAATATTAAAACAAAAACAAACGTGTCTGCTAAATTATTTTAGAGGAAATTGTTGGCGGAAAAAATCTAATTTCTCCATACTCCATTTTAGAGGAAAATGTTTTGGCGGAAAAAATCTAATTTCTCCATACCCGACCCATCAGGCAGGACACAACCTGTTCTCGACACTGGCCAATGGGAGAGCATGCGGCAAAGCTAAAGGCATCCCTCACATTTCCCTATGGGGAACACCAGTGACCAGGAACAGGAAATAGTCGTTCATTTCCTCTGTAAATGTCCCGCTTTGGCCAGAAGGAGAGAACAGTCATTTGGTAATGGTAATCATAACCCTTGATCCGTTGAATTCACTCTTATGATGAGGTCTGGTTTCATGGATAGATAAAGAAATTCTTTAAAGACCATGCAGAGGGATCAGACAGAGGTCTCATGAGTTACATCCAAACCTAAGAGATCAAACCATATACGCGTCTCTCAACCAGTCAACAAATTTTTTTGAAAAGCCGATAATTAAATTGACCATAATTTGATACAAATTTTATAATAGTGTCATAAGCTATAGGCTAATAAATATAAAAAAAATTTAAAATGTTGTTAAAAATTTAGTCGATAAGAGTGTTTTTTAGAAATACAAACTAAAATGACATAACCTACAAGATATTGCTTGGAGAAATATAATTATAATGAGGGTATTCACAAGATGATGTAAAACACTGGATAAGTTTACCATTTGGTTAAGTTTACCATTTTGTTAATGAACTGTCAAATTTTGTATGAGAAATAGTTTACACAATTTGGTTAAAATTTTCCAAGGATTTTGCTGGATAAAATTAACCAAATTTTTTTGGTAAACTTAAAGAAACGTCAGTGTGACATTTAGAATTAGGCGTGTTCAGAAATATGATAGATCTATGTATCATAGGAATCTGAGAGAACTAAAAAAAAATCTGCCCGAGTTCTGTAACCATCGCATTGAGACTAGTTGGCGATAAAAGTTGTGAATAAAAACGTAGTTTATACAAAACAAAATAGTTAGGACGTGATGACCATTATTTATCAGCATTGTTAATTTACACAAATCCATATAATGGGCCATATGGATAAACCAAATTAAATGCTTCAACTTGTATTTGTTAAAATATGCTTTCCGAATTGTCATCGAAGTAAAAGGAACCATTTATTTTTTTGATTCCTCTTTTACGAAATTTCACTTTTACTACCAAAAACGAAATGGGACTAGACTGAAGGATAAGTAGATAACCACCGTTATGGGTGCGCCATATAATTTTTCTTGTATTCGCTTATTTTCGTTCGATCACTGCCATGAGTTTGCGACTGTTACAGTTTTACATTTAACACCGAAATCGTTTTCTCATCTAATTCCCGTGAGGCTTAAAAAAAACTGACTTTTGTCGTGAGCTTACATTTTTTTCCGTTCTGAGATATTCAGCTCCGGTTTCAAGTTAGTTTGGGAGAGGTTCTCCATTTTAAAATAACTCAGAAATCTCAACACGCTTATTTGTATACATTTTTTGAAGTTTAATATTTGACGTTTAACGAACAGCTCATTCAATTAGTGCCTGTTTACACAAGCCTTTTACTGAAAGGCGCATCCAATGAGAGAGAAGGATTTTGGGATAGAATCTACCTTTCTCGTCTCTACGCACACATAAATCTACCTGTCTCAGTGGTTGCGCCTAAAAGGCCTGTGTAAACAGGAACTTACACAGCATTTAACCAAATGAATTAAAAGGGCGTTCATGCAAACTTTTGTGTAAATTTATCATTTTACACAATTTGTAAACTTACGACGCACAGTGGGCAGCTCCATAGAGAGCCGTGATATAAAGATTTTTAAGCAACGGGGAAAAATTTTGTTTTTCTCAATTAATACATTATTTTTGATAAGACGTGGAAGAACTTTTTTCAACTATCAAAGTTGATCAATTTGGTGCGAGCAAATAAAAAAACAGATTTTTGAGAGATTTTTTTGTTTAATTTTTTTTCTTATAAACAGATATTGATGAAGGTTTCTCATTTTAAGAAGAAAAATTAAAAAAAAAAAACTTGTTTAAGTATACATATAATGGCAAGATTATAAAAATTAGCTTTTTTCTAAGGTCTCACATGAAACTTAGAGCAACATATTCTGTTTCGGCATTTTTCAACCAGGTCTGTGAGTGCTTCCAGATAAACAGATATTTGGTGAATATAAATCAAAAAAGAAAAGTTCTTGAAAAATGCCGAAAATATTTTTTATGAATTTTTTAAGTTAAAAAGGATTAAAACTACAATTTTTTTTATGGTTATTTAATTAATTATCATTAACCGTTTTTTTTTTTTTTTGCTTTTTTTTTTTTAATTCGTGGCTGCATAGTAAAAAAAACAAGTTTTTCTCTATATTTTTTAATGTGTTTATTTAAATATGGAAATTTATAGGTGGTCAAAACCAAGTATTTCAATGTTCCAGACGAAAACTGGTTTATTTATATTTTAGAAGGCAAGAAAAAAATAATTCGAAGACTAATTGTCTTTGTCACCATGGGGATCTTTCTTAAAAATAAAACTTCATGTTCTGAAAATTCTAGCCACTTAAAACTGAAGCTATAAGACTTTAAGTACCAGCTTAAAAGTAAATGTGATTTCAAAGTTTTCAGAGAGCAATATAGTAGAAAAGTCTTCCAGAAAAGATACGTTCACTGACATTTTAAATCGAATGATGATTTCTTCGGATCCTTCGGTTTCAAGATTAAGTCGAAAACTAATTATAAACAAAAAAAACTTCATCTTGAAACGTTTGAAGTAGAAAATGTATATTATGATTCCGATTAAAAATGCATAAATAAGTTAAAATAAAATTTTGTTATATTATTATTTCTTTAATTTTTTTTCGTCAATACTGTGTTTTATTTATTACTCAATTAAGTGAAGTAATGTTGTTTGAACCAAATAAGATTAATATATGTAAGTTATTTTCATTTTATCAAAAACCTTAAAACTTGAGTTTTTTGGATTTTTGTGGATAAAAAGTTTTTCTCGAATAACTCAAAAACTAATAAAGATTTTTGCACTTGGTTTTCAAAATCTTGCTAAAAATTGGTAAGAACATTGAATATTTAGTAAAAACATACCACTTATAAAAGCAAAATTTTGAAAAAAAAATCAACTTCAAAATAAAAAAACTACGATTTTTTTCAAAATTTTAACTTAAAAATTTTATTTTTCAAAAAATATACACATTAACAACTTTAATGAAAAAACAAATTAATAAATAGAGTATAAGCTTTCCAATTAACTATAGCGGATCACTGTACGACCTTCTGTTAATTTCTAATGTTTTTTTTTTAAACTTTAAGTCAACTTTTCATAAAATTGCTAATCCCGCCTAAACGAAGGGAGCTGGATTCCCCCTCCTGTACAATTAAGCTATATCCAAGAAAAATTCTGCAAAATATCATCTGCGCTTTATTTTGTTATGTTTTGCCTCCAAAGTTCGGCATAAAAAAACAAAATTGTTCCTTTATTATTTTTTTTCTTTATTATTATATTTTCTTTATTTCATAATTTTTTTAATTTCAAAAAAAGAAGCCGCTGTCCATAGCAAAAGGCTGCACTTCTCTCATCGATTGATAGATTAAGACTTACTTACTTCTCTATTGCAATTTTACATTACAGTTATTTTACTTTACAAAAAATGCTTAATAGCTAAATTTTGAAATGAGCTTTCCCACGATTTCATTTGTTGGTTTCAAATAACGGCACGTTTTAAAAGGGTGGGGAAAGAGGGTGTATTCGTTCTGGATATGTTTTGTTTATGTAAACAAAAATGGTGGGAACCCGTCATGGAATTCTAGATGTGCCGTTAGGCTAAGGGGAATGTGGGAGGTGAAGTAAAAATAGGTTTGGATGACGTCTGGGACGTAACTATGTATTAAAAAAAAAAAAAAACTCAACTTTTTCGTGCCTGTTTTGCGTTTAAAAATAATATTTTCTTATACAAAATTTACTCAAATTCAAGATAACACTTCGCTTTCATCATAAAGTCACAAAAAGTTGCAAAACAACACTCAATTCCTAGTGAAAATAATTAATATCACAAAATGGCCTATCTTGCCCCTGCACTGTGCGACGCGACGTTGCGTGAATACCCTTAATATATGTATATACTCAAATAAAGTATGATTTTATTATCCACAACTATGGCCTTGACAAGTTTCCTTGTTAAAATCAATATTGTAGGAGATATTGATCATCATCGATTCGCGTTTTCCAAAATGGCGGATTTGTCCCCCGTCCACCATATAAACTTTTCGAATAGCTTTCTTTCAGGTATCAAGAAATCAGTGTTTTTTTTTTTTTCGTTTCATGAAAAAATCTATCTCCATATCAGTACTATAGAATAGCTGAGCTTGATAGATGTGCCCTATAATTTTTGAGCCATTTGGATTTGAAAATATACCTTCAATGCTTCACACAAAAATATAAGTCATTTTCCTATGGTTTTAAATGTCTCTAACTCATTTTTGGAATTTTGACATTTAAATTATTTTTTTTAAGGACTGCAGCATAGTATTTCCCTTGGAGTCTACTTCAAGCTTTAAGTAAAATATCATAGAAAAAAAAATTATAAAAAAAAAACTCAAAACTATTTCTCCATAAGACTTGCAATAAAGCTGAGTACCCACCTGAAATATCAGCAGTACCTACCTACACTTGGCAATTATTTTTTCTTGCAATTAATTGCTTCGGTTCAAGAGTATATACATACAGATGTATATTGGGACTCATCCAATTTGCAGATTTGTCTACTCAATGAATCGATTTATTGTCAATTGGATAAGATCTCTATAAATTGTTTTCTGTTGAACAATATCTGATAGTTTTATATACATATAATGGTATCTTCTGATGAATTCACACCCAAATAAAATCATAAACTCAAATTAAAGCAAATAATTGGCAGGTTGTCAGCGCAGATTATATGAAGTGTTAAGACCTGATCATGGATATAATAGTGTTAAGCCCTGCAATTAAAACCAAAAAGCATTATGCATGAAGGAATTAATTCGTTGCTGATAGCAATACTGAATTTTTAACACTTTTGCATTAATTGTTGACATCATGTTATGATATAGGATTAAATAGATGATGCAAAGGTTCTCCAATGGATAATGTAACATATTCTGCAAATCGAATTCCCTTTTTGGTCTTCCACAAAAACAAACGACAAAAAGATAGGATTTGCTTCAATTTCCGAAAGAACTAAATTCTGCAAAAAAATCTCACCTTCCTATCGATTTTATATAACCAAGTAATAGCCATTAAAACAGCCCAATTAGGAAATAATCGCCAAAAATCTGGACTTTGGTATTTAGCCTACTCATAGTGTTTTAAAGAAACTGTCAAAAGTCCCCATCGATATGAGTGCTGCTAACAATTTTAGGGGGTGGTTGAAGACCTCCAAAAATGATTTTTTCAAGAATAATTTTCCAATTGTACAGAAAAAATGTCAAGTATTAATTTGTAGCTTAGGAAAATTCCTACAAAAAACATTAATGTAATCTTTTCATAAAAATAACCATTCTAAAAATAAACCAATCGGAATAGTTAAGGGTTTTGCTTTTCTGTATAGTGGGGCGGTTTAGTTCAAAAACTGTGCATTTTGTGATAACATTTTATTGTTGTTGTTGGTACATTATATGAACATATGATTTTCAGATATTGGCTATTTTTCATCCCTTTAGGTGGAACGGGCAAATAAACAAAAGGTATTGAAAAGAGTAAATGAATACAAAAACGCAACGGCAACACTTACAATATCATGTTATAGCTTTCTTTAAAGCCAGTAATTCATTCTTAAATTATATTTTTCAATGAAGTTATTTTATTTATTAAAATAATTTTTTTTAATTTAGTTATTGAATAAATAATTTTTTTTTCTCGTAATTTATCGAATTTTAATTTTCAAAATTAAGAGTTTATAAATCATTTATTTAAAAACTAAGCAATAGAATATCTTAATTAAAAATATAATTAAATACCTAATGAATTACTGGCTTAAAAAAAAACTATAACATGATATTGTAAGTGTTGCAATTGTGTTTTTATATTCATTTATTTTTATGAAAAAAAGTATGTTAATTTTTTTTTGTAGAAAAATTTCTAAACTACAAATTAAATTAGTGTTTGACAGTTTTTCTGTATATAACTTACCATTTAGGAGTTATTCTTGAAAACTCATTTTGGGGGACCATCAACCCCCCGTAAAATTGTTAGCGGCATTCATATCGATGGGGACTTTTGACAGTTTCTTAACCCTCTACCGCATACGAAGCCAATTATGACTTTCTACAGTTAAGTCCCTTTTTTCTCCTGACTTCAATAAAAAAAATTGATCAAAACACAACACGATCCTCTTCTGTGCATTTCTGAGAACAAATAGCTGTGCCTTTGCACAGGTGCACCAAACAAAAAGGAAGATATTCATGGTTGCAGGTCAGTCGGTTACTTGTTGTCATTGAAAACGGAAGTGTGAAAAATGTTCTTATTTCATATAATAATAACATTTGTGTTACGTGAGTTAAGTGGTCATAAAAATATATTTCTGATTGTGTGTCTAATTCTCTTTGAAATGAATACATTTTTTTAAATATTATTTTGCTCGTTTGAAAGGTAAAAGTGTACAAGCCATATTTGGCTATACGTATGCAGTAAGGGGTTGAAAATATTTGTTGAGTTTTTTATTTAAACAAAAAAAATTTTTTTTGGTTTTTAATAAAAAGACGTCTTAAAACAACCAAAAGAAGTCATGTTAAGCATATTTTATTTTTTTCCTCATTAAACAATAATTATTCATGCGGTAGAGGGTTTAGAACATCATGAGGAGGCTATATCGACGGTTAAAGTGCAGAACCTCGACGTAAGTCGTTTTTGCATGTTTTTCAGAAATCAAAATAAATCTGTATGGCGATATATGGTAAGATGATTGAATTTTTCCTTTTTCTGTGAAATGTTCAGAACAATATTCTTACGCTAAAATTGCCAAAAGATGGCTCTTATTCTGATTATTTTTTGTTTGTATTAATAATATTTTTTTATAATTTTTCGACTTACGAGGTCCTACACTTTAACCGTCGATATACCAAAATCCAGCTTTCCGCAGTGTTTTTCCTAGTCAAATGATATATTGACTGAACTATAATTTCTATTTCATTAGAAATGAATACATCAAAAGTAGTTTCAGTTGGTATAGGTACACTAATTCGATTGACCCTGATCTAGCTAAAATAACCCCTTAATTTTCTGTATAATAAAGATACCAGTTTAGACATTTTTTATAGGATAAAATATGTTCATATACTACCTAACTACACATATGTATTATGTATATTGTATATGCATGTATCTTCATAGAATATCCCATCATCGAATAAAACTTTTCACATACAAAATAATATGTGTATAGGATGTATGTATAGCTATTAGCTACAGTGTTTGTGTTGTGCAACATGCAGAGATACATTATTTTTCTATTCAACAAAATACAAAAGGAACCTAACTCCACTATAAGTATATATACCATAAGAAGTTTTAGCCTTATAGCTTCCATATATACTTGTATTCGATTTGAAAAGAGAGCAATAGCAATCGAAGACCCAGCAGTCAAGTAAAGGGTGGACTCGACGTGGACGCATCGTTGAACTTTTCCAATTTGCCATTGATTCAAGAAATACCAGCAACAAAATTACAATAAATTCGGAATTCTATTGCAAATGAGAATTTTCTCTAATTAGCGAACTTCTACGAATGATTACTACCATCACCATCACCACCACCACAGACAGTACAAAGTCCTAACTTCTATATATATAACCTAACCGGGTCGGGTGGGTGAATGGTGGTACATAATAATCAAACAACGACAAAGCCGTAGTTATCCTTCCAAATGGACTTGATTCCTTCCGTTTTGATGTTGCAGCCAAGGATACACACAAGGAATTTCATTTTCACAATTGAATTTCAGTTTTTCACCAAAAAAGAAATTTTGAAGAAGTATGAAGAAGAGAATCCGAAAAGGGTCGGGTTGGGTCGCCTTCGTCCTCCGGTATTTGGGGCCAGTGTGATGGTTAAGCTGGCAAAAGATAGATACTAGATACAAAAAAAAAAAAGGAAAAAACTTTAGATCCTTTGTTGCCACAGTAAAAAGGTTCTTGCATTTGGCGGTCTATGAAAGAGCAACCATAACCATCGCAGCATCTCGTTCTTGGTATAGCGGTATAGGTTTAGATATAGGTAGGTATACATATTTTCAAATGAAAATTGTGTCCACGCGAAAAAGGGATTTGTTGGTCCTTATTTTTTTGTTTGTATTTTTTTTTTGTTGTTGCTGTTGTCGGTGTTGATTAATTTGTCTGGCAAATGAAAAGAAGGATCCGTTTGACTGTTTCTAATGAGGGTATTTTGTTATTTCTTTTGTTATGCCTGATGGTGAAAATATGACCACATCTAAAGTGGAAAATTGGCCTAAGTGGTAAATGACTTTCTAGCTTAGTCATCGTATGGTCATGTTTATTATTTGGATGGAGAAAAAAAAAAAAAAAAAAAAAAAGATGCTCCATTCAAGGACATTATATGCGCCATAGCAAAAGAGAGGAACAGACGTTAAGCTTATTAAATTATTTATTTTTCAACTTAAAAGGATCCAACAGCAGGCACAAAATATTCAGCTTTATATGTGCGGTGGCTTTTTTCGAGCGACAGCAAATATTTTATCATCATTTTCGGTGTCAATTCTCCGACAAACGTTATGAAAATTTCTTGCTTCTTTGAAGGCTGATGTGTACAGTGCTTATATACATATATATGTTTATGAAATTTTTTTGGCCAATTAAAATTAATATACCCCAATGGGCTTACAAATGGAGAAGTAATAGTGTTGTTTGTTGATTGAAAAATAATGAACCAGTCCTTTTTTTTTGCACTCAATAACCGAATTTAAAATTTAAATTAAATTTAGTCTATGGTGCAAAATATTTTGAATGCTTCGAATGACCATTCAAACATCTGTGAATTTAAATGTTTTGAAGTAAATTTATTTTCAAATGTAGAAAATTCTATTTTTGTTCCTGCTGCGTTCCTTTCAGATGTCTGAAATTTTCTATGGCAGGACAGTTATTGAATATTGCTTATTTTATTGACTATTACAATGTAACAAATAATGTGATCGAGTTCATTTTAATGCCAGGCACAATACTTCCAATAGCTTGGTACCTATATCCACTTAATATATATATTGTGGTATTTTATGTGTCATGTCTTTTGTAAAATGTGTGTTGACATAGATAATAATATACGTATAAAATTCAAACTTTGAACTCCAAACTTAAAATATTTAAGAAATTGAAGAAAACTGAACTTTGTATTCAATTTAAAAAAAAACGGGGTCTGGAAATACTTAAATGGAAGCAGAAAATGCATTAATAGATGCTTTCAAGGAAATGTGGCTCTATAAGGGCGAGAAAAATAAAATAAACAAAATTGAAGTTGTACACAGTTAAGTTATTAGTACCTGGGAGACCGAGCTTCGCTCGGCTTTTTCTAATTGAAAAAAGTGAAATATGTATGAGAAATATAGACATGGCAGTTAATATAATAAGAGATACAAAATAATAACAAATATCTATAGATACATAGATATAAAATCTTAGTTTATTTTAAAGAATTTTTTTTAGGATTATCTAAATAGACCTGAAGAAGCACGTAAACACGTGCGAAACGCCGTCTATTTAAAAAAAGCAAGTTAAACAAAGAAGACCTGAAGCCCGCAAAAATAGAATTTAAATACTGTTTTATAAACTCTATAAATAGCGATTAGGAACAAAAGAGACAAAAACACGCCTATTTACGTTTTCACCAAGTAGTCCAGTAGGAACGAAGGAAAATAAATGCAAAAATTATGGTTAATGTTTAAAGCTAAAAACGAAGAACGGGTCGTTTTTCTGTAGAAATATAGGGCATAGGTACTTCGCAGTAAAATATATTTTCAACAATGATTTAAGATAACAATCAATAAGAAGCAATTCCAAATGCTGCATCGTTAGACTTAAAATAGAATTCAGCATACTTTGGCACCTCCTTATAAGGTCTGGATGATACTTATTTTTATTAGCTTTGAAAGTCAGATAGTTAGAACTGTTGCTTTAGCGCCCCCTTTAGTTAAGGGCCTGGGTGATACAACAAAAGTGGGCGTGGAAGGGCGTGGGCGGTTTTTCCAATTTTTTTTTTTATTTTGTTCTTGCTTATCAGTACACTTCCTGATAATTTCATCCAAATCGCTGAAGCCATTTAAAAGATTCCAATATATAACAAAAGTGGGCGTGGCAGTGGCGGATTTAAATAACGCTAAATTCCAAAAAAAATTCTCGTTAAGCTATGCAAACTGCAAATTTCATTCAAATCTGACCGTTCCCGAAAAACCTAAGAAGTAAAAAATTTCATGCAAATCGTTGGATCCGTTTCGGATATTTTTCGTTTTTCAATTTTTCTCACTCATAAGAATGAACTCTAAAACTTTTACTCAGATAGTTTGAGTAGCTTCCGAGAAATAGAAATAATAAAAGTAGTCGTGACATTGGCGGATTTTATTAAAATCAATTTTCAATTTTTTTCTTGTTCATATCTAAAAATAAACTGAAAATTTCGAATTGTGTTCGAGAAACCAAAAACTAATAAAAGTGGGTGTGGCAGTAGGCGAATTCTACATATTTCTTTTAAAATTTTGTTCCTACTTATAAAAGAGAACGCTTACTGAAAATTTTATGCAAATTGTCGGAGCCGTTTCCGATAAACTAAAAACGACAAAAGTGGACGGAGCAGTGGGCGGATTTCACTAAACTTTTCTTAACTTTTTTCTTCTTATTGAGGAGAAAAAACTCTGAAAAATTCATTAAAATGGCTAGTTCCGTTTCCGAGAAACCAAGCAATAATAAAAGTGGGCGTGGCAGTGTGTGGATTTTAGTAAAAGAATTTTTCAATTTTTTGTTATAAGAATAAACTCTTATAACCTCATAACCTCATTTAAATCGTTTGAATTGTTTTCGAGACACTAAGAAATAATAAAAGTGGGCGTGGCAGCAGGCGGATTCTACTTATTTCTTTTTAAATTTTGTTTCAACCTATAAAAGAGAACGGTCTCATAAAATTTCATCTAAGTTGTAAGAGCCGTTTCCGATAAACTAAAAACGAAATAAGTGGGCGGTGCAGTGGGTGTTGCTGTTGGCGGATTTCACTAAACTTTCCTTAACATTTGTCTTCTTATTGAGGAGAAAAAACTCTGAAAAATTCATTAAAATGGCTAGTTCCGTTTCCGAGAAACCAAGCAATAAAAAAAGTGGGCGTGGCAGTGGGTGGATTTTAGTAAAAGAATTTTCCAATTTTTTGTTATAAGAATAAACTCTTATAACCTCATTTAAATCGTTTGAATTGTTTTCGAGACACTAAGAAATAATAAAAGTGGGCGTGGCAGTAGGTGGATTCTACTTATTTCTTTTTAAATTTTGTTCCTACCTATAAAAGAGAACGCTCTCATAAAATTGTATCTAAGTTGTCGGACCCGTTTCCGATAAACTAAAAACGAAATAAGTGGGCGGTGCAGTGGGCGTTGCTGTGGGCGGATTTCACTAAATTTTTCTTAAAATTTTTCTTCTTATTGAGGAGAAAAAAACTCGGAAAAATGTATTAAAATGGCTAGCTTCGTTTCCGAGAAAGCAAGCAATAATAAAAGTGGGCGTGGCAGTGGGTGGATTTTAGTAAAAGAATTTTCCAATTTTTTGTTATAAGAATAAACTCTTATAACCTCATTGAAATCGTTTGAATTGTTTAAGAGAAACTAAGAAATGATAAAAGTGGGCGTGGCAGTCATTGAATTTTGTTACATATATTTTTTTATTTTTTTTCTCGATCATAACAATAAACACTGAAAATTTCATCCGAATCGTTGGAGTCGTTTTCGAATAGCCAATAACTAATAACAGTGGGCGTGGTAGTAGGCGGATTTTACTGATTTTATTTTTTTAATTTTTTTCTTACGCATGAAAGTAAACTCTGAAAATTTTATTCAAATCGCTTGAGCCGTTTCCGAGTAATAAAGATATTTCAGACCGATTCCGTCATACTTAAAAGTAAGAAAAGTGGGCGCGGGGTGGGCGGATTTTACTAAATTTAATTTTTTATTTTTTTTCTCGTTCATCGTAATAAACTCTGAAAATTTTATCAAAATCGTTGGAGCCATTTCCGAGAAACCAAATATATATAAATATATAAATATATAAATATATAAATATACAAGAATAACTCGTTTAAAGTAATAAGATTTGTATAGAACATTTAAAACTATGGGAAAGAATTATTAAAAACACAAATTCCTTCAAATTCCACTCTATTCAATCCCTAAAATTACAATGGGGTTCTTAGAAAAATTGAGAAACCTATAGCTTAAAGCCTAGCAGGTATGCAGATCCTATACGAAATTCTCTTTATTTAGCTAAGCTAAAATCAAGCAAAGCATTTTAGCCGAGAGGTATACGCTGCTCCAGCTAAAAAAATCAAATGTTCGTTTTTTACTGTAAATCACTTATCGTCGAAATTTAGCGCATGACATGATTATTCGGCACATTAATTCTCAGGCTAAATTTTGTCAACATTTTGTGTAAAATATATGTTGTGAAAATAAAACCTAAAGATAAGAATCCACTTTATTTGATTTCATTAGAGGGGTTCACATATGTTTAACGACGTGTCGCCCGACTTGAGTCGTTTTGGCAGTATTAATATTCAACGACTGTGGTAGTCGTATATAACGACTTTTTACGTTCATTTCAACCCATTATCATTTAATCTTATACGAACAAAATTGAAAGAAGATGTAAAATTGAAATTTTTGGTCATTCGACTGCAGTTCGCATTTTATTTGTAAAAAGAAATAATCGAAATAAAGTCCCAAAATGCAAATGAAGTGTTATGTCCCACTAAATAAAAACTACCAAATGATAAAAAGAAACTTTGCCTACACCCAACCTCACACCTACCCCAAATCCTATAGTGTGCCCAAGCAAGGGGTTGCAAGGGGGCAGAATATGCCCCCCGATACATACCTCACTGTCTATTAAAATCGTTGGGACTACCTAATTATTTTATAATGAACTAAGTCCCAAATAAACTATCTCCCAAATTTATGAACTAAGTCCCACCGAAAATATGGTGAGAGTTAGTTCATTTTGGCTATTGGGAGTTAACTCCTTTGGGAGTTAGTTCGTATAGGGCCCGTTTTTGGAAATTCCCACGACACGTTTTTTTATTATTTTAGCATTTTAGGAAAAACATATTTTTCTCAAAAATGGCTACACAGATTCAAAAAAAAATAAAATGAATTTGTAGGCTTTTGGTGAAAAAATAATCTGAAAATTAGTTAATATTAATATTAATGTGCATTGTACACAGTGGCGAGGCGTCATATTATTCATTTCGTTCATGAACGCCTAACTTTCTTATACAAATATTAAAATTTTCTCGTTATCCTAACAACCCACAAAATTATATTACTTATCTGCTAATTTGAGTGAATTTCTCACTCTGTTTCCCAGTTTCCGACTCGTGCAACACTTTCATGCACTCAATTTAAATCAAAACAAACACCACATAGCAACAATAACGTCTCTTTCTTTTGACTTTCAACATCAACTCGTTCACATGATTTGAGAACGAAATGTATCCATTGGAAGTATACACAACAAAACAAAACAGATCACATTTTTGTAGCACCCATTTCGTTCACATGATTTGGAAACGAAATGTATCCACTGAAAGTATACACACAAACAAAAAAGTATAGCTCTCATCGTATCAGCCGATTCGTTCAAATTAGCTGTGAACGAATCCAAGCAAATTTTGCTCAAAGTTCACACTCAGATATGTATATGGTAGAAGTGTAGGCACAATGTGTAGGTACATAATATGCGATATATTTAGATAGGATAGTTGTTGTATGTTGACATTGTTCTATTCGTATTTCGTGCTGGAAGATTATGAACGAAATTGGAATTTGAGTGAATTGAGTTTTTTTTTAATGAAGGTAAGAAAACGATTTTTGTTTAAACTGTAGATTAAATTTTGGAACTTTGTTAAGTAATAATTTTATAATTTGCGTAAAATTTATTTTAAAAAATGACATCAAGTAGGTAGTGAAAAAGTTTTTACGTATACGATTTTATAATTGAAAAACTTTGGAAGAGTCAACAATTTTTTCGTGAAACTTCAGGTGACTTATATGAATTAATTTTTTAAATTAAAACGTTAAACAATTTCTTGAAAGAATTCGAAATGATAATGTCGGGTCAGTTTTTCCAGAAATATTTAAACTTTGTGAGAGATCAGAGAAGTATTAGAACTTTCAATGATTACCATTGAAAAAAAAAATTTGCGACAGAAACAATTGGAAAATTCTTTTCATTAAAATGTATTACAAATATTTTTGAAGTAATAAAGAAGATTTGAATCAGAATTTATGTAATACCAACATAATATGTACCTGTTTATTGTAAACATACAAAAAATTTAAATAAATGAAGTGCACGACCGCATTTTTAATTCACGCTTCGCCACCTAGGAAGTACATTTTTTTTCATTTTCGCTTTCCTAGAAAATAGTTCAAATGATTTTGATCAATTTAGTTTTATGGAGAATGTTTTTAAAAGTTTAAAAGTTTGTATTCCTACAAAAATTAAAAAAAAATTATCTTTGAGTAAAAAAAAAAAAACGTTTCAAATTTTGTTTCGGAAACTCAATACATACACACATATATGGCCAGTTACGGATTCGTTAAAATAACCGAACTCAATATTTTAATCAAACTTGACATGATGTCTGTCTGTCCTTTTTTATAAATTCATTTTTTTTTTTTTACAAAACGGCTACCATTTTATATTAAAAAAAAGTAAAATGGTTTGAAATGGTACCTCACATAGAACCATTTTTTGATTTTCGATTTCCTGAAAAACGTTTCAACTGATTTTGATCAACCTCTTTGTGGAGAATTTTTCAAAAAGATTTAGAATTATTGTAGATATAACAAAATTTTCAAAAATTTTTTTCTTTGGATTTTTGACATCTCAATAATTCGAAAATGACTTGATCGATTTTTATTGAACTTAGCTACAAGAAGTTTTTTTTTAAATTCTTATAAGTAAAAATAACAGTTTTTTTTTAAATTCTTATAAGTAAAAATAACAGTAAGTACCTCCCTTTCTCATCTCATCTCATTTAACTCAAAAACGTATCCTACGATTTTTATTAAAAATTTTATGTGACCTTATAATATTAGTACGATCTACCATATTATTGAAAAAAAAAATGGTATCTCTTATAAAACTTTTTTTTTTGATTTTCGACTATTGAACAAATTTTAATGAAATTTTTTACGCAGGATCTTCTAATTAGTTTGAACAATATTGCTAATCAAAATTAAAAAAGAAAAAAAAATTTGGATTTTTAAAAAAATTTCAAAATTATTTTTTGAAAATTCGATATTTCGAAAATGGGTAGAAGATTTTTTCAAAACTTAGTTTTTATTCCCGTACTAATAAACACTAAAAATTGGCGTTCAAATTTTGTTTCTTAAAAATGTTTTCAAAATTTTATATATAAAAATTAATATGAAGTATTAAAAAAAAAATAAATAATATAATAATGTTTACAATTTTTTTATTTTAAAAAAATCTATTTTTCGAAATAAAGTTAACTTGAACTCGTTAACGCGTTAACTTGAACAAGTACGAAACCATAGGTGCTCAAACTATAGGGTTTTTCAAGTTACTGGATCGACATAAAATTATTATTTTATTTTTACAATTTTTTTATTAATAATTCATTTCTTTTCTAAAACGAAAATAATAATAATAATAT
The DNA here is from genome assembly GCA_929447395.1 of Epistrophe grossulariae. NCBI lineage: Eukaryota > Metazoa > Arthropoda > Insecta > Diptera > Syrphidae > Epistrophe > Epistrophe grossulariae. Next base: position 46,000,506 of record OV839568.1, read on the forward strand.
TTAAAAAAAATTGTAAATGAGACGTTTATAGGACGATTTTTCAAAATTTCTTTTCCTTGATAGGTACGCACTTGTTCAAATAAAATTCTTTTGGAATATGAAGAATAAAACCATAAAAAGAAATACTTAAAACATTTCCTGGAAATTCCCCTTTACAAAAACCATTTTGTAACAACATCTTAGGAAACATTCATAAATTCAAACAATAAACTTTGTTCAATTTACAGAGTTTGCATGAATTTTATTTGTTCAAGTTATAGAGAACTTAATGGAAAAATTCAAGGCATCGAGTCTTCAAAATGGTCTTTTCAAGTTAAAGAATGTCTAAAGAAAAAAAATTATTTGTTGAAGTTATTGGAAAGTTCAAGCTATCGTATTTTCGTTGTTTAAGTTGACGAGATCCCACTTTAAATTAAAAGTACAACCATTTTATTCGTTGATTCAAAATATATAGCTTCCAATGGCCTTCGTCTTCGTTATTAAATGATAAATAATCGAAAAAATATTTGTAAACCTTAATAAATAATAAATTAGGGGTGGTTTTGGTAGTTGTTTTGTAGTATAATGTATGTGAAATAAATTGTTAAATCAATATCAATTTTTATTTTGATTAATGAAAAAAAAATCAAAACAAAAAACATTTTTTGAAAAATCGATATGTATTCATATTTTGAAAAAATTAAAAACTCAAAAATTTAATTTGTTTACATTAAATTGGCCTCTGTCTTTCATATTGGAAAAATTTTTGTTTTGAACGATTTTTATTGAACAATTATATAATAAAATAAAAATAATAAAAAAAAAAAAATTTGTATTTCTGAGACTACATAATAATAACTCCAAGAAAATTCAAAAATCAAATTCAAAAATTGGACCACCCTACTATATAGATAGTCAATATTTAATAATACAATGAAATACAATGAAATGTTATATTTTCAATGCCTTATAAATATTTTTTTGAGACTTAAATTTTTCATAAAAAATAAATTACAATTTCAAAGTAATCATTGTCATTTGCAATCATGCTTTTGTTAAAATGTATGTACCTATTTCTATTCCCATCGAACAGAATATACAAATACGTACACAAAAACTTATATTACTTTCGTTACTATATTTTTCGTTCTTTGAGAAGGAGATTGAGGGAGGTGTTGTGTTGTGTTGTGTTTGAGCTGTGAACAACTTGTTCAATTGTTCACAGGTGTATAGACTGTAATTCACGTTGTTGATGAAGCCTTAAAGAGCATTAAGGGCGTACGCAAGGGGGGGGGGGATAAGGAGCTTCTCCACTTCATAACTCAAATTTATATACTCATGTGGAAATTAAATGATATTGATCATGAGGAATTTTTATTTAAATATAAGAAAATTTGTGTTTTGTTTAAGAGACTCAAAAATTAGGACAAGTTTTGGGTCGGAAAACTGAGATATTTATATTATTCGACTTGTAATTTTTGAATTTTTCTCGCTTAAAAGCCAGTTTTTTCTCCAATTGTTGTTGTTCGAATGGCATGAATTATTGATACGTCTTCAGTCTCTTTATTTGTTAAGAAGATTGCATCTAACTGAAAATATTATATGGGTCGATTTTTTTTCTGGGTTAATCCCATAGATCCTAAGCCGAGCATATATAATTTATTTATTTTTATTTATTTATATAATAACAATTATAAAGTAACTTAATTTTAAGATTTACATCCTTAAAATAATTAAAATTTCTAAAGAAAATTTAATTTTTAAGTGAAATTTTGCTGAATTGACTTTTGAACAATTTTACCCCCTTCGATTGAAACCTAGTATACGCCCTTGAAAGGCATGCAAACCCATAACAAGTTATAGGCAGGTGTGATGAATGGGGTTATTTTTTTTTTTTTACTTTGTATAGATTCCAATTTTGCATCCATTGGGTATAGCGCGCATTCGAGGGCTTGCAGACTTGTATATAAAGACCTTTGGCGGATATTAAAATTCTGAAAACGAAATGAAAATTCTATAGTTCTGCACTTGCTTTAAAGAAATACCAAACCACGGTTATATGGAGGTTTCTCTCTATTCATCCTATAAGAACTATGAATACTGCGGTATAGAGTTTCCAAGAGGAATTTTGAGAAATGTTTTTAAAAGTTTTTGTGAAATTATTTTAACTTAAGGTTTTTCTACAATTGTATACCCAACTTTTCTGAAGAAAAAATGGTCCAAAAAAACTACAGAATAAAAATAACTAATTATGATTGACTAATATCTTGATTTATTAGTTGCTATGTTAATTCTAACGTAATCGACTCGATTAAAATAAATTGTTTAAAATAAAAAGCTTATAAAAGGTTATATTAATGGAGAAACTTGGTAAGGATTCGCAATTTTGAAGATCGTTTATGGTAAAAAAAATATGTGCACGACTGGGTCGCACGAACTTGCTCTTATGTACGATCACACTGTGTTTTAAAAGTTTTAATATTACAAAAACTATATTTTATTTTATAAAATATAAATTAGTTATGGGAGCCTGCTTAAAACGTAGTTAAGTTTAAGGTTGTATAATGATTGTAGGTACATTTATTTATGAACAATATAGCACCGTGTTGCAAATATGCATGGAACTTACAGTTTAGACTGAAAAATTGTAAAAAAAAAATATGTAATTAAAAATAAATTGATTAAACAACCTCTGACACCAATGCGATGTACATCATCCGACTTCTTAAGGAAATCTCAATTTATGAGAAAAAAAATTGAAAATCGTTGTTTTAAAACAAAATAGTTTTTATTTATATATTATGTATGTAGGTATACAATTTTGAAAAAATTAAAAAAAAAAAAATGGCACACAATTTTTTATTCTTTATTATTGCGGAGTTAAAAAATTAGTTAAAAAAAATATTATTTACCCATTTTCGAAATATGGAATTTTCAAAAAATAATTTTGAAAATATTTTTAAAAACCAATTATTTTTTTTTCAAAAATTTGGTATGCAATATTATTTGAACTTATTTGAAGCCTTTGTGCAAAATAATTCATTAAAATCAGTTCAACTGATAATGAGATAGTCGAAAATAAAAAAAATGGTTCTATGAGAGGTACCTACCATTTTTAGACGACAGATAATTTTTTTCCAATAATATGATAGATCGTATTTTTATCAAAATCGTAGGAGCCGTTGTTGAGAAAAATGAGATTTTCAATACCTGTTTTTAAACATTTGTATGGGAGCTACCGTTATTTTTGGCTATAGAAATAATTTTCATTTAAAATCTGCTAGATTATGTTAAAAAACTGCCGGATGCCAAGTTTAATATAAATTGACCGAGTCGTTTTCGAATTATTAAGTTCTCAAAAAAATGTTTTGAAACTTTTTTTAAAAATTAAAAAAAAAAAAAGTTGGAAAATTTTGGTATACAAAACTTTTAAAAATTTTTCAAACATTCTCCATAAAAAAATTGTTCAATACCAGTTGAACTATTTTTGAGAAAATCGAAAATAAAAAAAATGGTTCTGTGGGAGGTACCATTTGTAACCATTTTTCGGAAATTTTTTTATAAAATCGTTGCCTTTTTGTAAAAAAAATTACTGAATTTTTTTTTTTTTAAGTTATGGGCACGTTTTTGAGAAAAATAAGATTTTCATTTTTTTGCTAACAAAAATTTGTACGACAGTTACCGTTATTGTTGGTCTTTAAAAAAATGAAAAAAACGGGTGGGGGGAATGCCCAAAAAACGCTAGGTACCAACTTTGAAGAAAATCGACCAACCCGTTTAGGCTACAGCCGAAAGGACAGACATACAGACGGACAGAATTGCGAGACACACTTTTTTCGACTTCATCATCATAATTTCAACTTTGATCAAAATCCTGAGTTCGATTTTTTAGGAATCCATAACTTACCATATATAGTACCTTTATATAAATAAAAAATAAAAAAGGAACGGCAAATAAAAAAGGAATTGTTGTAAACCTACCTGTTTAAGATGAGCTGAAGCTTAAAAACAAAATTCGAATTTCACTATATGGAACCGCATTTAAATGCTCTATACCAAATTTTGAGCAAATCGGTTCAGTTTAGGCTTTTGCTCAAATTAGAGTGAATATAGACAAACAGGCCGCGTGCACACTTTTTTAGACTTTTCCAATCATCATAGTATTAATTTTAATTAATACCAGGAATTTAAAAAAAAAAAAAACCATTTTTGCATTATAAAGTAAAAAAGTATCTATACTAAGAACCTATTATTAATAATTTTTAACAAAATTTGTTGACATTTTCGTTATTTTTTCGAGCTAAGAAAATTCTATTTTGCCTTTATGTGAACCGATTCATTAAAAACTATAAGTTCAAAATTTTAATAAAATCGTTTTATTCTGCAGGTTGAGGTACAGACAGAAAAACAGTCCAATATAAATTTCAAAATTTATCTTCTTCTAACCATAGAAACATCATCAAAAAATAATGAGTACACAATTTTTTTTTCTGCTTCAAATTCTGATTGACTCTTTAGAGTACGGTACGAACAAGAGTATTCGAAACTTAATAAAATTGAAGCCGGTGTAACACAAGGAAATGTCCTAGGACCAACACTTTATTTCTAATATATGTACTAGGAATATTCCTTATAAAAGTGGCAATGTGGGTGAAAGCACTGGTACCAATACCCTTGCTTTTTTGTGTGTTTTGAGACATTAAGGAACAAAAAAATCCTAAATTCAACCAATACCAATTTTGTATGATCGAAAATCCTAGATTAACTGTGTATAAATAAATATAATAAATAAAATGTGTAATTATAAAATTAAATGTAGTGTCGTACTGTCGTACTGTCAAAATTAGGATAATTATTATATAGACCTTGTCTTACTTTGTTGTCTACATATTCTTCTAGATTTGTTATTTTATTTTAAAATGATACCTTTGGCATCCATGATCGGAAATGATTGTTTATTTTGAGTTTACAGTTTGCTTTCGACGGCCGCCGCACCGCATCGCAATACATTGCTTGATGGTTTGTTCGTATTCCGCACCGTGCAAGGGTTATACGTATTGTGTTTTGTCTTCACACGCGAAAATTGACAATATCTTCTCTTGTTAAGTGGAGGTTCTGACATGTCATGTGTAGATATTGTGTTCAGGGTTGTTTGTTGAGTCGAGAGGTTATTTTTTTTTTATTATTGTAGGAGAATGATGCTTAATGGGGCTTGTGATGGTTATAGAAATGTATGCATATGTATATTGAAAAGCTATGACATGCACAATGCACATGCAGTATTTGCTTTGAAGTCCAAGTTATACAGTTTATACATGTGTATGCCTTTTGTTGCATCAATCAATGTTGCACATATGTTTATGTGGCATTTGTATATCGATTGATGTTGTGTGTATAGTACTTCTGTTGTCGATGGTACTGTTCAAGTGATAAGTGGAACGCTAAAACACATGCAGAAGCAAACCACTTTTTATACACTCGAGGCTTGTTTTTTTTTTTTTTTTTTGCTCTTTTGCGGAAATGATGGGTTCGAAAGAAGTTGTTGAGGGAAATGAATTCTGTCAATTGAATAAAATCAATGCAACAGATGAAGGATGTTTCCCTGAAAGATGTCAATTGAAAAGGCTGCAGCATACATAATAAATAAAACATCCTGTGAATGAATGTTAAGTGAACTGCATATTTATGAAATGACATAGAATAACATCAGGGGACATATATACATATACAAAAATATAAATGAACATGAAATGGTTTGAATAATATTTTCTTCTTGTTTCTCATTTGGAAAACAATAGTCGGGGGCATTGTATAAAATTCGCAGTTATCTACATAGTGAGCTTTCATTAAGTTCATTTCTAAAAAACTAAAACTAGAAAACAGAATGTAGGGATTTTTTGGCATTTTTTACCTGCAATCAAAAATTATGAATTTATTTAGTTTCATTTTAATAAAATGTTGTTCATTTGGTAGGCTCTCACCGAATTAAGTCTTTTTAATTTAACTCTGGACATTTTTATCGGCAAACCATTTCTTGATACAATGAAACCCGCTTTAGAGAAACGGAAACATGGATTTTTCAACTAAACCGCTTACTGGCTGAACACAATGGATACGGAGCTGCAACTGGAAGCTGCAACTGAATAGCTGTCAAAATATTGAATACACACAAATTCAATGTTACGAACACAACGCAACGCAACTGCAGTCGGTACTGCAAAGGTTCACCAACTTTTAACTTTTTCACGTGCAGCACTTCTGACGTTTCAATTTATATGAAAAAAAAAGAGCCGGAAAAAAATATTGACGTTTTTAGTGCTCATTTGTGTCGCGAAAAAAAATATTAATTAAAAGAAAATTATTGGAAATAAAAAAAGTAAATAATTATCTCGTGGTTGTTTTTTTTCCTTTAAAATATATAAAAAGCTGTACAGCTCATTGTGGGCAGATAAAAAAAAACGACGTACGACATTTTTTTAAAGCAGTTGCAGCTGCAGCTTCGATTCCAGTTGCTGCAATAGGGCATTGGATAAGTAAAAAAAAAATCACACAACCGCATTTTAAAATTCTATTATATAAGCGCGAATTTAAAGTTAGAAAAAATTGAATTTATCTTTTGGAGTTAACATGAAAAAATTTAAATAAAAAAGTGTTTAAAAGGTTTTTTTTTTAATAATACAAATTATATTTATACTATACTACTGAAATACATCAGCCAAGTAGAAGACTTAGATTTTAATGGACTTTGTTGAATTATTGATTCAAAATAGCTTTTAACGGCCTTTAAGTCCTACAAAAAAATAGTTTTTTTTCTCTTTTTTTTTTTGAAAAATATATAATTTAACTGAAAATATGTTTCAGGCATCCGGATTTTTCAATAAAGCAAGTTTTGCTTAAGCGGAGTGTTTTATTGATAATTGGTCGACAAATACTCGGGGATCAAAAAAGTTTTTCAGATAGACGGGTTTTTCTCTGAAGTGGGTTTCTCTTAAGCAGATTTTACTGTACCAGGAAAAGAGAAATTGGATTTCGAAGATTCTTGAGATTGTTCCAAATCATAGCTTTTGAACCCATGAAGATAACATTACAATTTTTTCTTCTTTAAGGGAAATTTAAGAAAATTAATATACAAGGTGATTCGTAATTTTACAACCAAGTTTGTTGAAAAATATGTTAGATGGTATAGATATAAACTTACATAAAAAATTTAATCCAAATTTTAGGAGCAGTTTTTGAGAAAAATTAGATTTTCCTAACCGGTTTTTAAACACTTGTAATTAAGTAGGTACCTAACGTTATTTTTGGTTACAAGAATAATATTCACTTGAGATCTGATAAATAATCTTAAAAAACTACTATAAGCCTAATTTAATAAAAATCGATCAAGTCATTTTCGAATTATTAAGTTCTCAAAAAAAAAATTTTGAAACTTTTTTTTAAAAGTCCAAAAATATTTTTTCGAAAATTTTGGGAAGTTCTTTCAAAACTTTTTTTGTACATTTTTCATAAAAAAAATTGATCAAAATCAGCTTACCCGTTTTTGAGAAAATCGAAAATCAAAAAAATAGTTCTTTGTGGAACCTCACATTGAACAACCATTTTTTCAGACATTTTTATTTTATAAAATGATAGCCTTTTAAAAAAATTTACTGATTTTTTTTTTTAAGTTATGGACACGTTTTTGAGAAAAACAAATTTTTCATTTTTTGCTAAAAAAAAAAACTTGTAGGGCAGCTACTGTTATACATATTTGGTTCTAAAAAAATGAAAAAACGTGTCGGAGGAATGCCCAAAAACGAAGTTTGAAGAAAATCGACCCACCCATTTATTGGCTGAACACAATAAAATATAAATATAATAAATATAAATATAAATATAAATATAAATATAAATATAAATATAAATATAAATATAAATATAAATATAAATATAAATATAAATATAAATATAAATATAAATATAAATATAAATATAAATATAAATATAAATATAAATATAAATATAAATATAAATATAAATATAAATATAAATATAAATATAAATATAAATATAAATATAAATATAAATATAAATATAAATATAAATATAAATATAAATATAAATATAAATATAAATATAAATATAAATATAAATATAAATATAAATATAAATATAAATATAAATATAAATATAAATATAAATATAAATATAAATATAAATATAAATATAAATATAAATATAAATATAAATATAAATATAAATATAAATATAAATATAAATATAAATATAAATATAAATATAAATATAAATATAAATATAAATAGAAATATAAATATAAATATAAATATAAATATAAATATAAATATAAATATAAATATAAATATAAATATAAATATAAATATAAATATAAATATAAATATAAATATAAATATAAATATAAATATAAATATAAATATAAATATAAATATAAATATAAATATAAATATAAATATAAATATAAATATAAATATAAATATAAATATAAATATAAATATAAATATAAATATAAATATAAATATAAATATAAATATAAATATAAATATAAATATAAATATAAATATAAATATAAATATAAATATAAATATAAATATAAATATAAATATAAATATAAATATAAATATAAATATAAATATAAATATAAATATAAATATAAATATAAATATAAATATAAATATAAATATAAATATAAATATAAATATAAATATAAATATAAATATAAATATAAATATAAATATAAATATAAATATAAATATAAATATAAATATAAATATAAATATAAATATAAATATAAATATAAATATAAATATAAATATAAATATAAATATAAATATAAATATAAATATAAATATAAATATAAATATAAATATAAATATAAATATAAATATAAATATAAATATAAATATAAATATAAATATAAATATAAATATAAATATAAATATAAATATAAATATAAATATAAATATAAATATAAATATAAATATAAATATAAATATAAATATAAATATAAATATAAATATAAATATAAATATAAATATAAATATAAATATAAATATAAATATAAATATAAATATAAATATAAATATAAATATAAATATAAATATAAATATAAATATAAATATAAATATAAATATAAATATAAATATAAATATAAATATAAATATAAATATAAATATACACAAAAACAATGCTACGAACAGAAGGGAATGCAATTGCAAATGGAGGTGCAGTCGGAGCCGCAATGGTTTGAGAACTTTTAACTTTCACGTTCAGCACTTTTGACGTTTCAATTTATATGAAGAAAAAAAGAGCAGGACAAAAATATTGAAGATTAATTGTGTCGCGAAAAAACTTATAGCCCTATTCTGACAAACCTCACTGATACCTCACAAGTCACAACAACCTCACAAGGAAAGGTGAAATCGATTTTGTGAGGTTTTCGTACCCTCACAACTGTGAGCCTCACAAAAACTATCGAAATTGTGATCTCCTTTTGAGAACCTCACAACAACCTCACAAGAAATCAACCTCACAAAGGCTTCTGACTTGTGAGTTGTGAGCCCTCACAACGCCAGAATAGCCCTGTTAGTAATTAAAAGAATAATATTGGAAAAAAAGTGAATAATAAACTCGTGAATATTTTTTTTTATCTTTAAAATATACAAAAAGCTGTAGAGCTCATTGTGGGCCTATAACGTATGACATTTTTTTAAAGCAATTGCAGCTGCGGCTTGGATTCCAGTTGCAACAGGACAGAATATAGAGACAGATAGAATTGCGAAAGTCACTTTTTTCGAATTCACTATCATCGTAATGTCAAGTTTCATCAAAATCTCGAGTTAGATTTTTTTCACAAATCCATAACTTGCTATATACCTAGTGCCAAAATCATTATATATCACAAGTAAAAACTTATTAAAATTGTAAGAGCTGTTTTCGAGATAAATAAGCTTTACTTTAGTCAGGCCTCGTATTTGTTCAATTTTTTTTTTATTGTATAACTTTTTAAAAATGTATTTGTTTTTCGTTTTTAATCTTTTTTTTGTCAAGACCATCTAAAACGCTAAGACTCCTCAATTTCAGTCCAAAAACTACGGTAGATATTTCCTCGGAAATACCTGCAATGAAATGAAAGAAGTTATAGATCCAGACTTTTCGCTGCCCGTGACATGCTCCATTTATTGCTTGGGAACTTAAATCCATAGTTGAAATTCGATCCAAAGGCCTTTTGTACTGCATAGGTTTATCAAAATTCTAAATTACAGAACAATTTTAGTTTTTTAAATCAATTAAATAAACTAGACTGTGATACCTTCACTTTGGTTATTTGATTTTAAAATCAAAAATATCATATAGTTTGAATTAAATTTCAATTGAAATGAAATCACATTAACACCATCTATAGCTCATCCTCAAAATAATGAATTTATCGGTTGGCAAAGTGTATAGAAATTCCCCAGAGGATTTATTGAAATTGTTAACCATTTGATAGCTTGACAGAGGGACAGTGTTAGTTGAAGTGATTGATATTGATTAGAGAATATTGTTGAGTGTGAAAAATCATAATATCGTCTACACAACACACATAAAAAAAAACCCTTTTGCATTGAAATTGGATCCTATTTTTTTTTTATAACTTTTAGTCAACAAAAATCACAAAAAAAATATAAATATATGTATTTACACTTGTTATTTTATTTATTTTATCATTTCAGTGATAAAAATTAATTAAATCAAATTTTAAAGTAAATTGATTTATCGATTAAAATTAAATTTTCACAAGATACGTTTAAATATAATCAAATTTACATACTTTATAATGATTTTCAGATTTGATGCAAATAGATTAATGCAACAAAATGCTTGTGGATTTGTATATTTAATACTCTAAGCCCATAGTAATAGTATTGAGGTTTCATAATGGCTTCGCTATTGTAAATTACTAAATGTCAACCATCTACTTTAACATCTTATAAATACGCACGTGTTTTGTAATTTCGTCACATCAGGGTGTAATTAAACATTGAAGGAATGAAATAGCATCTCAAAGTGTCAGTAGGTATATGCCAAACTGACATTCTGAGTTATTGTCTCAAATTAAATTGACCAGACTGCCGAAAATATTAATTTAAGATGAAGATTGATGAACGACAAGAACATATTGGTATACCTTTTAGGTACATACATACATATATAGTAAAATTAATGTGAGGTTGTAAAACAAATGTTTTGCCATATTGCCATAGAATTTCAGGACATGACATTTTGTACGAAAAATATTTTTTAATATAAAAAATATTCACACTAACTAAACTTTACATTAATATATATAATTTATCAACTTTAAACCTTTAAACATTAATAATGTACATAATATGTAGGTTAGGTATAGATATATCGAGTTCTTAAAAAGTCTGTTTAAACTTTTTTTTTTTTTTTAAGTGTGTGTCACCTTTCTCGTGATGTCTAATTTAACAGACCGAGAGCCCAAAGCCCAAGTGAATCGGTGATTGTTAAAACAACATAAGTAACACATTTTTCGAAATCACTTTTATTATGTTTTTGCACTGCTTAGGGGTAGAGCTATAGGTTGAGAGCAAAACTAACATAAATTTATACCTGAAACACACAGAAATTCGAGCGCGAAATCGGCATTGTCAATACGGCCGCGCGGTAAAAATATAAGGTTTTTTGTCTCTCCTGTAAAAAAAACAAAAATGTCACTTATGTTGTTTTTACAATCACCGATTCAAGTGGGAATGATACCAAAAATTCACTGGATTTTTTATATATAGATCTTAACTTTTCTTATATATCCAAATATGAAAGTCTTGCATTTCGTGATTGGGGACTTTGTCGGTAATGTTGCATTAAAAATGCCTTTTTTTTAAAGCCCAGATAAAAAGTGTAGAACTAAATCATTATTTAAACTTAATAAAGATCTCAGCGCCCTAGACATGAAAATGGGGGTCCAAGCAGGGCTGGCCTCAGCCAAACTTGCTCCCTGTGCAAGATTTGTAGAAAGAGTCCCTTTTTTATATTTGCACACATAAATATACACTGATACACATGCATAAGACTTTTCCATATTACCCCGAGCATAAAAAGAGATACAAAATGCCATTTTCTTCATCTGACACGATATAAGTAGATATGATGATTTCTGTGAAGAAAAGTAATGTATCCTTTCATCAGCAAACGACTTTTGTCATACATTCAGCTGAGCATGAAAAGTGTCTGAATTTAAAAAAATTCCCTTAGAAAAAATAAAAGTCACAGTATATGTTCATGCTGTGGTTTTTATAACAGTCGATAATCATTGACTATAATAGTTTGCTTATTAGAGACGCATTTTGGAGTTGAGGTCACTTGAACTTTTAATTGAATTAAATTCAATCGCTCCAACTAAGCAGAAATATTTTTCTAATTTATAAATGAAAGAGGTAGTGATTAAGCATCCCCCAATTCCCTAGTGTTTTCACTTTTCACTACTAAATTTTCATCATAATTTTCATCTAAAATATTGAGCTGATCAATAACCAAGTAACACTCATTTAGTGATTTCTTGTTTGAATATTCATCACATTTTTCATCGGCAAATATTGAGGTAGTGAAAAAAAAGTCCAAATTTTTTCATAAAAGAATTTTTATCATATTTTTCATCTAAAATTAATTATCTGATGAATAAGAAAGTTACTTTTGTTTTGTGATTTCTTTGTGGAGTATTCATCATATTTTTCATCGGAGTCCTCAGTCCAAGTGGTGAATAAGAAACTTCCAAAGAAGTAGTTCTTTAGTTGTGGAATTTTCATCGAGAAAGTGGCATGTGAATTGCAATTTTTATGAAGAGGCTCATAAAGAAGGGATTTTTTGAAATTTGAATAGGGTAAAATAGATTACAATGGTCAAGGGTTCAGAAACTAACTTCTAAACAGATGGTCGTAGACTATTTATTTATTTTTATTCGATAGATTATTTAAAATTCCTGAACTTAACTTAAAAAAAAATTCGAAAAAATCTAAAAAGTGAGATATAAATTTTTGAAAGTTCAAAATTGAAAAATTGGGACATTCCTAAAAATCCGGGTCAAGTCCGATTGAAATAAATTTTACACCTCCGGAAAGGTAATTAAATGGCGTTTTTCTTTTTTGGCTCGGAGAGCTCTGAGCAGAGGCTGAGCGATCAGAGCAAATCTCCGAGGAGATTATGATCAGAGCCCTCAGATTTAATTATGAAACACACTTGAGCACTGAGCTGTAATATGCTTAGTAAACTGTCAAGTTATACATACAAATTGTATGAAGTTGGCTTCGCTCAGCGTTTCGTTATTTTGGTCATTTTATTCTGAGGACACAGAGCATGCTCCGACCTAGCTCCGATGGAAAAAAGAAACAGGACTTATGTGCTCTGATTTGTCTGATTTATTTTCCACAGCTCAGTGATCTGCTCTGAGGTAAAAAGCACGAAAAAAAATTATTAATGTTTCAGAAAATTTTTATTTTATTTTTTTATACCATATTTCATGTTTTTGGGTCAATTTTGAACAGTTTTTTAGCGTTCAGTTAAATGCTTATATTATCTTAGGATCCAATTGACGGATTTTCAAAATTTAAGTACATTTTTAAAGCCAGAATGACAGGCTTGTACCAGCAATTTTTTGAGAATACATTTTATCAAGTCAAATGCAATGAGGAAGAGGAATACAGAAAAGAGTTTGATGCTAAGAATTTACTGGTGGGAGGGAGTCTAAAGACGGTGGAGCGTGTGCAATAAAAAAACCATAACCTTGGCAAATTGGGTTCGCATCGAGAAAAAATTTACTTATGTAGGTATGCACGTTTGTAGTATGTATTATTAATTAAGAAAAGTAAATATTGTGTAGGTAATATCTTTTTTTAAGTGCAAACGAATCAATTTATTATAAGTACCTATCTTTATAAACCTATCTTTTGTAACATTTATTTATTAAAATTTTTTGCTCTTTTCAATATTTTCAACTCATCGGCTTAAAATTGTGGTCCAATAACTTTTCACTTAGAAACTAAAACCATTTGTTTGTGATGTCATAAAATAATAACTTAGGAAATGGATTATACAAGCTAAATAAAATTTTTAAGAGTGAATGCGGCCTCATATCGCTTTGGTCCCAGGACCCCCAAATGTCTTAAGACGCCTATGCATGCCCATGTTAAATTCCTCAACGTATTCTGCACAAAAGAAGCGTATGCAGTTCCCTTTCCTCAAGGAAAAAGCGGGTTATTCACCATTGAATTTTTAGAAACTTCCCACTGAGCCTGTTCTCTTTTTCGAAAATATTTTTGTTGTTGTTTTTTTTTTCGTATAGATGAGAAGTCTAGGTACAGTGTATAGTAAAAAACCTACACTTTCTAGCCCATATGATTCAGTATAAATAAGTTTTTTTCTTTGTCATATTTTGCCACGTTAATTTTGGGACTTATAGTGTGTATATGAAATAAAACTTGGATAGTGAGGTGGTGCTGAGATTTTTAATTTTTTTCTTTTGTACGAACAGGGTGGAATATTTTGAGATTAGGCAGGTTAGATTGAACTTCATAAGGTCTAGTGTCTTTAATTTTACGATATTTCGAGTTAAATTCTCCTTGAATGCAACAATGAAAGTGATGTTAATTGACGGAATAAAGAATGGGCAAGTCTAATAAACTGACATTCTAGTATGAATAATACAATAAAAAAATAATAATGAAAATGATGTTAGTTTATTGTGTGCAAGAAATGATGAATGTTAATTTGGGATTATTTGAACAAGTTTTGTCGTTAAAATGCAAATGGCAGTACATATTTGACTGCGCAGGATCAGATTACATTTTCTTGTTCCTGGTAATGTGCCCCCAGAATTTTGCGCCCTGTGAATTTGCACATCTAGAACATATGGTTGGTTCGGCCCTGGGCCCAAGACGTCTTGCATGGGATCTTTTGCATCCAAGACGAACCCAAAGATGAGTATGAAACCGGTCTCTAAATAAGGGGTGGAATCGTGTAAGGTGATTTGCGATAAGTGAGAGTCACATTCAAACAATTCAGTCTGTGTAAGATGACATCACATTTGATAGCTAAAGAGCTATCACATCAAAAATGTGATTGTCATTTTCCAACAAATTTGACGTTTCTGCCACAGTACGACTAGAGTTACCACCAGTCTACGAAAATTGAACAACTTTTTCAGAGTTCTTTTTTGTACCATTCATACAAACAAAAATAAACATTCTTATGATCAAAAAAGTTTACTATACATTCCGGAAGATGAAGAAAAAATAAGAAATATATCGCAAGGACGTCATTTTCGATATATATTTTCGATAGTTCAATACAAATATTTGACACATTCACCATGGCAACCACGTTTTTGAGAAATTCCATTGGAAAGTATTCAATTCAATTGAATTGAGTTGAATCACCTTACCCAGACGGTAAACTAAATGACAATCACATGTGACTATGGTTGATGTGACAATCATTTATCACCTTAGCCGATTCCACCCAAGGTTTTTTTATTTTCAGTCCAAACAGAATTTTTTAGCATTTTGATGTATCTCAAGCAAAGACTTCTTTATGATCCAGCACTTAACCCCAAGAGCAGTAAAAAACTTGGATAAGGAAATATATTATCCATCAAAAATATTTTTTTTATTATTTGATTCAATATCATTGTTTCTTTATATATACATTTCATTTTTAACTAACTTTATTTAATAATTCTTTAAATGAAATTAAATGACAGGTCAGATAAATATGTATTTATTTAAAAATACATATGTATTTATGTATGTATATAAAAAAACATATTAATTTTGAAGTTGTCTATATGACCTATCTCAAACAAGCCTATATTGTTTGTACTATACAAACCTTTGATTAAATGTGATGCGGTCCAGACGTATAATGGTAGGTATATGCTCTTATATACTACGATTATTTGGAGTATTTATTTTGGTTAAAAATAAAAATCGAAATGGACAGGAAAAAAAAAACAACAAAAAAAACCACAATATGTGTACCTGACGCATATCGGAAATCCGTTTAACAGATGACACAATTGGTGGTGCGTTTGGCAATAATATACATTTAACCCTACAGTTGTGGTTTAAATATACAATATACCTACATGCATATACTTTGCACAATGTGTTCTTTCATTTATGGCATAAAGTAAATTGAATTTTCCTTATATTATTAATTTTCGTAGGTTTTTTTCATTAAAAATAAAAAAATAAAAAATTACATACTTTAATTTAACTCAAATATGTACATTAAAACGATATATTTTTTATTATTATATTGACACTATGTATTTATATTTCAAAATAAAATGCCAACAAAAATATGAAGTAAGTTTGGTTTAATTGATTGAAGCGACAAAGTTTTTAATTAAATATAGAATTTTTTTTTTCTCATTACAAAATTAAATTTTGAAAATTGAAATTGGTTCTTAGTTTTTTTTGTTATATCGTGTTAATACATAATATTTACATATCGTGGTCGGTTAATTCAACTGAAATCTATCACAAGTCAGAAAATGCGAGTTTTGAGTCGAAAAAAAATTTTGTTTAAACTCAATTCGGAGCACATGCGCTTCATCTTCTAAAGTTAAACGAAAAAAATTTTTTTCTTCGAAGTGATTGGGCGGCAGGTTATTCCCAAAAAAAAATCCTTCCTCAAATCAAAGAAATAGAATCGTTGAAAAAAATGACGATATGACCAGGGCCGAACAAACAATATGTGCAAGATGTGCAAATGCACAGGGCGCAAAATTCTGGGGGCGCATAACCAGAAGCAAAAAAATGTAATCCGATCTTGCGCAAACAAATATGAACCGTCATTTGCACTCTAACCATAAAACTTGTTCAAATAATCCCAAAATAATATCCATCACAACTGTGCTAAGAATTATTTCTTGCACACTATAAACTAACATCACTTTCATTGTTGCATTCAAGGAGAATTTAACTCAAAATATCGTGAAATTAATGATCCCAATGAATATTGGATGTGTGCAAATATAAAAAAGGGCGCCTTCTACAAATCTTGCACAGGGCGCAAGTTCGGCTGAGGCCAGCCCTGGATATGACATCCCCGTGGTTCTTCTGAGCATTTATAGTGGTGGCTTTATGTTTTTTGTGTTAAATATGGTTGACTTTCTGTATCACGTGGTGTCACTCTACTCCAGCTTTAACTCAAGTTTCAGCCTTGATTTTTCGCACGGAAGGGATGTGGTTGTAGAAATATGGCTTTTTCATCTACCAACCAAACTAAAGAACATATCTATACACTGGAAAAAATTCCGCTAAAGCAAAGTTTTTATCTAATTCCTATAAGGCTATTTTGTTTTTAAATATCTCAATTTTGGAACAAGGTATTTGATTTTGTGAAAACATTTTTGTTTTTTTTTTTTTAATTTCTTGAAAAGGAACAGTTTTTTTTGGACAAATCTGCGAAAAACAGTGATTGGAATTTTTTTTTTTTAAAAGCTATAGTTTTCTAGATTTTTGTAAAGGATTGAATTTCGACCCTTTCAGCCCACAAAGTCAAGAGGAGTGGTATAAAATCCAAAGCTCTTCATCGAAATTAATTTGTCTGAAGTCAATAGCCGCGTTTTGTTATCTATGGGTCTGGTTTAACACGTAATACAAAAACAAATTTGGATCTAGGTTTCTATCGGGGTTTTATATATGGAACCAGAAATAAGTTCTTACTCTGGCGGGCAGACGGCTCTTCGGGCGCTATGCAATAACGCCAAAAAAAATTGGAAATATCGCCCAAATTTATATTTTTCTAAATCTTAAGTTGGAAATATCGCCAAATATTTTCAATGTAAATTGTTTTTGTAAAATTTGGGCGTTATTTCTTCAATTTTGGGCGATATTTCCAAAGTGAAATTTCAATAATAAGATAATCTTAAAAAAAAACGCGGCGCAAAAACGTGACGTATGTATGGGGGGGCATGTTGCCCCCCTGCAACCTCCCTGAGTGGCCACACTATAGGATTTCGGGTAGTTGCGAGGCTGGGTGTATGCAAAGTCGGTTTTGAATTCAAAGAATCTGGATTTAAAAAAAACTTATGCATACACCCAGCCTCGCAACCACACCAAATCCTATAATGTGCCCAAGCAGGGGGGCAGCATGCCCACCGATACATACCTCAGTGTTTATACGCCGCCGGTTTAATTTTCAAAAATCCATGTTGTAAATGTAAGTATTGAGTTTTATTATTTTTTGGGCTTTATTTCCTAAGATTTGGGCTTTATTTCCTTTTTCTGGATTTCTTTTGGGCGATATTTACAATTTTGGGCATTATTTCACATTAAAACTTTTATTTTAGGCGTTCTTTCTTTAAAAAAAAAATTGAAAAATTGGAAATGAGCCCAAATCGAGGAAAAAGAAAACAACAACAATTGTTCAGAATTTTTTCGGACGATATTTCCAAATCGATTTGGGCGTTATTGCCTATCGATCACCGGATCTTTGGTCGGTAGGGAGATACAAACTGTAGTGTAAGGAAAAAAGACTGTATCTACAAGAAAAATAAATAAATATAAGAAAAAAGAGATGAGCCTACAACATTGTTTTCATTGGGATCCGTATCGTTTTATTATATCGTTGTGAACCATATGGGTTATTGGTGATAATAAAACGCGGCTTATGATTAATTTGACTCGATTCACATTATCTAGCTAATAAATTGGAGAACCTTATTTTTATTTGCTATTTTATGGCAAGTTTATACACAAAAAATCGAGCAGGAATTTATTTCTTTAAAGTGGATATGGTTGTTAGAAAATTTTTTAATAGCCACAGAAATGAATTAAATAGGTATTTTTTTGATATCTAATTTTTTTTTTAAACTTGTAATATTGTCAATATAAATTCATTCTTTTTCTTACTTAACTAAAATTGTATAAAATGTCCTAAAAAACAAGCCCGAAGAAGAATCTATGATGAGCCTTTTTGACCTAAAATATATTCTGAACAGATGCAGCTCCTAGCCATATAGTTAATTGCATTTAACCTCTCTACCATAAACACACACAGACACACACACACACACATCCACTCCCTGCTTTCCAAATAATTAGCCTGCAATGTACAGTTTAGTGTTATACATATTATAAACCTGGCCAGGTAAATTGAATATCATCAAAAATTTAATAAGGTTCCCTATATAACATTCAGTCAGCAAAAGCACACAAAGTACACTTTTAGGTCAATTCTAGTTTTATCTTCTTTTGCTTTGCCTTTGAGTGACCATGAATCTTTGTCGGTCAAATATGCTTGCCAAATGACCTAAATAATAACATTTAATTTTTTTTTATAAAAAGATAAGTGAATTAATAGAAAGAGTATGGTCCGTGAATGAGCAATAGGGCCCACAATTGAGATGGATTTTTTCTTTGATTGGAATTGTTTGTAAAATTTTGGAAGTTAATATTATTTAATCTACTACATATTTGCAAAAATACAACAAAATTGGTTGAGTTATTAACGAAAATAAACCAAAAATATGAAAATATTTTCAAAAAACTTCAAAATTTATTTTCGATGTCGGAATTTTTACCAAAAACCTGACACTCAGTTTAATTACAATTTTAAAGAACTTGGCAACATTTTTTTTACCTAAGTCCACTCTTCAACAAAACCACATACACATTTCGACAATATGAAAAAAAAATGCAGACTTTCAATGAACGTGGACTTATGCGCGCCATGTACACATCAACTCGCTAACAAAGTGTGGACCAAGATAATCCTTCTAATGGGAGCTATGGTAGGTATATAGCTTTATAGTACAGATGATGTTTAAAAGCCTCAATGAAAAAACCAAGTCTGAAAAAAAAAAAGTTTGAAAAGACGGGGCAAAACTATTTCGTTTCAATATTTGAACATGCAACCACTAGCTTTTAGCTTTTCCGCACGTCAGCCTCAAGCTCTCAAGTATAGAATGCTCATTTCTCTGATGGTCTGAGTATATACATATATAGGTGTGTTAGAGTTGTTATAGATGGTTTTCTGGCTGAGCCATATCCTGAAGTTCTTGTTGTTTTTATACTACGACAATATAGAGTATGGTATGATGGTTGTTAGTTTGCACCATTAATTCGGCAGTCAAAAAGGGGTATGTACATATATGTATATATCTAGATCTACACATATACTGCATGAGTTTTATCGCCTGCTGGTTCAAGCTGAAAAAGAAGTGTAAGTACGTATATAATGAACGATAGCATCGGGGTTAATTTAATTAACGTTTTGGCAGCAAAAGGCTCAGGTATGCTAAAAGTAAATATGTAGATTTGAACTTACTTTTTAGTGTGAAAATGTTAAAAATAAGCTGTAATAAACACTCAACTAAGAAAAATAAATTTTTAATTTGACAGCTTTTTTATGAAAAAAAATTCCTACATATTGACATGCACAGTACACTTGTTAAAGGTAATATATTGCGCAGGTTGTCAAAGTTGCAAATGTCAAAAAATTAAAAATGGCTGTTCGAGTGCCCACAGGAACATTAGAAACCACAACAAAATAATGAAGTTAGACAAGGAAAGGGGCACTGTATCCACCATTTTACCACCATAATACCTCGATTTTGACAGATGCGCAGAACTGAACAAAAATGAAAACGATAATGATATTACCTTTAATATGTGTACTGTGATTGACATGACCTAATGATGACAAATATTTTTCAGTTTCATTACATATCTACATTTATAGGTATAAAAATTTGTTTGGATTTTTAATCGATTGGCGTAACTTTAGCCGTGTTTTATTATCTACGGGTCTGGGTCGGGGTTATCTTTTAACACGTAATACAAAAACAAATTTGGATCTATGGAACCAGAAATAAGTTCTTACTCTGGCGAGTAGACGGCTCATTAGTCGGTATAGGGAGTACCAACTGTAGTGTAAGGAAAAAAGACAGTGTCTACATGAAAAATATACAAACATAAGACAAAAAGAGATGAGCATACAACACTTTTTTCATTAGGATCCGTATCGTGTTATTATATCGGGTTGAACCATAAGGGTTATTGGTGATAATAAAACGTGGCTTTTGTTAGTTAAAATCTGAACACATGTATACAACATCGAAATCCAAAATATGAAAAATTCATGTCGATTTTAAAAATATTATAGCTTTACATACACTTTTAATTTTTTAGTGACGTTTTCAAGTGAATTTTAAAAGTATCATTTAATTTAAAGCGTGATTCAAATGGCTTTTAAAAATATCATTTTCAAATAAAAAGTGTGCCCTTTTGGTCTTAATACAAACACTTTTTTCTTTTTTAAGTGTGAGTCATTTAATTTAAAGTGTTTACATTGAATTTAAAAGTAAAACTTTTCTTTGTAGATTAAAAGTGAGAAACATTAAATTTAAATGGTTTTACTTTTAAATTCAAAATTATTTCCGTTGAAATTAAAAAAAAAAATTAAATTGTAACTTTCAAATTGAATACGTTTCAATACGGTTGTCTTTCATACATGTTAACATTTAATTTTAAAGTGATTTGTTCAGGAGTTTAAAGTATTTTTTTCTCGGTGATACTTTTGCAAAAATTGTAAATTCATCGCAAGAGGCAGCAACCCGTGAAAAACATTTCTGTTTTTTTTTTTTTTTTAGGTGCTATTACCTGGGAATTGAACCCAAGACCTTCGGCGTAACAGACCTACGTATACTAACCATTACAACACGGGCTTCTACTGAACTGGAACTGTTCTTAAAAAAAATTATTTATATTAAAAATTTGGTCAAAAGTAAAAAAAACTTATCGGTTTTTGTACTTTACTCTTAAAAAATGGGTATTTTGTGCAATATTTTGAAGCTCTATGCGAATTTTTCCAAGGCGAAAGTCTATTTTATTAAAAAGGATCGACCTATAAACAGCGACAATAGATGCGAACGATAAAGACAAACGAACTACATAACTATAACGAAGAAAATACAAACAAATGTTAAAATCAATTAAAATGTTTATTGACATTTAATAACTTGTGCGCCAATAACCGCATTTATCAAAGTAAAAGAAAGTAGTTTTATAAAAAATTGTTTGCCGCAGTACAGTATAGAATATGAGTTTATTGTGTCAAACAAAATGTCTATTAATACAACCAACCGCTTATTCATTTTTAAATTTTAATTTTCCAATAAACAGAGTTTAACTTAGCCAACAAAACGTTTATTGTGTAGAAATGTTCGTAATATTAACAAAAACTTTTTTGAGACAATGAAAAAACAGTTAATAAACGGTGTTTATTGATATTACAAACATTTTTTTTTTTTCAGTGTATGACGAAAAAGCTTTATCAAAATTGTTAGACCGAAATTTCCCTTCAAACCTAACCTAACTTAACTTAGAAGGAAATTTGAAAAAACAAACGAAATCGTTGTTTTGCAGCTAAAAGATAAGCTTAAACAAAAATTTAAATTTCTTCTCTAGGGAATCACCTAATAATGCACTGTCACCCTTTTTAGACTCTAGCTCAAATTACAGTTGACGCTTTGACGTAGGGATACACATTCTCAGAAGAATATAAAGAATACATTGATTCACAAAAGATTGCATTCAATTGATTGCTGTAAAAAGAATGGGAAAATAAATTATTACAATCTTTTTGATTCCAATGAATGGTGATTGCATTATTTGAAGTGTGGAGTCTCAAAGTGAAATCAATGAATGCAATCTTATTATTGAAGTCATTAACGATTGAATTCACAAAAGATTGCATTTTTTAACAAGCCTGCTAAGTGCTTACCTATATAGACTGAATGTGTCTGGAGGCTAGGTAGATTTACATAAAACTTGTTAGGTTAGGTTAGGTTAGTGGGCTGACGGTTGGTCTTGTTACCGTCACACTAAGATCAATGTAGATCCATTATGATACCCTAGAAAAAACCTATGATAAGAGCCCGCTTAGGGCGTGGATGTAGTTTCAGCGAGCTTTGGGCCGAAGTTGTTAGGAAGTGTCAGTCGGTATAATCACCTGGGTGAGGAGAGGTTAACGCGCCAATGTCTATTCTTGGGCGTGCTCCCCTCTCTTTACCCCCCCCAGGGTAGGATCATCCCTCCCCCAGACTCGTAGGAGCAGTGGCTCCATGCAACGTCTGGTGGATGGGCTTGATAGGCCGGTGGTTGGTGTATGTACCAGTTAAGTTTAGTCAGGTTGGCTTATTAATGCCGGTGTACAACGCAGAGGCGGCAGCAGCTGGTGTATGGGCGAGGTGCCCATTCTCCGCTGGTTGTCGCCACCGCAGTGCACACCTGCATTTTCGGTCATTCTTATTCGTACTATCTTTGTCGTCCTATATCATTAAGCATTGTTTGACGCTTGGTTAAGGGAGCAATTTCCTGCCTGTTGGTCGGCTGGAAGGATTAAGCATTTTCAAGCCATTTTGTAGCTTTGGCGAACTATAACAAGCTTTTGCTTGGAATAGTAGAGACTTCATCCTGGTCATTGAAGCAATGTCTTCCGAGGAACCTATTTCTCAGATGGCATAGTGCAGGGCAGTGACACAGGTAATGAGTAGTATCATCATGTATGTCCTCGTCACCACACCCACTGCATAAATCGTCCATACTGAGTTTCAACTTCTTCTTGTGGTAACCTTATTGGTTGTGCCCAGTGGTGATGCTCATGAGAAGAGAGGGAGATTTTTTGCTCAGTTGGATAATATTTTCGGTTTTATGTTTATTTAAATTTGCCCAAAATTTTCTGGTTATAAAGCGAGTTCGGTCTCTTGTTTGTTAAATCAAGAATTTTATTCTCGCTTACCTGTTTTAGATTACAGGGTGGGATCTGAATGGTTGGGTCTGCCTGATTTAGGTCAAGTGTTGATTCTATTCTTACCAGATCATCAGCACTTTCGTTTCCTGGGACACCATTATGACTAGGAACCCAGCAGAGCTTTAAGTTGTGCTGTGTACCAAGAACCCTCAGCTCTTCGCGACATCAAGTCTCAAGCTTCGATTTTATTTCGATGGCAGAAAATGCATTTATTGCCGCTTAGCGTCAATGAAAAAGGTAATATCAGCTTGTGGTATTGCCATCATTGAGATTTGTCTAGCAGCTTTCGTCACTGCCAAGGCCTCAGCTTATAAGACTTTGCTGTAATTGGGAAGTCTGAATGAGCTATGACTAGTCCAAGGGTTTCTGAATAAAAACCTGCACCAACAACAGTATCCACCTTGGAGCCGTGCGTCGGTGTATACTGCTACCATCGCGGTCGGTGATTGTTGATTAGCCTCTCTCCTAGGATAGGTGATTGTGAATGGCGTTTTTTTTTTGGCATTTTCAAGAGAAACTGCTTAACAAGAGTTTTCATTAACATAACTTAAGGTTAATTGTATTCTCACAAAAAGAAATATTCTGTCTATTTCTTTAAAATTAAAGAAAGCTCACGCCATTTATTTTTATTAAGGAGACTATAGTTTTTTAAGAATAAACCTGATGCTAAATTTCGAATGAACTATGCACCTTACCCACCGAAATAATATTATATTTCCTCTTTTAGACAATCTCATAGGTAGACTTTTGGAGAGAATACTTTTGAACTGTCCCCTTTCTTATATGTTTGTATATGTATACCTATTAAGTTCACTTCCAGGACATTAAATCATCACCACAATGCTTTCATTACATTCCCTGCTCTTAAAATATTATGATGTGGGTGTAGGTTTTATTATATATATGCTCACTTACCATCACGTCAACATTAAATTTACTTCTATTGAAAGTTTAGTCTTAAAACACGATATCCTTTTCAAGTAATATAAAACGTTAGTCTTTCTTTGGTTAACACTTAAAACGCAAGCAAACGTTGTCATATTCATAGCAAATAACCCGAATGCCCACCACATCCATTTATTATAATTTTCCATCTAACAATTCTGACTCACAACTTAACATGAACATTATCCTATGTGCATATATCAACAAACAACAACAACACACATCGTTATTATTATAATTTATACCAATTTAAGAAAAGTTTCCTTTTACAATAGTCCTGTGGCTGACATGAGGTTGAGTTTGTTCATGGGATGGATATTGTATCTTTTTTGTTATTTTACTCTTCTAAGCCATTTAACAATTATTCACTTACGAATATTTTAATGCGTGTGGCTTTGTGTAGACAAGACAATAAGTGTTTATGTTAGATGATGTCCACGCACGCACCGCACCGCACATATCGTATATTTTATTTCCAACTTAAATATTATTTTCCACTTGATCCTTCTTGAAAATTGCTTGCAAAACATCTCAAAGTGTAAAGAAAACAGTTATGTGACGCTGACAACCATTATCCCTTTTCATTTATCTCTTTTTTTTTGTTCTTTCTTTCTTTTTCTAACAAAGGCAAGAAACTGAAGAATATAAGCGTACAAGTATTTTTTTTTTTTATCTTACGTTGTCATAACTTTTCATTGATGGTGATAAACTTCTAACATATTACACCACACTCGAGGCGGCTACACAAAATAAATATCCTTTTAACGCCGGGGGTTTTTGTTCTTGTGCAGGACATGACAAGCAAACTCGCTTGGTAATCTGTAAGACAAACAATATGACGAAAGGTGTTCACTCTCAAGCTCAAGTCAGATGACTCAGAGTCAGAACAGAGGCAGCCCATCAAACCACCCACTTGAGTGTGGTAACAGTAATTTCTATAAACCTAGTCACCCCCAGACCCACAAAAACATGCAGAAACCGAAACCTTCGTACATATTATGTTCATATAGTATTTTAGAAGAAGGATAACCTAGCTGGGAGATATGGGTTAGGTAAGACATGAAGGTTTAATAATTTTATGGTGTTTTGAACATATGAGACCGACCGTACGACCGACAAACCGACTTCCCTTATATAGGTACGCCTCATGAGTTGACGATAGTTGTAGTTTGCACGGTTGCTAAACAAGATTTTATATTTCTTATACAAAAAACCTTTATTAATTGAGGTTTTCTCAGAAAATTAACAAACGAAATTGGATTTTGATTTGATTACCAACAACACTTTACTCTCTGCATCTGCATAATATGCTTTGGGACATCATCTTGTCATGGATATACACCAGTTCATATTAAAATATAGTCTTGTAGTTAGGTAGGTTAATTTCATAAAAATGTAGGTATATGTACATATATGCACAAGAGAAGGTATATATAATAAACCATCTATACTTGCCTCTGGGTTGTAGTTGGTTGTCATGGGTCTGATATTTCGGAAACAATGAACTTACCTGGAAAATAAATAGAAAAACGTGTTAAAGAAGAAAGTGATATAATTAAAAGGCTATACTATAAGTTTTGGAATATTTTTTGTTTGTATATTTTAGTGATTTTATGGCCCATTTACTGAAACTAAATTTTAGTATTTAAATTAAACTTATAAGCTGTAATGTGACAGTTTACACAGAGGAAAAAGTATCATATATACATTAAGGTGATCCAAAATAACAACTTTCTCGAAATTCAACTGGGAACGGGTAAAATTATGGAGCTTAGATTGAAACCAACCCGGGTAGAAAATTATCTATAGGAAAAACTATTTATAAGCGTGGCTCTATAGCTAGATTGGGGCCATTATATAGTACATCCTATGCTGGGTTAAGATAGGCGCAAGTCTGGGCGAATTTGACTAATTTATGCTTATTCTGGCTTTATCTTGGCCCTGGCTAGAACTGCCTATTTATTGTCTTTGTCACATGAAACTTAGACTAGACCTAGATAAATTTAACTTGACATAGCCTAGATATGAAAACTTTTGTTGGTGTCATTTTGGCCTTAGCTAGTGTCGCTACCTTTTTAGTGTTATCTCATAAAAACAGGAAGGGACCCAAATAGTTTTCGCTTGGTGTAGCCTGGATAAGGAGTTAAATCTGTGCGTTATCTTGGCGTTAGATAGTGTCGCCTCTTTATTGGCGTTATCATGATGTAACTAAGACTGGGCCTAGATAGTTTAGACTTGATGTAGTCTAGATATGGAACTTTATCTTGGCGTTATATTGGTCGTAGATAGTGTCGCCTCTTTATTGGCATTCCCAATGAACAATTTAACTTGTGTAAGGTCCATATAGCAAATACGTGAAGTATCAACTCATAAACATTCTAATATCTCTATATTCTGTATCGCAAATTAGCCTGGTGGTTAGCGTGCTGGAGCTTTGATTGGAAGTAAGTAAAAGTGAAGCTTTTTTAAAATTAAATTAAATTCAATATATTTCAGATAAATAGAAAAGCGGTCCCAAACCCCCCTAACATGAGGGGGGGGGGGGGGGGCTTATATGGGTTTCAGTAAAAATCTACCTAGGCCCTAGCTCCTAGTGCCTAAAAATGTCTCAATTTTTAGCTATCCAAAGCCTGACTTGGAAGATCTACCTAGGGCCCATATGGGAACCACTAGCAAGTCCCACAGCATACAGAGCATTAACAAATTAGCGAGGGCCAAGCTAGATACCGCTCGATAGGCCCATGATATTATAAACTAGGCAAAACTAGCTGGGGCCTAGGCAATATCGATTCGCAAATTCTACCCAGGAAATGATAAAGACCAAAACATTCAAATTCAAACACCATTTAGAGGTTGCTAACAGCGTTTTTTCAACAATTTTGCTTGAAAATCTTTAAAAATCGGAATTTTTCCCAAATGTTGAAAGCTACATACATAACTTTTCGAGCTTTGGTGCTAAACCCATGAGATTTTCAGGGATTGTTCGTTATTTAGGAATAATTAATTAAAAAATTAATTTTCGGAATATTGTTATAACAAAAATGGGCACGAGTACGATAATTTTGGCGCCAAAAATTGATAACGGTTTTTTTTAGAAGGGTCAAAAACAAGCATTTTCTACTACTAGGGGGAGGATCTATCTCGGCCCGTTTAAGAGGTAGTGGCAATTTTTGAAAAAAAAAAAAAATAAATAAAAGATATTATTTTAAATAACTCAAAAACATAGCTATGAACAGCTTCCGAAATGCATTTAAGTAAATAAATAAATAAAATAAGGGTTTTTAAGTTATTAAAAATAATATCTTTTATTTATTTCATGAAAAAACACGTTGAAAATCTCCAATATCAAGGTAACAAAAAAAATAACTTAAAAAGGAAAAGAAAATAATAAAAACCAACGGCAACACGTAAAGCCAGAAATCTATTCTTTAATCCTAAATTTAAATTAATTTATTTATGTCAATAGTTTTTGAAATTTTGATACAAAAAAATGAAAAAAAAAAAAAGTTGAAACCAAGCTTATTCAAAATTGTGAAATGAAGTGCTAAATTTGCTTTTTGTGGTCAATGTTAAAATCAATTCTGAATCGAACACAAAAAACCGAATAATTTTATGTCTGCTAGTTCTTGAGAAAATTGAAAATTACTAAAACAACTTTTTAACGAGATTTTTGTTTTTTTTTTCTGCTTGTGCTTACAAACAGTGCTAGCTGCACCCAGCATTACGGCGTATAAACAGTGCCCCCCTGCTTAGACACTCTATAGGATTTGGGGTAGGTGTGAGCTTGGGTGTATGCAAAGTTTTTTTTGCATTTAAAGAATCTGAATTTAAATAAACATTGAATTTGAAAAAAAAAATAAAAAAATAAAAAAAAAAAAACTTCTACTTTTTCCAGGAGTTGACTAATCTTAAATGATCAACTCTAGAGTTAAAAATCGAAAGTTGAAAATGTAAATTTTGAGTGAATAAAAAGAAATTCACAAGTTGAAAATAAAAATCCTCAAGTTGTGTTCAACTTTTAGTGAATAAAATCGGCCTTAGTAATTTTCAATTTTCTCAAAAACTAAAAACCATAAAATCATTCGGTTTTTTGTGTTCGATTCAAAAAAAAACAACCACCAAAAAGCCAGTTTACGACTTCATTTCACAATTTTTAAAGAAATTGGTTTAAACTTTTTTTTTAATTTTTAATTCAAGAGCATATTATATATTGACTTGATATTGTTAAAATTTAGTCAAGCAACTATTCCACTCAAACTTCTCTAAGAAAAACATTTTTATTCAACTATGTACATATTTTAAAATAAATAAGTAAATTTATTTGGAATTACAAGGAACGTTCATTTCACGGTACTCATATTTTGAGTATATTTTTTCTAGCCAAGGGGAAATGGTAGCAAATTTTTAAATAATCTAACAATAAAGAATTAATATTTATAAATAAAGCCCGAAGATGAATGAATGAAATCCCAAACGCGTAGCTTAAAAATTTCAAATAAATTATTTGTTATGAAAATTAAAAAAAATTAAATAATTGTAATGAAAAACAAAATCGTTTTAATTCGTTTTCCTCAAATATTCATACCTTCTTGATTTTTCTTCATTTTTTGTTTTCTATTTTTTTCAATAATTTTAAAAGTATTTTTAGGTTAAAAAAATATTAAGTATTTTTAAGAACACATATTGGGATTTCATAATAAAAAGAAAAAAATTATACTTAATAACGTGTTTATTAGAAAAAAATCAAATCGAAGTCACAAAAACAACCTTAAAATGCTTAAAAAAAGTGTTTGATAATAAATTGTGAGAAAACCGTTATCCACACAGAAAAAAGTTGTATGGTAGATACAAATTTCTAACTACATATTTTTTTTTAAATACAAAAAAATTCAAAAATCGGTTTTAGTTTGGCAAAGTTAAAGCCAGTCAAAGGAAAAAAGAATAAAAATCATAAAAACCGTTATAAGTCGAAAACGAAGCGAAAACGAGAAAATTACCTCTTAAGTTTTTCGACTTGAAATTACCTCAGGAACTCAAAGTTTTCTTCAATTCTTCGGGACACCCTGTATAGGAAAAAACATTAACTCGACATCATGGAGACTACATTAAAAATAAATATTTACATCCTACCGGAATGTTTCTTTTGTTTAAAAATTAAGTTCGTATATGCCCCAATACCTACTTAATTGTAACATTACAAACAATTTGTATACCAACCATTTCACGTCCAATTCAAAAATTGCCCAACTACAATTTATCCAATTTATTGAATTCTAACTTCTTTACAATCAGATGAATCGAGTTCATTGAATTACCTATGTATATGTATACTCTGCACAAAGCCAGTAAACTATAAAAGCAAGTATTATAGTTAAACTTTTGTTGAGTTGTTTTCAAACTATAAAATAGTAGCTATCGTGGCAATAAAGCTCAAGGTAAATAGAATCTTGAATCTTTTTTACAGGATCTAAAGTTTTTATACGGAAAAACAAAAGGAATAAAAACATTTCATGAGAAGTGCAATTAAATTTTGTTTTTCAACTCAAATTTGTTTGATAGATTTCATCTTCTTTTTTAACATTAAAAAAAAGGAGAAATTTTTTTATTTAAATTTAAAATTATAAAAGTATTTAATTCTTCTTATATTCTACAAAAGATGACAGGCTAACTGTTTGTATAATCTTACTGAAAATTTAATAAATTTAATAATTTTTTAGTACCTTCCTTTCGTCGTTTTATCGCTTTCTCGCTTTGACACATTTACAATTTGCCACTTTGTCGTTTTGCCGCATTGCCACTTAACGTTTTTATATACGGTTTACATATCTTATTGATTATTATATGAATAAATTGCACGACTGGGTTGCACGAACTAGCTCTTATCTTATGTGCGACCACACTGTGGTTTTAAAGTCTGAATAATCAAGATCTATTAGTCTGATTTTAAAAGAAATACATACATTAGTTATGGGTAGGGTGACCAGATATATCCTCAATGAAAAGAGGACATTCGAAAAAATCTTCTTTTTTTCAAGAACTATTAGCTTTTATTTTAAAAGGTATCCCAAAATTCACGCAGTCGCATGGTGTTGTCAATAAAATAAAAACAGCTTGACAGTTGAGGGTTTTTAAGAATGGAGCACTACACGAAAGAACAAAGAACGTTTTCATTATTAAGCATCAGTTTGAAAAAAAATATTCAAGGTTTGTTAGTTATTTTTCCAATGAAATCATTTTAAGCAACGAAGCTCATTTTCGTCTTTATGGCTTCGTTAACCTTTAAAGTTGTCGCATTTGGAGTTCAGAAAATATATGTTGAGAAACAATAGCATCCACAAAGTTTCAATGTTTGTTGCGGATTTTGGAAATTGAGCGCTGTACCTACATCAACTATATTGAATCATATTAATGCGGCACGGTCATGAAAAATGTAAACGAAGAGTAGGTAGGTACATGTACCAGCAAAGCCTATGAAGCCACTTTCTTAGTATTCTATTCAAGACGCATAACCCTTTTATATACTGCATGTTGAATGAATTTATACAAAATATACAAGGCCATGTTTTCTTTTCTTGCGTGAATTTTTGGGACACTTTTTATTGAATCTTATTTTCATTAAAATGTAGGTACTCTTTAAAATTTAGTTGTCCTTAGCCTTTTTACACCAAACCCAAAATCTGGTTTTCGGCAAAAAGTTCTCAATAACTCGAAAAGCGTTCACACCGAACATTTACAAAATTTTCGTTTGACATTTCACAAACACTTAAGGACTGTTCACATGACAGTGACCAACGACCGACGAATAAAAGAACTAATGGGATTTAAAATATTTAAAAAGCCTAAATTCTTCAAAAAAATACAGGTAAAATGGTGGAAACTTATTTAAATTAATGTTAAGATACTAAAATTTGCGTTTTAATTAATAAAATAAGAAAAATTTGAGAAAATAAGTTGGTCGTCGCGAACAGATTGCAATTTGCGACGACCAATTTATTTTCTCAATTTTTTCTTATATTAGTATTTAAAACGCAAACTTTAGTATCTAAACATTAATTTAAATAAGTTTTCTACCATTTTGTCTAGTTTTTGTGAAGAATTAAAGTTTTTTAAGTAGTTTAAATCCCATTTGTTCTTTTATTCGTTGGTCGCTCTCATGTGAACAGTCCTTTAGTGCCTGTTTACACAGCGTTTTTACTGAAAGGCGCAACCAGTGAGACAGGAAGATTTATGTATGCGTAGAAACGAGAAAGAAAGATTCCATCCCAATATCCTTTTCGTTTCTGTGTAAACAAGCACTTACTCCTCTCTTGCTAAAAAAAACAAGAACAAAACATCTCATTTACATAACATACATACTGATTTTTTTTTGTCAGCAGCCTTCAGCAGTTTTTTTTCAATTTGATGGAGCGGCGAGCGCTGAATGTTTCGAAAGGTTTGTTTGTTTAGTTCAACTTTGAATTGCAACTAGTTTTCAAGAGGTTTTATATAAATCTTGTGGTTTACGAGAACTTGCGGTTTACCAAAAATTTATGGTAAAACTTAAGTTTTCGATGTGGGTGTTTTGCCGAAACCGATAATTTCGCGAAAACCGCGTTTTGGGTTTGGTGTGAAAAGGCTATACAATATACATCTCAATAGAAGACATATTTTGTTTTGATTAAGGAATGAGTGAATTTAAAATTCAATTATTAGTTTTGAAAATACTTTTAAGACCGTGTTCACACAAAAATAAATGTTTTATTGTTGTTTTGTTTCACCAAAAAAATTGAAAATTTAAAAACCTAGTATTATGAGAGAATACAAAAATTGACAATATAGTACCGCGGTGCACACAAAACATGCATGAAACTTACAGTTTAAATTGAAAAAGTTTAAAATAAAAATAAATTAATTAAACAAAATCTGCAATTTTTTTGACACCAACGCTATGCACGCCATCTTACTTTTTAAATAAATCTTAATTTATGAGAAAAAAATTCCAAAACTCGTTCGGGAAGTTTAAAAAAAAATAATTTTAAATACATTTATATGTATACCTATAAGATTTTGAAAGATCTTAAAGAAGGTACCCCATTTTTTAGTGTTTGTTAATGCGGAGTTAAAAAATAAATTTTGAAAAAAATCGTCAACCCATTTTCAAAATATCGAATTTTCAAAAAATAATCTTTATATCCAACATTTATTTTTTATGGAAATTTTGATATGATATATTGTTCCTACCTATTAGAAACTCTTGTGTAAGAAGTTTCATTAAAATCAGTTCAGGTTATGAGGTATTCGAAAACCAAAAAAAAATGATTCTATGAGAGATACCGTTACTAAACGGTAGATATGTACACTTGTATGGGAGGTACCGTTATTTTTCGTTAAAAGAATAATTTTTTATTTAAAATCTGCTAGATAATATTTAGAAACGTTTAATAAAAATCGATAGAATCGTTTTCGAATTATTAAGTTCTAAAACAAAAATTTTTGAAATTTTTATTTTAAATCCAAAAAACTTTTTGAAACATTTTTCAAAAAAAAGTTTATAAAAATCAGTTGAATCTTTTTTGAGAAAATCGGAAATCAAAAAAACGCTTCAATGACAGGTACCATTTGTAACCACATTTCGTAAATTTTTTCTCATAAAATGGTAGCCTTTATATAAAAAAAATTATTGAGTAAAAAAAAGTTGAGCATTTTTTGAGAAAAATAAGATTTTCATTTTTTGCTAAAAAAAAGTTTGTACGGCAGCTGCTGTTATTGTTGGTCCTAAAAAAAATAAAAAACGGTTCGGAACGATGCTCAAAAAACGCTATGCTCCAATTATTTAAGGAAAATCGACCCATCCATTTAGGCTGCAGCCTAAAGGACACCCAGACATGGTTGAATTGCGAAACTCACTTTTTTTGACTTCGCTATCATCGTAATGTCAAGTTTGATCAAAATAGCGAGTTGGATTTTTTTTTACGAATCCAAAACTTGCCATATACATATATATCGCAAGTAAAAAACAAACATGGAGTTTTATAGAATTCAAGCCGACAAAAATTTTCCCCTGACTGGATCAGTTTTTAGATATTTTATTTTGCTTAATTTTCTAGATAAAGATACTCATAACTGTGTAAGGTTAAGTCAAACATATAAGTAACACAGTTTTTTCGTTACTTTATTTATCTCGCCAAAGAATTGAGCCATCGATACTCCAGCTAAATACACTTCAATTCAAACGAACATGACAGATTGTGATATTTTATATAAGGTGTAATTGGTAACATCACTATTTGCTGTCAAAACTCATTTGAATGCTTGCTGCAATTTGTATGTGCTATAAAGAATGAGTTCAAGGATGAAATAAAATAAATTAAATATTTATTTAATATTAGCTTAATCCAGATCCCGGAGGTAAGATATCAAATTGCCTGTGTCGCCGGGTGAAAATATTATACCCTTGTTAGTACATCCCTATAAATATTCATGTTGACATTTTGTCTATACTTTTTCAACTTTTCATTTACAATAAAACTTTATTTACTCTTAATTAGGTTATCAAAAATAATAAATTCATATCGTTGCGTTGACTTGATTCGGATAAAATTTCATTATGCATTATACACAGACCTATAGCTACATACATTATAGGTATAGATACCATTAAAATTATAACATCTTAGGTAAGCAGAAGCTTAATGTTCGCCTATTCGAATTTAATCGCATTCATTAAAAACTTTGCTTATAACAAAACAAAATTATATCACAGGATCAGTACTAATTACATATGTATGAGTGTACATCCGTTCGTTCTCTATATATACGCATTATTCAGCCTTTTTTAATGTCACTCATCAAATTCAACCGTACTCCAGTAATAAAAACAACATCTTCATGTAATATGCTAATATTTTTCACCTTAAATACATCAAAAAAGAACAACAAAAAAAAATACCATTTAAGTCCCATATCCTGACAAGACTCGATTCGGTTCGGTTCGGTGTATGAAACGACAACAAACCCAAATGACATAACATAATTCAGCACATAATAATACCTGCGTCATCATAATTCGATGTAGCCTATACCTATAGATATGCATATACCTACTTATTATATAGCGAGTGTTTAATTTATTAATACCATTAAAATATATTCGGATTTAAAACCTTGCCTGATGACAGAAGGACCAAAATCACCACAGCATCTATCTTTATTTTCATGTCGAAGAGAGTAGGTACAACAACAACAACAATATTACACGGAGAGATGGGATAGGAAAACGTGTAGATGTATATGTATATGAGTGTTATTTGTACGCCTCTACTTAAAGGACGGCTGTTTAAATACACCTGGGAATTATGTGCCTATATATATAGTAAAGCCTCTCTATGATACCACCAACATTATTTTAAATAGCAGTTTAAATCCCTTCCAGAAATCTGTTCTATTGGCAGACCTTAATATCAGGATAATAAACAAGTTCGGTTTATATTCCAACCTTGGATATGGATGGATTATTGAGGAACCTTGTTACATTCTAACACCATTCACCATTTTCAGTCCTCATCCTTTGGAATGTCCCTTAACTAAAAAAAATCTAAAAAATCATTATAACTTTTTCTGCTTTTAGATAATATTATATAGGAGAATATGGCAGAAGGAAAGAGAAAAATAATACAAGGGATAAATAGAAACGTTCGAAATCCAATAAAGGTCCTTCCGATTAAATAACAATAGTTTAAAACTCACTATAATACCAATACATGGTTACCCTTTTTTCACCTTCCTGAGATTAATGTTCTTGCCACCCTAAATATTTTCTTAATAATATGAAACCTTGTGAGGCCCTAAATATACCCAAATTCATTTACTCAATTGGAAAAACATTCAGCCAAACATATGGATTTGGGAAACAATGGAGAAGTTAACCTGATTTTCCAAATAGACTATACCTGAGAATTGAATTGGGATACTATAGCAGTTATTTTAATTACTTTTTTGGCAGAGTGACCCTTATACCCAATAACCCCTGGAAAAAAAAGTTAAACTATAAGTTCCTTCTATTCTTTTAAGGACTGTAATATTTTGTTGTATCCCAACAGAAATTGATTGGGTTTGCAAACGCTACTTGCCTGAATTAAGTAATTTTACAACAAATAATAACGTTTCTCATTTATTGTTCTTGTTTTTCAAATACTTTATTTAAAATGAAATATTTTGAGAAAATAAATACACGTGTTTGAAAATTATTAAGAATGGATATAAGAAATCAAGAGCAAATAAATTAAGTTAACATTTTATTGTTGGTTAACTTGTCAATTTTCAACCAATTTTAATCCAAATTTCTATCAAATTTCATGTTAAAAAAAAAATTCGTTTAAAATTGACAGTTTTGGGAAGTAAACAAATAGGGCTATGGGATCTTAGCCCTCATATATAGGACATTCGCAAAAAAATTATAGTTATTAAGTTCTTACTTTTCAAAAAATATTTTTGAGGTCAAACAATATTTTTTGAGGTCAACAAATATTTTTGTAGGTCATAAATAGTTTTTGAGGTCAAAAATAATTTTTGAGGTCAAAAATGATAATTCTAAATGATGGTTTGATAAATTTGTGTTTTTCTTTTACAATGGTCATCTTTCAAAATTCGAAAAAAATAAATATTATTTGAGGAGTTAGAACAATTCTTAAGAGATAGTCATTTTAGATAATTGGTCACAATGGTCAACTTTAAAATATTGCAAATAAATAGAAAATTTAAAAAAATATATAATCGATATTTTATTTTTTTTTTTTTTTCAAAAATCAAAAAAACAATGTATAGAAATGGGGTGGTTTTTTTTTTTTTTTAATTTGTTTATTTGCCACTCATAACAATTACAATTAGGTACTTAGCTTAAATAAACTCAAAAAACTAGACTTAAACATTTTAATTTTGGTAAATGACCACGAAGGTACGCATTACTTATGTTCATTATTTATTATTTATAATCATACCTACAAATAACATTTTTTTTATATAACGATTTATTATATAGAAAAAATAATTCTTGTTTTATCAATAAGGAAAACGTGGAGAAAAACCTTTGAAAATATTATATTTAATTTTGTTTACTTAAAAATACAGCTTATGTATGGGGTGGTCGAAAAAGTTATAGGGCAGTAAATTATAACGTTCAAAGAGAGACCAATCGATAATATTAATCAAATTTGGCCTCCCATTTTTCAAAATCGATTTATTCGGTAATTGTCGGTGTCCCAACAAAGTTAATTTTTAAATCAAAGTTAAGTCTAGTCTTTTACAAAAAAAATCGGACTTTTTTTGGGGCCAAGTTAACACAGCTGTCTATGGCTAGCCAACTACTGAAGCTAATTGACCCTTTATAAATATAAAATAACCTTTCAAATGGATCGTATTTTTTTTGCGAAATTGCAAAAATTAGGTGCTAAAAGTCTTATAATGTGACCCTGAATTTTTTTTAATTCATAAAACAAAATTTATAGCTGATCAATTTCTGAAACTATTGCCGACCTTTTATAAGGATTAATTGTAACCTTTCAGATGGTATATATACTTTTTTCGAATATCCCACAAATAAGGTGCTAAAAATCGCTATGAACTTGAACAAAAAAAAATATTTAAAAAAAACTGTGGTACTGAAACTACCTGACCTTTTATGACCTTTTACTGACCTTTTAAATTGCACACTTGTTTCTTTTAAATTAAACAAATGAGGTTTTGTGAAATAGAATTTTTTTTTATTCTTAAAAACCTATGGCTAACCAATTACTGAAAATAGCTGATCTTTTATCACTTTCAAATGGTATACCCCTTTTGCGAATTTCCTGCATATATGAGGTGCCAAAAATCGATAATGCTCTTGAAAAAGTTTAAGCTTGGATTACAAACATTTTTCAAGCCTGGCTAATTTCTGAAAATAGCTTACCTTTTATGACCAATTACTGACCTTTTAGATGGCAAACTTTTTTTTGCGAAGATCCCATATATGAGGTGCTATATATATAAGATCCCAGGTCCACAAACTACATAGACCTATCTGATATGAACAAAAATCTTAAATACCTGTATTTCTATCAGAACCCCCTAACAGATTTTGATGTTGATGATTCTTAGTTTTTTGTTTGTCATTAATTTTGTTTTCTTTTATTTAGTAATATGTACTTCGATTTTTTTTTTCCAAATAAAATAATTATACCTACTGTTCATTTATCCATGTTGAAAATTCTACTAAAAATCAAACAATAAATCCTTTTTTATTTATACTTGGCCATCGGTAAAAAAAATCAATAAAGTTCAAATTTAGAAGCGGAAAAAAAGAATTTTAACTGTCAGATCTTCTAGATGAAATTCTTGGAAAGAGAAAGAGAAAGAAATACTAGAGTAAAGTTTTTGCTATAAAAATGCAAGTGACAGAAAATGCATATAATATAGGGTTAAGGGTTGTTTAAAACTTCAATCGATTCGATTTTTGATTTTCGAAAAAAAAAAAATTTATTCAAAATTTAAGAATTTTGAAAACAGTTAATATTCTTTAAATCAACTGACCTTAACCTCATCTACTAAGATACAAAATGAGGGAGAAAAAATTGTGTGAAGTTAGAAAAAATGCTAGTTGATTCAAATGTAGTTGTCAAACCTACATTGGGATTGATCTGATCAATAATCGCGATCCCCTAAAAGCAAAGCAAAAAGCTCTCAAGTTTTTTTCTGTCAAAATAGTTAGTAGTATCTTACTAACTAAGTATGAAAATTAATTTTTTTGAAAAAGTAACACTTTTCGTTTTATGTCATTTTACCTTTAAAGAAAACAAGATGAATTGTTTTTTTTTTTAATCTTAACGGACGTTAATTTCAAGTCAAAATTATTTTTACTTATAAGGGTCTTCTCATTAGAACATCCGAAATTTGAAAGTTGATAGCAGCCATATTATCCTACATCCGTCAAATGTAAATTCTATCAAGATTAAATGCAAAAAAATAAAAAAAAAGAAAAACAATACAATTTTTCTAAAAATAAATTTTGAATAATTGTTTTTTTTTTGTGCATTTTTTAAAATAACGAAGAAGTCTATGAAAATCGTGTTTAGACTTTTAGAAAAATTTTAATATTAGGTATACCCTTAAATTTTCTTTGCCATCATTAGTTATTGAGTTTTTGGAAACCAGAGACTTAAATATCATTTTTAATTCAAAAATATATTGTTGGCTAAATCCACTTGGCCTCTGAGGATTTTGAACCTCTTTATAAGAAAATTACCAGTTGCGAATTTAAACAAATGGTTCTTTGTTAAATTCAATATAAAGTAGGTTAAAATTCTTTATGGTATAGAAACCAAAGGATTGTATTACAAATTTTAGATTATTTAAAGATCAGAAGTAATCATCAAGAGATATAAATTTCAAGAGATCGGATATAAGATGAAATGACAATTATATGTATGTTAGATTATGATTTTTTGATTCAGCTAATTCAATTCAAAATGTACTAGAAGGGTTTATAATAAAGTAATAGATTAAATTAGAGGGTGTTGTCAGTGGCGGTAACATATATAATGTTTCCCATAGAAAATGTTTCATAGAAAAAGAAAAAATCAAATTAAAGCTATATAATCATAAAATTACAGCTTAATAAAAACTTGAAAAATAATTGTGTTTTCTGCTGTTTCATATGATTCAATTTCAATTCAATAAAAGAATTTTACAAAATATATTTGCTGAAAAAAATCTTAACATAAAAAAAAATGGAATTTAAAAGTGTTTTTTATTTTATTATGTGTTTACAGATCTTCTTAAAATACTAAAAAAAAACTGTTTCCTTCTAAATTCTTATGAAATGAAGTTATTACAAAAATTAATTATCCAATACACTGTGTGATTAATAATTTTTTTTAATTCTATTTTTAAATCTATTTACCAATGTTTTTGTAATTTTAAATGAAATAAAATGGAAAGGAAAATTTCATTTCATTTAACAGCGTACAAAATAAGTGTCATTAATTTTTAAGGCTATGATTTCGGTATAAGTGAATTTTAATCGCGCGATCTAAGCGAATGGGTTGGTTCAATTTACAAAGCAATTAAAACGATTTATCAGCTCAAATTGATTTATTACCTTACATCAGAATTCTCTAAGCAGTTGAGTTTTTATAATAATTGCCGTCCTTTGAAATAGTATAAATATAATACTAAGTAAAAAATATTTTTATAAATAAATAAATTATTTCCTTTCTTCGTTACTTTTTTTTTAGCAGAGTTATTTTCCCCAAAAATCTCTGAAAACATATGAAAAATAAAACATTTCTGCAATGTTTCATCAACAGAACATTGATTTTACATTGATTTCGGTAATATTTAACCTGTTGTTCTGCAAATACAGTTATTTTGATGCGTTAGAAAATTGTTGTGCGGAATTAAATACTCTTGCTACTTGCCTGAAATCCCACTTTGATCCTCTTGGCAATTGTAATTTCGTTTAGTATGACATTTTAATTTGTATGTAAAATATCAAAGATCTAATAGTGCGTATACGCCCGAGTGACTTTTTAAAAATGCTAACTGCGATGGTCAATAAAATTCTGTAACTAAATTTTGTGTCAGGTCAAGTTGAATTTGGAAAAACATTATTCATCGTTCCCACTAAATGAAATGGAATAACTTTCGGAGAAAATTTTGCTCAAGGGCTGCGGTGGGAGATGAGAATTATCTCGATGTTGTTTTGACGCATCCCAGTTACAGAGAAGATAAGTGCGGGAAATGAGAATGAGACTTAAAAGTACCTTATTTTAACTGAAATTTATAGACAATCTAATTTTTGTGGGCAACAAAAATTAAATTTCACAATTATATTATAAAGGTACAAAAACTCAATTATTCAAAGGAATTTATTTGTAAGATTCAAATCATTAATCTATAAGTAGACTGGACGTCCAGTATAACGAATGCAAATATAACGAACGCCCAGTATAACGAATAACCATTTGAAGTCCATTGATATCTCTAAATAATGAATAATGAGAGATGATACTACTCTATATAACGAATACTGTTAAATTTCAAGGAAAAGAAACAAAACAAAACTTGAGAATCGTTTCTTTTTTTAGGCTTAAAGGTCTGAAAGTTTTTTTCTGCGTTTGATGTTGTCTCCACGACAAATCTGTATGCATGAAATACGGTAGTTTTTTTTTCTCGCACGTCTGCATTTTCATCGCTGTTTCTTTATTGCGTTCGAATTTGTTTTTCGATAAGTTTTTTTGGTTATGATAATCAATATTTTATTAGAAAGTGAGATTTTTTTATTAAATTTACGTGCAATTTCAAAAAGTTGAAATAATAAAAACTTTTAAATGATCAGTATAAATATTATATTTTTTTTTAGGTCAAAAAAATATTTCGATACAACGAATTGGTTGAACACTATATCTTTCGTTATACTGGACGTCCAGCGTATTTTTTTTTATAATTTTGGTATGAAAATAAATTACATATGGATTTTTACAATCCAGTTATTATAAATCTTTATTGTTATAATTTATGTCTTCTTGAAGGAAAATTATTCACATTCTTAATTTTAGAGAATTTACTCAAACATAATATAATTATTGCCTATCTTAAGTATGTACCATTATTTCGTTTACTCCCATATCTGTAAGAAAGTATTAAGGAACCAACTTATTGCTATGGCCGTGTTCTACGATTAAAGAATCATCTATCATTTTTTATAACTACTTAAAAACAAACTTCGCGTGAAAACAAAGAGGATTTACAACCAAAAGGATATGCATAGAGGTGGTATTATAATATGACGTAAATAAGGTATACCATACCTCACTACCCGCATAAAAAGAGTTTTTTATTTTTGTATCAGGGTTGTCGTTTGGTTTAAAATTTAGCACAATAATAATGTAAATTTTAGTAAATTGATATTTTAAAATTATGAGGTCTCAAAATTTTTAATTGATTTACTGGAATTCAGATAAAATACACAAATTCATCAAATATACTTTTTGTGTATGTTATTTTTGGGCAAAATAGTCTTTCCCCTTTGTAAATATCTTTGAATTAACTCTATATTAGTTGTTCACTCTAAAATAAAAATCAACACAAAAATAAATAAAAAAAATTAACACAAAAACAACAACAAATTTTGCAGTGGTCGTTTGGACACAATTGAAGTTATAACAAAAATACAACAATTTTGACATTTCTTTGCTTTATTTACTAAAAACAAATGTGATGTCCTTTCTCGCATACTTTGAATTTTCTTCCAAACAAACATATAAGTGCAAGCAACACCAAAACTTTTCACACAGACAAGCTTGAAAAAGCAATTAAAAGAGTTTATTTAGTTAGAACTAAGCGAGAGAGTTGCGAGGAGCTTGCATTTTTCACATCAAATACCGCCTCACTATGCTTCTTGCGAGAAATCCAGAGAGAGTATCAATTGTAATGCAAAATTGCTTCCAACGTTAGAAGTTCAAAATCGGCAGAAAATTGTAGATGCCCTCCTTTATTGCCAAGCCAACTAATAACACGTACACAGAAATAATTGAGAGCTGTTATACTTGTCTATTTCTATTTTAAAAAAGAATACTTATTTATGAATGGGGGTCATCTATTGGATTTTTGTTAATATTTCGCAGTTTTTTGTCACGCAATTTAATCATTTCGCATTAAATTATTTAGTAAAATTTGATTTCGCAAGTTTTTATTTGGCTATGATATTTTTTCGCAAAACTGTTGTTTCGCATACATATTTCAAATTGCCATTTATAACTTGTATTTCATTATTTCGCATTTTATTACTTCACTTATTATTAATTTGTATTTATTTATATCGCGTTATGGGGGCCATCTATCGGATTTTTGTTAAAATTTTGCAGATTTTGGTCTCGCAATTTAATTATTTCGCATTCAATTGTTTAACAAAATTTTATTTCGAAAGTTTTTATTTGTGTATGATATTGTTTCGCAAAATTGTTATTTCGCATATTTCAAATTGCAATTTATGACTTTTATTGAATTATTTCGCATTTGTTACTTCACTTATACATTGTTTCGCATTTATTTATTTTCCTTAGCAAAATTCCTATTTCGCATATTTCACATTTTAATTTTTAATTGATAATTATTTAGCTTTATATTATTTCGCAAAATCATCATTTCGCCTACTTCAAATTGCAATTTTTATCTTGCATTATATTACTTTGATAATTATTATTTTCGCATTAAATTATTTCGCATTATATTATTTCGCTAAATCATAATTTCGTAGGTATATGTCAAATCGCAATTTTTAGCATGAATTTCACGATATCATATTAAATTACTTCACTAGTTATAATTTCGCATTTCATATATTTCGCATAATAAAATAATGTACTTTAGAAAATTGTGGCTTCGCATATTTAATTTTGCAGTTTTTATCTTGCATCTCATTATTTTGCATTAAACATATACTTACTTCTCTAACTATTAATTATTTTGCATTATATAATTTCGTAAAAACATGATTTCGCATATTTCACATTTCAATATTTTCGTTCTTTTTTTTTCATATTATATAAATTCTTTAATTAACTTCGCATTTTATTCATTATTTCGCAAAATCTTCAATTTATTGCAATTTGTAGAATCTATTTCGCATTAGGTATATTATTACTTCGCTGATTATTTATTATTTAGCTTTTAATTAGGTTAGGTTAGCTAACTTAGCTTTTAATTACTATGCAATTTATTATTTTGGTTTAAAATTGTTTTTCCTTTCAATTAAAAGAATTTTGTTAAACAGTAATAAAACGATTGATCGTATTTCAAAGCAATTTTAAAATATCGTACATATTTTAAAATCACTATAAAAATTCATAATTGCACAATGGATAAATTG
Organism: Epistrophe grossulariae; assembly: GCA_929447395.1. Taxonomy (NCBI): domain Eukaryota; kingdom Metazoa; phylum Arthropoda; class Insecta; order Diptera; family Syrphidae; genus Epistrophe; species Epistrophe grossulariae. The sequence goes on from OV839568.1 coordinate 46,044,151, forward strand.
AAAAAAAAACGACAAACAAAACGACAGCCCTGATTTCCATTCCATCAACAACAACAACACAAAATTGCCAAAAAAAAAAGAAGAAGATAACACCAAAAATGTTTCACTCTAATAATGGTTTACCCAACACCAAATGAAAGCCACTTACCGTGCAATTCATTCAACCATATCAGCATAAATCTAAATTTCTCAACAAAATTTATATCCACCACTGGCACTCTTAGAACATGCATACAATGAATCATATCCTTATTACATACACCAACACCTCCCATTTATATATATAGAAAATATAGACCGCCAGCAAAATAATAAAACAAAAAAAAATAAGTGGCGCGCAATAAATTGTTTTAAAGGATCGCACATAACGCAAATGAAACACTGTACCCTGTTCCCTATTTTGAGTCTCTCGGTCGTACACAATCGTGTCTGATGCTAAAACATCCGAATATTTTATTTGGAATGCGCGCAGGAAATAACCGGTATGTTTTTTTTTTTTTTTCTGTTTTTTTTTTGTTTTTATGTTGAATCCTTAAGGACTATGGCGGTAGCAGCGACGGCGACGGCGGTGGTTACAGCAGCGTCCAGCTATTATCCTTATGGCGGCAATTTTCGCACAAAAAATCTATTATGCACTTTTGCAATGAATCATCGTGTGCCAGGAGGCGGACGAGAATGGGTAAAAAAACTTCACTTAAACTGTTTCAAGTCTCAACAAAAGGATTTGCCAAAGCACTCATGGAAACTACTATCCACCAGGAACGAACGACTGTTATCCCCTTTTGTTTGGCGAAATTAGCATACACATACTCATAAAACAGCTCAAGTTCACAAAAGCGAACAAAAGTGCTGCTGATGGTCTAGCGCAGGTTGGCGGGTTGGTGGGTGGCCGCTCGGAATACAAAAAGGACAACAACTATTATAGTTGGCCTACTATAGATGGCGCCAGAGTAGTGAGTTTGTTTGCTTGGAGTTTGGACATGGTCGCTGCCTTTCGCCGACAAATATAATAGTTGTGGAAAGTTTTTGGGGAAAACGCAAAACTTTTCCTTAACTCAATAGCCCGGCCCAATTCAGACTATGCGGACTTATATCACAACGATGAACGGACTGGGTAATTCGAATTTTATTAAATGCTAAAATACGATTCATATGGTTTTCATTTTCATTTTAGTTTTAGTTTTTATTTGATTTTATTTTCATTTTCTTTCAATTTCTTATTGCGGCTATGGCTATTTCGTTGTTTCAATGCCACCACCATCACCTACTATTTATATATTGGTCGGTCTTCTTATATAATGCTTGATTGCCGTTTGTGTTTCCGCGCATCTTTATGGTCGTTCTTAAGTGGAACATTAAAGTTTTTGAAAACACTTTTGAATTCATTAACAGTTGACGTTGATTCTTTTTATGGTGGGTGGAGCGTTGGGCGCGCGGTGGCGTGTCAGGTCGTGGAGGCAATTGAAAGGAAAGTTTTAATGTGTTGTCGTTTACATAAAATTGAATTAATCTCGATTCGTTTGGGTATAATCGTTTGATTATGTCAGAACAGATCTTTGAAATTCAAGATGTTTTTAGGTGACTTTTGATATGATTGCTTCATTTAGAAATAGATCAGATTTTATTATAAGTATATATTAGGCAGTAATATGTATATATATCTCGTGTGTATATCGATTTCAAGACACAATATATTAGTAATCAGTTATTTGTAGTTTAGGTAAATGTGATCTCAAAGACATCTGGACAAAATTTTACCGATGCATTCCTCAGCTATTTCTGTCAAAAACTAAGACCGATTTATATAGTTATAGCAGCCGTAAATTAAAATAAAAAATCTTTTTAAATGAAATACAGTAAAACACGCTTAAGAGAAACCCAGTTGAGAAAAATATCCGCTTATCTGAAACATTTTTTGTCGACGCAATTACATAGCTATATAGAACACTCCCCTTAAACGAAACTTGCTTAAGTGAAAAACCCGGATTGAATCCAACAGAACAAAAAATTTGCTGAATTCTTTCTTTTTTTTTAATTTTTCACATCCACCAAATTTTCATCACGAAAATTACATTTGAATTTCTGATATGGCACAACCGTTTTTAGATTTTTTAAATCTGCTTAGTTAAAATTTTTGTTCACTTAAGCTGTGTTCGTTTAAGTGAAAAATCCGTTTAAATGAAAGACTGTGACATTTTGCCGGGTCTCTTAAGTGGGTTTTACTGTACTTAAGGTAAATATTCTTCCACATTCTGAGCACTCTACTAGTATCCACGTTCTACACAAAATGCCGCGAAACTATAATTTTTTGTTTATTCAAAATAATAGCAGAATAAGCTAATTCAGTGGACCGTTATTAGCCAATATTATGCAAAACTATTTTTAAATTAATTTATTTTTAGAAAGATGAATTAGCTATTTAAACAAAAATAAAGAGCAATCTATCTTTGTATGTACCTATCAATAAAATAAAAATGTAAATGTTCGTTTGTTCCTAATTTCAAATCACCGAAAGTTCTTCACCAATTTCTTTTCTGAAATTTTGACACAACATTGCATTTGAATAAGAGGGTGTTTTTAAACAAACTTTTTTTTTCTACCAAAAAAACAGCGCCATCTGTTGGGTGCAAAAGAAAGAGTTGCTATATTGAGATCTCAACAGACTAAATTATACATACTTAAAAAAAAATTTCTCAGTTTTGTTGTTAAAACTCTTAGAATAAATTTCGAATTCGCTTGCTCAATCTATTATAGGGTGAAATGCGGTAAAAAAGAAATTGGATTCTAAAAATTCTTTTTGTGTTATGGGATGGAATTATGGGTTTTAACATGAATTTAGTTATTTATAGAGTGAAGTAAAAACAACAAAAATAAAATGCTCTTTTTTATGATCCAGCACTTTGCAGACAATGCGTCCGCTGAAGTTTGAACAACCACCAAAGTCGTAATACTTGTTAGATTTTAAAAAACTAAAGGGCAATCGCTTCTCCTCGACAAAATCTAGTGCCGATATTTTTAGTTTTTTTTTTATTTCCCTTAAAAAAAAGTTATGGCCAAAAGATTCAAAAACCACCAAAAAATTAACAAAAAAAAACTTTGGCCTTCAATCACCACTGTAATTTTCGCCGCATTTTCATTAAAATTACGGCAATCGCTTCATCTCGGCAAAATCTAGTGCTAATATTTTTTAGTTTTTTTTTTTATTTGCCTTAAAAAAAAAGTTATGGCCAAAAGATACAAAAAAAACACCAAAAAATTAACTAAAAAAAACTTTGGACTTCTGTCAATGCGGCGAAAATTACAGTGGTGACTTAAGGCCAAAGTTTTTTTAGTTAATTTTTTTGTGGTTTTTGAATCTTTTGGCCATAACTTTTTTTTTAAGTCAAATAAGAAAAAATATCGGCACTAGATTTTGTCGAGACGAAACGATTGCCTTTTAGTTTTTAAAATCTAACATAAGTATTACGACTTTGGTGGTTGTTCAAACTTCAGCGGACGCATTGTCTGCAAAGTTCAGGATCATTCTTTTTTAAGGTTAAATTTAGAACTTGGGTTTAATGAGATTTATTATTTTCTTCATTTATAGGGTGAAATAACCCTAGACATGCTCTGAGGTATTGCTGCATATGCATTATATACATGTACAACTATTATTACCACCAATTTACATGTATGTAAGAATTAAGAAACTAATGCTTCAACATTTAACCGGCCGGCCGTATCTCACGATCTCATACTGCCCTTAACAGATCGGCCTGGCAGTCGTGGAATAGCTATAACTCCAGCCTATACAAACTTGGTGGTATAGCTCAAACCTTCAATAGAAAAAATATTAATGAGTGGAATAAATTTTCAGAAAATTTCAATTTAAAAAAACTTATGTAACCTAAGAAAACTAGGTATAGAAGATATTTACCTTTTTATTGCAGTTTGTCCAATTCTACAAGAAATATAAAATAATTGTTCTTCCAAAAAGTTTATTGTCTATTAACATACTATTAACAAATAGAAATATTAAATTTTGCAAAACGTATACAGCCTTATTTATTAGATTTCACTAATACTCGTTTCAACCTCGGAATAGTTAAACCGAGTCGAAGCACTTACTCCGTCTTAACGCCACGTCAAATGGTTTTAGCTACACCCTCCTTATGTCAAATATATTATCAAAAAAAAACAATCTCGCTGGTTATTATAATATGGGATTAAACGAGTTTTGTACTGCAACTAAATTAAAATGAATTTAAAACATTTATAAATGCAAAATAAATTTCCATTTTGCCTTACAATTAGTAACAAACGGATAAAAAAAACTTCTTCTACACTCCTTTTTAGTTACTAAATGTTATGTCATTTAGATACTTTACTACGGCTTTAATCCTACTATGTACCAGTTTTAGCTTATTCCGCCTCTAATCATCGTTTATCTTTTTATAAATAAGTTTTTCAGGATTAGAGGCGAAGTAAAGTCGGAGTAAATTTACTCCGTCGCTAAAACGACTTAATAAATTAGAATTTGTTTGACGTGGCGTAAAGACGGAGCAAGTGCTTCGACTCGGTTTAACTATTCCGAGGTTGAAACGAGTATTAGTGAAATCTAATAAATAAGGCTGATAGAATATAATTTCTGAACTTCTACTCGTATCAAATATTGCTTTCTCAGGATTCCTTTTATTATGTTTGAAATCATTTAAAATTGTTACTTTTTATATTTACAAATTTCTTCTCCAATAAATGACCCTATTATTTTAATTTCAAATATAAAATTATGAATAACGATGGAAAAATATACCATTCAACCAAACTACCTATATATACATTAATGAAGAAATTTTTCAATAACAAAATATTTTTAATAAACGTAATATACGAGCAATGATGAAAACATTAGCAAAGCACAAGCTTAAAGAACTAAATCAAAGAAATCTTCTGTGGGCATTTTCTATTCAATTTGAAGGACAAAAATGAGAGAAAAAAAAATATATATATATCACCCACCACCATTAAAGAAAAATTCCTTGTTTTTCCGCAGTTAGAGAGCAGTTTCAGTTCCATAGCGTAATCGCTTCCCCTAAACAAGCAATTCTTTAGAAGACCATCAAGAGATACAAGACGCAACCAGGCATCATACATAAGAGGATACAATGATATTTATATTTAGATAAATTTAATTGATGACCCTAAGCTACTTTGCTATATTAGTTATGATTCTTGTCTTCTTTCCGAATTCTTATTTACTTTTCATGCTATCATGCTTTTGGTTGATGTTCTTATAATAATATGACTATAGGTATGGTATAGACTTGTCCTTCATCTTCCTTCCCACACAACATTGTATTTTCATATCAAAAGTAAATTTATCGGACATAAGACGAAGCAAAATGAACAACAAAAACAACAACAAAAAAATAAAAATAAATAAACTTGCGGATGTGCAAATTTATCTTTTTTGCTATAAGATTGTTTGTCATTTTTATTTGCACATTTTGCTCTAAAAGAGCTTAAACTGTGTAACGAAGCAAATTCCGAAAACAATTCTGTGATAGAAATTTTCACAAAATGAGACTCATTTTGTTGAGTTATTACATAAATAAATATTATATTATAGATATATAAATTGATTTATTAATTGGAATTAAATAAAAATTGTTAAGTTATTTGCAGATAAGGGCATTTTTTTTGTTGATGATTCGCTGGTCATCATATTTTTAGGAACAGTATAAGGATTGATTTTAAATTTTCAAAAAAAATTTTTTCGGTTATAGCGATAAATTATTATTTTATTTTTCTTGCGATAAATTTATATAGATAAATTATTGTCTGTTTATTTATTGTTGTAATAGAAAATAAATATATAGTAAATATTGTCATTTAGAGCTGGGACTTTTAATAGCAAATTGGTTTAATTTTTTATAAATTAACGACAAGATTTAAATTTAATTAATAAATTTCTTTCAAAGAATTTTGAATTATAAAATTTATTAAAATTGTTGTATTTTTATTGATTAAAAAAAAAAAACCGGTACGAATAGTTAAGATTTTTTTAAATAATGTTATTGGACTTGTTTAAAGGCTACATTTAATGCAGCGATTTAAGAATCAAGCGGCAAAGAATTTCTGAAACTTGGGTATTTAAGTGCTTATCGTGACTTGACAACCATTAATGGAGGATCAAAATTTAAAAAGGAGATAATATTAGTTTCAAGACAATTTTTGTTGGTTTAGCTTTAGACTTTAGTTCCTTTTGCTTTTATTTTTTTCTTGGACTCCACTCAGTTCTTTTGTATTTTGAAGGAAACCGTTTATGAATTTCTAATTAAAAAAATTATATATGGCGCATGTTGTCGCTACAATGCAGAACTAGTCTAAGTAACATTTTCAAAATTTTTCTAGAAGACCCTTAGTACGTAAAATTCTGACTTTCGACATTTTATGTTATTTAAATTCTGAAGGAATTACTGCACGTAGGAATATTCAGAATTTGTAGAAAATGCTCGCAACACAACAAGTTTCTTTATGAAATAAAAAAAAACTCAATTTGAAATTTTGTACTTAGACTTGTTCTGCATTGTAGCGACGATGTGTACTATTTTTGTTTTAAGAAATAAGTTCAAGATAATTAAATCATATTAATTTTTTTATTAGTTTTTAATTTAAATCTCAAATATACCTCACATAAGAGGTAAGTAAGGTAGTAAATTGCGATCAAATGCCAGAATATGATAAATATTTTCGACTCTGAAAAAAAAATATTTAGAAAGAGAGGCAAAGATTTTATTCAACCCGTAAAATAAGCTACCAACACCTATGCAGAGATGTAAAAGTGCGGTGATAGAAGATTTCCGGTTTCCCAAATATTTAGGAATTTTGACTAAAACTTTGTGAAAAAAATTACATATTTATTTTAAAAATTAAAACTTAATTTTCGAAACATAATTTGCTTTCTTTTGGTCTAAGCACTCTTACTCCTTGCTGCCAGGACTGACGTAATGTTCTAGTTAGCATTGCGTCATAGTGGTAGGTGGACAAGGAGGACGTTAAATAGAAGATTTCGTTTTTGAGGTAAATACGTTACAATCTTCGTCGTGTTTGATTGTGGCTGATGCAATAAAAAGAAGAAAAAAACACCAAAAAAGCTACATTTTGGGTGGAGACCTTTGTTTTGACGTACAAATTTGGCCTTATCACAGGCCCCGTCGTAATAGATTCGTAGTACGAATCTTGAAAAAAGTTTTATAACACCATCGTGCATCGTAAGAAAAATATATTGACGATTTTGGGGACTATCCATACAACTTTTCACTACCTCTGAATTGGTTTGGAAATATTTCTGTTACAACGGCAGGTTTAATACTTTTTTTTTCGGGATTTGTACTAAGATTCTATTACTACGGGACCTGTGATAATGCCGAATTAGCAGAGTAATAGAAACTTGAATTTTTTGGGGATAAAGAGAAAAAATTTATTTTTTTTTTTCTAAATTTATCGAAAACTAACGGTTGTTTTTGAAGATATATTTACACAAAAATTATAGCTTATAAAATTCCACACAAAAAATATTTAAATACTTTTGTTTATAAAACAATAGATTTTGATAAAAACTTGTGCTGCAAATGTAACAACATATCAATTTTTTTTTGTCCATAAAAGTCGAAGAGAAAAGCAGTTTGTACCCGTCACCACCACAGAAACCATATGGTTTTTCATGGAGGCTCAATTATGGTATGGGGAGGTATAAGTTCTGAAGGGTGTACGGAGTTGGCCATCGTTGATAATCGATTAAAAGCAACGCGATACGTTGATAAGATCCTTGAGGAACACGTCTTAATTCCTATATGGAGTTCATAGAGCACGATCAGTTCTTCTTTATGCAGCACAATGGACGACCAAATGAGGCGCGTTGCGTACCAGTGCAGTGATATTCAAAAACTGCAGTGGCTCGCCCGAAGTATGGATTTAAATCTCATAGAGCATATCTAGGACATGCTAAAAAGAAAGATAAAGTGGTCATTCCACCCCCTACAAACACTGGACGAGCTCAGGAATGGTGCACTGGCTGCTTGGGAGAGCTTATCGCGAAGGCATATTAAAAACATTATCCAGAGTATGCCAGATCAACTGCAGGCTGTATAGTAGATACTGTAGATACTGACACGTCTCAAAACCCCCCAAATATACGTAATTTTTCATTTTATACTGTTTTAACATTAGAAATGTTTAAGCGGAGGCATACCTACTAACAATGTGAAAAAATCAACAGAATTTCAAAAAAGTGTAACGCCGAGTAGATAAAGAGGGCGAAACGTCAGGGGAATAGACAAAATTATTGCGTTGCTATGTTCGTACTGGTTTGAAGATACAGAATACGAAGAAGATGATAAAACAAACACCAAAAAAGAAGAAGTGTTCTTAGGCAGGGATGGCCACTACATTTTTCACATTTGCTACGTAGTTTATGTAGTTAAACGTAGTTAAATGTTAATGAAACAAATTGTAGCAAACTTTGTTTCAAATATCAAATGATTTGTCAGTTGTAACTTTGAAGCTTAAAATGTTCAAATTTTTATTGAAATTTTATTATTTCTCTAAATTTACTTTGTATGTATATGAAAACGTAAGAATTTGTAGAACATAAGACGTGTAGTTCATTAAATTAACTACGCGTAGTGAATGATGTGGAAAATGTAGTGTAGTTAATTCAGCCAACCCTGTTCGTAGGCTTTCAAGATGTGAAGAAGAGCAAATTTAAAAAAGAATTTATTCAAAGTTTTAGAATACATAAATGCTTTTTTCATTTCTAATGTAGGTACCACAACTATGCTGGAATGGCAAATCGGGTAAATTTTTAATTTAAATGCTTTTTTCGGAGAAAATGTTAAATTTTAAATTATCGTTATAAAAAATAAAGTAAACCTTTAAGTTATCTTAAAAGTGTTTAAAACAATCAAAATATGCACATTTAACATAATTACAATCAAATCATTAATAAAAAAATTTTTTGAGGGCAAGTTACAACAAAAATCAAGTGTGGCCAAGATTCCGTGCCGCTGAGTGTATTTTGACAACGAACTTCGGTGGGGTGGGTAATGGGTATGTTTGCACGCCAATGGCACACTGATAGTAAACTCAACATGCGTTTTTAAATTGTAAATTTATTGATAAATGTTTAATTTGTTGCAAAGATGGGAGAGGAAGAAGATGTGAATAGGAAGAAAAAAGACAAACAAATTATTACTTGGAAGATTTCAAAATCGAATTTGTGACTTTTGTTTTTTTTTTTTTTTTTAGAGTATCAGTATTACAAACGATTTAACTTCCAAAGTACTTATATCAGTGTACAGAAACAGAAAAACTACATAAATAAAAAGATTCTGGGACAAAAATTGTGTTAATTGTGTATTCGGCGACACAGCCGTGATTTTTATTTTTTTTTTTTTTTTCAAACTACCATTCTTTATTATAACATCCAACCAACAAACGCCAACGTATCTTTTATCAATAATAAACTTTTACAATATTTTAAAGGTCAACAAAAACGCTTTAGAATAAACCAAAAAACAAAAAGAATTAAAAAGATTCTTGAAAGAATTTTCATCTTCGACATAATAATCAACATTATCAACAACTTGTTCGTTATAATTCTTCGAAACGTTGCCAACCAACCAAGAAACGACCTTCAATTTACTTCGTCTTTTCATCATGCAAAATAATTGCAATGTTCCTCCAAAACAACAACAGAGCAGCTTTAAAATCTTATAATATAAGGATATACTTTTTGAAGTTTTGCCAGCATTTTTTTTTTTTTAATAATTATTACTCATTTTGGCAAATGTCAGCGCATACATAAATAATATTACCTTCATCGCCTGCAGGAAGCGCAAGAACAAGAGTAGTGAAGTCTTTTTTTTTTCCGTTTTTTGTTCAAGAAAAGTATGCAGGACATCCTTTGTGGTGCACTGAGTTGTAAAAAAAAAATTGTGTCCAAGCGATGATGTCGATTTTGAGCGCTTGACATTACATGAATGAATGATTTTCTTATAATTGTTGGCAATCAGTGAAATGATGGTAAATTTTGATTAAATATTAAATTTTGATTGGTACCTTTACTTTAAGTTCGTACTTTTTACATGGAGAGTTCTTGTTTGTTTTTTTTTATATAAAATAGCTTCTTCATTCTCCTTCTTATCATTATTATTTTATAGGAAATGTTATTTACCACCCTACATATGTACCTAGTCCTATAGACACACCAAATTGTATCGCATTTTCTGTTTGACCCAAAATTCTGAATTGCAAAATTCAATTTTTTTTTAATTTTGCGTTTAAAAATTCTAAAAATAGAGCGCACTTGTTTTCATATTGAAAATATTTTTGTTTTATTTTTTACAGAATTTAGAAAAAAAATCAAACACAATTCAAGTAAAGTCCCAGTTAATTAACTTAACAATTGAATGCAAGTTAATACTGTGACTGAGTACTTTAACTGCAAAAAAACAGTCAGTAACTGTAATTTGGCGGACGGTTTCTCATACAATCAACGAATAAACAGAAATTGAGTAACGCAAAATGTTATGTATGCGAAAAATGACACAACATATAACAGCTTTTTGGTATTATGAAAGAAAACCAAAATATATCAATGTTGCAAGTTGTTTGTAGTACTTTTTGTCTGCCAGCAAGCCACCAAATTTCCTCTTTTTTTGATGTATTTTTAGTTAATGGGCATTGGGATGCATCTCAAAACTTCAGAGTAAGAATATTTTGGTATATTGAGAGACTTTTTTAGTGAAGCTAAACCCCAAATAGACGTTATTTAAAACGAGATTTTTGTAACGGATTTTTTTTTATTTAGTTATTTTTAGGGTGAAATAAGGGAAAACAAAAAATAGCACCCGAAGTTAAATTTTCTTTATCATCTTAGTTATACACATGAGCATGATTACTCAGCAAATTTTGTTTAGTTTTTTTGTCAAAATATTAAGGACAAAAATTTAATCTTAAATTAAGCTTTTTATAGGGTGAATTGAGGTAAATTCATTCAAGAAAATACTAAAAATCATCAGAAATTAGTAGCAAAGCAAGTAGTGATACTATTTCGTATCAGAAAATACATTTTTTTTAAAGATAAACTTTTGGTAATCAACAATTATAGCTGTTTCAAATAAGACAGAGTAGCTTATGCCGACATAAGCGTTTTTTCAGTTTTTCGATTGTTGGTAGTCTGCAGTTTGAGAGCTACATTTCTGTCCAAACCCCATCTTGAAATCATTACCCGTTGAAAAGTTATCTTGTAATTCCTAAAATAAATTTACATTAATTCTTATTACAGATTGAAGACAAAAGTGCGTTATCTCGAAACCTGTTTTTTTAACAAAAGCTACTATGTCGTATTGCCATAGATAGTACATTATAGTATATATAGATATAGAAAGCATAATAGATAGTATAATTATAAACCATTTGTAAGAGTAAAACACTTAAATTTAGCCACAAAAGGCAAGGCAAACAAAACCTTTTGCAACTTTGAAAAAATAAATTAATTCCTACAGAAAAAAGTAGTTACTACTTTTTATTTACTTAAAAAATCATTCGGAAATAGTAGGTAAGTGCTGTGGCATAAAGTAAGTATTTGATTTTAAGCATTTACTGCATTTTTATGAATAACAAAAAAAGTAACTATACTTACTTTGCAATTTTCTAGTAAAAGCTTTAACTATGTTCAATGCATATCACCCTATATGTTTTTGGTTTGGTTGGTTTTTGAATACCTACTTCATTTTAAGAATGGCTTAATATTTTACAATATCTTTTAAATTTTAAACTTTGAAAATTCTTTTAGGGGCTTAATAAAGGGTGTTTTTTTATACGTGTGGTTTTCAATCTGGCAATACTTTTATCGTAATTGGTCTTTTTGACAGTTGTCACTTGATTTACGCTCAGTTTGGTTGTCATTTCATAATGAATAGACTTGCTCCTGAACAACGATTGTAAATCGTGCAAATTTATTACCAAAATAATGGTTCGGTTCGTGCGACGCATCGCCCGCTGCGTCCAATATTCAGTCGACATAATCGCCCAGCAGAGTAATTAGACCAACCATATGGATCGGTTTCGCACTACGTTTACTTTAGTGGATAATGCGCATCCTCAGAGACACCGTACAGTGCGCACCGAAGACGCTATTGCTGCTGTGGAGCAGAGTATCGAAGAAGACCCGAATGAGTTCATCCACCATCACGCGCAACAATTGGAGCTGGGGCCTCTTGGGCCTCTCGGCTGGAATTTATTAGAGCCAGCCGTGGCGGCCACTTGCCCGAAATCATTTTTAAAACATAACGGCAAACCCTTATCCTTATAATAAAGCTAAATTCTTGGCCATAATATTAAATTTTATGCGTTTTATTTCTTTTTGAAAACCACACGTCTAAAAAAACACCCTTTATAAAATGTATTTATATTTTATAAATTTATTTATCATCAATGGATATATATTATCTGTTGACTACAATAGTTTATTATAATTTTATAATTATATATGTCATTAAAAAAATTTAAAACCACATTCTTAAAAATATTTCTGCTCATTTGAAGGTCAATTTCATGATGAATTAAATTAAAATGTGATAAAGAATGGGTCATGGATTTATTTTGTCCATAGTTCGTCCTGTGATAAGGAATCAAACAGAGAACGTCCCTGTTCCTTAGAATCCTTTCAGGAACACAAAAAGGCATAAGAGCTAGTAAGGTGCCAGTTATAACTTTCATTGAAACTCATCATTGAAAATTTTAATTTCTTATTTTGAGACACTTAAAAAGCAAAATCAGTAATTATTTTGATGCCAATAAAAAGCTGATGACTAAATTATTATTTCCAGTCAACAAAATATTTCATTTTGGCCCAATCTTTCACATAAAACGATTTCCAAGATTTCAATGATCAATGATAAGGTAGTTCAATCATTAAAATAAAGAAATTCATTTGATTTGTAAGGTTTGGCCAAAATGGAAATTTTTTTGACGAAAATTAATAATTGAGTCATCAACTTTTTATTGGCATCAAAATATTCTCTGATTTTGCTTTGAAAGTGTCTCGAAATAGGAAATTCAATGATGAGTTTCAATGAAAGCTATAACTGGCCCCTAAATCGAGAGATTTTATTCTACCATTGAGAATGTCCTTTGTAAAAAGAACTCCTTCGACTTTTTGTTCTCATTTCCAAAAACTTTGAGTTACGTGAAAACGTACATTTCTTTATTTTACCCACATACATATAAATAAGAAATTAAATGCATATCAAGAAGAAAATTTGAAATGTTCATAGTTCTAGACCTTTAAAGTGAATCAATTTGGATCTATTTATGAGGAATTTTCAGTAAAAATACTAACCTCGTAGTTATGATACTCATATACATATGTAGGCACTAATTTCCCTCTCTTATAATAAAAATAAATTCAATGAAAAATCGTTCTTTTGAAATACCTTTACCTATCACAAGTCTGAACCCAAATCAAAAATAAATCATAAACTTATTTACTAGACATTTCAATCAACCGTATAGAAATATCAAAATGCAAATTATCTGTCATGCATTTCTTTGCCTATATATTTTTAATAAAGTTTATTAAAGTTTATTGTTATCTTGCGATATTATGACGTTATGTTATGAGTAAGATATAATGAGATAAGTTTCGCAATATTTAAAAAAAAAATTAAATCAAACTTTTGATGAATTGACACAAATTCCCAAAATAAAATAAATAAAATAACACGTCATTTAAAAATAAAAGTGATACAATCAAAAAGATAATTTAGATCAAATTGATTGACGGATAAATAGGAAGTTTACCGATAAAATGAAAATAATATATTTAATTTTAAATTATGTAGCTGAAAAAATGAAATTTTGTGCAACCGCTACAAAAAGGTAGCAACATATACACTCATAAAAACTTCGTTTCATTTCCATGTTGTCTGATATTGACAAAAAAATAAAACTAAAAACTAAAACCCAGATGTAGGTATAAAGCTCAAAGCTTACACTGAGTTCCAATGAAATACTTACATACAAGTAAAGAGTTGGACGAATTACTTTTTTAAATAAGTCTCAATGATAAACCAACAGTTACTGGAATGAGTTTTTTGTTTTTTTTTTAATGATCTTTAATGCAGGACTCTTGTCTTGAACTTTATGTCAAGAATTCAAAAGCACTTGAACTAAATATAAGAAGTAGTACTGGAAGCCCCATTCGTGCATTTTATTATTTTTGTTTTAAGAAGCTTCAAAACACAGCCCCTTTATTGTATCAAATCTGTTAGCATGAAAACCTCACATAGGTATATACATCTCCAAAAATGCCGATTTTCCTTTTAATCTACAAATGAAGGAGCACTGGTTGTGACAATTGTTCGACGCCCGTTCTATGCTCGCAAAGAGTCCTTGACAATACTTTGGTTTTTTTTTTTTTTTTTTTTTTCAACCATTTCTTTTTTTTTGTACGTTGAAGATAGATGATTGCATTTTCCACTTGTTTATTCCTTGCAGGACTCTTGTCTTGCCTTCTTGTATACTGCTTTTTGTTCGAATGCAATTGGGAATTGTTTTGTTTTTTCCTGTTTGAATGCTTCTTTTATTCGCTTTCTTTTCTGTGCTCGTGCTTACTTTTTCTTTGCCAGTATACGAAAGTAGTATTTGTTGTTGTTGTTGTTGTTGTTGTTGCTGTTATGTTTTTTCCTTAAAAACGGCTGACTCTGCATTGAGGAAAGTAAAGCAGCAATTTTGTTCTTAGGACAATTTTTTTCTTATAGTAAATTTTTTTGTGTTCACTTCCCATTTAGAGAATGTTTAAAGATTTTTTTTTGTTTTTTTTTTATAAGGATTTTATCAAAGCTCAAGGAGAATTGTTTTGTTTTGTGTTGAGTTGAATTTTAACTGAGATTTTCAAATAAAACTGCTTATGGCATTTATTTAAAAGGGTCTGAAATTTGGATGAAGTATTTATAAACAGAAGTATAACTTAAGGATAAATGGTGTAGTTATTGAGAATTTGTGTTCAGTTACATTATAATGGCTTCTTATAAAAATGACAAAAAAAAAAACATAGTGATTTTTTTGTTGTTTTTATTAAAATATATAGAAAAACTTGAAGATTCTCAAATATAAATTTGGTTTAAGCTGGTTTTAGACTTTGTTCGGAATGATTTTTTGTTTATTTTTACATAGCGTAATTTGGAGGTTCAATTTTTACACAGTCTTTGTTCTACAGGGTGGCGCACCAATTGTGCTACAATAAGAAATTCAAATAACTTTTTTTTTAATCGATGTATTTCATTTATTTTTTTTATTGGTTAGAAAATTAAATTTTATTTTAAATAATTAGTTGTTTTTAAAGATTATAGACCGCAAATGACCTCCACGCTGTCCCACGCATATGCAGCACCTGGTCAAAAAATTATTCATTGCGGCCTGAAGAGTTGAAGTTGGGATCGCCTCAATTATTGTCGTTATGGACTGCTTTAATTCAGTTAAATTCCTGGGCTTCGTTTTATACACCTCTAGCTTGACATAACCCCATAAAAAGAAGTCTGGTGCAGTCAGGTCAGGTGACCTTGGGGGCCAGCGAAGAGTGGAGTTCCTAGAAATTAATTTGTTTGCGAATTTTTTGTTTAGCTCCGCCATAACTGGTCTGGCTATATGTGCAGTTGCTCCATCTTGCTGAAACCAAACGCTGTTGAATGGTATACGTCTTCGGCGCAGTTCTGGGTAAAAAAACTCCTTCAACATCTTTAAATAACGGTCCCCATTGACAGTAACGGTTACACCGTTTTCTTCAAAGAAGTACGGCCCGACAATACACCTTGATGAAACTGCGCACCACACAGTGACTCGTTCTGGGTGCAGTTCCTTCTCATGGAGCATTTCTGGATTAGACTCATTCCATATACGGCAATTTTGCTTGTTTACATTGCCGTTAAGATCAAAATGGGCCTCATCAGACATGAACAAACAATTGATCAATGTGTTGTCTTCTTCGGCCATTGATATCATTTTTTGGCAAAATTCCAGGCGAACAGGCAAATCCTGAGGGTTTAACTTGCTAGTAATTGGACTTTGTACGGAAACAAGTTTAAATCGTCATGAAGTATCCGTTGTAATGACCGTCTACTAATTCCAATTTGCCCCGATAAGTTTCGGGTCGAAATGTTCGGATTGGCCTGTATTGCAGATGCTACTGCTGCGATTGTATCCTGAACCCGAACATTGGCATCTCGATGGTACGGCCTTCGTGCGATGCTTCCAGATTCGGCAAATATGTTTACAAACCTCATAATGGTCCATCTACTCGGGGGATTACCGCCAAACTCCCGCCTAAATTCCCTTTGGACGGAAATGACGGACTGCAAAGCATGGTAGCGTTGCACTATCCAAATTCTTTTCTCCGTATCCCAAGCATCCATTTTTATAAATCTAAATAGTAACCTACAAAATAAAAAAAAAAATAAGCCGATTACTCACACAGAAAAAAAGTTATTACGTTTTATTTTTGTAGCACGATTCGTGCGCCACCCTGTATGTTATAATTAACACATTTTTTTTAATCCACCAAAAAACGCTCTTGGTTAGTAATTATTTTTGTGCGTGTATATTTCAGCAATAACGTATCGAATGTTGACTTCCAAGCACTTAATTATTTCTGGTTTATCGGCGTAGACATGAGATTTTACATATCCCTATAGAGAAAATAATCAAATGAGGTGACCAGTTAAATTAATTGGCGCAAAATTTTAAACAGTTCTCGTTTAAGCAATAAACCCGACTCTAGTTAAAACAGTCCTTTATTTAAAAATTCTTGTTTAAATTTTTCACTTTAAACAATTCTTCTAACTAAAGAACTTGTTTAACAAAACGTCAGCAAACTTTTGTGAAATACGCCTAATTTTGACAGCTGAATAAATCAAACAGAACGAAAAATTAAAAAAAAAAAAAAAAATAAATAAAAAGAACCCAATCTGTAATTTTGCCGAGCTATAGGAAAGTGTTTCGAGATTTTAAAACGTTAAAATAGTGAAAATACTAAATAAAAAAGTGAAATAAAAGTTAAATAGTGAATACTTGCAATATTTTATAAAAAAAAAACATAAAACAACATGAGGTGCTGCGTTAAATCGTGTAAAAACAACTATAATATGGATTTTTTGCTTTTCAAGGGCTGATTGTGTCTCATATTCCACATAAAGTAATATGAAGTGATGTATTTTAGGTTAATACATTATCTGAGAATACTTTTCAATTGATATTTCGTAGCATTTTGCTATAAAAAAGCAAATCACGGAAATTAGCTGAATCCGATGTGTGTCCTGTGAAAATTGAAATTCTCGTCGGTAGCATTAGTTTTTGTTGGTGATGGCAAGGCGCTCAAATGCATTGAGCGCCCGTAGTGCAGAGTAATTTTACTTACTCTATGTGGAATATGAGACACAGCTTACATGTGAAATGAATGAAAAGTACACTGCTTGTTATAGGTGTTTTTACAGCATTTAACGCAGCACCTCGTGTAGTTGCCTATTTTTGTACATTTTTGTATAGCATGTAATCACTTTTATATCACTTTTTTCTTTAATTTACTTAGCTTTTTTACTATTTTAACGATTTAAAATTTCAAAACAATCCTAAAACAAAACAGATCAAAATTCCTTTGGGTGCCCCAGCATTAAGTTGTCTAACTACACGCCTTCCCTGTGTGGATGCATTTGTGTTTGTGTAACTCACACTCACAATGATAATCTCCCACAGATAAAGCATACTTTAAAAAGATAGAGAAGCGTTTTGCTGGTTTTAAAGTTATAAGACCTCTTTAACGCTAAAGTATAATTTATGTCGTTTAAAATTTACAAAGAGCCGACTCTCATTCTATAGTTAATATTTAGAGCCGACTCCCATTTTAAAGTAGATTTAGAGCCGCGTTAAAATGTTTAAAATTTTGCGCCATTGTTCGTAAATTAGTAAATTAATTGTATTGCGCGTAGTGTAGCAAGAAGCGCGATCCTCCTGAAACTTTATGTCTGCAACAATACCTTCAAATTTGATGTACGAAAAAGTTTGTTATCATGTTTCTGTTTGGTGTGAGTCTTTTCCTAATCAAATTGCCTTCAAACCAAACTAACCTCAAAACAACCAAGAACTGTCAAATTGGCTGCCACAGAAAACAGTGTTGGCAATTTAAAGTTCTCAGACTCTAAAAAAAAACATCCTGCTCATACACTCCACGGGTTCAACGCAAAATTCAGATTTCTGAATTTTTCAAGCTTCTGATTGGTCAGCTGTCAGTTGAATTTAAAAGTCATCTAACTTTTTATGACAGCTGCCCAATCAGACGCCAGAAAAATTCAGATTTGCGTTGAATCCACGGACTTTCATCATTTGACTTGAAAATTAGTGTCAGTTACTGCTCCAGAACCCATTCAGCAAATATACGTCGTTGTCTTTGGTCGTTTACCTTCAGTTCCTGATGAAGTTGAATTTTGTACGGTAGCAGGCCCAAGTCACGTCGCAAAATTCGCCAAGTTGTTGTTTTCGAAAGACCAAGTTCTTGTGAGCCACGCAAAATCGACTGCCTATAGGATTCTCCTGCACACTCTCAAGGGCAGTGGCGATGTTTTCGGCAGATATTGCGTTTCGTCGACGTACGGGTGTTGGTTGAGCGTTCACTGAACCCGTGGACTCAAATTTATCCACCCTACTGTGAATAGTCCGCATGGTAAGACAATTATGGCGACCGTAAAATGGGTGTGGCGTGGCGTGGAACGTTACCCGAACAGAACACCCATTTTTATAAAACAATTTTATCATTTGGACTTATTTTTGAACTCTATATCCTGATGTGCTAATTTGGTAAAACAGACTGAATAAATGACAGTCAATTTGACAGATGTATGCTTCAACAATATGGCCGCTATCAACTGTCAAAGGTCCTATTGGAAGACCCTATTAAACAAGTCTCAACTATTTATTGTTTTTATTGTCAGGAATGGAAGAGATCTTCAATTTTCTACCGAATCTGAACGAATATAGTAAGACGCATTTTTTCATGACAAGAGTTAGGTACTCTTGGTGGATTTATCAATTCCTCCCAAGTGTTAGTCCCCGTAAAAAAATATTTGTTAATATTTCTTAATTTTTGAAGGTGGCATTCGGATTGGATACTAAAACCTGGGTAGGGTAATGACAGACCTATACGCACTAAGCTTTACGCCACGAGTTTTTTTATTGGATCAAATTACTTCTGTAAAACATGAAAAAATAAAACAAAAATAAATTAAATATTTTTACACTAAATTCAAATCATTTCAAGCTTTTTTTTTAAGTAACTTACAATGAGACTATCAAAATCTTTCTTCTTATTTTTTTTCCATTTTTAACTTAATATACCATCCAAACTTCATTTACCTTTCCCCCTGCTTCTGAGCGCGTATGTTTATGAACCTGCTCGAATATATTCTCAAATTGAAATTCATGATTAATTTTTCAAAACGAATTACATACACATAATATTCGGAAAAAAAAAAAAAAAATACTGAAGTAATTAAAAAAAAAATTGAATATCTAACCATTGTAACATTTCCATTACGTAAACTCGCACTCTCATGCGAAGAGTATAAGAGACAAAATTCCAGATGATAAATTGAATAGAAGACAAAGTTTCATTTATCATTCTTATGCATAAACTGAAACTCACACAAACACACACACACACACACACCGACAGGCACATTGCACCAAAATTACAAATTCAAAACTCCATGCATGATGATGGTAGCTACATATATGGTATGGAATGTATATAGGTTAGGTTATCTGGGGTAGAGAATTTAACAATCGCAGGCGGTATTTTAGTAGTGTGCTTTGGCCCTGAGTGTGAGTTTAGCTCCGATGTTTACTCGCACCCATTCCAAAAGATGGTCCATTGTGTTCCTGGCTAATTAAATGTCTGAAATATTTAAATGATTCTCTGAGCATGAACAGCGATAAAAGCAAACTTTTGCCTAAACCTCCTCCGCCTCAGTGACTGCATGTTCGTGCGATAACTTTCTCCTTTTCTTCTTACGTAGATTTAGCCAACATGAGCATGATCTGAGCACATCACCCGAAACCCAACTCACTGCAGAGCAAGTGTATAACGCTTCTGCCATTGTCGTTGTTGTTACCTGTTATAACTGAATGAGGTGACGGACGGGCGTATACGGAATCACCTACGTTTCGAGCGAAATAAACAAAAGGCAAACCATACCCATTTAGTCATCCGATGAGCTATTTGAACCCTCACGGTATATACTGCTGCTGATGTTGATGCTGCTGCTATACCAGAAGGCAGGTACCTTACCTACCTTCAAGTACTACTAATGCAATACATCACTTCATCAGCTGTGACATAAGTGACACATCTTTGTTCCAAGATGTAGAAAAATAACTGAGTGAAAAACTTCATAGTGCTACTATTCTATTATAGCAACACAACATTTTATACATAACCAACAACTTACTTCTTCG
Organism: Epistrophe grossulariae; assembly: GCA_929447395.1. NCBI lineage: Eukaryota > Metazoa > Arthropoda > Insecta > Diptera > Syrphidae > Epistrophe > Epistrophe grossulariae. The sequence continues at coordinate 46,064,698 of OV839568.1, forward strand.
ACAACGACGAGCAACGAAGACGAAGACGCAACGCTGGCTGTTGCTATTGTCTTCTTCTTATATATGGCAAGAGCAAAAATGAACGAGGTGATTTCCATCTTGAGATGTAGCCTTGAGACAACATCATTTTGAAATGAAGTTACAGCCAAACCCCACCTACCGCCCCTCAAGGCGTGGGAGAAGTATAAAGACATTATACGGAGAGCAATATATGAAAATCACGTGCAAGACAGTGCTTGTCAAGATTGTGCCATTTCATTTTATTGCATAATAAAATTGTAAATTTTCGCTCACTAGGAGGGAATTTATCTCGAATCGAATCTATATTTTCATTATATTTTTTTTTTTTTTATAAATATTAAGGTTACTCATTGGATTCATTAAGATCATGACATGATTTGAGTGGAAAATATAGGTACAGGAGCATTAATAAATTTGAATTTGCTGAAAAAAAGACAGTGCCGTTAATTATTATTATCCACTACCCCATGTCCGTAATTGTGCATTGTTGACCTTAATAAGGTGGGTACTTGGCCTTAAGTTGAGCCGGTTTGAACCAACTCAATGCAAGTATGTATCATTTTGGGAGTTAATTTGGTTTGGACTATCCGATTGGAAGTTCATTGTCTGTAGTTATAATGGAAGCCAGCGTGGTAAACTATACGAACTTTCGATCTGCAACACTTTTGGAGCAAATTTGAAAGAATTAAAAAAGTCCAAAAGTTTTGGCAAAAATACAAAATCCGATCAATTGTTTTTTTTTTTTTAATAGGAATATAAACAGGCCTTCAAAAACAGAAAATAAAATAATTTTTTGGTAAATAGTTTTAAACCAGTCAATTAAGCCATAAAAACAGCCCGATATAGAAAATAATAACCGGAAAGCTGAATTTTGGTATACAGCCTCCTCATGATGTTCTTTAGAAACTGTCAAAAGTCCCCATCGATATAAGCACCGCTAACAATTTTTGGGGGGGTTGAAGGTCTCCCAAAATGTTTTTTTTTTTTTCAGGAAAAACTCCCAAATAGTAAGTTGTCAAATGTCAAGGAATAATTTTGTAGCTTAGAAAATTTCCTACAAAAAAACATCAACAACCTTTTTGTCTTAAATATGAGTTTTTGAGGTTTGAATAGAACTACAAAAAAAATCTCGCTAGCTAGATCCCTCTGATAAATTACCACGATATTTTAGCCTAATAAGCTATTTGTTGAACCATTTTCAAAATTGTAGCTGTTATTTTTGCAATGTTTTGAGATAATATGTAATTTGTTTAAAAAAAATATTTTCCCGGTGCTAACATTTTGGTCTTATAGAAGCAAATTTGTACTTTTGCAATGTTTCAGTTGTTTCCTTTTTAAAAAAGAGCATAAAATTTTTTTCTTGTTTCATTAAGAATATGTTTTTTTATTATCTTGAGCTTACAAAAAAATCCACCCACTTCCACACCTCCTTTTATTTAAATGGCAATTATTAAACAAAAATCTTGTAATAAAACAAGTGATTGTTATATCTGTGGCCACATACCAAAACCGCTAAAGTCGACTTTAGACGAAATTGAGATTTTGATGCCATTAGATTCAGCGTACTCAAATCTATTTTTTAAATTTTTTTCAGCTTTTTATCCTTAAAAATGTGGCCACAATTTCAAAGAAACATAACAGCTTAAGTCACTTTTTTTAGTTGAAATTAAGGAAAAACCACCAAACTCAAGCAATACGATTTTTTTTATCTAAAGTTGACTTAAGATTATTTTTTTGTTAGATTTACAACAAGGAATAAAGTCTAAACTTGAATTTAGTGGTTTTTCCACATTAAATTTACGCAATTATTTACTTTTTTTGTCGAGGAAAAACAGCTAAACTTGAGTTTAGCTGTTTTTGCGTGTTAATATTTTTTGTTTTGTTCATTTTTTTAAAAGGGAAAAACAACTAAACTTCAGTTTAGTGGTTATTCCCAAAGGAAGATTGAGTAAAAAGACTTTCCTATCTGCAGTTAAGCGCTTATTCCAAAATTAAATTGTGATGTACGAAGGACCTAAATTGATTTTATTTTTTTTTCCCCGTCAATAATTCAGTTGGTGAAAATGTAATCTCGAGTTTGGTTGCTCTTCCATAACAAAAGTTAAAAAAAGGTGTTTCTTAAATATACTTTAGTTCTTTTTTCATATTTAAAGAAAGAATAGGTGTTGTCTAAACTAGACTTTAGTGTTGTGTTTCTTGTGTTTTTAAACAAACTTTGTTATTCCTTTTTGTTGTTTCCTAGTGTTGTCCCTTGTGTTTTTAAAAATAATTTTTGAAAAAAAAAAACTAAACAAAAAATATGATGTCTCGATCGCAAAGACTTTTGGCATTGGCGCGAATGCTTAAAGAAAAGGCAAGAACTGAAGGTAAGAAAGATTTAATTTTTACTTAGTCCAAATTTCCTTGTAATAAGTCGTTCTTATAAGATATGATACTTGATTTATTTGAAAGCAATTAAGCTTGACTTAAATCGTAATCTAAATTAAGAATCTAAATTACGGCCCACGACCTCATCCCAAAATTGATAAAATAAAACAATGGGCTTATTTAGATGTATGGTGTCGCGTGCGTGCGTCGGGTCGAATCGCGCTGACTTCGTGAATTTTTGCTTCAAAAGATTTTTTTGTGGAGCCTTAGAGCCTTGCACCGACTAACCGGTTTTTTCAACATAAAATAGTATACCTTCACACATACTCGGCACCGGGTATTGCTCACTGCAATAGCCGGCTGCCGAGATCGGATAGATGTAGAAAATCAAATTGCACTTACACACATACCCGGTCCGGTAGTTGTTTTGCTTTGCTGATTTTTAGTTTGAATATGTTCTTTGTACAAGAAAAGGGTTGTTTTGTGTTCAATTGTTGTTTTTTTTTTGTAAAAATGAAACAAATTGGCGCCTACCAGCTACCCGGTGCCGAGTATGTGTAAAAGTATACTTTTTTGTTGGAAAACCGGCTAATCGGTGCCGATGCCGGCCGCCGGGTATGCTTGAAGTGGCTCTTAGAGGTTTGCATTCTATTTGCAGTTCAAAATTTGAGCTTAAAAGGTACACATACGTATCGCAATTCAGGAAGACGGTCGTCGGCCGAAGCAAAAAAGTTTGTTTCGAGAAGTAGACGTTGTCTTATATGAATGAACCCTTGCTGTGGTTGGCATTTATATTTTGTAATGTTTCTTTTTTTTTCTTTTTTTTAATGTAATGTGATTGTTATTTGAATGTACTTTTTTTTACAGAAAAAGAGGCTCATTCAAGAAATGTTTTTGTTATGCAAAGAACTTCTACACCAGAACAAAATAAAGATATTGGTAAAACGATGCATATTTTTCTTTTTTTTTTAAAGAAGTTGTCAAATTTCTTTTTTTATTTAAACAGAAAACATTGAATCAAGTCCGTTTACATTACCTGAATCTCCGGAAACAAATTTTACAAAAGAGTCAATATACCAATGGCCACAAAAAAATGCAATTTATCAATATTCGGAATCGACTTACGAAATTGTAATATCAGAAAAGAATGATTACTTTCCTGAGATATCTAATGAAACTAAATCATCTATGAACGGATTTGACTTCGATACAGATGTATTCAAAAGTAAGAACACTATTTTTTTTTCTTTTAGGATATATTTTCAGTTTTCCATTATTTTAGACAATTCTAATGAGTTCAACAATGAATTTAGAAACCCAATTTCTCCCTCAGCGAATAATATAACTTATGATAAATTGCCAGAATGGGAAAATTCCGATGATTCTATAAAAGACCCTGATTTTGTTATAAATAATACTGTTACTTCTTCTGATTCGCATCCAGAAAGTGAAAAGAGCGAAGTTTTGGATATTTCGTCCAACAATTATGATCCACAGTCGAAAATTAAAAATAAAAAACGCTTTCGTCAGACATTAAGGAACACAGGAAAGTCATATAAAACACTTTCTGGCAAAGTTAAGCATGCAAGAGTTCCAAACCCCTTTGGAATGTGTCGAAGCAACTGCCAAGACAAAATTTCATTCGAGCTGATAAAACAATTGTTTAACCAGTATTGGGCTTTGGGAACCTATGGCCAGAGAATTTTATACATAGGAAATCTTCTGACTATAGAAAACAAAAAATGTAATACTCTGCCTAACGCAATGCATAGAAAGCGACGCCGTGAAACCTCAGTGAAGTACTTTTTGGAATATGATGGCATGCGTACACAAGTTTGCCGAAAACATTTTACGACATGTTTTTCTGAAACGGAAAGTTTCATTAAAAACGTAATAGCGAAAAAAATTTCAAGTCCAAGTGAACCGTTTAAAGACTGTCGGGGTAAGGGGTTTCCTGTAAACAAACTAACACTGGATCAAGAAGAGGAAGTACGGAACCACATAAATAAGTTCCCATCGTATGAAAGCCATTACAGCCGTCGCCACACATCCAAAAAATATATCCATGGCAGTTTAAATCTTTCCATAATGCATCGGATGTATAGTGATGAAGTTTGTAATCCTGTAAGCCTTACCAAATATTCAGAAATATTTAAAACACTGAATTTAAAATTCAAAGCTCCCAAACTAGACACGTGCGCAACTTGCGATGGATTTTTATCTAAGATCAAAATAGCCCAGGATGAAAAAGAAAAACAAGTTTTGGTAGAGCAAAAACAAATTCATGTGAAAAAAGGAGACTTTGGCTTTGAACAAAAAAGGATCGATAAGGAGAATGCTAGACAAAACAACGATATGGGAGCATTCGCGTTCGACTTACAACAGTGCCTACCAACACCATTCTTGAGAAACTCTGTTAGTTTTTATAAAAGGCAGCTTTGGACCTTCAATCTCACGATTCATGATTTAAAAACGAATAATTCCGGTTGTTTTATGTGGCACGAAGGGATTGCGCGCCGGGGTGGAAATGAGATTGCTTCTTGCGTTTTCAGACATCTACAATCTTTGCCTTCTTCTATCACTAAATTAACTTTCTACAGTGACTCATGCTCCGGCCAAAATAAAAATTCCTTTGTTTCTGCTATGTTCCTTCTGTTCATTAAAGAAAATCCTTCATTGGAATATATAGATCATAAATTTTTGGAGCCTGGCCACACCCACCTCGAGTGTGATTCTGATCATGCGTTAATTGAACGGAAAAAGAAAAAATCCAATGTTGAAATTAGTGTGCCAAGGGACTGGTTTCAGTTCATCGGAAGTATTAATTCAAAAATTAAAGTTGTTGAAATGAAAGAAAGTGATTTCTTCAACTTTTGTGAAATTTCGAAAAATAATTTTAATTGGAAACGATGTAATTCAGAAGGCCAAAAATTTATATGGAACACTGTAAGGTGGATTCGCTATACAAACAAATTTGACCAAATTTTGTATAAAACAAACTTAAATCCTGAAGAACCATTTAACCTTTTACCGTTAGTCAAACGAGGAGCATCGACACTTACATTGGGTCATTTAAAAAATATTGAAGAACTACCAATCTTGTCATCAGATAAAAAAAAAGATCTAATGGATTTATTACAATACATAAATCCAGAATTTCATTCTTTTTATAATAACCTCAAAACTAGTTCCACCGAACTCAACATTCACCCAGATTTAAGAAGTGATGATGAGGATTAAAAAACACTTTAATTTTGTTTTTTATCTTTTGTTATGTCTAATTTGTTCTTCCTTTTTATTGATTTACATTTCATGAAGTAAAGTTTGTTGTTTTTTTGTATTTTTAATCGTATATCTAAGTTTTTAAATTAATAAAAATTTATTCTATCTCAATGTTCAAAATTGGTTCTAATTCTCATTAGTTTAGGAATAAGAACTAAAGTCGACATAAGAACTCTATAATTGAATACACTAGACAAGGAAAAACAGCTAAAGTAAACTTTAGACCAGAACAAAAAATTTCTTTAAAATGAAAAAACCACTAAACTCCATATAAGACTTTTTATGATGAAAAACCTAAAAGGCCCTAACGACTAAAGTATTAGTTTTATCAATAAAATCGTTTATAGTTATTTTTCTCAAAAAATTTAATTTTGAACTGAGAAAGAGTAAAATTATCTTTATTTTACTTTTTGTTTCAACGCTATCGGAGTTTCCAATTGCCCAGTAGAGTCATTTGTAATTTCACGCGCTTGTCAAAAAATTTAAACTGCTCTCCTGAAAAATGAGTAAAACAGACTTTAGTGGTTTTTCCTTGTGACCACAGATATTAAACATGTAATTTTTGTTATCCGCCTACTTTCACGCCCATTTTTGAATAAATTCCTCCTAAACTAAAAGAGTTTTTGAAACTTAAGTATAGGTTAATATGAATACGAACGTTGACAAGAAAGAAAATCATAATCCTTTTTGTTTTCTTTTTTTAATTTCTTCATTACCTCTCAATACTGAAAAAGGTTGACGTAAGAGATTTTTTTTACTGAAAAAAAAACATTATTTTATCTATAATAACATTAAAAATTTTACAATTTCTAGTTCCTTGAAAGAAATAGCTTAGCTCAATCTTTTGCCAAAAGACAAGTGGCAAATGTATACTTCTCTGGTTAAAAAAAAGTTTAAGTACATCTACTATTGATGGAAAAGCATCCAAAATTACGAATAACATTCAAAATTACAAATAAAATTAATACAAATAAATAAATAAGTATCTACGTATAATTTTTGTTCGTGATGCATAAAAAAGTTGAAAGAAATATATTACTATGAATTATTATTTTATGGTCCAATATAACATTGAGCAGGAAATATTAAGTTTTGTATCGCAACCCCAAAAAAAAGATGTTATGAGCAATGCACATAATGGGTTGACAATGTTAAAAATTAAAATCTTAAGTAAATTTAAAAAGGACGTATTTTGTATTTTATTTTATTTTATTTTATTTATAAAATTAAAATTAATTTAAAAAAAATTAATTGTTAAATTATTTATTAAAATTTTGGTCCGTTTACTTTTTTCTTACACTGTTTCACATAAAATTGGTCACTGAAACAGTGATTTATTAGATACGTATTTCAAAATGAAAAGAAAATACTGTTAAATACTTGCTAAAAACATCAAAAATTGGTTCGGTAACTTTATATATCCACTGTTGTCAATAATTTTAGCTTGAAACACACTGTAAACAATAATGTAGCACTTGACTTTTTTCAGGGTTCGTAAAATATCACCCGCTAATCATAAAATACGAATCTCTATTATTTTTTATCGATTTTCTCACGAGCCATAAAAAATATTATTATTATTATTATTTATTACGCTCTACAATAAATGTACAGAATAATACTTAAAAGCTAATAGCTGCCAGGGCTTCTAGCTGCATAAAAAATATAATTCGCGAACGATAAGATTTTCAATCTATAAAAATGTATAGTTCTCTCACGAACAAACTAAATCCATTTTCTTTTCTGTATCTCTCGTTCTTGAGCGATCAGAAAAATGAAATTCAAGTAGAATATTGTTTTCTTATGATAAGGATCTAAAAAGATTCTTATCAAGAGAGAAAAATTTTGAAAAATAGTAAAAAATTTGGAAAAAATTTAACTTTTTGAAAGTCAAAACGTTTGAAAAAAGTCAAAAATGTATGAAGTTGAAGATCGCTGCATCCGAAGTTTTTTTTTTTTCTTTAGACTTGCAGCTCTCGATAAGTATCAATGATAAAAAACATCGCCTCTAGAGTTTGGAAAATCTAATTTGTGTACGTAATTTTTTGTATCTACCATTAGTAGATCCGAAGTTGTAAGGGTCCTAACTTGCCTGTATTTTCTTTTAAGTTTCATGGTCAAAAAAGCTCAATAAAAAAAATGAAAAAAAAATGATGAACATCGCCCTTAGAGCAACGCAAAACATTTGTTATAGTCTATAGCTGCATGTCTAAAAAATATATAACTTAAAAAGTTTAGAAACTCAGTTAAAAAAAATATAACGAGGTTCAATTCAATAAAAGTAACGGACATCGACCCTGGAAAAACTTGCCCTCAACATTTTTGTGTTTAAAGTTTTTCAATACCATTGATACTTATCGAGAGCTGCAAGCATAAAGAAAAATAAAACTTCGGATGCAGCGATCTTCAACTACATGAAAATTTTGAAAAATGTGTAAAAGAAAAAAAAAAATTGGAAAACGGCAGAATTTTTAAAAAATGAAGTAATGAATTGTTTGAAAGAGTTTCAAATTAAGATAAATCAATTGTTTTCAAGTAACAACGGAAAATGTTGCAAATTCGAAAATCTAGCTATAGGGGCGTTCACATTTAACGACATGTTCATCAACACGTGTCGTGTTGTTAGATTTTTATAATGTGAAAACCAGTCGAACCACTGTCGATCAATCTAGCTCTGTAGTTCAAATTTTTTGATAATTTGCCCTGTCGAACGACCGGTGTGGTAAATGTGAACTCCAGTCGGACGACCGAAAATTTAATTTTATATCTTATTTCTATTGTTTTCGTAAGATAAAAAGAGAATAGATTGAAATGAAAGTAAAATAATAAAACAAAAGTAGAAACAAATAAAATTAATGGGCTAGTATTGGTGAAAATAATGAAATTTTCGCCATGTTTGCTCTTTGAAAAATAATTTTTAAATGATGTCGGTACGGAAGTCGTTATATGTGAACGCTAGCAAAACGACTCGGGTCGGACGACACGTCGTTGAATGTGAACCCCCCTTATGTAAAATAAAACTTACTTTAAGTACTAATGTTATTGTATATTATGCATTATTGATTCACGGGGGTGGGGGGGGTTCCGGGTCCGGACCCCCCCCCCATGATCAATTAAACCAAATATCTGTATATTAATTTATTTATTTATTAAATGTTTATTTCTCTTCTACCTACCTTCTATCGATTAATTAGCCCCCGCCAAGTACAGACGTGTTTCAAGTCGCTCTTCATAACCATTTTCCCTCTTGATTAATAATTAATAAAATTCTTTTTAATTTCCCGTAATTCGCTTACCCCCGCACTTTTAATCGCGATATCTGTGACCCAATTTCTACCCCGAAACTCAAATTAATAATTTTTGCATACCAGTGTTTTTTTGTTGCTTGAGTCGTGGGCGAAAAAAGAAAAAAAAACAAAAACCAATAGTCATCTAAGTGCGGAAACCCAATTTGCGTCAACAACGAATCCAGTGTTGAGTGGATATGTTGCAGTGGTATTTGTGGTAATTCTTTTCACCCTTAATGTGTCGGCCTAAGTAAGAGACCACTCGCCTACCTAAAAGATTTCAAACAAAACTTTTTCTTTTACTGTGATGAGTGTAAAGACATATCCCTCTCCCATATTATGCATGCCATCAAATGCCTAAGTGACTTAACTACTAACAACAACAATGACTGTCTTAACAAAATTCAAAATGTCTCCAAAAAATTTGATGTCATTGTAAAAAGTGTTGAAGAACTTGATAAACGTCTTAACTCCCTAAAAAATCTGTCAGACTCTTTTAATGATTCGTTCGTTGTGCTAAATACTAATGTAGCCACTAATTTTAAATCTCTTCAAACAGACTTTGAGGTCCACTTCCAAAGTAACTCCTCTAAGACTGTATCAACATTTCCTTCACCGGACCAACCCTTGCTCCTAGGGATTTGTGATGAACTCCAAAGTGCCAAATCTATGCTTTCCAGAGTCTCTGCTGATCTGGTATCCATCGGGTATGACGTTAGCCGTAATGGTCAACGGACGATGGAAATTCAGCAGGACATGAGCCACTTGAATAAGATTTCGCGGGAATTACGGCTACAAATTAATGACATCTTGGATGAACCTAGATACCCCACACCTGAACCCGTAACGGTGTTTAATAATTCGTCTGTTTTGGAAGAAATCCTTAACACTGAAACGAATACCGTGCCTCCTAGACTCATCTAAATACTGTTGGAAATTCTTCTCCCTTTAATTTGTGGTACCGCATGTCCAACCAACAGTCACAGTGCCTTCTTCACCCCCAAACATAGTCAGGAACCTCCAATAAGTGCTACTTCACAAACAATTCTTAAACTCGGTCACCTATGGAGCTTGTCCGATTGGAATCAAAGATTAAGACAGCTTGAGTCTGCTAACGATTCCTACTTTTGCCTGAAGAACACTCCTTACTTTGCTAATGAATCCTGGGTAAAGTACTATTTTTGGCGTAGTTACTCCATTCTTCTAACTGAATGCCGTCGGATTTCATCTAGATGTTTCAAAATACAGTTTCCTTCAAGGTACGACTGGATATTTCACCAATCTTCAGGATCATTTCATCTCGACAACATGACGCTGTTCAAATGGAAGAGAAATCTCACTAAATTTAAGAATAATAACACTAACTTTCAAAGTAAGTCCACTCCATCCCTCAAGCGAAAGTCCCCTCTGTTTCCTGATAAGCCCCCTGCTAAACGTGGTTTTTCCATACCTGGTACAAACTGGAGCTATAAGACAAACCTTTTCCCAAGTTTTAACCACCCCTTTTTTCCACAAAATCTCCCAAACATCCCTACTCTTTCCGAACCTAAAGGTCGACGAGTTTCCTTTAATCTTAATACTACTATTTTCCCACCACCAACTAAATCACCCCCAACTACAAATCCAACTCTTCTTTGTCTACATGTGACCTACTTAATTCCAGAAAGCCCAACTTTTTATAAAATTTCGACTGAAAATTTCTTCAAGTATAATGAATAGGTATATCTATACCTCCAAAACTTCAAATGAATCTAAGTGGGGAAAAAAGAGTATACCTACTTACATTAGATTGCCTAACAGTTTTATGAGGGAAACTTAATCCAAGAGCTTACGTAATTTAAATTTTGAAGACTTAGTCAACTTATCTCTCCAAAGCAACATATTAAAATACTATTCAATATTATAAGGACAAAAAGAAGTACGCTATTTTTGATTTTCGTTAGAAAAATGGTTGTGCTGCGATTTAAAAAAAATCGTACTAAGTATATGGTTTTTAGAGACTAGCCATATTTTTAGCGTGAAGTCAGTGACGCCATATTCAATTTTGAAAAAAAAAATGTACTGTATTGTGATCAACTTGGGCTGCGATGTGCCTAAAATATTTTTTAAAATTTCGCAAATTTGTAGGATCGAAGTTTTTACAAAATTAAGTTTTTCTAGAGAAGAGATAACAAAAATCGCATATATTTGCAACTTTTAGGACCGAACGCAAATGTTGCGAAGGAACTTGGCGTGAAATTAACACCATTATTTTCGATTTTCAAAAAAAAAAGTTGTGCTATGTTTTGCTCAATTTGTGCCTCCATTTGCCGTAAATATTTTTTTTTTAAATTCGCAAATTTGGAAATTTTAGGAATAATTCTTTTTTGCAAAATAACTACATATTTTCAAAAACAAAGTTGTGCTGCATTTTACTCAAAAAATTATTCGCATATTTATAGCTTTTAGGGCAAAAAATAAATTTTGGGAAGCGTTAAATTAGCACCATTTTTTGATTTTCAAAAAATATAAAGTTAAAATATAGTGTTGTAAACTTATGCCATTGCTCTTTTTTTTAAATTCGCAAATTTGCAATTTTTTTTCTAAATTACGATCTTTTGAAACGGCATATGTATGTACGTGCGCTGTTTTAAGCTCAGTTTGTGCTTGTTTTTTTTTTTATTGAAAATGGTGTTGCTAACTTCATTCACATTTTTTTCTTATTTGAACGGTTCGTGTACGAAGCATATTTTACAGATCGCAGCAGATTTGATTCGATTGTGAAAACGAATTTTGTTTTAAAGGAACCAAAAAATAAGATCCATGATCGAATCAAAAATAAAATTCCCTTTTTAATTTTTTAACGAGAGAAATGACTTACTCTTTTTACATCTAAATTATAGGGTTTTCAGTTTTGAAAAACCGGAATCACCAAACGTAAAGTCTAAATCGCCAAAATTTCAAAATCTTCCACATAATAAATCACCAAATTTAAAAATGAAATAAAATTTCGCAACTTGTTAATTTTACATAAAAAAAACTTTCACTTAAAAAAACCAAAAGAAAACAATTCAAAAACTAACAAATTAAAGAGAACAATACGCTTTTGTTTACCTAGTCTTCCTCAATAACTTCCATATACTTCCAAACTTATAGCTGACCATGAAAGTATTATCAAAAAAAAATTATTGTCCAACGAGATTTTATTAAATTTCTGTCAATTTCCTTGGGTTCCAAGGTAAATAAAAACTCTCCACTTTATTAAAAAAAAAAAACTAGCCTTGAGTTTTATATAAAATCTTTTTATACTTATACAACAGCACTTTATTTAAAGCGATCTAACCATAAAATTTCGTCACTAACCTACATTACAACTGTCCTTGTAGGTATATCAAAAAAATACTCATATTTATTCGCTCCTTGTAATCAAATTGCACATTACAACCGCAGTAGATTCTTCATTCAATTTCTATAACATCAGATTCCCCTTCTGAATGTTGGAAAAATAATCTATAAGTTTTACTTCCAAAACCCTTAAATTCTATTATATACACAGCAACAAAATTTACATTTTTGTTTGTTTAGTTTGTCACCCTATAACATAGTGAAAGCCGCGCCCAGAAGCAGTACACTTCAATGACATGACTTTAAGTCCTTGTACTTCGTGAGATTCAGTTTGACATGATACTCAAGGGTTCATCTATTTCACGAAAACGTTATCCCTTCAAATATTGCTCATCATACACACATATTTATGTACTCAACCTATATGCACATATTAAGGAAGGTACGCAAAAAAAAAAAATACTCTCGATAGCAAAATAAGGATGTCGCTTAGCAGTCAAATTACAGTCATTCCATTTCGCGAGTCCTTATATGTGTAATTGTATATGTGGGACGTTATAGGTGTGTGTTTGAATTCATTTCTCTAAATTCCTTCTCACCCCGCTGGTAAATTCACTTGACATACGAATGATTTTACACGCTTTACGGTTGTACGAGTAATTTTTCACAGTGTTGCTCTTGTACGCTCGAAGGGCGACGGAGTAGGAAAACAGCACCATCATCAACAACAAACAACTCGTGTTAATCCATTTTACACCAGTTAACACGAACATACCCCGACAAAATGTTGCATCAAAAAAAAAGTGGAAAGTATAACGCCATATAAAACACCACCCATGAGCAGCCACCATCCAACAACACCCACATCCCACATATGTGTAGTGTGTACCTTTGTATACATAACTGTATGTATATGTACATATAATATCCTTCAATGGGTGAACAAGGTTTCTACGGTGTCGCCCTCTTTTCAATTTTACAGGTGTCGCACTGTTACCACAAAGCAACAGCGCATCGCCGAGGAGCGTTGTCGTGCTGCCATTTAATAAAGCCACAGGTAACGTTATATATGTACATACATATTATGTGGAAACGGGATACATTTGGACCGTATTTTCGTTGTTCACATACATTTTACAAACACACACCACACATCCATATGTACACACCAACATAAACGCCCAACTCAAGCACATACAGAAGTTCTACACAAATTGATATCTCTTAACTAAAGACACCAATTTTCGTTATTTCCAGAACAACACACGAGCACGACCAAATAATATGTACGACAGAGAGACAGCTGAGATTGAAAAGTCTTTGAAACATATTATCTTCGTTTATCTGTCAGAGCGATGGAGCTGAAAGTTATTGCCTAACAACCGCAATGGAGGAGAAAATCGGCACAAATTGATCGTAACTACATATATGTGCTGTTGGAAAACATAAAGATTTGCTCTTAATATTGTTTTTGACAGCGAAGAGAAACTGTTTTTTTTTCAACATTTTTTCGTGCATTATGCTCATCAAAATTAACTCTGCTTTCACGTACTGACTCTTTTGAAGAAAAAAAACTATACGTTATGATTTTAATTAATCAAAGTGAAAAAATAAAGAATATTAATGGTACGTATACGCCCCAGTGAACTTTTTAATTAATTTTTTTATTATTCTACTGCATTTTGTTAATTTTTATAGTACTTCATTAAAACAAGAATAATAATTATAAGGAAATAAAATGCAAAACTGAATGACATGAAATGAAGTTGCTTTTCTAGATCAATAATTAGTAACTATTGTTACGGTTATTCGCATTCGTTGATGTAAAAATAAAGATTTAATATGTATACAAGACTAAATATCTGGAGAATCTTGTGGGTATAATATTATGAATGTTATAAAAAGTACACATACATACACCTGATTTACTCTAAATTTTCATATAATAAAAGATTGCCTAAGGTTGTTAACTAAATTTTATAAAAAGTTCTTACGAAATTTGAATATTAAATCGCACCTAACTAAAAAATCCGGCATCTTTTTTACAACCTAGTTTTAGAATTCATTTCACTTTTTATGGTCAGTTTATTGAAAAATCAGAAGTTACAGAAATTTTGAGTTAGATCACTTTCATTCTAAGGGTGCGAAATATATTGGACAGATAATGCATTCATAAAAGTGATGAGAGAACAAGAAAAAACTTAAACTCATAATTATGTTTGTCCTTTCATATCATCTATTTATCTGTGCACCTATAATTGCATGGGAGGGATAGAAGGGGCATGTTCTTCTGTATACGTAGGTACTTCTAAACAGAAACTAAAGAGCAGGCTCTCTGGTCACAAATCGGACTTAAACAATGGAGCTGCACAAAAAACCGCTCTTGCCCTCCACTGTATGCAAGAAGCACACAAACCAGACTTTGGCAATGTTGAAATTTTGCAGACGGAGCAGCATTATTCCAAGAGAATGTTGCTGGAGATGTTGCACATAATAAATAATACAAATGCAATGAACCGTAGATCTGATTGTGACAACCTTTGCAACACTTACAGTCAACTTATAAAAAGACCGAACCGTATTATAAAAAATCTAATATAAGTGAACGTGTTTAAGGTTTATATTGATAATGCCAGTTATTGCCAGTAATTTAAAATTAAATATTAGTTTCAATATTCAACATTAATAATTATAGATTTTTCTTTTTATTTGTAGTTTAAATTCAGTAAAAATACACTTTTCGATTGTGATGATTTAAATTTAAATGTTCTTGACAAGTTTTGTAAGTTTACATTACAGTATATGTATTTGTGGGGTATGGTATGTTTCGCAAGAATTGTCTGGCAAACTAACGTTTCGCGAGGGTTCATTTCGCCATTTTTCGTTCGGCATTTTGTTTATTTAGCATTTTGTTGTATGGCATTCTATGTTTTGCAAATTACGTTTTGTCTTCTAAATGATTTGACAAATCATCCTTCCGCATTTTTCATTTCGCAATTTTCATTTAGTTTTTTATTTGATTGGCTTTTTGAAGTTCGGCAATTTTTTTTTTTGGCATTTTGCTATTACGCTTTTTTTTATATGGCATTTTATTATTTCGCTTTTTTTTATTTTGCATTTTGTTGTTTCGCTTTTTTTAATTTGGCAATCAATTGTTTTGCAATTTTTTGGCTTCGATTATGTCGATTAAATATATGTCTCTTAGTTCTTGAGAAAATTGAAAATTATTAAAACTATTTTGTGTATGAGATTTTTGTTTTTTTGCTAGCTTACATAAATACAGTACCTACTAGCACCCAGCATTACGGCGTGTAAACAGTGAGATATGTATGGGGGGGCATGCTGCCCCCCTGCAACCCCCCTGCTTGGCACACTATAGGATTTGGGGTAGGTGCGAGGTTGGGTGTATGATATACAATGAATTTAGCAACAGATCATAAAAAGAACGGTAAATCAAAAAAATTCAAAGTTTATGAATGTACAATCGACCAAACAACTATAAACGGCGAAATGATATATCAGCGAAGTGATAAAACGGCTCGTTGAAATTTTGCGAAATAATGAAACGGCGAAACGTTATTCCGCGAATAAAAAACTTGGCCAATTAATAAAGGGCTTAACAAAAAAAAGCTAAACAATAAATTTCAAAATGAATTTTGCGAAATGATTGAAAATATTTTTAAGAAAAAGCAAAATGTAAAAACGCCAAATGTTATTTGCGTAATGATTGAAGAACATAATGAATAAAAAGCCAAACGTAAATTGCCAATTGTGGATTGCGAATTAAACAAAATATTTAACGATCAAAGCGAAACAAAGAAATGCCAAATGAATTTTGCCAAACAATGGTGACCCGTATTTGTGATTTGGTAATTACTTATGTATGTTTGTAATTTATTTATTTTTTCTAATAAAGGCCTGATGATGAGCATAATCATGCTCGAAACGTCGCTTAATAATTAACATCTTTCATTTGACCTAAAGCCCACTAAACTAAATCATATTGTTAAATACAAAGGTCACTAAAATAATCATATATTAATTGAAACTTATAAACGTCATTCCTTTTTTAGTTCCTTAAAATTACACTACCTGTCATAATGTTAGCATCAAAATAAAACTTATTTCTCGCTAGTAGAATTTCGACAAAGCCTATTTGGAAGATCTTACTTAACTAGTCCAGCAAAATAAATTCCGACCGATCTGAATTTTGGTGTAAAACTTTATTTTGTATATGTATTAAGCATTTCCTGAAATATTACCCTAAATTTGGGCCAAAGTTTTTGGTTTGGAACAAAATTGTAAATTGACGAAAACTTACAGTTTTTGGATGACATTTTGAAAAATAAATTGTAGCTTATGAAATTCAATACTCATCAAACGGTTATGCCTTTTTTTTTTTTTTGTAAGAGCATGGAATTTTGATAAAAACATACGCAAGAGCAATTCGTATTTAACCCAAACGGGCGCTGTGGTGTGAAAAATTGTAATGACATAATTACAAAAATGCGGTTCCTATTAAAAATTTTCCCCAAGTTTATTTTTGAAATTCTATTGTTCCTACGAACAGAAGTTTCACAATCATTTTTGTATAGTCTTGCATAAGTTAAAATTTGTATCTTAAAATATTAAAAAAAAAAATTAATATGTCAAGATGTTTCCAAAAATCAAAATTAAACCCCCTTAAAAGTGTAAGCCTAGTTTTAACTTCAGGACGGTATTTATATTTCTGTCAAACCATTTTTCAGACTGTAAACTGTCAGTATTGGTAAAGTTGTTGATAAATTCGGATCATCAGCAACACAATTGCACTTGCAGCAGCAATATTTTCGACTGAGCGTGCATTATGATGATGCACAGGCCTTACGATATCAGCAACGCTTCCACTCTCTTCAAATTTTTCAAATTTCTTCACAATTTTATAGAATTGCTTGCGTAGTCGTTCGATTATGGCGACCATAATAATCGCGTAATGTGAAAAGTGGCTACGTTTGAATCATCACTTTTGTAATATTTTTTAATAATTTTAACGCGATGTTCGATTGTTGATCGATGCATTATTGTAAATATTATGACACTTTAAATGACAGCTGAGTTTCACAGCTGTCAAATGCCAGTGCTTCCAACTTCAAACCACGAATTGAATAACCCTGTTTGTTTGATGCTTAAAGCTTAATATTAAGATTACAGTTAAGAATTTCTTACCCTTCTTACTCAGAATATTATTATAATAAATGATTTTTTCGAATTATCTATTCCAAAATCTTAAATACCAACATCTTACTGGAGCACTATTGTTATTATTATTATTATTATTATTATTATTATTATAATTATATCTCGTCATAGACATATCAATTTGCTTTGCTAAGAAATTTTGATAAATTTGAATTTATAATGCCACCAACTTTAATAATATATTCAAAATGTAATGAAGATTATATCGGCTTAAAGCATCCGAAATTAACTTGAAAATTATTTTTCATAGAAAATTGAACATAAGACAGAACCATATATCTCTGCATATATATTTCTATGATATACCATTGATAAATTAAAACAGGTGGGATTTGCTTGGCTTCTACTACTCATGTCTCTAATTGAATATTTATCTTGATATGAAAAGTCTAGTAGGAAGAAATAAGGAAATGTAAAATTCTATTTGTCGTGATTTTAATCTGGTGCTTGAATAGAAGAATCTTGAGTTGCTATATTTTTTATCATTTCAGATTTAAAGACTTTTTAACTAAAGCTGTGTATGGAAGTATGATATAAGTAAATCTTTTGTTCCACTTAAGCTGTATAGGTAAATGTGAATATGAACTTATAAATGCACATATGGACCCATATAATATGTTTTAGTTATTACCGATGACGGTTTATGAAAGTAAACTTTATTTTCAAACAAAGTACAATTACAATCAAAGTACGGTGGATTCGGCGATATAGGAAAAAGATGGATGTATCAATTTTGTCAAACAATGAAGAAGGACCAAATATTTACATTATGGCAGATCTTGGAAAAAACCCAGGAACTTCAAATCGATATACCCAACACGTTTTTCATTGATTTCAAGGCCGCGTATGACAGCATCTACATAGAGATGAGCTATACATAGAATAATGTCTAGTTTTGGCATCCCTGCCAAACTCGTCCTTTTGTGCAGGATTACTATGGAGAACTGAAGCTGCTTCATTTAGGCCGGCGAAGACCTCACCGATACCTTTGATGTCAAAAATGAATTTAGGCAAGGCGATGCGCTGTCGCATGCAACTTCTTTAACATCATTCTTAAAAGAATAGTGCAAAACTCTGCCGTCAACACTTGAGACACAATCTTTCAAAGGTCCATACAATTACTCGTATGAGCCGACGATATTGACATAATAGGAAGATCAAATCATGATGTCAATAGCACTTAAAAGCCCTGCCACACTATCCCACTGAGTATTAATACAAAGTGGAAAAGAATTCCATGCTACTGCCAAATTTGTGAGAGAGAAATTTCTTTTCATTTTTTGACCACACACAACAGTTTAATTTAACCTCAATAAAAATGTGATGAAATGTGTGACAGAATTAGAACCATTTCTAAAAATTCTCATGTATTAACACATGTCAAATCGTGTAGGCTGGGATTATCATATTTTGTTTCCACACTATTATAACGGGTGATTTTTTAAGAGGTTTAGAACTTTTTTTAAAAAAAAAACACAAAAAATTCAAAAAAATGAATGAAATATTTATTTGAATCGATAGTTTGAACCTTGCAATTTAATGTTTAAAGATAATTTCATGCAAATGTTGACCGCGGCTGCATCTCAGGTAGCCCATCCGCTGAGTCCAATTTTGGCATACTCTTTCACACATATCGGCCGGTATCTCACGAATGAATGCATGGATGTTGGCTTCCAGTGCGTCAATCGAAGCGGGCTTGTCCCTATAGACATTAGCCTTGACATACCCCCACAAAAAATAGTCTAATGGTGTCAAATCGCACGATCTAGGCGGCCAATTGACCGGCCCGAAACGTGAAATTAACTGTTCACCAAACTCGCCTCGCAATTGAGCCATTGTTTCGCGTGCTGTGTGGCATGTGGCACCGTCTTGTTGAAACCACATATCATGCAAGTCAAGAACTTCCATTTCGGGCAAAAAAAAGTTTGTTATCATCGCTTGGTAGCGTTCACCATTGACAGTAACGCTGCGAATCGACATTTCGCGGTCTTCTGTCACACTAGCTGATACGGCCGCAATATTTTCTTCACTACGCACAGTACGTAAACGTGTTGGTGGTTTAATGTCCAACAAAGTAAATTTTGTGCGAAATTTGGTCACAATCTTCCGAATAGACTGCTCAGAAGGTCGAGAATGCCGACCATAAAATGGAAGCAGCGCGCGATGAACATTTCGAACCGAGCACGAATTTTGATAGTAAAATTCAATAATTTGCAAGCGTTGTTCATTTGTAAGACGATCCATGGTTAAATTGCAAACCAAACTGAAGCTGTTTGACAGTGACACAAGGTACTAAACACACGTCAGCTGTCAAAACCAGTGTTGCCAAAACCAAACCAGCTAAAAAATCACCCGTTACATGATTTGTTTCACACTTTTTTGACATGTGTTAATACTCAGTGGGATAGTGTGGAAGGGCTTTAAGTAAGAAAGTAAATTTTATACATAAAACATAGTAGGTATTTACAAGCAGTTATGGCAAAAGTTATATTCCATATTTCATTTCGGACGTTGACGATCCATACACTGGTAAATTCTAAGCGTTTATTTCAGTGTATTCAATCAGACTTGAAGTAGAGAGCAGTGGCGGTCCACGGGGGAAGGGGGGAGGGAGGGTTTGGGTTCTGAGCATTTAAACCAAATATTTGTATATTAATTTATTTATTTATTAAATATTTATTTCTCAGCGACCTAAATTTGGTCTACGTTTGACATAGTACCTAATTCCATAAAGCCTATCTTTTTATAAAATTTCTACTAAAAATTCCTCCAAATGCATCATAGTGGAAGAAGGAGTTTACCTTCTTACATTAGATTACGTTACAGTTTAATGAGGGGAAACTTAGTTGATTTTGAAGAATTATAGGCAATTTATACGTCTTCAAAGCAACATGTTAAAGTATAAGGACAAAAAGAAGTTAGCATCGCCATTTTTGATTTTCTTAAAACCACGGTTGTGCTGCGATGTGCCCAACTTATGCTGCCATGTGCCATAAAAACATCGTAGTAAGCATATTATGGTTTTTAGAGACAATCTATTTTTTTAGCGAAAAGTTATAGCACTGCCATTTTCGATTTAAAAGAGAAATGTGCTGTATTGTCCTCAACATGTGCGGCGATCTGCCGTAAATATTTTTGAAAATTTCGCAAATTTGCAAAGTTTGAGGAGAATTTTTCTTCCAAAATCAAGTTTTTTTAAAAACTTAAAGTTGTGCTGTTTTGTGCTCAAAAAATGATACAGCCGAGGAGATAAAAAAATTGCATATTTGGAACTTTTACGTCCGTACACTAATGTTGCGCAGGAACTTTGCGTGAAATTAGCACCATCATATTCGATTTTCAAAAAAAAAGTTGTGCTGTATTGTGCTCAACTTGTGCCGCCTTGTATGTGCGGTAAATATTTTTTTTTAATTCACAAATTTTTGGGGATGGTTTTTTTTTTGCAAAATTACGATTTTCAAAAACATCAAAATTGTGGTGTATTTTGCTAAAAAATGATTCGCATATTTACTTACAGCTTTTAGGGCCAAAAATACATTTTGCGAAGCGTGAAGTTAGCACCTCCATTTTCGATTTTCAAAAAAAGGTAAAGTTGCACTGTCATTGTGCAGTAAATATTTTTTAATTTCGCAAATTTGAAATTTTTTTTTTCAAAATTACCTACTATTACTTGCGCTTTTTTAAGCTCAGTTTGTGTTTTTTTTTTGTAGCACAAAGCCCACGCAAGTTTTTTTTTGTCTTTAAGTTTTCTATTTGTATGTTGGACCCCCCCCCCCCCCGCACGACCAAATCCTGGATCCGCCACTGCTAGAGAGCGTATGATAATAATGAAAATTTGCGCAAAGGCTTGTGGAAAGCAAATTGTCCGATAGAAAGATCAAAATTTTCACACCCCAAATTAATTGGGTTAATAATTGATAACCTAATTTTTAAAATTAAAATTAAACCTTATTTATTTAATGAAACTTTGACGTCACTGGCACACAGTCTCAAGTCTAGAATGGAATATTTTATTTCTTGTAAATCCATTGTTTTAACGGTGAAAATTGGGATTTGGATCAATTCTAGACAAATGGAATGCTATAAGAAAAATTGCAAAATCTAAATCTGGGGCTAATATTCACTTATTTATTACATTGGCCCTGCAGATTTGAATACATATATACATACTTATATATATATATATATATACATATATATATATATGTGTGATTCTTCTTGGAATCCTTTCCAACTTCTTATCTTTTCTCAAAATAAAGACAAATTATTATGTTTAATATAAAATTATAAATGTTTTATTGACGTAAAACTAGAACACAAAAATAATTACACGGCAAGTGACGACGTTGAGGCGTACTGATGCTTCCCCCGCGGAGTTTAGATACAAACTGACTTAAAAAATTAATTGAAATAGCAAATACAAAATAATGGAAGAATAAGCAAATACAAAATAATGAAGAGGGGCGCAAGTTTCTTTTACTTTATTCTTTTTTGTTAATTCTCTTGTATATTGTTTTTTGTAGGTATTGGTCGTCGTTCGTTCGTTAGGGTCATGTATTGGTTGTGTCGTTTGGCTCAATCCCACATATATAAATATATTCTGAGAACCACATTGAGTGTTATCGTTTAGACTTCTATCTACCCACATATTTAATTGTTTGCACTGAGCTTTTGTTATCAGTCATTGAAGCGCATCCTTGTAACAGAACTTGTTAACAGAGTCAAACGTAAGTAAATAAACAAAACAAAGAGCTTTATTCACAATTACGTTTCATGTAAAATCATGATCAAGGATTATATTCACCCTAGTATAAAAACAAACTCTAAACGTAATACATATATAAATGGCTACAATGCACTCTCATAGGTACATATGATGTGAATGTTGGATAGGATATATATATTGAAATTCCTATAAATTGTATTCGTCTCTATATTTGCTGTCAAAATGAGGCGTCAACAGTGTTTGGCACTTATATACTCGCAATTACACTTTCAAACAACCGACCACTATACAAGTAGAAACAATACTTTATGTACCTACATATATGTATGTATATCGGCCATTGGTGATGTCACATCACAATTAAGAATGTTTGCCTTCAGCATCACATCTTTTTGTCATATCATGGCATTATTTACTCACGTACCTACCTCACTTGGCTGACTTGCCAAAGAATGAGAAACTATATTTGCTCGTGTATATACCTATATGCACATATATGTATTTCTATATGTTCTCTATAATATTGAGTTCTGTAGAAAATGTGTGGTTTATTTCTACTGAAACTATCTTCTACGCCCAACCATCTGGATAAAATAGCTACCTACTTGTTGTACTTGGAAGTTTCAAGTTGTATAGCATATAGATAGTTAATGATTATTGATACTTGATACGTTATAATAATTATTATTTATACATATAAATCTAAGGAAGCTGTTCTGTTAATTGCATTCAAGAATTAAAGGACAATATAATATTATTATGTACAACTCTCGCTTCATTTGATTTGTCAAGTCAAGTTAAATGGTCTCTTTATCTCTTGAGCAGTTTGTATGA
The DNA here is from genome assembly GCA_929447395.1 of Epistrophe grossulariae. Lineage (NCBI taxonomy): Eukaryota > Metazoa > Arthropoda > Insecta > Diptera > Syrphidae > Epistrophe > Epistrophe grossulariae. The sequence goes on from OV839568.1 coordinate 46,087,777, forward strand.
TGACAAACATCTTTAAATTGAACTTCATTTAGACAATATCATTAGACAAAGACGGTCCTATATATGGTTCAATACGCATGATAGAATTTTGAACTAGATATTAGTTGGAAGATAATAATAACTGTTGTGGATATGTCCTATTAATTTTTGTCATGCATGGGTTGATTCCTCCCGAACTGTGACAAATCCCAAGACTCACAGGTAAATGTAATAGTAAAAATACAACAACACTTTCAAACTCAAGTCCCATTTCTGCATTTAAATAATGACCATTTGAAATTATCTCTACTTTTTTACAAATGTGTTGCTGTTTGCTCTCATGGGAATTAAATCAAATTTAACACGAAATCGTATATAAAACTTACTTATTTACTTCAGATGGCGCTAAAGTCCAAAGTTAACCAGGGCCTCAATCAACAAGCTTCATCCAGCCAGCTTGGTCCCTAGTTAACTGTCTCCAGGTTCGCACGCCAAGTTGTTTGAGGTCCCATTCCACTTTCGTGAGCTACCTGAGTCGCGGTTTCCTCTATACTGCACCGCGTCTTCCCAAGGGGTCAGATTTAAAGAGTCTATGGGCCGGAGCTTCGGTGTTCATTCGCTTTAAATGACCCAGTTATCTGGCTTTTTACCTTTTTCAGTAGATCGGTGTCGCTGTACAGCCCGTATACTTCATCGTTGTTTCTTCTCCTCTATCTCCCCGTTTATGCAGACAGGACCAAAAATCACCCGTAGAATCTTCCTTTCAAAGCAACATAAAGTGTTTTCATCCGCAATATCATCCTATAACTGTACCGCAGGAGAATAGACCCTCTTTTTTCTTGATCTTGAGATAGTCTACACCCATACGAACTTAATCATCATGTATAATTAAATTTTATGAAATCATTTAAGGATGCCCCACACCAACGCGAATTTTCGGTGGCGACGACGAAAACAATAACAACAACCTGTTGTTTTTATTGACAACCACGTGTTGTTATTGTTGTTTTCGTCGTCGCCGCCGAAAGTTCGCGTTGGTGCGGGGGAACCTTTAAACTCATTTGCTCAAAAGTGAGGAAAAGGTTTATTTTTGTATTTTTGTATAATAGCATCTGCACTTGACTGATAGATTTATACATAATTGTATATACAAGGCTTTCTTTGTCATGTATTCAATAAGGTATTGTTGTTTTTGTATAAGTATAAATAAATATTCATTATTTTCACTGTAACTATGATTAACTTAACTATCATTCATATGATAAATGAGAAAGTAATGGGTATAATTAAAAAAAAAAAAAAACTTGTCAGTTTCATTAAGATTACCCAAACATAATTATAGATTTTGCCTTCTCTCTTTCTCTGTCTAATATTAATTACATTTATAAATTAGTTCTATTCTTATCAGTTTTTTTTAATTACTATTCTATAACATTTTGCAACCTCAATGTCAGCTTAAGATTTTAATTAATATCGAACAAAAACCACCTCTGATGAAATCGAATTTTTTTTTTTTTATTTTGTATTTTCTCTTGGCACTTTCATTTTTGACGCAAAGTTAATTTGACCAGAGCCAGAGTACCTCTCCTCAACCATTTTAACCACGAACATCAATGAGAGTTGATGGTCTCTAACAAGGTGACATTTGTCACCATTGAACAACCATCATCATCAATGTTGTTGGTATACATAGGTATATATAAGAGCGATCTGACTGCTGTATAATAGTGTGTATAGGATTGGAAGTCACGACGAGACGTCATGACATATAACAACTCGTAGTATATGGGATTCATTAAAGGAAAAATAACTTCGGCAGGCTCGTCAACTTATCTGTTCATCGATTTGCCATCATTATAAAAAAAAGCGCGCTCACACTGACGACTCTGTTTAATTGAAATGATTGGAGTGCTGATGATCCAAATTAAACCTGGTCGATAACTGGACAATGCCACTACACTACAGACTACCCAGTTTACAGTTGCAATGCTGATGATGTTTTCCATTTCCAACCTCTAAAGATTAAATTGTTGTGAAATTTCCAAATTTCACTCTGTGCACTGAATTTAAGTATATAATAATAATTGATACAATTTATAAAAAAAAACAATAATTAGCAATATTAATGGAAAGTAAGCTTAAGCTTTTGAATGTTAATGAGTTTAAAGAGCAATAAATTATTTTATATGAAAATGTTGAAATTGCTACTTCCTGTTTACAATTCAGTCTTATACGATTAAATGAAGAAAATATTTTTTTAATATAGTTAAGCAAATAAAAAGTGTTATGAATATTCATAAAAATAAAAAGATTTTTATCAATTTAAATTGGAAACACAGTTTTTCAAATTTTCAGCTTGAATTTCCTCAAAACTATAATACCTGTAGGTATTGGTACTTATGAAACATGACTTTCGGCAACTTAAAAATGACTTTTGTTTTGTTGGTTTTACTGCAATTCCTATTTCTTAAGACAAATAAGTTCCAAAAATAATTCAACATCTGTGCCGTATACAGATTGATTGCGTTCTTTTTTTCAGAACTGTTTAAACAATATTTAATTTTTTACTGGTAATATACTACAAATACTATATGGCAACTTATACGTACATATGTACATAGATTCGTAAAAAAAAATTCGAAATTTTGATCAATCTTGACATTACGATGATAGCGAAGCCGAAAAAAGGGGATCTCACAATTCTGTCAGTCTGTCTGTCTGTCCTTTCGGTTCTAGCCTAAACGGGAAGTATCGATTTTCTTTAAACTTGATAAAAAGCGTTTTTTGGACATCGCCCCGAACCTTTTTTTTTAAATTTTTTTATAGGACCAAAAATAACTGTTTTTGCCGTACAGTTTTTTTCTAGCAAGAAATGGAAATCAATTATTTTCCTAAAAACGTGGTAACAACTTAAAAAAAAATTCAGTAACTTTTTTTTACATAAAAGCTTCCATTTTATACAAAAAAAAATGCTTCCGAAAAATGATTATAAATGAACCCAGAACTTTTTTTTTTATTTAGATTTTTTTAAAAACGGTTCAACTGATCTATTTTTTTGGAGAATGTTTCAAGAGGTTTTAAAATAATTATACATACAATTTTTTTGGATTTTTGAAAATATTGTAAAATTTTTTTTTTGAGATCTTAATAATTCGATCGATTTTTATTAAACTTAGCACCCAGAGGTTTTTTAAAACTTTCATGTCGATTATGGAATCCGCAATACTGGATCCGCAGAGATTCTCAGTATAGTGTTCTCTTTTCTTTTCATGACAAATGGTTAAAGAGAAAATAGCACACTAGCAGATTTTAAATAAAAATTATTTTTATAACTAAAAATAACAGTACCTGCCATACAATTGTGTTTAAAAACTGGTAAGGAAAATCTCATTTTTCTCATAAACGGCCTCTACGATTTTGATTAAAATTTGTATGTCACCTTATATCAGTACGATCTACCATATTATTGGAAAAAAAAATGTATCTGGGTGATTCTCTGCCAACTGTGATTCTTTGTGTCCAGGGCTTTATTTGTAACTTAATATAAAATTTTCTTATGAATTTCTGGTTTGAATTGTAGAAATAAGTTTGTACTACAATTTACATTACATAGTGTTTAAAAATTTGCTACCCTTTCCCCTTGACTTGAAAAAGTATACGCAAAATGTCAGTACCGTGGCATGTTCCATCCTTGTTTTTCCAATTAAATCTTCTATTTTCTATTAAAATACATCGTTAAATAAAAATGTTGTTCTCAGAGAAGTTTGAGTACAATAGTTGCTTGATTAAGTTTTGACAATATCGAGTCAAAATATTTGCTTTCGAATTAAATAATAGTAATTGAATGGTGTCCCCGGATTTCAATTTATTTTTGAATTCGAAAGATTTCCCGCTGAACCGCTATTTTGTTTTTAGTTTGATGGCATTTGTGTGGTACCGTTTGAAAGAGGCACTATTTATTATTTGTTAACAAAAGTCAATTTATTTTACTAACGTAATTTTGCTGTAAGAGTCAAGTGTTTTTATTCTAAAATCGTGTGTCACAAAATAATCTGTCAGTACCGTGGTAGTGTTATCCAAGCATTTTTTGGGGTGATTTTTAGAATATTGTATTTCTTTTTAAGTTATATAAGTTAAAATTATAACGGATTTTATTTTTCTCAGAAGCTTTGAGATATTAGGTTATATTATTAAAACCTAAATGTCAGTACCTACTGTGGGTGTCAGTACCGTGGTATATTTATTTATAATGAACTTAAATTAAATGATTTCAAGCAATTTTGCTAAAAATCTTGTTATTTTGTTATTAAGAATGGTACCAATACTTCGGACAAAACATATAAAAACAAATCCGTCAAATATATGTGTAGTTGTAACCTAGCATAAAAATAAAGACTCCGCCCACAAAAAACAGATTTCAAAAAACTAAAAAAACATACAATTTCAAATAAAAAATTGCCTTTCAAAGTTGAAACTCACCAAAAATATTGTCAAAAAGAATTAGAACGTATAAAAATTCAAAAATAAAAAATCAGTGTCAGCACCATGTCTTCAAGACTTAGTACTTTTTACGATATTTTTTGTTCCTTGAAAGTTGTAGTTAAATGCTTTTACAGATTTAATACCATGTCTATTTAAAGACAAATAAAATAAAAAAAAATCAATTTTCAATGACTTTTAATTTTGGCAAAATTTGTATTTAAAAAATCAAAGCTGGCAGAGAATCACCCATCTATCGATTAAAAATGGTATCTCTCATAGAACCATTTTTTTGGTCTTCGATTATCTCATTATTTGTTAAACCGAATTTAATGAAATTTTTAACACAAAAGCTTTTAATGAGTCTAAAAAATTGCATATCAAAATTTTCAAAAAAAAAAATTTGTGGATTTTTAAAAAATTTCAAAATTATTTTTTTGAAAATTCGATATGTATTTTGAAAATGAAAACATCATTTTTTTCAAAATTAATTTTTTAACTCTGTATTAATGAACACTAAAAATAAAGTACCAATTTTTTCCTTTAAAATGTTTTTAAAATTTTATTTATTAAAAGTTACTTTTTTAAAAATCCGTTCCAAGAATTTTTGAAATTTTTTTCTCATAAATTAAGATTTATTCAAAAAATTCAGTTGGGGTACATAGCGTAGGTGACAAAATATTTTCAGACTTTGTTTAATTAATTTTTTTCTAATTACATATTAATTTTTTACCAATTTTTCAGTATAAATTGTAAGTTTCATGCATGCATATTATTATGAGCAACGCTGAGCTATAATTATTGTTAATTTTAGTATTCTCACATTATACTAAAATACGTTTTTAGTAGGTGGCTTAAAATATAGGCTCTCATAAATAATGCATTTCTTTTATTATCAAACTAATAGATCTTAATTTTTCAAACATTAAAACCACAGTGTGCTCGCACTTAAGAGCATGTTCGTGCGACCCAGGCGTGCATTTTATTTTGTAATCAGTTAGTCCCCGTTTTACTTCAATCATTAACTGCTGACAAACTTATGTAAATCATTTTTTGCGATACCACATAGATGTAGCAGACTATAATCTCCTTGTACTGTATACTCGTTAAACCATTTATAGTTAATTTCTTATAAATGAAACTTACAAGATTTCTTATATCTGCGTGTGCCACATCTATATATAAAATCATTCTTGTTGTTCATTCTTCTTCCTCCCTCATATGGATTTCGCCAAAATTATCGGAATGTATGTATATCTGCGCCAAGATTCGTTACGTGCTTGCAGCCTTTTAGACAGTTTTCGGTAATGACACCTATTACAAATCTTGGACAAATCTTTTTTGTCGCTAGTAAAGTTGACAACTAGCTATTACAGAGCTAATATATGCAATCTGTTTAAAGATTTAAAATACTTCGAGTGTTTCAGATCCAGTTTTGGGCCGATTTTAATTTAAGTTAGTTAAGACAAGCTTTGCTATTTGTTCAACTAATGTTTATCCTCTCTATATATGTAACATCTTTTTATTTAGCAAAATTTTACATGTATATAGCGATGGCCAATAGGCATACCTGTACTGCCGTTATCGTTGAACTTAATTGGAGCTGATTTTTCATTGAAAACACCTGTTAAGTGCATTGAGTTAAATGTTTACTATACAGAAATTACTGAACATTGCAATATATCTAAAAGAACAACTGATAAAGTGGATATTTTCTGCAACCGAGAAGATGTAACAAAATCTTAAAACCAAAAGGATCCAGAAATCAGATTCAAATTGTCAAACAGCCAACTATATGGAGGATGTTCTAATCAACGCAAGGTACGCATCTAAGATCTTATAGAAATAAAATAAAATAAAATAAAATAAAATAAAAAATCTCAAAACTTAGAATTTTTCAGCAACATTGGTGGAAGTCCAAAATGTTTTGTTTTCATGATTCATTCCAGAATTTTGTTTGATGAAGATTACAGCGCAAAAGGATATCGAATTATCTCTTAATAGAAACAACACCCAGTTTATAGAAAAAACCAAGCAACTAATTGCTGAATTTTAAACCAGAACCCATGCTCTTTGCAGCAGTAAAATGAGCCTAGTAACCGAAACACAGGAAGTAGTAAAGTCAATGATTGGGCAAGAAGAGAACACACTTTCAGTCTATGAAGACAAAGAATAGAGCTTTAATATGCATCGGATTTAAAAAAAAATTGCTATGGGAGCCTATATTTTATGCCACCTGCTAAAAATGTGGTTAAGTTTTAGGTAGTATTATGGGTGAGTACATATTTATATGCACAAATATAGTACCATATTATGTTGCACATGTGTTTGGAACTTACTATTCAGACTGAAAAGTTGTTAAAAAATCATTATAATTTATCTATCTATTATAAATAAAAATGTGAATGTTCGTTTGTTTCTATAATCGCTAATCTGCAAAAGTTCTTCACCGATTGCTTTGAAGTTTGTACATTGAATTCGAATGCGCGTGTGTTTATAAGCGCCATCTGTTGGGTATAAAACAAAACCCGCTATACTGAGATCTCTGCCAAATCAAGACAGGATTCCTTAGTTCTTTTGTAAAAACAACGGGGAAACTAAATGTTTGAATCCGTAACGCAAAATTGTATACGGTTAAATGGGGTAAAAGACGAAGAGTAGCAATTGATTTAAAAAAAAAAAGTTAAACGCCTGTTTAGACTCATATTTTACAAAGTTTGCCTATTTGAAGGGTGAATTGGGGTAAAACTAAAAATGCTGTCAACATTTTTGATATTATTTTTTTGTTTCTGAAAGCTTATACATTTTTAGAGGATGGACTTCAAAGATCAATTTAGGACATGATATTCTCAGGACTTTTATTTGGTGAAATAGGGTAAACAATAAAAATAGCATCTGATATTAAAAATTATTTTTTTAAGTTTGTTACCTATTTAGAAGATGCAGACTTCGATGATACTTTTTAAACTAAACTATTAATGGGCCGAAATATGGAAAAAAAATTTGTTAAAAATATTTTGAAATAACAATTAGATAGATAAGTTAAAAAATATATTGAGAAAAATTAAAAACATTTTCTACCATACCAAACTTAAATGTTAGGCTATTTTTGTAGACAAAAACAACTGTTCCAAGCTTTTAGTTTCTTGCTGCGGAAATAAACATTTATCCTTCTAATTCTACTTAATAATAAAATCGTGATTTGATATAAATTAGTTTAATTTGGACTTTTCTCCTTAAATCAAGTTCGATTGGCTGGATGGACAAGGTTATAGGATACTTTTTATAACGTAAGCGGTTGTGGGCTTTAGGACTTGGCAAAGTGTGACAGTAAAAACTATTCAAAATTTAATAAAATTTCGACTTTGAAGTATTGACATTGCTTTTTAATTTTTGATTGTCAGACATTCAGAAAGCTCAATCAGTATGTCTGTATGTTGATGCAAAATAAAGTTGGTAGCTTGAATTATTACATCATTTAAAAAATTGATTAAAAAATTCAAATGTTGGTTTTCAGTTACATATCTACATATAACTAACACCTAACACTATTATATTTATTATATGTGTATATTTTCTTTTGTTAATTTTTTATACGAAACTTAGATTTGTCATCCCATGCGAAGCGGGTCAGCTAGTTAGAAATAAATTGATTTAACAATCTCTGACACCAACTGATGTACACCATCTGATTTATTAAACAAATATCAATTTATGAGAAAATCGTTTGAAAATCAAATGAGCGGTTTTTTAAAAAAAATAATTTGAAAATCGTTTGAACGGTTTATAATATTTATAAAATTTTGTATGCATTTTTAAGAACAAAAATTCCGAAATGATTATAAATGGTACTTCCAGTAGAACCCTTTTTTTTAATTTTCGATTTTCTCAAAAACGGTTCAACTGATTTTAATCAATTTTTTGTGGAGAATGTTTCAAAAAGTTTAAAAAATTCAAATTTTTAAAAAAAAGTTTAAATGTTTTTTTTTAGAACTTTATAATGCCAAAGCAACTTAATGGATTTTTATTAAACTTATAGCACCCAGTAGTTTTGTAATATTATCTAGCAGAATTTAGTTACAAATTATTCCTATAAACAAAAATAGAGGTATATCCCATACAAAGTGTTTAAAAATTGGTGAGGCAAATCACATTTTCCTCAAAAACGACTTCTACGATTTTTATTAAAATTTTAATGAGAGCTAATATCAGTACGATCTATCATATTATTGAAAAATTTTATTTAACGTCATCTCTCATAGAACCATTTTTTTGGTTTTTGAGTATCTCATAACCGGTTTAACCGATTTCAATAAAATTACACAGGAGCTTCTAATAAGTTTGAACAATATTGAATATCAAAATTTTCAACAAAAAAAAATGTATGGTTTTTAAAAAAATGTCATATTAAATTTTTTTTTAATTCGATATTTCGATTAAGGGGTAAATGATTTTTTCCAAATTAATTTTTTAACTGCGCATTAATAAACACTTAAAAATGGCACACCAATTTTTTCAAAAGTTTGTATAGTAAAAAATTATTTTTTTTTTAAAACCGCTCCAAAGATTTTTGAAATTTTTTATCATAAATTATTAAGATTTATTTTAAAAATAAGATTGCGTCAAGTTTTGTTAAATTAATCCGTTTCTATAATTTTATATAATAATTTAATTTTTTACCAATTTTTCAGTTTAAAATGTAAGTTTCATATGCATGCATATGTTCACCGCGGCTCTATAAGTATAAGAGCAAGTTCGTGCGCATTTTATTTTTTGGAATTTTAAAATTAAAAATTATTTCCTAAAAAAAAAAAAAAAGAATTTTTGATTGGTGTTTTTAATAGTTTCTTTTGTATCTCTATTATTTTAAGCCAGAACTTCTGTCCAAACGGGGGGATTGAGAGTGCTAAACACAAATTACACTATCTCATTTTTTTTTTTAATTTAAGGAAAATACATATTAAATAAAAATATTGTAAGCAAAATGTATTTACCAACTTTATATACCTATGTACAAACAGGTTAAAATTAAGTTTTAAATTTTTACAGTTTAAAAAATTCCTATAAACTCCATATGATTTTTGTTGTGTTGCTTCACAAATAATACTTATATGTGAGTAATTTCATTGCTTTAATATATGGAATTAGCAATGTCACACGTTTGCATTTTACTTAATTGCATGCATGATGCATGCATAGATGCGGCAGGTGCCAACAGCTATATTTATGTATGAAGTTTTCGACGATTATTCCAATGGAATTAAAAATTTTCTGATGAAGAAAAACAAACATTCGATTCTGGAGAATCAAGTGTCATTGAATCAACATACAACCCAAAGGCAAACTTCACTACCTACTTTACTTCATATAGAAGGTCTCCAATCCAATCCAATCCAACCCATCATATATACGAAAAAGTTATATAAACATAACTGATAATGTCAAACGCCACAAAACCATAGAGCTATACTATACCACACCACCACCATTGGACTGTCATGTGTGGCATAATAAGAAACGTTTAACATAAAATATTCCCAGTTCCCAGCCATTTAATGCGAAATACACGTAACATCGAAGGAGACATTTGGATATGGAGTTTTATTTTTATTTATTTAAATTTTTTTTCTTTTTTTTTTTGTTTGTGTATCATATTTTCCCGCATTGTAGATATTTCAGGAGAAGACCCAAATACAAGATAGAAACCTCACAAATCGATACAAAATGTCATCGAACTTTAGTGAGAATCGTGATCAGATTTTTGAATTTTTGTCGCACAATTTTTTTTTAACTTTTTTACATTGTTTTTTTTTTTATATAAATAGGCACTTAGACAGACAAATTTATTATTGGTGTATGGAAGTTTATCACGTTTGTCTTTTGGGCGTGACATTACTTCGATTTAAAGTCATACTCATTGTATGTAAATATATTTAAATAATAATTGGTATGGCTTTAATGATCGAAATTCTCTGGTTCACTGATTTGACTAGGTTTCCAGAATGCTTTTTCAGTTCCACAAGATTCCTAACAAAAAGAAATATATTTTATTTATTTAATAATATAATTGTGGATGCAACCCGGTTAATGAATGTGAATTCTACGACATTCCGGTTAATGAATGTAAATTCTAGATTATATTTAGTTATCCTGCTGTTTCAAAATGAAGAAAAAACATTTTAGTGCTCAGGATTATATAAGCTGGCTAATCCAGAATATAAGTTATTTATTGTTTTGCTGTTAGAACTTAAATTAATTGACAAGATCTAGCCACATATAGACTAGTTTCGGGACACCAAATTTTAAAAAAGATTACAGTAGAATCTCGAAAAGATGAACAGATACATAAAACAAGGCCCGTTCATCTTTTCAAATTGTTCATATTTTCGAGCATCAACATTTGGTTTAGAAAGAAGATATATATTTATAAATATAAACATTAAATATTATTGACATAACAAGTTAAAACAACCCCCCAAGTACTGTTCATGAGGAACTAAAGAAAAGAAGGAACATAAAGAAAAAAAAAGATAAGAAAAGAAAAGAAAAGAAGAAGAAGGGGTGGCCCCGGCGCAGTGGAAGTAGTGCTTGACTGCTAACCTGGATGTGTGGGTTCGATCCCCAGTCTAGGCAGCATTCTTTTCTACATTCCCTCTACTGAACGCCAACCCTGGGATTTAATGGGATAGTCAAAACCAAATTTCTCAATCCACTGTGCCAACAAAAATCTATCTTATCCTTCTATTCCTTCTAACATTTGTCTAATTTATAAGACCCTAGGTCTTACTGGCATTTATATGTTTGTATTGTTGTAAAAAAAAAAAAATTATATTGGAAATAAAGGAAACAAAATTTCAACCCGTTCATCTTTTTGAACACTGAAAAGTGAAAATGTTTAGTACACCTTTCCGAGCTGTTCATCTTATAGAACCGTTCATCTTTCTGAGGGTTCTAATGTATTTAGATTTTTTTTTAAACCGAAAAGTTTGTTTTTTGAAAAATTTGGTATGCAGTATTTTTTTAATATATATAGAAGATTTTGAATAAAAAATTTAAATTTAATTTAATTCGGTTAAAAAGATAATGAGATGTTTGAAAAAAAAATGGTTCTATGTTAATAATGGTTTAATGTACAATTTTAAACTGTTAAATGATAGACCGTACTAATTTAAGCATCACGGAAATTTTTTTATCAAAATCATAGAAGTCTTTTTCGAGACAAATAATATTTCTTACGGGTTTTAAAAACTTTGCAACCTTAGGAAAAGAAGGTTCTAACTGCACATATGTAGTAGCACGTGGCGTAATGGTTAGTGTGTAAGACTGTTACGCCGAAAGTCTTGGGTTCCAATTCCCGCCTATGCCACATAAAAATAGAAATCTTTTTCACTGGTTACTGCCTCCTGCGAAAAAATTACAAAACCTCCAACTGTATCTTCTCCTCCTAGAGTATCTCCTCCTACAAGAGTATCTCCTCCTCCAAGAGTATCTCCAGGAGTATCTCTTGTCATGAAAAAGTGCTTTTCCTCTTAGCCGTTCGGATTCGCCAGAAAATTGTAGATCGCCTCCAATTATTTATTTATTTTATTTATCCAAAAAATAACCTTTTTTTATATTTTTTTTTCTTCAATTATTTCTGAAACCGTAAGAGATATAGAAATGGAAATCGAAAGTGCATATATAGTCTTTTTAGTAAAATGCAATATATAACTCAATTTTGTCAAAAATGGAAGTTAGAACTTTGTTGTCCTAAGGTCGTGAGTTGTTGCTTGGAAGGTCTAACCTTTAATTACGGCTATAAAAATTGTTTTTGTTTAATACCTTGGTTCCAGATTTATAAAAATCTATAGTTGTTTTTGGAATACATATTGATTTTCCCACCAACAGGTTGCCTATATGTATATACCGATTAAAATTAGCAGATTTTTTTTTTTTAAATCTGTGGAGCTATTTTTGGTAAAAATAAGATTTTTCAAAAATGTTAAAACAAAAAATTATATGGCAGGACCCATCCGTATAGGATTTAGTCGAACAGACAGAAAAACAGATCGATGGACAGAATTGAAAGACCCATCTTTATTTGGCCTCCCTATATCATCGTATAATGTCAATTTGGATCAAAATCTCCAGTTCGATATCCATAATTTGGCATGTATATAAATATAAAAAAAAATTGGTGGTGCGACTTTTCGTAAAAAAGCAAGGCTTTTGTGACTTACAACTCTCAACCATTCCTTTATGAATGCAGTCCGTAAGAATTGATGGGGCCTATACCCATTTACTGCCGATTCCCAAAGGTTAAGGTTAAGGGCACTTTTCACGACAAGGGATACTTTTGGATAATTTGTTAATTCATCATAAGAAGCAGTGCCCGTGAAAAAATATTGCTGTCTTTAGTTGGCAGAGGCTGGGATTCGATTACACTATACCTTTGGCGGAATCGTGAGAGTCCAAAGCACTTACATTAACACCATATAGCAACTATAAATCGTAAGTTTAAAGCCGTCAGAAAAATAAGGCCCCATGAAATTATACACTTAAAAATTGAAATGAAATAAGGTCCGAAAATTGGGGCCATTTTTCATTATTAAATTATGCCCCATGCAATAAAATCCCAAAAAAATGAAAAAAAAAATGACCAGAAATAAATGAAAAAGACCCCAATTTATTTCAAAAATTAAATAATAGGTACCTCAATTTATTTTTGTTCATACTAAAGTTTATTTTCTATAATGAATTAATATCCCACATCGTCATACAAATACATACTTGCATTGTTCTCCTGCCTTTCAGCAATTATACAGTGGAACATTATTGCTGGATCTTCATAAGATGGTGTTTTACAAGCTGGCAATGCCTCGATAAATGGATTTTCATACAATATTCTTACAAAGACAATGATGTTTTACCAAAATGAAATCAGACCCCAAAATGTTTTTTAAAATAAAATTAAATTAAACCCCATAATTTGCAGGGGCATTATTTTATTCTTAAATAAGGCCACAAAAAAATTAATAATAGTCTTCAAAAAATTAAATAACACCTCAAATATCGAGAATTTTCGTTTTTATTGTTTTGTTAGGCATAGTTTTGGGGTCCTATTTAATTTTTTTTTTTTTTTTTGAGGCCTTAATTTGTGGGACTTAATTTTGCGAAAAAAAATTCCGACAAACCTGAATTTTTGGAGAGACATTTTTGTATGTTTTAAGCACTTCCTAAAATATTCCCAAAATTTGTACCAAGACCACAATTTTTCCAGTGAGAGGGGGGAAAAGAGTATAATTTTTTTTGAAGATACATATTTTGAAAACTATCAGCATTTTTAAGTAGTCATAACGTTGTATTTTATACAATTATGCACAAAAATGATTCGAAAACTTTTTTTTTGTAAAAGCAATAGATTTTGAGAAAAACGTGCGAAAACATTACACAATCAGAAATTGTATTTAAAAATGTTATGTGGAACAGCGTGGTGTTAAGTACCTACCTACCAATTATTGGGCTCATTTGTGTACGTTTTTCTCAAACAACGAAAAAATATTTCAATATCTTTTTTGTGTTGAATTTTATAAGCTACAATTATTGCATCTAAATTACTTCCAGAAAACATATAGGTCGTTTTATAGAATTTTTTTTTAATTTTAATTTCGACCCACAAAATCAAAAACCATGGTTCAAATTAAGGGAACTTTAGAAGAAATGCTTAAAACCAAAAACAAGCTTTTAATACAAATTCTGGGGTGGCATCGTGTAAGGTGATTTGCGATAAGTGAGAGTCGCATTCAAACAATTCAGTCTTTGTAAGATGACATCACATTTGATAGCTAAAGAGCTATCACACCAAAAATGTGATTGTCATTTTCCAACAAATTTTACGCATCTGCCGCCGTACGACTAGAGTTACCACCAGCCTACAAAAATTGAAAAACTTTTTCAGATTTCCTTTTTTTCCCATTCATACAAACAAAAATAAACATTCTTGTGATCAAAAAAGTTTACTATACATTCCGGAAGATGAAGAAAAAATAAGAATTATATCGCAAGGACGTCATTTTGGTTATATATTTTCGATTGCTCATTACAAACCTTTGAAACATTCACTATGGCAACCATGTTTTTGACAAATTACATTGAAAAGTATTCCATTGAATTGAATTGAGTTGAATCACCTTACCCAGACGGAAAACTAAGTGACAATCACATATGACTATGGTTGATGTGACAATCATTTATCACCTTAGGCGATTCCACCCCTGGTTTATTCGAGTTTTTCTGAAGTGAAGGTCTAATTTGTCTGGGCTATGTTTTGTGCGTTGTGCATTGTGAATCTTGAGAAATCGATTAACCTTTCGTTATTACTAAAAGCAGGGGTGGAATCGGCTAAGGTGATATGTGATTGTCACGTCAACCATCGTCACATTGTGATTGTCATTGAGTTTTCTGTCTGGGTAAGGTGATTCAACTCAATTCAATTCAATTGGATACTTTCCAATGACATTTGTTAAAAATATGGTTGCCATAGTGAATGTTTCAAATGTTTGTAATGAGCTTTGAAAAATATAGAACGAAAATGACTTCTTTGCGATATAATTCCTATATTTTTTTCATCTTCCGGAATGTAGTTAACTTTTTTGGTCACAAGATTGTTTATTTTTGTTTGTATCAATGGTTAAATAAAAGAAATCAGAAAAATTTGTACGACTTTGGTAGGCTGGTGGTAACTCTAGTCGTACTACGACAGATACGTCAAATTTGTTGGGAAATGACAATCACAATTTTGATGTGATACATAGGTCTTTAACTAACAAATGTGATATCATCTTACACAGACTGAATTAAATATGACTCTCACTTATCGCAAATCACTTTACATAGTATGTATGTATCTATTTAGCAAATTGATTTTTACAACAGCTGAAGTACAAGTTAAAAAAAAACAGATCCCTGCCCATCAGGGATGAGAACAGCCCATCTGAACTCTGACCAAACCACCTTAATTTCATCAGCATGATGCACCCAAAGCCGTTAACTTTTTAACATAACCACAATTCTAGGAAGACTGCACATAAAACACAAGAAGAAGCGCGAAGCCACAATCACTCTACAGACACATTCCAACAGAGAATGAGATGAGAATAACTTTTGTCCATAAAACTCCTACGATTCCTCCGCATTCTCATCCTCGTATCGAGGTTTCGCGTTTTTTTTTTTTTTTTGTATTATTTGTTTTTTGTGATGGTATTTAGTATATGCACTAATCCCATGGGTCATGGAGGGTGCTATCACCTGATGATTGCTATGGATAGAAGAACAAGTAAAAAAAAAAATATACACATATATAACAGGTGAAATAAGGACCCTCAGACAGACCTGCTAGCTGAGTACACATTTTTTCCAGCCAAACTCACTTTAATCTGTGGAAATAGAGAAAAAGCAAAATAAAAAAAAAAAAAACTTTCTATTATTTATGTACTTTTTGCAGAAGGTAATTGAAAAAGTTTTCACTGCAGTTAGATGACCAACCACAGTGGAGGTGCCACAGCCAGACAACAGGATGAATTTGTTAATGAAAAATAAAACCACACTCATTCAAATATACACATACACATACAAATACAATACAATACATATATCCAGACTCCAGAGAAACATGATATAGACCTAGGCAGGGGCTCCTATATACAAAGAGCAGAGCAGAACCTGTCTTGAATGAATGCTAATGCAGTGAACCGCATTTGCCATTTAATTTACTTTATTTTGGCTTGTTTGTCCGAGGAAGCATCAGCCTTCAAATTTGTATGTGGAAGCCAAAACGAAGTCTCTCTGACCACCGACGAATCTACGCTTCATAGAATAATTTTGCTTATTAAATGTCTGTCGGATCTTGTTATGTCGGATGTGTTTTTTTTTTTTTTTTTTGACTTTGTCAAGTAGGTACAAAGTTAGCACTTATCCGTGCATTATAATAAGAAATGAAGGAATTTTTTTGTTGTTTTGTTAAAACTTTTGCGTTTGTCGTGGTAATGTGTGGTGTGGTTTTTTTTTATATTTAAGTTCTGTGGGTCAACTAACTTTCAGAAATTTGATGCTATCATAGCCAATGATCTAAATGTCTTAACTTGATTTAAAGTTAAAAATAAGAGCAAGTAGGTATGTAAGTTCCTATACATATAGGTACCACACTTAACATAAAAATACATCACAAACTTTTTGGATTATTTTAAATTTTCTACATTCAATATTCTTTATATCTAAATACATACATGCCTACATACATATGCCTATGTAAATATACAGACATTGAAATGTGGAAGTTTTTAGTGATAGAAGTTGGCACAGTGCCTGTCTTTGACTGGGACACTTAACACAGACATACATATAAATATATGTATATACCATTAAAATTGAATTAAAAAAAGAATTCCGACTTAATAATATTCGCGACTTACCTATTTCGCAGATTTTAATAGTTCAAAACGTCTGTCAGTAACATTTTCCAAGTCAGGGAATCAAATGCAAATACATTAATAACGTCCGTGATTTCTATCGCGGTTTTTAATAACTTGGTGTATAACTCAAAACTTCTTTCACTTACATTTTCTCTTTCAGGGAACCAAAACCTTTTTATTGAGTTCGATTTGAAGAGGTTACCACCAAAGTCTAATTTAAAAAAAAAATCAGGCCTATCATAGAATCCATCGTGGAAAATCCATTTTATTATTCCACACGAACCCCGAAAAAAGAATTCATCAAAATCCGAATGGAATCGAAAAAAGGAATGCCTCATTAGAAGAATTAATTCTGAATTTCAAAATCCGTTGTTCTATGCAGGGCCGGCCTCAGCCAAACTTGCGCCCTGTGCAAGATTTGTAAAAAGCACCACTTTTTATATTTGCACACATACATACATACACATGGCAAATAGTAGTACATATTTATTTGCGCAAGATCAGAGTACATTTTTTTATCGCCAAAAAAAAAATGGAATGAAATGGAAATTTATATTTTTCCAAATCTTATGTTGGAAATATTTCCCAAATATTTTCAACGTAAATTGTTTTTGTAAAATTTGGGCGTGATTTCGATATTTCCAAACTTTTTTTTTTAACTTGGGAGTTCTTTCCTAAATTTTGGGCGATATTTCCATAGTAAAATTTCAATGATAAAATAACCTTAAAAAAATCGCGGTGCATAAACAGTGAGGTTTTCTGGATTTTTTTTTGGGCGATATTTCCAATTCTGGGCGTTATTTCCCATTTGACTTTTGAAATTTGTATTTTGGGAGTTGTTTCCTTTAAAAAAAAAACAACAACAAATGTTCAGAATTTTTTTGGGCGATATTTCCAAATCGATTTGGGCATTATTGCCTAATGCCGATTACATTTTCTTGCTCCTGGTAATGCGCCCCCAGAATTTTGGGCCCTGTGCATTTGCACATCTTGCACATATGGTAGGTCCGGCCCTGGTTCTATGTCACACCAATACTCGGAACTTTTAAAAACAAAAATCCCTTCAACTTTTCAAAAAGTCCCACTTTTTTTTTAAGTTCTACAAAAAAAGCTGAACATTTTTATTAAGTATGGCTACAAAGAGTTGTTTTAATAAATATCGATTAGTAATAAGTTCCAATTTTTATAACTTATAGTGCAGCACTTTAACAATCCCCAGTTTTAAACTCATGTATAATACTGAGATATCATATTTTCCATGTATCAAAATTTCTGAATTTCGATTTTAAGCCAGATTTGAGTATTTGACCCCTTCTTGCACCTACACGCATTCTTTCAAATTAGCACTATTACAGTTGTCAAATGGTTGAGATCGAAAAATATAGTGATTTCAAATGTACTGAGGAACTAATTTTAGTTCTGCTTATTTTAAAATAATTTAATGTTCTTTTAATTCCTCGTTTTGACATAGTTTTGTTTTGACTGACATGGCATTCAATTTTAATAGTTTAAAAATTTTTAACAAAATAAAAATTGATTAATTTACGTTTGCAACCATTGGGAATTTTAGAATTTTCTAAATAACCTTTTTGTTACTGAAACATAAACGTTTTTCACTTGGTTTTCAGTTTTCGTTTCATTCGGAATTAGTGAAAGCAAATTCCCCGTATTTCGAAATTCTCAGTAAATTTTCCACTACGAATGGATTCTGCAATTCATTTTTCGTGATTCGTAGTACATTTTCTATTACGATGGAATTTGTGATAGGACTGAATAACACCTGTGACTTATATCGCAGCTGTCATGAGTTTGTCACCACTTAGACGTCTGTCGTATACATATTTGCCCTCGCTCAAGGGGTGAAGACCTTTTTATTTGAGATTCATTTCAGGTGGTTTCCTAAGATTCCGAAAATTCCAAAAAAAAGTAGCGTTTTCGACAACGACGTCTGTCTGTGGTCTTGTAACCATATTTACAATCAGGGAGTCAAGGGCGTTGGGATGCGATGCATTTGAACTTGCACTTTTTTCTCGTTACCGCTGTCACTACGTACTGCCAGCAGGGCCGGACCAACCATATGTGCAAGATGTGCAAATGAACAGGGTGCAAAATTCTGGGAGCGCATTACCAGGAGCAAGAAAATTTAATTGGCTTTTAATCAACAACGCCCAAATTGATTTGGAAATATCGCCCAAAGAAATTCTGAACAATTGTTGTTGTTTTTTTTTTTGCTCGATTTTTTAATTTTTTAATTTTTTAATTTTTTGTACAGGAAAGAATGCCCAAAATACAAATTTTAAAAGTCAAATGGGAAATAACGCCCAGAATTGGAAATATCACCCAAAAAAAAATCCAGAAAAACCTCACTGTTTATGCGCCGCGATTTTTTTTTAAGATTATCTTATCATTGAAATTTCACTTTGGAAATATCGCCCAAAATTTAGGAAAGAACGCCCAAATTAAAAACAATGTTTGATCGCCCAAAATTGAAGAAATAACACCCAAATTTTACAAAAACAATTAATATTGAAAATATTTGGCGATATTTCCAACTTAAGATTTGGAAAAATATAAATTTCGGCGATATTTCCATTTTTTTTTGGGCGATAAAAAAAATTTGGGCGATACATATTTCCAAATCGATTTGGGAGTTATTTCCTTTGGCGTTTTTGCCTAGCACCAATGTAATCTGATCTTGCGCAAACAAATATGTACTACCATTTGCCATGTGTATGTATGCGGGCACATATAAAAAGTGGCGCTTACTACAAATCTTGCACAGGGCGCAAGTTTGGCTGAGGCCGGCCCTGACTGCCAGACGATCGTACCTATTAGTTATCACCAGGGCTAGGATTTCTATGTAAATATATATTTTTTCACGATAAACTTAGAAGAAAACGAATCAGGTAATTTCCTTTAAAGTGGCATTTGATCGTTACAGCATATTTTTGCATATTTTACTATAAATGGATATAAAGGCATATTCGGCTTTTTTGAGAATATTTAAGAAATAAATGCATATTTTTTGTTCATATTTTTGAAATTTCATACAAATCTTAAGAGTTAATTTTTTATACTATTCCGAAAGTGCATATAGGTACGCACCTTAAAAATTTTAATTCCACCTTGAAGTCCATGCTGTCAAGTTTTTCCAATGTCATTCCCGTTTTCTTTGCTCTATTTGATCAAAACAAATTGCAAATTGGAATGAGAAACGATAAGCGTTTAATACAATTTTATTTGTCCTAAAATATGAGGGATTCCTACAAATGAAAAAAAATCTCAAACATATTGACGTATGGCTCCCACGAAGAAGAGATCACGAAGAACTATTTAGTTAGTGAAATTACATCCGTCGTAGTTGAACGGTCATTTTCTATGTATAACAGTTTTTTTCAGAACTAACAGACAAAGTTTTGTTTTTGAAAACTTAAAAATAAAATTTATAGTATATATGCTAACAAGACTTATTCCAGTAATTTGGAAAATAATAGTTCCTAATTCAAATCAGATTTTGAATACAATTTTTTATTTTTTTTTTTAAGTTCAGAGAAGAGTACATATTTTATGTTTATTTATGTTTACTTATGTATTTAAATAATTTTTACTTTTTGTTACTTTTGAAAAATCAATAGATTTTGTATGTACCTAACCTATAAATATTAAAAACTGGCATAGGTACTTATTTTTTTTAATAAAAAATGTGAGACAAATTTTATATATACATACATCCTACAAATAAAAATAAAGTCGGAAGAATCCCGAACACCAAAATTCAGAATCCAGAAATACCAAAATCACGAAAACCAATTATAGGTATCCCAAAAATCCAAAACCCATAAAGACCCAAAATCCACAGAACCCAAAATTAAGAAAACACAAAATCAAGAAATCTCAGAACCCAATCCAAAATTCATTTTATATAATTTTTTGGGATTTCGATTTTAGAAAACATTTTTTAGGGTGATGTAGGTTTTCGGGTTTTCTGAATTTCATATTTTTTAGATTTTAGATTTTCTGAAATTTTGGGATTTTCAGTTTTTTTGGATTTTGAGTTTTCTGGATTTAGATTTTTCGGGATTAATTTTTTTTTATTTTTATTTTCAAAAACAGCTCTTACGATTTTGATCTTCATATTTTAAATAACCTTAAGTAAAACTATAACCTTTCAGGTTTTTGCAAAAAATTCACATATAACCGAAATACGGTTTTAATTTTTTTGTTGAAGAAATTGAAATTGCAAACTGCCACTTCTAAATAGGTACGACCTATTATTTTTTTTGTATAAAGAAAAAAAAACTAAAGAAAAATTTTGTTTTTGTAGATAAAGAAAATCCTTGACATAGGTATTATATTTTTCCTCATTACACTTATGACACAAAAACAGCAAGTTCGTGCGATTCCATCGTGGATTTTATTTTTTCATTGCAATAATTAGTAAACAAATAAAACTCTGCAGAGCTGATGACGTGACTATACGGAAGCGCGATTGTTAGTCCGTATACCAATACAAGGTCTTAAGATCGAATCCCCAAACAAAACAGTGTTTCAAATAGAAAACAAACATATTATTAAGACTAAGTACCACAAAAAGGAGTATGATGATCGGGTTGGCTCAAATATAGCTATATATAGGTACCTACCTACTTACCTAACTCCAGCCTAAAATTGGTAGTAGTAAATACATCTAAGAGGTTGTTTGAATGAAATCAAAATTTGATGATTATTTTTTCAGTTAAATGGAGTTTTCAGTCAAATAGATTTCAGTTAAGAAAAAATTGTATTAAAGTTATTAAAAAAGTTAGCAAAATGATGAGATCTTAAATTGTTTCAGTTGAGCGATTTTTTCTAACAAAGGCAAAGTTGGAAAAAGTGGTGTATATTCCAAAATTGTAATCTTACTAATATAGAGTTATCTATTACATGCCTTTATTTTATTTTAAGATATAAATAAATTACATAACTTACCGGCTAAAACTAATACAATTGTAGTTATTCTTTGGATCATTTTGCTTCCTTATTGTTGATTTCCTTCCTTTGCTTTGTTCCTTATTTTTGCACAATTTCCGCAGTATGAACTGTTTTATAGCTAGCGCTAATTTAAAAAGCAAATTCCTTTTTGGCACAGAAAAAAAAAAACGAGTGCAAATATTTGGACAAAAAGAAACAAGTTACCGTAATTAGCACCGATTTGTTGTTTTTCGTTTTCCTTTATTTCCTTAACCAGCAACAAAAGCAAAAAAAAAACACACTTAAATATTTACTTTCCACAAAACAAATAAATTTATATGCACTTCAATACGAGTAAAGATATATATGTATATATATGTATGTATATGTAAGCAAAAACCTCCTTTAGACTTTCTTTTTCATATAGCCATTAACAGAAAAAGTAAACCATTTTCTCCGAGATTTTCCTTTTACCCAGCGTTACTCTGAGATCCAATTTAGCCCGTAGAACAGAGGCGACGACGACGATGACGACGACTTGAATAAGTGAAAAAAAAATAAAATCCAGCGATCGAAAACCAGACAAGGTATCTGTAAGTCGCGATATATCTAAAACTCAACTAACTACAAAGCCAACAATCTTCACACTCTTAAGCTCTTTTCGTCTGCAAAAGACTTAAGCGAAAACAAAAAAAATAAAAATAACACAAAACTATTTGTGGAGTTGTTTTTTAGCCTGCGATGAACGTACTGCAGCAGCAGCTTTGTCTGCCCTACCAAAGATAAATCCAGCAAAAAAAAAAAATCCAAAACAGAGATAGAAATGTATCTCAACGAGAAATTGGTTTTTTACACCCAATGGGGATTGTGTAGCTTTTTTCGCGAGTCTCAACTTAACTCTCAAGGTACGTCTTCAATGGAACTGAAGTGTGGAATAAAGGGTCTTTGTGGCCGGTAACGGAATACGAATTCGAATACGACGGTCACAGAAATAGCACCAATAATGTAATTACAGTCACAAAGACTTGCCCTTTTTATTTAATTATAATATTTATAAGTGACTATCCTTGAATCAAGTTTAAAATTATGTAGAATTTATATAACCGATGAAGATGAAGATGAAGTCCGGTCTTGTTCGTATAGTAACTGAAGGTAAAAGTACACTGTTCAGTGGTTAAATGAGTCTCCTTTAGGTAACCAACAACTGCATACCGACACAAACTTGAGATTGAGATTTGAGGCTCCCTACTCACTTTCGCTTTTCTTTCATATGAAATTATCGTCGCGCTAGCGCACATGTATATTTACCTACCTGTTAAATTAATGGCTTTGGAAAAAATAAGTGGAAGCTTCAAGAAGTATGACTGGATTTTTTCAAGCAGGTTGCACTTGTAAGTAAGTCGTTTTCGTGCAGTATATTATGTAGTGTATTATAGCCCCGCATTAGATTTGCTCTCTCTCTCTCTCTCTCTCTCTCTCTCTTTCTCTCTCT
The DNA here is from genome assembly GCA_929447395.1 of Epistrophe grossulariae. Lineage (NCBI taxonomy): Eukaryota > Metazoa > Arthropoda > Insecta > Diptera > Syrphidae > Epistrophe > Epistrophe grossulariae. The sequence goes on from OV839568.1 coordinate 46,111,126, forward strand.
GTTACTGTGCGATCTTTTAAAATGTCAAACGATATCCAAGCAAAAATGCATTCCAGTGTCACCTTTTGAATGCCAACTTGGTGGATATATATCCCTTGATCTGCTTTATAGATCTCTACTTTAAAACAAAATTGATGACGATGAGGCAAGTATGTGTGTTGCACTCATTATAGAATATATATACCTACTTACTCTAGGCCGTGCTTAAGAAACCACACTCATGAGATTCCACAGCAGACCTCAACGTCAGCGGACACTGGATCTAGGTTATGCGTTTGAATTGGTTTCCATTGATTCAATGTGTGCCTATATTTTCGTAGTTATATTGTTTTAGCGATGCTTGCTTGCATCACTTTGGTGCGATGTGGCCTTGAAGGTCAATATAGTAGTTATTTGATGCTATAGAGCTCAGTTCATAAACACGTAGGCATGTAAATGGTCGAATTTTCATACAAAAAAATGTAATAGAATAAAATTAAAAACATCAGTTGACTGTGAAGATATTTATTTATGTACGTATGTCTTTTGTTCAATAAACAAACATTTAACTTTGTTTATCACAGTCATGTACATAAGAGCATAACATATCCAACTCTCAGTAGAAAAAAACATCAACTTAAAAATTTACAGATTTCACTCATAGAGTAACTATGGGGACATTGAAAATGACTTGTGTTAGCTCGATAAAATAAAAACATGAATAATCTTGGTGATTTCTAATTTGTATCCTATAGTTACACCAAAACTTCTGAAGATGTCTAAGAAACCATTCTTCAGCCTGAAATTACAATATGTAGATATTTTTAATGTCGAATCCCAGTTGGCGGTTAAATTAATGTTGTTCAGTTCAGTTTATTTATTTAATCACGGCGTTTATGTTGAAGAAATTCAAACATTTGCTCAAATTTGCTCAAATTGATTTACAAGTCTCTCAACTTATTGAACTATTTATATATAGGCAAGTTATTTGATTTACTGTCAAAGTGAACCCTTTTTAACGCGAGACTAAATGTATAAATAATTTGATGTGATAGCTCAAACTCAATGCAAACCTGATTTGCCTAATTGTTTTTAGGTACCTACCTATTCTATAAAATTTGGCATTTTGAACTCATCTTTTAATAAATTTAATAAACTCGAGTCGTGTAATTTCTTAAGACAATATTAATGGTTTTGACAGTTAAGCAGTATTCTTTTATCTGAGTATATGAAAAGCAAAGCACCAATTAAGCTGTCAGCTGAGTTGACAACCAAATAGAATCTTTTTTTTTCATTTGAGGACCTTAAGGTAGAACTGTAATAGTCGGAAGATGTTGGAAGAAAATTCTCTCAGTTCACTTACGCATGGAGCGGTCGGTGAGCGCTCTTCACTTGCGAAAACAAAAGTAAAAAATTGGTCAAAAAGAAGCAAAACTCAACTATGGGCACGTCATATGAATTCTTTGTATTCGTTTCGTACGACCACTTAGGTCGGCATCCGACTATTATAGTTCTACCTTTAACCTTGAACATCTGAACATTAGAACTAAATCTATATAAGTTTATTAAAGAAGTTCAATTATATTGCAGTACTTATGAATATTCTAAGTTCAATAATCGCATTGGCTTAGACGTAGGTAAAGTTTTGTAACATAAGTTTATAGCCTGAGATTTTACTTGAATTCTAAGACCTTAACCTCACAGATCCGATAATTATAACAGGAGTTAAAAGCTTACCAAATAAACCCTTTTCGATATTTATATTTAAGTTGCTTAGGTAAGTTAATCCTACCTCTAGACTGGTTAACGTTAACTTAAATACCTTAACCTTCAACAACTGCCCCTTAGAACTAATGTTGTTAGTTTATTAAAGAGAAACGCAAGTAGGTACCTTTGCATATTTCAGGCTCAAAAATAACATTGGTTTGGACGTAGGTCAAGTTCAAAAGTCGCATTGGTTTAGACGTTGTTCAAGTTCAAAATCCGCATTGGTTTAGATGTTGTTTTGTCACATAAATTTGTAGCCTGAGATTTTACCTTAATTCTAAGACATTAACCTCAAAGATCCGATAATAAGAACAGAAGATACCAAATCAACCCTTTTCGATTAGGTATTATATTTAAGTTGCTTCGCTAGGTTAATCCTACCTCTAGCCTAGTTAACCTTAATTTAAATACCTTAACCTTCAACATCTGGCCCTTATAGAACTAAAGTTATAAGTTATAATCATAGAGGTTCAAGTATAGGTCTCTGTGCATTTTCTAGGTTCAACAATCGAATTGATTAAGAATGAGACATTCCAAACCATTTAAATCCACAGGACTAATTGGGCTCTACCAATAATCAAATTTAGTGACGACTTAAATATTTCAGTAAAATGGACCATAATAGAATGGGCTCTAGCTAATAAACCATATATAGTATGACCCTAATATTCAAGTGGACTCTTAATAATGAATCATATATGGAATGGACTTCAAAAAATTAAACATTACATGAATGGTGCATTATTTGGGATCACCAGAATTAAGGTTAATTTTACTGAAATATTTAAGTCGTCGCTAAATTTGATTATTTATAGTAGGGCCCATTGAGTCAACAAGCTAGGTTGCTCGTGATCGCCATTTCTACCTACCTACATACATAATGTATGTACCTATATAGATAGGGAGGTATATGAAATTTGTTGGCAAAGCCAATTTTGTTATTCAATTTTTGCAACTATTTATTTTGATGAATTAAACCTAAACGTTTTTCACCTACACTTTTAAGTTATTTCAATTATTTTTTAACTGAATAAATTAGTTTGATATTTTACCTTCATTTTAAGACCTTAATTTTAAATATCCGATTGTTAGAACAGAAGTTATAAGCCAACCAAACCAACCTAATCGTACCATTACGAATAATATTTGCAAAATACCTACAACAATTTAATCAACATAACATTTTACAGACATACCTAACCTACTTAATAATGTAGCTTTGTATGTATATCATTTTTGTTCCCGAATCCCGATGCGAAGCCAATTGTGTTTGCCACCAGCCACAGTGCAGTGGTGGTTTTGTATTGCACACATTCCACTCCAACAACGTCTTGCCCACACCCTTACAGCAATGTATATTCTTTTGTAGGTACGTTTTTTTCTTTTTCTTTTTGTTTTCTTGTTTCTCACGTCATTTGCCGTGATGAAATTTGTTCTCAAAAGCCAATCTTTCACGTTTTTAGTTTGAAATTTTGTAAGCTTTTGCAAAAATTTTGATGCAGATTTGTAGCCTGTCATTTTATCTTTAATTATCTATCTTAATATTAAGCATCCGATAATTATAACCTGAGTAATAGGCTTCTAAGTGCGCTCAAATCGAGTGATTTTAAGATTTTATACAAATTCAACTATCCTCCACTGAAGCTCGTCGGTTGGCGACGATCAACGTGTAGGTACGATTCATCGCTTGTGTATTTAGTTCATTTTGGTATTTTCTTTGGTAACACCAACCAAAAATTCGATCCTGAGCCCCTATACGCTAGAGTTCATTTCGTTCATTTGTTATATATTCATTTGTTCATCTAATCATTTTGGTAACACCATATTTTTCTCAAAACGACCCTATAACCATTTTCAATGTTAAAATTGCCCTTTTGAGTAAACAATACTGCAAAAAATTACCATCAAACTTTCACCTGTGACTTTCCTTATGAAATAAGTAATAGGTGGTATTGAAGTTAAAACCACCAAATGCCTATATTTATGTTTATACATTATACATAGGTACCTATTACTAACTCCATTATACCACTTTGACATTTACAAATAATAGTTTCGTTCGTTGGACTTTATGGCGTTAGGTCTTATTATTACATAAATGTAAAGCCCAAAAATGGTCATAAAGGCCAAAAAGTAAAAAACCCAAAACGAACGTCATAACGCCCAATTTATTTTAGAAAACAAAGAACGCCCAAATCTTCGATTTTCATTTCGGGCAAAAAATTTTAAAATTATAAATTTGGGCGTTATTTTTCGCGCCCCTCGGTACGCGGCGGGAAAAACGCGGTTCCTCCAACGCACCCCATTGCAGAGAAAATATAATAAACACAATACAGGTTTTTTGTTTGTAATTTTTCAATGAATTAAAATTTTTCATTTTTGTTGAAAATTTCTTTTAGTAGGTTTCTTTAATTTTGTATTCAGCAAATTTTGAGGAAGATTTGACATTTGTGACGCTTTCTTGACGTTGGGAGTTTTTGGGCAATCTGAAATTTTATACTTTTGATGAAGGAGTTTGGGCGATATAATTTAAAACTCCAAACGCCGCGTCGTAGTGCCCAAAATAAACAAAAATTTTGTCACAATAAAATTTTAGGCGCTACGACATTTTAACTAGGTATATTTGGGCAATAAGACCAAACGCTTTGGATATTGGATATGCATAATACCCAAGCAAAATGTCATAGTGCCCAAGCCCTCGGTGATATTACACAAATCGTACAACAACAAAAAGTTAATAAAGTTGTTTTGGGCACTATGACACTTTCAATTTGGGCTTTATGGTTTTGGGCAGTAAGACCTTACGCCGAAATTTATCCAGGGTTAACGCCAAGAATTGTCGAAAAAATCTGGGTTTTTTTGGTTTTCAAAAAACACAGTATGGGCTTTAAATTGAATATTCTTGGAACAAAAAAAAAATGCATATAAAATGTGTTGTTGACACTCAATGCAGGAAACAAGAAGTTCTGTTTTGAGCACCTAAAACATAAAATTTGTTTTTTTAAATTAATTTTAAATCTTAATTAAAACAACTTCAAGCGTTTGCCTTTTCTATCATTTAATTATCATTCAATTTTTCTTTTAATAAGATTTCTTTTTTTTTTCAAAAATAAACAAATATACCTGCAATAACTCATGTCACTTTTGGCAGTTTATTCGTTACCTCAACTCGCCACAGCAACAAAAACCTAGAATTGCCTTAGGACGTGTTCAGGACGCCTATAGCCATAGGGTAAATATCTTCCTTCAGGTAATTTTACATTACCTTCAAGCAATGAATTTATAACATTTATTCCAATAAATGGACCTTCTTCTTCAGCTGAAGCCTCAATAATGCTGCTGCATTCAGGAAAAAAAAATTAAAAAAATATTGAGTGAATTAAATTGTTGAAAAACTTGTTGATTGAATTAATTTTTGTTTTAGTTGTTGGTAGAAGATATGGAGTTCTCCGAATGCTTTACGCTACACAGAAGATAACACCAGTTAGAACTAAGGTGATTCTCGCAAAAACGCTTCCAGTTCCAATTTTTCTGTTTGGCTTTTTTCAAACTGCAATTACAAACACAAACGAAAACTAAATGTTGTCTTCATCAGTATACCACCATATGTCTATATATAGTCTCAAAAGTAAGAGAACATATTTCGCATTTCGCCAAATCAATACATGGCCCCACTTTGGAAAATCTTTTTACACTAAGGATTGTAAAACGTCTAAAAACTATTATGCAAACACATTAAACCTCGCACCTTTAACACAGAATCCATTTTCCGTATTCTACCAGATCTTGTGATCTCATAGCCGAAAGATATTTATTTGTAATATCTAAGCGTTATTTTTTCACAAGTTCCATCCGACAATGGAATTCCCTGCCCCGATCAATTAGATTAATAAGTTGCTCAACCCTGTTTAAATTTAAACTTAGACAGTACTTAGGGACACTTATTTGAGATGGTTATATATTTTTTTATATTTAAATATTACACTTTTTTTAACTTTTTTCAACTTTTATAGATTTTAAATTATTTTTTTTTTCAATTTTAAAATCTTTTTTCATAATTTTCCTGTGCATTTCTGTGAATTTCTACACCAAAGTCTGTCAAAGTTCATATAAAAAAAATAATATGACGTAGAAATTAACACAAACGTACCTACAGAGTTTTAAAGTAAAGGAACACACCTATTATGTATTTAATTATGTATGTTTATTGTTAAATCACTCCCTAAAGAAGCACACAAATTTGATAAATTTATAAATCTTGTGCTACAAAAAAAGACATTGTATATATCTTTCATATAAATATATTTCATATAAAATACGAAAAAGTACGTATACGTCCGAGTGTATTATAAAAAATAAATCAAATATTTCCGTCCGAAACAGACAGACAAATAAACTGTCTTTTTTTTTAACTTATGTCCATTGTCTATGCCCTCGCTCAACTAACTTTCATTACAATCGCTTATATATTTTGAGGGATTTATTTGAACAAACAAACATATTTATTTAATTTTTGCCTTAATTTTGAAAAAAATTTTTCCGATATCTCGCTCTACCAATTTTCATTTTAATCAATTTAGTATTTTCAGAGAATAAGAGGAACAAACAGACAGACAGACAAACAAACTTTCACATTTATAATAATAAATAGGATAGGATAATAGGATGAAGCATGAAGGTGTGTGGTGGCGTATTCGGAAAATTTTTTTCAAAGGTAAATCAGGTGATTTAAGTTTTTTTTAATTTAACTTTTTTGTAAGATTTTGGCCTTAAAGAAACACTTAGCCAAAAAGGTTTTTTTTAATTTAAACCATAAAATCAAATAGCAGCAAACAAGCAACAAAATACAAACAACTCGTACTAGTCTCTCGTTTCACCATCTAGGTGAAGTAAACGATGGACCCTACACGAAAGGTAGCACACATGAATATGAATTAAGGAAGATTGTTTTTTATATTATTAAGAATTACTTACTTTTACGAAAAAATTAATTCATAGAAAAACTATTACTTGATCTGAAGGAATAATAGTTGAATTTTTAAAGAATGTCCACTAAATTATTATCAAAATATTTGCAAAAAGCATAGCATAAATTACACTTTAGAATAGTACAGATAATACATTCAAGAAAACAGTATTAAATTTTTTTAACTATATGTACATGTTCAGAGAGCATCAGCTGTAACAGCAATAATTCAAAATACTAACCCCTATTGAAATTGAAGTCTGAAAACACCTTAAGGAATTTTCTATTTTAGGTACATATTATATACTAATTATTTTATTTATTTGACTTTAAAAGAAAATTAAAGAATCAATTCTTGCTTATGTATGTATGTATATGTACACAGGTACATGTATTATAATATTGTAAATTTTGCCGTTAACAGTTGATCATCTTTAATCAAAGATTATTGCAACTGGTAAATCATCGACTGTGCATGGTAATCAAAATTTTATAAAGGAATTCATAGTTTGAGGTCTTAATCATGAAAATTGTTAATCAACCGATTTTGCTTGATTAGCGCCATTTAATTTGAGCCTTTGAAAACCATGGTACAGATTAAACCCGCTGTGAACAAACTGGCCCTTAAAATCTATTATTTTAGATAATCGTTCCTTCCACCTAATCCGCCTTCCGTTAAATTTTTGTTTGTGTTTGTCGTTTTTGACCCATTATACACGCTCTATCTAGCGTGTTGATGCATCTTATGCAATCATCTTAAGTTTACCATTTTCCGGAAAAAGAAAAGGTTTAATTTATTTCTTAACATTATTTTAACTAAAGTCCATTAAAACAACAAAGAAAATGTTCGTTCTATTTTTTTCTTGTCATCCATCAAATCTACAAGGTTACCTCGTTAAGCAATCTGCACCTTTAATAAAATCTCCGATTTAAATAATAAAAAAGTTTAAATAAATCTCCCACATTTGCTGCTTTATTTTATTGTTTAAAAAATTAAATTGAGCAATAACAAATAAAAAAAAAAGATTAAATAAAACCCACCCGCTTAACTCATTAAACTCAGTCACAAACAATGGGCAATTTGTTATGCTCTTACCCAATATAAAGCAAAATGTAGTTATATACTTAGCTTACAATAATAGTGTTGTTCTCAATTGCGTGTCGACAGATCCGTATTAGTTAAGAGGCAACTTCGAATGGCCAAAACTATATTAGCATATCTACTGGTCGGGAGATAGTTATCGAGTTTCCCAGAAACGGTGCAGAAAGGTGAATTAATGGCATCTTTCCTTCCTGAGAATTTCGATTAGGTGCTAAAATGAACAAGTATATGTAGGTAATGTACCTATCTGCCTTCCCACAGGAGTTCAGGCTTCGGTATTCTGTGTTGCTAACATTTATGTATGTAGTTACGTATTTTTATATGTAAATGTATTTAATTACTCTGAACTAGGAAATGCTAGCATAACGGTATTAATGAATTGAGTTTTAGGAGATTATTGCAAGTGTAGTACATCTGATGTAAAAGAACTTAATTGGAATGATGTGAATACTCGGGTTATCAACCTGAGTACCTAGGTATCAATTGATTACAAACTTGCAAACAAATACAATTAAAAGCATTACTATACTTGTTGATCGCACAAACTTTATCTGAGGGTTCAGGGCTATAAACTTTATAACCACAGAAAATTTAAAGAAACTAGACAGGTAGGTATCGTTTAGGAAAACAATTAAAAAATTAGAAGTTTGAAAAAATTTGTAATGCAAAGACGTGACGAAGATACTTAATTGTTAAAGGTAGGTAAATAAGGGTTTTTGAATTTGAAAAAAATTGGCTAAGCCGTTCACGAGAAAGATTTTTTTACCAGCAACTTTCTCGAAACAAAAACTATAATCATATTTCGTAAAAGACTTAGGGTCAATAAAAAGCAGTTTTATTGAAATCGTTTTAAACAAACAAAATCGACCTATTTTTGAGAAAATAATTTAAAAAAAAAAGTTGTGAAAACACCATAACTATAAAAATATGCATTTCAGCTGTTTTGTTAATACAAAAACATTTTTGTTATTGGATTCTAAAAACATCACACAATTCAGTCGTATCTCGAATTTCATCTTAATCGGAAACATGTTACGAATCCCGAAAAAGAACTTTCACAAATTCCATCGTAGTGTAAAATCTCCTATAAATTGTCATTACGAACGGATAAGGTTTCTTTCCGGATTTGAAAAAGTTTCCGATTTCAATGGGATTCATGATATTATAGTCACACTTTTCGGCGTACCTATAAACTTCTTAGTATACATAAAGGTACATTGAACATTGAACAAAAATAAATCGAATTGTGCAATGTGCAAAATCTCTTTCTTAAAAAACGGCATCAAAATCTAAATTTCGGCTAAAAGTTAAGCCATTCGGCTTTACGTAATAAACGTACCTACTTAGCCAACTTTTTGAGTGTTTGATGTTATAGTGAAACTGATTTGTTTCGGTACAAGTGTGGAAACAAAATATGAAAATCATTTTCAACACCAAATTTGCCAATTACATGAAGTTCTTTTAAAATAAAGAACCTCGTTCTTTTTTCAGAAATCAAAAAAAAAAAAACTGCCAAATTTTGTTTTGAATTCTGCCTTTTTTCTGTAAAATGTTTAGAACAACATTGTTACGCTGAAATTGTCAAGAGGTGGCTCTGATGTTTCTGATTATTTTGCATTAATAATTGTTTTGTTGAATTTTCCAACTTACCGACTTCTACGCATCGTCGATATTCGAGTTTTCAAAAAACTGTTTGTTTTTTTTTTTAAGACCAAAAACAAACATATTAAAATGAATCTTGATGGTTTGAATATTATAAAACCTCCGATTGCCACCAAAGCTGAAGATAAAATTGTTTCTTTTTTTTGACACAACAGCGATTAAAAAAATGTATAAGTACATAGAGACAAGGATGACTGCCAGTTTACTATGAATGAATTGAAGGACATCTGCAGAGAGGAAACACTTTTAACTTCAGCTTTTTCAATCGGAGGTTTTTTTAAAAGACACCCAGAAATTTTAATGTTAACGGGCTTTAACAGTTTCTAATGATCTACATGTTTTAACCGATGAACAACGGATTTTGCGATAATATCATCGCGTTGTTAAACATATAGGAAATTATGGAGTTTTTTCTTAATGAAAACGTTGATATACCTAACCCATATAGGACGTTGAGCTTCAATTTTTGTCTTTGTTTCCTCTTCCTCAGAAGCTTCTTCCACACACAAAAAAAAACACATTCTTGTACCTAACCCATATAGGACGTTGAGATTCAATTTTTGTCTTTGTTTCCTCTTCCTCAGAAGCTTCTTCCACACAAAAAAAAAACCACATTCTTGTTCAAAAGAAAATACTCCACTTGACCGTGTTCCCACTCGGTGTGGGCTGAGAGATGGACCTTGGCCAGATTCTGTAATAAACGAAACGAAAGCGATCGTTCGTTTTTCATAAACGAAAGAAATTGTGCAGAAGCAAATCGTTCGCAAACGCGAAAACGATTGTTCGCCTTTGCCATACAGAATGTCACCCCTGCTTCTTCAGCATCTCGCTGTCTCTTGCCCGCAACAAAAAAAGTTGTTTCCATCACCTCTTTCGCGACTCGAATCAATTAAAGTTTGGAATTCAAGTTCCACCTTTAAATGTCACCATCTATCCTACACAGATGTATTGCATATGAAACAAAAATTGTTTTTTATGTCCATATTAATTACTTCGTATTCAAATCTTAACTTTAAGTTAAATGTGATGTAAAACTAAACATAATCATGTCGATTATGGAAAACGCAATACTGGATTCGCAGTGATTCTCAGTACAGTGTTCTCTGTCCTTTGTATGACAAATGGCTAAAAAGAAATGAGGACTGCACTGCGAATCACTGGGGATCCAGTATTGCGGATTCCATAATCGACATAAATATGTACATATCTACATACCTACATATATGAGGTACATTTATAAAGGAAGAATTTGTGACTAATAGAAAATTTGATGGGTATCAGCCATCATACCAAGTTTATCAATTGAACTATTCACAATAGATCTAAAATCTATACATCTATACTAGAGCCTACGTTTCAGTCCGTGTATTTGAAAAACACGGGTACATGGACTCCGTGTAATTATTACACGCAAATAAAAATCCGTTCTCTTAAAACACGTGTATTTATTTGCTTAATATCCGTGTATCCGGATAGTAAGCATACACGGATCTTTATTATACGGATTCTTAATACACGGAATGGTTTTTGATTTTTATCTTTTCAAGTTTTCAAATTTTGAGAGAATATGGATATTATAGATTTTTATTTTTGGTGATTTTCCAAAAAAAAATCGATTTTTAAAGAAAAAATTAAATAATTCTAAATTTAAATCCACTACAGATTCGACTACCAAGTCGTTGTCGTATTTTTATCAAAAAAATCCCATAAATTTAACCCTCTCCAGTGATGATTGGATTATTTAAAATACACGGATCTTCGGATACATGGACGCACGGATGCACGGATACACGAAATACACGGATTCAAATCCGGATATTATAAGAACACGTGTATCCGTGTTTTTAAATATCCGTGTGATAGGGAGCTCTAATCTATACATATATGTTCTATAAAAATTATCATAACTCATATCAATACTTATCCACTTTAAAGCCTTGAACCACAGGCACAAGTGCATAACGATCCAGTCGTGCATTTTATTTTGTTCCCGTTCGTATAAGTACTAATTTTAAAAACTAGAGCTGAATAGGGCATTTCCTTTTCAAAGTTACCTAAAAAAGATTTGGCCGACCAAAATTGAATTTAAACGTTTCCAAAAATAATATACAGAAAACTAAATTACTTTGTTTACAATGAAGTTGTTTTTATTAGGTCTTTCACATGATAAATATAGTTTTTCAAAACATGAATTTTTCGGCTGCAAAATTGTAACTGTATTTTATTTTCATTTGAATTATGTCGTTTTGAAGCTTTTATTTATATTATAAACAATCGCAAAAAGAAGACATTGTTTTTTTAATTATTTATTTTTTTTTTTCTTAAAATACCTAACAGCTAAACTACACACAAGCGTTGCAATTGAAGAGAGAATACAAAATTTTAATATGCTCACGCTTTCAAATTGAACAGACATGATGAAATACTTTTTGTACTTCTTGTCAAACTAATTTTTAGATTAAAAAAAAAAAGAAGATAAATGTTTGTATACGTATTTTAAAACTCTCTGCGATGGTACTTGTCTGGATCGAAATATGAAGTAACCACAACGCGATCACTGAATTTACGACCAGTTAGAGCTTGTTGTGCCTTCTGGCAATCCACAACAGAGTTAAATTCAACAAATACTTTGCCACAACCAGGCACATCGACTCCTTCAATCGGTCGAGGTATTTCGACACTACGAACAACACCATACTTGTTGCATTCTTCCTTGATGTCCTCCAGAATATCTTCGTATTCATCTTCATCACGCAGTTCATCGGGAGTCACCATGTTCAATAGACACAATACCTCAGTTGGAGGACCTGATGTTCCAACCATTGACATTCCAGGTACCTAAAAAAAAAAACCCAACAACCGATTAATACCTCACAGTTGGATAATGAAAAATATATTATGTCTTACTTGAATTTGTACAGGAGCAACGGTTCCACCCATTTGAGAGTTTTTAGCTCCAACACTAGCCCTTTGAACAATCAATTTTTTATCTCCCAGTTGCATTCCATTTAAGCCAGCAATAGCCTGTAAAATTGTTAAATTAATAGAAAGACAAAGAGAAATTATGCAAACAAATTTACCTGATCGGTTATGCTATAGTCCACATATTCGGCAAAAGCATAACCTTTACTTAAACCTGTTGCAGCATCCTTAACCAAATTGAAGGCTCGCAATTGTCCAAAAGAAAGCAAAAGCTCTTTGACCTGTTGAAATGTTTTAAAACCACAAATGTAAGTAAAATGTTGCAAACAAAATTTCGAAATTTGTTATAATTAATTAATTTAACAGGGAACAAATGGATATCGTTCTTTTTCGTCTGCAGATTCCTAGTCGGATTTTAAGTTTCTTCAAATGGGTAATATGGAAGCTGGTGCATTGATGTCTTTGCTTAACAGACATCAAATAGTTTACATTTTTTTTATTTTAAAATTAGTAGTAGAAAAAATACTAATTTAAAACATAAAATGCAAAATGTAAACATATATGTATAACAACCTAGACACCTACCTACATATGTGGTACACTAAAAAGATTTTCTTTAATTTTTTAAGGAACAACAATTCGAAATGGAAAATAAGTATATATTTAAAAGGTGACATGTGGATGTGGAATCCAATTATTAGTTCTATTACAATTAAAATAAGGATGTAGTTTATATTTTTAAGTACAGATACCACAATTTCTTGAGTACTAGAATTTGGGAAAATTATCGATGCAGCAAATTGTAATTAAAATTTAATTTTCCATGCAAATATTTAAACCGTTGAATTTCTTTCAAACTATGAATAGCGGAACATTTTAAAATTTAAATTTATTTATGCAGTTTACTAACTTTTCTTTATTTTTTTAAATTTTATAACTGGTATCGTACTGAATTTATTTTCTAGAAAACTCCACCTGAACAAGTCCAAAACAATGAAAGTTCCCGCTTTAAAAGTTTTTAGAGTCATATACATAGTTAGCACGATACCAAACAAATGAAATTGGTATTATTGATGAATTTTAAGTTAAATAATATGATACGTTTGCGGCTTTCTTCATTACGCTTGCTATTTGTAATATCACGATTTAAGAGATTTCCCAAACATTCGACATTCGATTCATTTTGACCAAAATAAAATTTTTGAATAAAATTCTTCGAATCTTCCTCTTTGTGTTAAGCAAGTCATAAATACTGATATAAGGAAAAATTGATGCCAAATGATAATGCGCTGATATTTTAAACTTTTTATAGGGATAATACACCAACTAAAGCTCCCTAGCCAATCATCGCTTGCATCATTCATTGGAAAATTGTTCGCCTCATGGACAAGGTCAATAACTCAATATTTGGGTGACTACTAGAGCAGGTTATTCCCTCTAAAACGGAACACAGTTTTTAATCCAACGGGTTGAGGTCTGGACTACCAGCTGGCCAATCATTATCATCATGACTTGACTAGGTACTATCAAAATGGTTTATGGACAAAATTAATTTGTAAGCAAAAGATAAATCAAAATGGTTTGAGTCATTTATGACAAAAATAAGTTTTCCTTTTCTATAATTTGACAATCGTAAACACGTCCCTTTGAGGAATTATTTTTCTCAAAAACGAATCGAAAGATTTTCAAAAAATAGTTGTACACGATTTGTCTACAATAGTCTAGTATTTAGGTAAAACATAATTTTGCCAGAGTCCCTTATTATCGGTAGCTTTTGTTGAACCGTTTTCTATTTCCCAGCTCTTCGCTATCTCATTGGTCATTCCTGACAAAAAGTTTATAGTTTATGTTACGCTTCTGTATTGGGCTAGATCACCACGCGAGTTACATATTATTTGTATGGTAACCTTCACCAATAGTTCAATGAACCTTAGGGCCAGTTTGTTCACAGCTGATCATCTTTAAATAAGCATAATTGTAACTGGTAAATTATCGCATGTGCAAGGTAAACAAATTTTTTTTTCAAGGAATCGATAATTTAAGTTGTTAATCATGGAAATCGCTAATCAGCAGATTTTGGTTGATTAGCGACATTTAGTTAGAAGCTTTGAACGTCATCGTTCAGATTTAACCCATTGTGAACAAACTGGCCCTTAGTTATTCACAAATTATGTTTATTCTTAACATTTATTCTTCAATAAAATTTTTGTAATTTGAATACTTTGTTTTTTTTTTACCAAGTTGATCAATGGTGAATAAAAGTACAAACTGGGACCATTTCAGAGAAAAAAAAGTTATATAAACCTAGGCTACCCCTATGGAAAAAAAATTAATCAATTGATCATTAAGTAGAACAATTTATTGCTGATGTGCAAGAAAGAACAGCAACTATTTCGAACAGGAGAGAAACTGAAATTAAATACCGTGCAGACATAAATGGCAGTAACCGCCTAAACAATGAACTCAAAAAAAAAAAATCTGTGAATTCAAAAACGAATCACTTAGTAATTTTTTGAAAAATGTTCGAGTACAGATGCTTCTACCGAATATTCCTTATGGAAAGCAGCTTAACACCTAAAAAAACCGCAAATTCAAAATCCGCCTATTAGAGCACAAAACAGAGAATGGATTGCAAACCCGAAGCAGAAGGCTGAACTCTTCGCGGAACATCTCTCGAATATTTTGAAGCCCAGCCCTTCCCAGAATGTGCACTTACAAACAACATACATTTTGTTAATAGAAACAACGAATTAAAAATTCCCTTCGTCACACATAAAGAAGTAAGAAGCATTTGCGTGAAAACAAGTTATCAAATAAAAAAGCAACCGGGTATGATCTAACTACAGCTCGGGTTTTGAAAGAAATGAATGAACGCATGCTTTCAGCTCGGATATGTACCACATTATTGGAAAATTGCAGAAGTCATTGTTATTCCTAACCTCCTACAGGCCAATATCTCTTATACCAATAAAGTAAAATAAAGTTTTCCTGGCTTATAGAAGAAAGAAAACTGATCTCAAACCATAATTTTGGATTCAGAAATAAACATTCCACCATATACCAGGTGCATCGAATTACGGATGTTGTTTAAAAGTCACTTGAAGAAAATAAAGTATGTTCCGCGCTGTTTCTAAATGTTGCTCAAGCCTTTGAAAAGGTTACAGAAGTGTTTAGAAAACACGCTGTATCATAATATAATCAGCGACTACATAGTCATTCTAACTCGGAGATGGAGACGGTCTTAAATCTAGGAGACAATGTTCGGAGACCAAGAAGAACCAAGCCTCAAGAGCTGATAGTCTAAAAGCGATAGGAAAGTATTGAAACTTTAAACTTCCCCAAATGCGATTTTGCATTAAAAATAAAAATCTGATTTCCCGGTGGTTTAAGTGCGGTACAAGTCCCACACTACTTGCTACCGAATATTACCAAGTGTTTTCTGGAAGATTTCCATTTGTAGAGAAAAAAAATTATCAATCAGCAATAACATGCAATACAAAATATATCTGATTGATAAGCATTTATTTTTTGAATTAATTTAAGCCAACATCGGTTAAACTGATTTTATAGTAGAGTAGTCGTTTAAGAACAATTCCACAATAAAGAACTAAAAAAAGAAAATAAATTGTTATCGCGTTTATCCATGATCTTCCTGTATTTAACTGGCCCAGTCGACGGAAAAAACCTACTTTAAAAGTTTATTTAGTTTATACTTTTTAAAATGAATAACTTTATGAACTGAGAAACAATTTTGTGAAAATTTGTTATATGTATGAATTTACAATTGTTACGTGTGTGACAAATTAATGTTACGACTATGACAAGTATGATTTTTACGCATAAACAGAATAAAACAAACGATTTGTTTCATAGCGAAATAAACGAAACCCTTGAAAAAGTTGGAAAATAGCTAACGAAATTTCAGGAAAGAATAAAAACAAACTTCTTATTTGCATTCGGAAATCAATTATCTGTAAACCTGTAAACGAAGTTCTAATGGGTACATAATAATATTCATCGAAAGTGTAATCACTTCCCACATAAATTACCTTCACTTTTCAAAACGAAATGAAAAAGAATCTACTAAATTTGGTTAAAATTCTTACATGAACAAAAGGTGTGTTTTATTTTCCTCCAGATCCAATCCAGATCAGATCATGAAAATAAAACAACCCAGGATATCAGTGACAACTTGTTATATACCCAAATCTTTTCTCCTATTGTTTTTTTTTTATTTGTATACACTCCTTGTCTTTTTTCTTTACACTATTGACGATATTTAAAAATTAAGGGTGTGTTTTCAAAACGGATTTGGAAATCCAAATTCAAAACAAAGTTGGATCTTCTGTTGTTTTTGTAATACATGTATTTTCGTAAGCAAATCCAATCTTGTTCGGATCTGAAGGAAAATAAAACACAGCTAATATTTCTGTCTAATTATTTATTTGCACTTAGAATTCAATATCTGGAACGAACGAAACTCAAAACGAGATCAAAAATATAAGAATAAGTTTTGGAATGCCAACCTTATATGGGTTTGTCACAAACATTAAACTATAAATTCGGGTTCAGTTTAGTTTTTAAAATTAATAGTAATTTAGTCTCTCGACTGGTCAAATATTTCTACTAAGAACTTCCCCATTATCAGTTTGATAAAATTGTTGTAAAAATAAGATATATTATGTAAATATTTATGTTACGTGTGTGACACTGCCACTTTATGATTGGAATTATTCCTCGAACATGTGTACTATTTTAGAAAAATTACTCAACTGTTACCGAAAAAAATGTAAAGCATTGTGAACACAGTTAACGCTAAATTTGTTCTCTCAGAGTAAATTAACAGAATTCGGAACGCAATTTGTTCTGTCATCAAAATATTTTATATATATAGATAGTTGTTAACTTCAAGATTAATGGCCAGTTGTACAATATTGGTTCAGCCTCGGTTCAAGATTTCAACTCACCGATTTTGGCGGATTAACTAACGTTCAACGCTGGTTCAAGTATGTATGTTTATTTTATTATCACACACTTGAACAGCAAAACACTGTTGAAACTAAATTAATTCGCCGAAATCGGTGGGTAAAAATTGTTGAACCACGGTTTAAATATTTGTACAACTGGCCCTAAGTATGATTAAACTCCTGTCTCAACTGACCTTAGGGTCTTGATCTTGTCTTGTAACATAAAAGCGATCAACCGAAATTTTTTCAATAATACCTGTCATATCATAAACGTCGAAATATATCGACAAAATAAATAATAGGCAAAATTGCGTAACATTTATTTCGACTTCTATTTATGCTTCATTCAATTTATTGGTTTCAAATTTTTGTTTTGTTTTGTAAAAACGTATCCCCCTGTTAAGCAAAGACACCAAAATTCAGCTTTACCCGACTTGTATGACATTACTCACCGTTCACACCCTCATTTATCGTTAAAATTTTTGAGTTGTTTGTCTTCTATTCAATTTTTAAAAAAAATCCCTCGCGTAAAAAAATAAAAACGATTAAGCTATCCTAAACTTTCGATGGTTTTCCTGAAACTTACAGCAACATACAAAATTAATGTAGCAGATGTTTTTGTTGAGGGCTTGAATTATATGTATATAATATGTTGTTACTCAAAAAAAAAAAATATTGCGGGTTGGCTGAAATTGTTTTTTTTTTTTTAATTATTTTTAACTTGCCTTGTTGCGGTTTGGTTTTATGCATATTTTCTGGTTGAAGAATCAATCTTTAAAACAGCATTATATTGTGTACTATGGTTACAACGCATAAAACAGGGGAAGGAAGAGCATCGCGCAACCTAAGCTACAACAACACAATGAAACATTAATATCAGTATCGTTTGAATTTTTTGGTTTGAATTTTTTTTAAATTAAATTATTTTTTTTTTACTTTTTTGATGCTGTAAAATAGAAAATAATAAAACAATTCCTGAAACAATTTGCTGAAAAATTAAACAGCTGCAAAAAAGAAAAGAGTATGTTGTTTACCGTTCATTTTTTTTTTTTTGTTAAAGTTTATTTTGGAACCTGTAAACCGCTAAATAAAACATAAAAGACAAACATGATTCGAATTTGCAAATCAGATGAAGTCAAATCGAAACATATTAACCGTAGTGTATTTGTAAACTCATTCGCGTCCTAGTTTTAGATTAGCTGCTGTTGAGAATACTAATGTGTAAAAATATGAAGCAATCAATTTTTGTCGGTTATTCTGCATATTTTAAATGTATTATAAATGCTTATAAAAACATGTGCGACTTGATCGCAGGGATTTGTTATAACGAGGCTAGACATCGAGGGTGTATTTTGGTGATGATTTAGTAATTAAATGATATGAAAAAAGGAAAAACGGCTCAGCTCCTATTTTTTTTTTTTTTCAAAATTAAACTAATTATCTTACAGTTTTTTCCTGAGTAATATTTGATGTGGTGTTAGCCTCTCAGAGTCTTGAAAATTTCTTGTAAGGCATTCTTTTTTACAAAATTTTTGTTTGGCTGCTAAAATTAATCAAAATAATATTTAAAAAAAGACCTAGTGAAATGTCTGATGCTAAGTAATTTAAAAGGAAATTTGACCCAATATTTCAGTTACTTCTGGTCGAAGTATTCATTTCCAAATTGAAAACCGTGTTGCAAATTTTAGTCTAATCTGCTTACGCACGTCAATAGGAAGAAGTTTTTGGAACATTTTTAACTGCTTTAGGTACTGAGCACAAAGAATCACAATCCAATCAGTGGATTTGCTGGAGTTTACTCCGGCCTCGAACTTGACTTTTGGTATTGAACGACTGTAATTCGAAGCACAACGAATAATTTTGCATCTATCAGCTTTTGAAACCACTGTAGATGTTCTCCCTTTATATTTTTTTTTGCTATTGAAAAAAATTGTTGGAAAATTTGAAAATGCAATACTAGTTGTGTGTTTTTTTAGTCAATCCCGGGGCAATTGGTTGAAAAAAAAACTACAACGGGATAAAAAATAACGCACACTATTTAAAATATATACAATGATTGGATTGAATTTCTCCTCTAAGGAATCACTTTAAAAAAAAAATATCTATACACCTAATTTGAAGCTAAACCCTGAGGCTCTTGCCATTCTTTCGGATTTTTCCAATCATCGTAGTGTTAGATTTGATTAAAACCCGCCGAAACCAATGCTTGCTCTTTAGAACAAGTAAAAGAATCTTTTTAATTGATTTTTTTTCTGTTTTGCAGCAATTTGACTACGAGAACCCAAGAATACAAAATAATTGAATTCATCTAGTCAAACTAAGTTTTCAATTTTTAAGTTCAAGTGACCTTAAACAGAAGTAGTTTTCTAATTATCTTCATCTACGTTATTATCAAACTAAGTTTTGATATCACAAAAATTTGTAACTGGACTTTTTAAATGTTTCATAACATGAAATTGTTAGTGTTTTCGTCATTTTTATATACTTTTCTTTTTCTATTTTAAGTCGATTTTATAGAAAATTCCGATTTCCCTAAAAAAAAACTACACATATCGTCCCCTATCTCACGAACTGACGTAACTCTGAAACTCGTTTTAAAAGTGGTGGTTCTTGTCAAAACGATTTTTTTTCTTATTATTTTTTAAACTGTAGGATTTCTATTTTTTTAATTTAATAATCTTAATAATCGATTGAATGGTTCAAAGAAAAACTGCATTTTACTAAAATGTTAAAATAGCAGTTACGCCATTTCGTGAAATAAGGGACGATATACTCCTAATAACCCCCTCTAACGACTAGTGAAAGATAAGTGTAAAATTAAATTTTTCCAGGTGAGGTTTTTCTTTTGTATATTGCAACTGGGCAAGTACAGTAAGTGTTCAAGAGATAGACGCTGTAAAAATTCCATTGATACGTTTTTCTTGCATGTTTACACCTCAAAAATAAATAAAATTAATTAAATTTTCCTCTCTCACATAATAATTATTATATAGAGGATAACAATGGGGGGTTGGAGGAGGCAAAATATTGTTTTGTAAGAAAGTTTTTTTAATAATACAAATTCTTTATACAATACTACTGATATACATCAGCCAAGTAAAAGACTTTAGACAAGATTTTAATGGACTTTGTTGAATTATTGATCCAAAAAAGCTCTCACTTGGACTCATCAGTTGACTATAGTGAGGGCCTTTGTCAATACGCAAGGCCGTTAAAAGCTATTTTGAATCAATAATTCAACAAAGTCAATTAAAATAGTGCTAAGTCCTCTACTTGGCTGATGTATTTCAGTAGAATAGTATATAGAATTTGTATTATTAAAAAAACCCTCTTATATAAACTAGCCAGGCCCTGGGCTAAATACAAAAACAAAAACTTCCAATTTAATGATTAGGAATTCTAGTCTTGTTGGATATAGTTCACACTAGGTATTCGTCACGAAATCTATGTAAGATGAACTGAACTTAGCAAAAATTGCGTATTGACAAAGGCCACTATAGTCAACTGATGAGTCCAAGTGAGATCGCCGGGACGAAACGCCAATTTTTGTAGGACTTAAAGGCCGTTAAAAGCTTTTTTGAATCAATAATTCAACAAAGTCCATTAAAATATTGTTTTGTTTGTTTTACAACTTTTGCATTTGAATTTCATTACTTTTATTTCTTGCTGTTAAAAAAAAATGATTATATTGTAAACTTGGACGGAAATTGATCCTATTGTGATTGAAGACAAATATTTTAAATTTGCATGCGTATGCTTTAAACATGATCTTCTTTTCTTTTCCATTTTAATACTGAGCGCGATCTTAAATTCACACGACACGTCAACTCCATAACTAAAAACATAATTATAGGTATAGTAGAGAGAGCCATAGTAATTTTCTAATTCTATAGATATATGTATGTACATAAGTATATTATAATTATAATTATAAGAGCATTTTTGTAACATTCGTTCGACTAATTTTTGGATATTATGCTTGTCAGGTTTAGTCACTAAAAATGTTACACCCATATTATTCACTCGATACATCCAGATTGAAACTTAAATCCGGATGTATTTACATTGAATTTGTATACTTTACATCTGGATTTAAATTTTGGATGTATCGAGTGAATAATATGGGCGTTAATGTCTGTCTAGTAAATTTAAATCAACTATATTAGAGAATCCTATAAGTTGACAATTCATTTCGAAGTGGTATTTATATTTGAACATTTTTTTACTTTGAAATAAGAAAATCCATCACAAACAGAGAAAAACTCTTGAAACTAATTTTAAACTTCCTAAATTGACTGCTTCATATTTTTTTCACAAATGCATTTTGTTAAAATAAATTATGTATCCTGAAAACAAAAAGGAGCTCTTCTAACCACAATTTTCATTATTATGTTTGCCTTGGTCTAGTTAACACCGATGAAATGACTGCTTAAATTGAACAAAAGTCAAAAATAAAATATTCAACTTTTATAAATAACAAAACAATCAGCAGCGCCGAGATTAAAAGAACAGCAAACATAAAATCATCGAATATTAAAACCAGACTCGTGCTCCTGAAAAAATGCAAAATTGGAGGAAATATCCTTTTTTTTTAGTTAACCTATTTAACCATGTCGATTATGGAATCCGCAATACTGGATCCACAGTGATTTGCAGTGCAGTGCTATTTTTTCTTTCACACATTTGTCGTGAAAAGAAAAGAGAACACCGGACTGAAAATTACTGCGTTCACATTTTAGATTTTTTTAGTACATATTCATGTTGATTATGGAAAAACAGGGAGAAATAAAAGATTCTTTTAATTTCTTCTTCAATTTGACATAATTTTGTTTGTTGATGAATGAAGTAAAATCATTTAATTTGGTAAATGGAAATTTAAATAAAACTGCATTTTATGCACGAATTTAACAAAGACTCAGATGCCGTTTTGTTGTAACTTGTTTTAGCAAACATTTAATTTATAACTTTAATTCTTATTTTGTTGATTAAAATTTCGAGAAAAAAACAAACTAACCTAGAGCGTAAATATTCAGTCATTTAACAATTAATCGGAAAATCGACTCATAACAGCAATTTGTGTATTAAATATTTCACTGTATATTAAAATGAATTTATTGTGTAATCAAATGTATTTAAGTGTATATTAATGTGTATCGTGTATTATGTAATAATTTGAGTTATCGTGTATTCGCATGTACCTCTATATATTTCAGAGATTGCTGAGATTTCAGAAACCTTCTAACCTATAAAACTCCACAAGTCGTAGCTTGTTAATTTGATTCATCATCAACCCAAAAAAAACGTCATCGGTGTCAACTAGACCATAGAACAAATACCTAGACCAAATGTCCGTAGAAAAAAAACAACAATTAAATTAACGGAAACAAGAATTACTGTAAGGTACCACCGCTCTGCATTTTGTTTACCTAAAGATCCTGCAAAAGAACATCCATTCAAAGACTAGGTATAAATTAACAAGAACACAATTTTAAAAAAAGACCACAATTCTGTTTCCCTTTTTGGAATGTGGTTTTGTTCGTTCGTTGGGTGGATTCATCTTTGCGATTGAATCCCAGGCCACCTTTAATCTTGTCCATTAGGCATATTGCTATATTGTTACGCTGTAATCTGAACTCAACAACATCGCACGTTAGCGTTGAAGCACTTACCTGGTCTTCATTGAGATAATTTGGAAGGCCGCCGATGAATATTTTGTGAGGAGAATCGGGAACGACCGTAGAAATGACGCCAGCTGAAAAGAAGAAAAAAAAAATCACTTAGTTTTCCATCTTAGATGAGGATATTAGCTTAACTCACAATGGAATTCATTAGCTGGTGCATTGATGGGTTGACTATCGGTCATGCCAGGCATTGGCTGGTAATCGTGAGGACGTCGTATCTTCAAACTCTGACCTTTGAAATTGATACCATCAAATGCCATGGCTTGGGTTGTCTCGTCAATTGATCTGAACTCGAGAAAAGCAAAATTCTTATCCAAATTTATCTGACAAGCAAGCACCGGATTGCCGGCAGCTTGTGCCAAGCCAGACAGATGCATTTGTTGGTTGAAGAATTCCATCATTTCTTCTTCCGTCACACCGAACGGAATGTTACCAACATACAACCGTCGAGCTTGTCTCGTAATTGTTGACCCAACAACGGGGACAGCTGCCTGAGGAGTATCTGCAACAACATTGGCCGGAATTTGACCAGCCGCTTGCATAGCTTTGTATTGAAGTGGGGTTATGTGCTCGAAGCCCGGTGGTGGAACATCCCAATATAGAGATGGCTTACGACGACGAGATCTGTGGCCAGGACGATTGCGGGAACGGGATCGTTTGCGATCGCGAGAACGTGACCTAGATGATCGTCGGCGCTGAGCATCCCGCGAACGAGATCGATGGCGGCGTCTATCACGGTCTATGAAGAAAAAAAAATCGATATTTTCGTATGCAAGGTGTACTTTCATGTCACAAAATAAACCCCTTACCGTCTGCACCCATTTTTCAAAATGCCGCAAATTCAATATTTATGGTTTATTCTTCGAGAATAATTAGTTTTAAGTCGAAAGTTAATGACCAAATAACAAATAATTTCGTAGGAAATTATTTTTCACATATAAAACGCACTTAACCAACAAGATGGCTTCTGGTCCGTCTCTATGAAAAAAGTGACATGAGATGAAAATGAAATGAAAAGTTGGAATGGAACATCGAGCATCGAAGTGTTCCATTTATAAAATAGATTCGAGTCTCGTTTGAAGTAGCCACAGAAAACAGAAGAATGGGATGCGTTCCTTTTTTAATCATTTTATAACGCTGTGGAGAATATTGGATCGTTTATTTTGAATAGAAAGTGTACTATTTCATATAATTTTTAGAAAAAATAAAAACCGTTTGGAAATGTTTTTATTTAAATTTTACTATAACGGAATTAATATACGACAAACAATGGCGAGTTAAGCATAGTACGCAGCATGTTCTGCACACAAAGAAACAAGTTGCTGGAGATTTTGTTGACGTTTTCTTTTAATTTCCAATTCCGACCAATCGTAGACCGTTCATTCCTCTTACTTGGTGCCCTTCTCACCTAAAGCCTAGTACGCTGCTGATGCGAAACGAAAATTTCCTGTGATCACCAAACAGACAACGAAACGCTTGGGAAAACAACGGAAAATATGCTTTGAGAGTTTCACTAATTCCAAAAACAAAATCAAACATAAACGAAAAAAATCAGAGAAACCCATGATGTAAGAAAATGGCCACGTTCGTGATTCAATCCAAAGCTATCCGGATAGGTTTGTGTTGTTGTAATCCCTGGTGACAAAACAGCTGATGCAACAACAACCCAACGTATCTGAAAATTTTTGGATGCGTGGATAGCCTATCTGATAGTTTACCGAACGCAAGGAATGATAAACAAAAAAAACACAAATAAAAGTCAAATGTCATTTTTCCGCACACAATAAATAGTCTGTACAATTAATTCAGTGCGAAAAAGGAGCGGAGACTTCTCCAAATACTCGGCTACAATTATAAATTTCGCTCTTCGAACAGCGTACTGCAAAACGAAAAGCAGAACGAAATTTTCCGTTTATGATTTCGTTGTGTCATTTTTGTATGGGATTTTTCGTTTCGCATCAGCAGCGTACTAGGCCTAAAAACTGAAAGTTGCTGGAAACTGAGTTTCCTTGTGTGAAAGGGATATGGTTGCGGGTCTCAACATGGGGACTATGGACAAGGAAACTCAGTTTCAAGAGCTTTCAGTTTTTAGGAGAGAAGGGCACCAAGTAAGAGGAATGAACGGTCTACGATTGGTGGGAATTGTGCTTTTCCACGTCTGGTGGAGCCAAACAAGTAAAACAAAATAGGAAACAGCAGTCAGCTGAACTGGATGAAAGGTAAACAAACACAAAATATTTTTAGAATACAATGCTTGTTTGTTTTCCAATAAAAACGTATAAAACTATGGTTATAACGCCAATTTAAAAATAAATCAATTTCAATAACTTATCAAGCTTATTTATATAAAAAATCACAGAAAATATTAAAAATCCACATTGCACTGAAAAGAGCATTTGTTTACATTTTTCCAAGTTCGATTTCACATGTATTGTTTTTGTTGTTTTGAACTGTCAAAATTAGAAGGAGAAAAGACAAAGATAGTTTTTGGAAAAGCCCAATTAAAGGTTCCACCACACCAACGCGAATTTTCGGTGGCGACGACGAAATCAATAAAAACAACGTGTTGTTTGCATTGACAACCTGTGCGCATCAAAAGAAAAGAACAGCCAGTAAGCGGAAATTGTGAATTTTGGAGGGAATTCTTTGAAATATATCGAAGTTTACCAGAAACATGGCAAATTAAAAGTGAAGACTATAAAAACAAAACGAAAAAAAATGTTGGACGCTTTTTTAGCCATTCCTTAGTCCAAATTCGTTTCCTCTTATTTTGTTGAATTTTTCTTTCTTCTTGGTCTTCATCTTCTAAAATTTGATCTATTACAAGAGCCGCAATCAAAACGTCCGCCATGGTTAAAATTCTAAAGAGAAATGATGTTTGACAGCCTGTTTGACAAATGTGAACGCAAAATGGCTTCAATCCCTCAAACATCAGCCGTGTTTTTTTGCAAGCCCGGGGGGAGTTGGTTGAAAAAAACGACAGCGGGGATTAGCGACGCCATGACAGTAAAAACATGGAGCTTTCATACAAACTATCGATAAAATGTATGCAATTCATGCCGGTAACACAGTTTTTCGGTGCGCTTAAGTTAGGCCCCGAGAATTTTCCGGGATTAGTTATTATTGCATTTAACATGTTAATTGTTTAGCACCGACGTCGTTTTTTTCATCCAATTCCCCCCGGGCTTGCAAAAAAACACGGCTGTCATCAAGCCATGCTTGTCAAACAAATTTGAGAATGTGAACCCCCCTATTGAACAGCGTACAGGAGAACAAAAATAAAAACGAAATTGTTCTTTTATGAATTCGTTGCTTCAATTTTTGTATGGAAATTTTCGTTTCGCTTCAGCTGCGTACCATGCTTAAGCAACACCAACTTTGAAATTCAAAATTAACTACATAATATGTTATGCCAGTTTGATAGAAAGACAGAAAATTTTTTTAGTCTATTGGCATCATTAACTCAAAAAAATCGTGTTTTTTGGGTTATGCTAGTTTTCTTAAAAAGCGACGATATGTTATAATTTTTATTAAAATGCAATACACTTTTTTTGTAATTTAATACAATCAAACTGGAATCTTTCTTGTCAGTATGACTTCTTTTAAATAGCCAGCAGATTTCTTTGCAATTCGTTCTTTATTGGGACTTGACATATTCACAGAATAAAGACCAAATTTCTCTCTGTAAATATATAGAACAAAAGTAATAAAGTAGGTAATATTAAAAAAAAATGTAAATTAAAAAAACTTACGTATATCCTTTGAGCCATTCAAAGTTATCGATCAAGCTCCAAGATGTATAGGCGCTGACATTGCAGCCATCATTGATTGCATTTAAAACGGCTTGTAAATGACTCTGTAACAATACATATATATAAATATATTTATGAAAAATTTTAAAACAGAAAACATGATTTTTGCTTGATATTAAAAAAATAATAATTTAAATTACATAATAAGGGTATTCATGCAACGTCTAAACTTTACGATGTCGTTAAATCGTAAAGTTTCCAACACTCGTTTCATGAACGCACCAAAAAATATTTTGCGTAAATGTGGTAAACGATATGGTAAACAAATCAGCTGTTCGTTCAACGTCAAACAGCTTAAAATATTTTATTTAATTTTAGCATTCGTAAAATATGTCATCCGCATTTTAAAAATGCCCAAAGTAAACCAAAAAAGTATATTTATACAATTGTATGAACAAATTACTTTCAATGATCTATTAATTCTTCAGTTATTTGGCAAAAATGATGAAGTATGTTTATTGTTGTGATCAACACATAAGTGCATGTGTGCTTGTGCATTTGTGTTTGTGTAACTCACACTTTTTGACAAAAAAAAAACTCATTTTTCCTCGAAATGCCAGTTCCTCTATTTTTTTTTTCTAAGGTTACAAGAGTTTACCATGTTTACCATCTTCGTTTAACACACAAATAATTGTCTTAAAGTTTAAGATTTGTTTGAAAAGGTTTCCCATACATATTTTGACAGTTCGTTTACGACGTCGTAAACTTTAAGACGTTTACGATGCTTTTCCGACGTTGCATGAATACCCTTAATATAAGGAAACTAGGATCCGAAGTATGTACCTACTTAATTTAAATGTTGTTTCATTTTCTCTTGTGTAGTGGAAGAGAGATAGAAAATTTCATTTGTGTCAAAGAAAGAAAAACAATAGATTCTCGATTGATAGGTATAAGTAAGTTTGATTTGTAAAACTATTGGCCCCATCGTAAAGATTTTTACTACGTTTTTACCGAAGGTTAAAGTCCAGAAACGATGAAAAATGAAACAAATCGTATGAGTTTTGTTGTTTGTATGATTCGCATTCGGATATTTCCTAAATCTTAGGAAGTATTTTCCCCGCACAAAAAATTGAAAAATGTATTAACTTTGACAGTACTTTTAGAATGTAAATATTACTTCATTTTGTCTTCTGAAGTGGAGATAGAAAACGATGAAAAAAAAATTTGTTGTCGAATGTATGTTCTCTCTACTCTCTTAAATCCGAATGCGAATCAGTGTTACCTTCGGGACTCTTTAGAGTCACTTTGACTCTTTTTTTAACGCTGGGACAGGACTCATCTTTTTGAAATTTGACTCCTTTTTAAAATTTGGACTCTTTTTTGTAAATGTAGCAAAAAAATATACAATTGAATACTTTGGAAACGAATTCGTTCAACTTTTTTCTTAAAACGTCATTCTTACCGTTCCCTTTTCATTTTTCATTTCTACGTTTTTACCGACCGCTAAATCGCGATTTAAGTAGGTTTACCCTAAATCCTCTTCAAATTTCAAAGATTTAATCTTCAAATCAAAAAGATTAGAAATTAATCTTGTTAAATCTTCATAGAGCCAATAATTTTACAAATCTAACACACCTATTCTCCATATCGCAATATTCAGTACAATATTCGAGAATCGAGAGTACATTTTCGAGAATCTATTTTTTTTTTTTCATCGTTTGATACAAATCGAACTTCCACTTGAGAAGAAAAAATGAAACAATATTTGCAATTTGAAAGGTACTGTCAAAGTTAATCTCCTTTTTAATCTTTTTGTGCGTTGAAAACACTTCCTAGGATTTATTAAATCTTAACGAAATTAACTTTTGGTGAAAACTCAGTATTACCTTCGGGACGACTCTTTAGAGTCATATTCCAGGACTCATCTTTTTGAAAAAAAATTAAATTTGATTCAGCTTAAGTGGGGAATTTTTGTAAACCAACAAATAAAATAATATATAAAGTGAATACACCTATGCTTTCGAAATGAATTCGTTCAACCCTTTTCTTATAATGCCATTCTTTTACTGTGTCATTTCAAATATTCTGTGAAAGTTTACTTTTTGGATCTGTCACAGATACCACAATATTCACATCCGTAAAACACACAGACTATTTCTTTTATTATTTTACTGCTAAAAAAAACAGACAAAATCTCAAAATGAATTTCTCTATTCTTTTACCACTTTTGTAACAGAAATACTGCCAATTTGTCAGTCTTTTAAATCTAGCAAAAGTACTCACTCACTGCTTATACTGACTATTGAAAATTTGTCTATTAATATACGATTTTGTAAGTTCATTTTTGTATGGAAAATGTTTTTTTTTTAACTTTTTTATGTTGTATAAAAGAGAAGATTTATGTTAGTAAAGTTGAAAACTAAACTTCTTTGAATTATAGAGTTTATGTCTAATTATTGGTGTTTTATTTGATGTTTATAGAGGACTCTTTTTTTCACCCAGAACTCCTTTTTTGACTCCTCATTAAAATATTCAGAGGTAACCCTGATGCGAATAATACAAACAACAAAACTTATACGATTTGTTTCATTTTTCATCGATTCTCGACTTATTTTGTCGATACGAGTGTAACAGAATGTAGGCACTGGATGTATTGAGCGAATAATATGGGCGTAAGATTTGAAGAAGATTTAAAGGTAAATCTTATTAAATTTGGTTTTGATATTTTTAGCGGAAACATAGAATATGTAAATTAACATTAATAGGTAATAAGATATTATAAAAGACCAACATAAAAAGATTCATGCCGTACCTTTAAGTAACGAATCCTATTATCATCAATCAATTCTCCATCATCAGACCAACCATTTTCTGTGATAATTACTTCCACATTATCATATGCATCACGAATGAACCTTTAAAAAAAAAGTAAAGAAAACAAAAACACATAAATTAATTATATTTTATAAAAAAAAAATTCTTTAACCAACTTTAAAATTTCTTCAAGTCCTTCGGGAACACAATATAACCAATCAGATTTTGCTCTCAACCAATTAGAATCAACAGATTCATCACAATCATAATCCCGTTCCCATGATGGATTCACGCCATTAGGCTTCGCGGCTCGTTTTATGTATCTTGAAGAATAATAATTTAGACCTAAAAAGTCAGCTGAACCCCGAACAATATCCCTCCATTTGCTCTTAAAGCTTGGCAGACGTGATCTAATTCGTCCTTCTTTTTGGCTATTGCTTCCGATATCCATGATCATTACGTCAGGATATCCGCCAGATTTACTAAAGATAGGATGTGCTAAAATTCCTAACTGGAGAAAAAATATTTATGTACATATTATGTATGCATGTATTTACAAGGAGCTCATTTTGATATTGATCATTTTTTTAAATCAACAAACTAACATTGTATTGCATCGCTCGATCGACGATTTCTTCGTCATTTGTTGCTGAAAAGAAAAATCTACTATCCAAAGTTATTCCCACTTTGCCACCTTGTATTTTAGCAAATCGAGATTGGTAGGATCGATAAGCAGCAGCATGAGCCTTCAAAGTATTATCTATACATAGATAATCAGCTACACCAGGAGCATAGACTTGAGGTGGATAGATAGCATCTCCATACCCATTTTTACAATAATCGTAGGGTTCATTGAATGTTATCCAGGTTTTCACCTTTAACGAAAAAAAAAAAAAAAAAAAACTCAAATACAATTAAATAATATTGATGTCTATTGTCTACAATTCTTGTGTTATATTTGTATGACCATTTTTAAAACATACAAAATTCATAAATTAAAAGTTTATTAAATTTTCTTGATAACAGTTCATGGAGAATAGATCAATCATAATGTACCTATGTACATAATTGGTGTGTTCAGAAAAATGAGAAATCAGAGAATTTTCTCACTCAAAAAGTGAGCAAGCGAATCCAAGATTTGTTTTCCTCAGAGTTTTGACAGCGAAGCTGAGAAATTATGCTGAGGAATCCTGTTCTGAAAATTGACATTGCTGAGATCTCCGAGATCTCATTTTCCTGAACATGCCTAATTTGAAGATTACGTTACGAATCATATGAGACAATTGGGCTTTTCCAAAAACTATCTTTTGGCGTTTTTCTTTTTTGGCTCTGAGCAACGCTCTGAGCAGAGGTTGACCGATCAGAGCAAAGCTCTGAGCAGATTATGATCAGAGCCCTCAGATTTAATTATGAAACACACTTGAGCACTGAATATATCATATGCCTAGTAATCTGTCAAATTACATAAAAATTGTATGAAGTTGGCTTCGCTCTGCGTTTTGCTCGATTTGCTCGGTCATTTTATTCTAAGCATACAGATAATGCTCCGAGCTAGCTCAGATGGAAAAAAGAAACACGACTTATGTGCTCTGTGTCTACGTTCTGTAACTCTCGCATCGACAAAATCAGTCGAAAAACGATTAAATATTGAAACAAATCGTATGAGTTTTATCCCATTTGTCAACGTTTCTCGACCAATTTTAACGATGCGAGAGTTACAGAACGTAGGCACTGATTTGTCTGAGGTAAAAAAGAAACATAGAATTTATGTTTGACAGCTCGGTGATCTGCTCTGAGGTAAAAAAGAAAAACGCCATTTGTCTTTTCTCTTTCTACTTTTGACAGTTCACAACACCAAAAACAATAGATGTGAAATCGAACTTGATAAAATGCAAATAAATGCTCTTTTTAGTGCAATGTGGATTTTTAATATTTTCTGTGATTTTGTATATAAATAAGCCTGATAAGTTACTGAAATTGATTTATTGATGAATTGGCCATTAAATAACCATCGTTTTATACGTTTTTATTGGAAAACAAACAAGCATTGTATTCTAAAAATATTTGGCGTTTGTTTACCTTTTATTCAGTTCAGGCCAGCTGTTTCCTATTTTTTTTTTGCTTTTTTGAAACTGACGGTGGTGGAAAAGCCCAATTCAATCACAGCATTATGCGGTTTTTTTTTTAAATTATAAAATAGACTGACACGGCAAGTGAAAACAGAACTTTTGTGATAATTATTAACATAGTTTTCCATTGATTTTGTTTGGAAGTTTGTACTCCAATGGAATGTGAATAGTAATTGTCTTCCTTACACATAAACCACCGAATGTCACCAAATTAATATTTTGATGTTCTTACTTACCCTATCACCATAGTTTTCGAATAATTCTATGGCATATACAACAAATTGAGTGACAAGCAATGTATTTGCAAATCCACCGATTTTTTGAACCTCTGATGGAAGATCGTAGTGAAACATCGTAACCATAGGCTCTATTCCGTTTTCCACAAGTTTATTGATCACATTGTTGTAGTAATCGATTGCTTTTTGATTCTTTGATGAAATATCACCGGTTGGATAAATCCTAGACCAAGCGATTGAGAAACGATAGTGATTGACCTGAAAAAAAATAATAATTTTCAATATTTCGTGAAGTACTTTAATATACATAGGTTATTTCATAAAATTTAATTTAAAAGCTAAATTCGTCGATTGATAGGTAAACTCACTAAGTCCAAATTTGAGGAACTAAAATGACTTAATAACAGCGTTTTACTATCCACAAAGATCCAAATGGATCATCCCATGAAAATAAAACGATGCGGATCTTATTTCTTTATAAGTTATCATGAATTTTTTTTCTTTTTTCTTTACACTTTAGAGTTTAAACTACCTTATATCATTTTCAAAAGTGAAAAGCCATCTACCCACCAAAGTAAGAACTTATTTTCGGATCTTTAAAATATATCTAGATAGAAAGCATGACCTAAGTGTTTGTTGTATTAAGTGTTAAAAATCATATTGATCCAGATAACATAGATAATAAAACACGGCTAATATCACCAAGTACTGTTTTTTTTTATGTCCATTTTTAAATGTCATCGATTAACTAATGAAATAGAACTTTAATACTTAATTATTCATTAAAACATCATTATCTCCAATAAGCTCTAAACGCACTTAATGAATTTTACTTGTCAGCCGATGAATTGTTAAATTCAATAATAAATTGAGTACAACGGGCCCTATAAACCACCACCAATGTTACTTGTCAAATATTATTGACGTTTTCTTTTGTCCGGTAAAATTGATGAAAAAACATCACATTTGGCAATGTTGTAAGGGAAATTGCTGGTACAATGCCGTAAATAAAAAATTTGGTCGGTGAACATTGAAGAAAATCAAAATAACTTTGTTATTCGTTAATGTATCAACATTTACCTTTTGTTCAAAAATATTCTGAAAACTTCTTTTGTTTTCTATTTTTTTGTTTAACACCATAAATAGTTAAATTTTTAAAAAATATCTAGCCCCTATGATTTTTTAAATTCATATTCTTTAAATTACTTTTGCTATTTTAATGTTTTTTTTTCCCATTTCACCCTATAAATAGTTTAATTTAAAAGCTATCTAGCTTTCATGACTCTAGAAGTCCAGATCCCTCTGATTATAACCTTTTAAAATCAAAAACAATTTACGTAAAAACTATCGGAGATTTAGGGCCAGTTTCACAGTGAAGTAAGTGACACTTAAGTGCCAAATATGGAAAACTAATTCCCAATTTCACAGTGTAAACTTATCGGAATAAGTGACACTTAAGTCTCCCATGTTGGCCACTTAAGTTCCACTTACTCAAGGTAGTAAAACTGCGGCTAAAGTGCCAAAATGTCAAAATTAAGTGCCACTTATTTTGTTAAGTGTGCACTGTGAAACTGGCCCTTAAGATTTTAAACAAACAAACATTTACATTTTTATTTACTAAAGGTAAAGATAAAGAAACAAGAATCTGTTTAATGCCAATAAAATGTACTGAAATTAATCCCCTTGTTGTTTGATCTGATTGGAATAGTATACTCTCTAAAACTGAAAAGGTTAAAGTGTTAGTAAGTAGTAAGTTAGTAATTTTGTTTATTTCAAAAATTCAAAACAATAAAGAAAATAAATCTTGAGTTTAAATTTAACAATAATCAAATAGTATTTGTGTAAAAACAATCGTTTAATATCATTAAATAAATAATCGGGTGCATCAATGAATTATTAAAGTCGTCTGTTGTTACTGCGAGCCGGTCTAACCAGAGTAAATAAGTTAAAGTGTCAGTTTCATAACAATTAAATATTCATAACAAGTTAATGTGCATCATGCTATATTTAGATTTTAAGGTTCTCCCACACCAACGCGAATTTTCGGTGGCGATGACGAAAACAATTGGTCTGTTTGGTAACCTGAAATTTTTTTGCGAATTTGCACGTATTTTCACAAAATTTTACAATTTGCTGTCAAAAACCATAGAAAAAAAAACGCAGTTTTTGGGAAATTTGCTGGAAAAAAAGTTACCAAACAGGCATAATAATAACAACGTGTTGTTTTTATTGACAACCATCGTGTTGTTATTGAATTGTTTTCGTCGTCGCCACCGAAAATTCGCGTTGGTGTGGGTGATCCTTTAAAACAAATTTTCACTTAAGCGGAGTCCGGATAAGTGAAAAAAAATTCACTTAAGCGGATTTAAAATTCCAAAAAACATATCATATGTGACATATCAGAAATTCAAATGTCATTTTCGTGATAAAAATTTGTTGGAGGTGAAAAATAAAAAAAGAAGTAAAGCGTTTAGTAATTTGTCTGTTCTGTTCGATTCAGTTTTTTTTATAAAATTTAACAGAAAATATGTTTGAGGTATGCGGGTTTTTCACTCAAGCAAGTTTCGCCTAAGCGGAGTGTTTTATAAGTAATTGGTCGAAAAATACTCGGGGATGAAAAAGTGTTTCAGATAGGTAAACGGGTTTTTCTCTCAAACCGCGGGTTTTACTGTATTACCTTTGGGAATTGGGACTCTTTAGAGTCATCTCATCTTTTTGAAATTTGACTCAGCTTTTAAAAATGTGGACAATATTTGTAAACCAACAAGTAAAATGTATTAATTGAATATACCTATCCTATACTTTCGAAATTAATTCGTTCAACCCTTTTCTTGTAACACAATTCTTATACGGTGCCATTTAAAATACTCTGTGAAAGATAAATTTTTTGATCTGACACAGATACCTAAAATCATATGGTCTTATTTATAAAAGTTGTCTAACTTTGGACAACTGTCCAACTTTGGAAAATGTGTTTAAAAACCTTGTTTATTGTTGTTTTATAGCTGCCTAACTAATACACAAGAGTAGATTATCCTAACCGTGAATAATATGATATTTATTTTTATTAAATAAAGCATATTTCCACCAATTTGAAAATAGTTAGACAGTGTCTAAGTAGACAAAAGTTTTATAAATACGACTGATAATATTCACATCCATGAATGTTAATAAAATTGAAAACTAAACATCTTTGAATTATAGAGTTTATAATTGTAGGTAGTTTATTTGAAGAGGACTCTTTTTTTTTTCTTTTTTGACTCCTTTTTAAAATATTCAGAGGTAACCCTATGACTTCAAAATTTTAGCAGGTAACCATGTTACCTATATATTAGGTGTGTTCCTATACTTTGAAACTATTTGCAATTGTGTGAATTTCTGCACATTTTATTTTTTTTGTATATAAACTTTGACAGATATTTGTGTATAAATTCACAGAAATGCACATGAGTTTCAAAATAAAGGAATTAGGGTATTGAAACAAAAAAATAGTAAGCAAAAACTTAATCAGTACTTTCATACAATAATTATCATTCATATTGGAAATACTTGCTTATCTGTGTATCAACAATGGAAATATACCCGCCGCGCACCGCGTCATGTTAAAGAGAATGAAATGAATTTTATTCTAAACTAATTTTAGCTGAATATAAATAAATAATCTCAACATTCAACAT
Source organism: Epistrophe grossulariae (assembly GCA_929447395.1). NCBI lineage: Eukaryota > Metazoa > Arthropoda > Insecta > Diptera > Syrphidae > Epistrophe > Epistrophe grossulariae. The sequence continues at coordinate 46,146,780 of OV839568.1, forward strand.
TCGTTTGTATTAAATTAAAAGTAGGTAGGTACACCTCTGCGTCCCATTTACTTGCTGTTATATTATCAATGTTGAAAACTTTGGGTTAACATTTTAAAATTGTTAAAGATTTGTTCAATATTACAACGGTTAGAGCGTTAGGCTCATCAGTTAGATGCTGTCGTATTCCAAATTGAATTTCATTCAATAGGTATAGACTATAGTCCATAAAATACGAAAACAAGAACAATAATATACAATAGATATAGATATATTATTAGTTTTATCTTCTTCATATTTACAATGATTCATTTAAGTAATCATGATTGGTATTTTACAAATTGCAAATTTGGAATATAAAAAAAATTCATAGAAATTCGAAGGTAATGAATAGTACCTACGCGGACAGACATTTTGTCTGTTTGGTGACGTGAAATTTCTTGCGAATATGCACAAATTTTCAAATGAAAACAAAAAGTTACCAAACAGGCATATTTATAGGTATAAGTTGAAACTTAAATCAAGAAGTATTTACATTGAATTTAGGTATATTAACTTACATCTGGATTAAAGTTTTCATCTTGAAAAATCGAGTGAATAATATGGCGGCTAATGTCAGAATAATAAATAATCCGCTTCGAAATTGAACTCGGTGACAAAAAAAAAAACTCTCACAAAACAGCATTGGGATGTGTTTGGGAGTGTTCAAAAGGAGTGTCATTTCTCTTTTATTTAAAATTCACAACAAGAAATAAAAAAGTATGTACCAACCTATATCAAATGAAATAAGTAAGAAAAAAAATGATGACAAATAGCAACTTGTGGCAAGAAGTTGCAGTTACCAAACAAACATATTTAAATATATCAGTTATGTGATATCACTCACTGGTCTATGTAATTTTATATAATGAACATTTAGCTTACCTTAAGCTCTTTTAAGGCCTGCAAATCCTGTTCAAAACGATGATATGAGTCTGCTGCTATATCACCATTAGATTTGTCACGAATTTTTTCTGGATGACTATGAGTAAAATCATCCCAGATAGATGGACCCTTACCATCGGCATTCCAACCGCCTTCAATTTGATAAGCTGCAGTTGACACACCAATGCTAAAATTAGCAGGAAAAAATGGGCTTCCCTTAGCAGGTAAAGTGCATTTTTCTGCTGCACTATAAATAACTAAATATCTGTAAAACAAAAAAAAAAGTTATTAAAAAACAAAAAGTTTTGTAATTCGCACTCCGATTAATCAGAACCACGAACATTAAAAATCCCACAAATAAGAACGTTGACCACAAGTTAATCATTTCACAGCCGGAGTTCTGCACTGACTGACTGACTGAATGTGTTGTGAAATATTTATCAGACTTGAGACTTGCTTGATATTAAATGGGTCAGAGTTACATTTATAGTCATTGATAAAGCAGGATCAACTGGTATAATATTCTGGAACGCAAGTTGTTGACTCTCATATAAAAGTGCATATATTTTTGCGTTTATTGACTCTTTGTCTGAGAATGTATGCACATGTACATACATAGCTATCTTTATACATACTAGGTGGCCCGCCCCGCGCTTCGCACGGATTGACACATCTTAGGTTGGTAAAAAATTAAGAAAAGAAAATATTTATACGTCATATGTAAACTCAACCTACCTGAAAAATTTGGGATAGCGATATAGCTCATTTAGTATATTCTCGAATCCAAGGAAAGATTGTTATAATTGGCGTAATCTATAACCCTTACCAACCTGCTTCGCTGAACCCCGCAGCCCGCAACTCCTTGCATTATAAAGCCTCAACTACATAAGCCAAAAAAGTGAAAAAGTGCAAAAGTGAAAATTTTTAAATTGATTTTGTGATAGTTTTTCTGACTAGAAAACTTATAAAAATGATGCAGAAAGCTTAAATTTTGGTTTAAAAACAAATTTGTGTATTCTTTTTCACAAAACAACGGCGCTAGCGGTAAAAAAATATTTTTACTTTTGTACTTCAGTACTTTTTGGCTTATGTAGTTAAGCCTTAAGAATTAAGGTATAATCTAATACATCCTGTCGTTTTAACTTTATCGTTAATAATTCCAAACAAACAAATACTATAAATATAATAATATAATGATTACATTTATAAGTAAAATAAGACGGATAATAATGTATTTTCACCGAAGAAAGATCAAATTGAACGAAAAAGAAACTACTAATGTCATTTCTTTTCCCACTTTCTTTTCTTTTTCCCCAAAATCAGAAGATTTTTAATGGAAGAAATATTTTTTTGTATTTATCTAGCAACCTCACTTTCAAAAATAATTGTAATAAAATTTAAATGGGATGGTGATATGTTTTTATTTTTCCCGATTTTACCATATAAATAGCTAAGTTTTAACTGTAACATCGAGGTTCATCCTCTAATTATAACATTAAAAAAAGTGATTTTTTAAATCGGATGCTATAAGGGTTGTTTTAACCCTTTTTCAATCTTTTAAAGAAAATTTTTTAAAATATATATTCCTTAAGTAATTCATGAATTCTATATATACTATATACCCCCCTATTACGGTTGGCGAATCGAACGTTCGAAGTGAGATGTTTGCATTAGCGAACTAACGAATGACGTTCAAATCAATGAACTTTCGATAACCACAGTCCACAATAGAGTGGGATCAAATTTCTTTTTTGACATTTAAGGCGAATCAAAGGTTCTCAATTCGACAATTTTAATACTGATTTCTTACACTCACACATTTATTCGTTCGACTCGCCAGCGGTAATAGGGGGTATAACCTTTCAAAAAAAAAAAGTTAAAAATATGTAGGTAATTTTAGTTTTATTATACTATGTTTCCACCGACCGCTAAACCGAGATTTAAGTAGATTTACCCTAAATCCTCTTCAAATCTCAAAGATTTACCATACAAATTTAATCCTCAAATCTAGTAGATTAGAAATTAATCTTGTTAAATCTTCATAGGGCCAATAGTTGAACAGATCGAACAAACCTATTCCTCTCTTGCGCTGAGTACATTATTCGAGAATCGAGAGAACATTTTCGAGAATCTATTATTTTTTTCATCGTTTAACTATCTATCTCACTTCCAATTTAGAAGAAAACATGAAACAGAATTTGCATTTTGAAAGGAACTGTCAAAGTTAATCTACTTTATAATCTTTTTATGCGTATTGGGCTTTTCCAAAAACTATCTTTGTCCTCTTTCTAATTTTGACAGTTCGAAACAACAAAAACAAAACATGTGATATCGAACTTGCTTTTTCAGTGCAATTAGGATTTTTAATATTTTCTGTGATTTTTGTTTATATAAATAAGCTTGATAAGTTATTGAAGTGGATTTTTTGTTAAAATGGCGTTATAACCATCGTTTTATATGTTTTTATTGGAAAACAAACAAGCACTATATTATAAAAATATTTGTCGTTTGTTTACCTTTCACCAAGTTCAGACCAGCTGTTTCCTATTTTGTTTGCTTGTTTGAAACTGACGGCTGGTGGAAAAGCCCAATTGTATTGTATTGTATTTTATTGAGACTTTAAAAATGACATTTGGAAATATATACATGAATTCTTAGATCTATCTCTTTCTGTTAATATAAACGATACGGGAAGCGGAGGCTGTAATGTATGGCCGTCCTGTTCTGTTGTTTTTTAATTTTTCGGTTGCCAACATGGCTTGTCTTTTTCTTTTAAATGGAATAGTCTGCTCTTGCTCAGGAGCAATATTTCGGTTACGTGTTGGCTGATGCAACGTATAAAAAATATACATATATACAATACAATACAATACAAATACAAATACCTTAAAACTAATATGCCATAGAATATATTTATATACATAAAATTACTTGTTATAGAGCGAGAGCGCTCTATGTAGAATTTTCAAATTTAATGAAATCACTTTTGTATGAATAGGTACATTGAATAATTTAAGACAATTCTATTTTTACATAAATTCACTTCTACGAATTGTTATAAATGATTTTAAAACAAATTTTAGCGGCAATAGATTGCATGATATTAATACTGAATTATTTAAAGACAATTTCGATTTTTACATAATTTTACTTCTTACGAGTTATTTTGGTTGATTTTAGATCAAACGTTAGTGGCAAAAGAAAATGAATAATATAGAATATGTACGAGGATAAAACTTAGTAGAAACACTAAAAACAATAATAATTGAATTCACTGACTTTTAACACATGATGAGCAGTTATAAAGAGATTCACTTTAGCGTTTATTTTATTGATTTGGTATGATGCAGGGCGATCATCCTTTGTCCATTGTTGTGATGAGGGTTAGTCATCTGTTTTAAGCACAATGTTATGTGGTGCTGGTAGCCAGGGGGCTAGGTTGGCAGTTGCTGGAGTGTATGATCATCTCCGGATTTGATCCACTTGGAATCGTTCCCCCAGAGGAGTTCCATGCTAGGTTTTCATGTGGGCAACACGTCGGTCACGGTCACATGATACAGTTGCTAGCGGGTAATGTGATACCACGCCAGAGTCCCGTTTAAACGGGATAGGCTCAAAGTCTAGTTCAAGCGGCATAGCTTGGAAACTAGCTTTTCAGTTGCTGGAGTGTGTGTACAACTCCTGTTACCATCCAGATGGACACCGCTCCCCACAGAGTACCAACTTTCGATGTGGAAATATATATTTAAAAATAATTTACTTTACTGTTTTTTTTTTTAAAGAAAAACTGAATTTACAAGGCTGTGACACTCGACACAACCTGCTTCGTTGCCTCCTCTCTATCCGTTTTGATCTTTTTATGCGGTGAAAACAATATATGACCCTGTTTAGATTGGGAGGATTGAGTCCAGACTGGTGAGTGTCATCGTGTTCACATTTGAAACTTTCAGACGCCTCAAAATACATTGAAACAACAACAATTTCAATATTCCACACATTGAAGCAACAACAAAGTAGACTCATGAGTCCGGTTTTTATGTTTTCATCGTGCCTCACGAGAGTCCTCACCCCACCGTTCTCTTGCCTTCGAACTGCCTTTATAACGGCCTCAATCTTCCCAATCTAAACAGCGTCTATAGGATTTACGAAATCTCAAAGAGTTTAACTTTCGGTGGAAACGTAGTATTACCCTATTTTCTACCCCATTTTATCTTACAAATAGTAAAATATTGAGTAACTGGTTGAAACATATGCTTTCGTCAGTATTTTTACAACAAAGCTATGAAGAACCCTGTCTTGAGATATGATGTACTTCGATATAGCGAGTGTTGCTTTTATGCTCAACAGATGGCGATGTTTTGAAAAAAATTCAAATCAATCAGTGAACGTTTATAGGATATTTGAAATTATTAATATAGAAGATAAATTCTCTGGTGCCAGGTAGTAAGGGGTTATAAATCAAAAATGGCTCTGAGGAGAAAGGCGGCCACCAGAAAATAGGTAAGCACTTCAATTTTTTGGTGAGGAGCCTGATGTTATTACAGATGACCGTTTTGATGATTATTTTGCATCTGCAGATTTAAAAAAAATTTCAAACTTCAATTTCATTTTATGAAAACTCCTCGCTTAACTTAACTCCTTTCTACCTGGCACCAGATAACAATAAAAAAAAAAACAAATGGTAAATAACGAAAACGGAAAAAATACTGAATGACATATACCTATCTTTTAAAAATTGATCAAAAAAATTTAAAACTTGATTTCCTTAATTTTTTAACAAAACTGAGAATTTTTTCTAAGAAACAATGTTCCTCTCCTCGAATCTTATATAAAATATATTGACAGCCGAAAGTTTTGTCGTCGGGCGCTACAATATCAAATATTTCTAATAATTGTCCGGCTAATTTAGTCTTTTGAATTCCGCTTTCTTTTCTCTTATAAATATGTCAATAATTATGAATTCATTTTCATCTACAGTATAATTTCACTTTAACAAAAAAAAAATCAAAAATGAATGCACCTTGGATTTTGACAGTTCGAAGTAATTCAGGCCAAATTATCGAAAACGAACAAATTATAGAATATGGAATTTCAATTCACGTGAAATTGAAATTCGATTTTAATTCGAAATGCAGAACATGGCGTGGATCTACTTTTGTATACCACCATCTCCCACTCCAAAAAAAATAATGTGTTGAAACCAAAATTTAAAAAATTCTATTACATATTTATTATTTACAAAAAAATACTTCGTAGACTACAAATAAATCAAAATCATATGGTTTTTTTTTAATGTTCAGCTTAATTTGTATGCTTCAATGATCTTTCTATAGTAACCAGCTGATTTCCTTGGTGTTCGTTCTTTTGTCGGACTCGACATATTAACGGAGTATAAACCAAACTTTACCCTGCGAATATAAATAATTAAAATTAAATTAAAAAAAGTAAATATAAAAATTAAACTTACGTATAGCCTCTTTGCCATTCAAAGTTATCTATAAGACTCCAATACATATAACCGCTTACTTTGCAACCATCATTTATCGCATTTAAAACTGCTTGTAAATGGCTCTAAAAATAATCATAAATTTTGATAAAAACAAAAAACTCAAGTAAGAAGTAATTATTATAATTGATGTTCTTAGAGTTAAAAAATCCAATGTCAACAACAAGATTTAAATGGATTACAGCTGAAAATTTAACTCGAGCTATAAGCATGGTTTTGATAAAGAAAATATATTAAAATCTTCACGAAGTATCGATAAGTATAATAATCTCATGCATTGCCTTCTGTAACCTCGCATCGATAAAATTGGTCGAGAAACGATGAAAATTGAAACAAATCATATGAGTTTTGTTCCATTTTTCAACGTTTCTCAGCCAATTTTATCGATGTAAGAATTACAGAACGTACTATATGTCCATTGTCTATTCATTAATCGATTAAAAATAACTCTGAGCAATGTTTGGTAAACTAAAACTTTCAATTGAATAATTAGTTTCTGTTCAAATAATATTTAATTATTTTCCTAATGCAAATTCATTTTCATGACAATTAATTGTTATTTATACAAAAATGGAACAAATCGTTGCAACTATTTGCGTTACAATTTCTAATTATTCCACTGGGATTGGCATAATTGTGGACGAACAAACTTTTCGTGTGCATTTCAATAACAAACATTTTGCAGAGTCCACCGCATTCTATTTAAAACTTATTTAAGGCGTCAGTTATAGCGATCAGAAAAAACCATCCGAAAAAAAAAATTATTGAAGTTTTTACTACTTTTCAATTCGATTTGATAGCCAAATGATATATCAATCGACGAGTAATTCAGCGTAGATTTTTTTCGCAAAAAAAAAAAATGCCAAAACATTATATTTTTATCTTATAAATGGATTTACATGTTTTTCGGATGAAGTTTTATTTTTCGTATCAGCTGATTGCTTTTTGACAGAAAAGAGAACAAATCGTTTCACTGATTTGTGTTCCAATTTTTGTCTGTTCCACTGAAAGAATTTCATCCGAAATTTTTTTTCTGACATTTCAATCAGAAAAAATCTTGGCGGCTGTTTGTTTTCGTTTTGCTTCACTTTTTCTGACACATTTTTTCTGATTGCTATAAACAACCATCAGAAAAAAGAATCAATTTCATACTATTTCAAGTTTTTCGGAAGGGTTCTGATCGCTATAACTGGCGCCTATGGGGCCAGTTATAGCGATCAGGAAAAACCATCAGGAAAAGTTGAAACAGACGGAAACAGGAATTTTTTCGTTATGAGCGTTTATAGCGAACAGGAAAATTACGTCAGTGAGTAGGCTGCCAATCAAGTTTTCCTGATTGAAATGCAAACGAATTTTTTTCCTTCCACTAATCTGTCAGTGGAACAAGTAAAAGCTGGAACGCAAATAATTCCTTGCGTTCGGTAAACTATCAGATAGGCTATCCACGCATCCAAAAATTTTCAGATACGTTGAGTTGTTTTTGCATCAGCTGTTTTGTCACAAGGGATTACAACAACACAAACCTATCCGGATAGCTTTGGATTGATCCCCGAACGTGACCATTGGAACGATTTGTTTCATTTTGATCGAAATGGCAATCAGCTGATACGGAAAATGATATTCAGTCAGGAAAATAAATAAATACATTTTTCACAAAAAATATTTGTTCAACTGAAAATTTTACTGACACAAAAAATTCTTGAGTTATTTGCCATAGATTAGAGTAGTTCAAACACATTTAAAAAATTTCCAAATTATTTGTTCATTAAAAAAAAATTATCAAAGAACTAAATTATTTTTTAGGCTTACTGCGTCGACTTTTTTTTACCATTTTCTCGTTTAAGATGTCATTACATTTTTGAACAATGAAAAGAAATCAACTTCAATGTTAATTGTTAAGATAAATGAAAATGTTACCCAAAAGAACAAGTTCATGTAATCCAGTAGTAAATTTTTTAACAAATTAATTTTTTTTGAAAATTGTATGTATTTAAGTAATATTTATGATGTTTTTTTTTTTTGCAAGGAAGTGGGGAATCGGATGAAAAAAAACAACGTCTGTGGTAAAAGCAACAACAACTAATCCCCTGCGGGCTTAACTAAGCCAAGACAATTCTAAGGACTTAACTTAAGCGCACATAAAAAGTGTGTTACGGGCGTGAATTACATACTTGTTATCGATAGTTTGTATGAAAACTCCATTTTGTTTCTTTGATGGCGTAGCTTATGTCCGTTGTTGTTTTATCAACCAATTGAAACACACTTATTATTTATGTTTACATTCAATATAAAATTCAGACTGATTATTACAATTTAAACAAAAATCTCACCCTCAAATACTGTATTCGCCCTACATCTTCCAGCTCTCCCTTATCAGACCATCCATTTTCTGTGACTATTACTTCCACATTATTGTATTCATCACGAATAAACCTTTTTAAAAATTATCAATGAGTCAAACTTCTTTACAAAAAAAAAACCGTATCGAAAGTGTAAACCTACTTTAAAATACCCTCTAGTCCTTCTGGAACGCAATACAACCAACGTGACAATCCCCGCTTCCATTTCGGATCACTGGTTTCATTCAAATCGAAGTCCCTCTCAAATGATGGATTAAGGCCAATAGGTTTTTTAGCACGACTTACATATCTGCTGGTATAGTAATTGATACCAAGAAAATCAGCTGACCCTTTTATAATATGCTTCCATTTGCCATTAAGGTCTGGAAGGCGTGATGTAATTCTTCCTTCTTTAAAACTGTTCTTTTCAATTTCTCTTACCAGAACCTCTGGATATCCCCCAGATTTGCTAAATATCGGATGAGCAAGGAAACCCAGCTATAAAGAAGAACGTCAGTTGAACGTCTTTGAATTTTTCTTGAAAAACAAAAAACTTACATTGTATTGCATAGCCCGATTGGCTACAGCGGTATCATTTGATATTGATAGTTGACTGTCAAGGGCTATTCCTATCTTGCCACCTTGCGTGTTAGAGAACCTTGATTTATAAACACGATAAACGGAAGCATGTGCTTTCAGCGTATTATCCACGCAAAGGTAATCAACTACTCCAGAACCATGGATTTGTGGTGGATAGTTTGCTTCACCATAACCAGATTTACAATAAAGTAAGGGTTCGTTGAATGTTATCCAAGATTTAACCTAAAGTTTAACATTAAGAAAAGAAAACATTAGTGTGAGTACCGATTTCTATTCGTGCTAGAACTTAAAAGTATATTACAAAATATTCAAATAAAAGTCTTACCCGATCGCCGTAGTTTTCAAACAATTCAATTGCATACGTCACAAAATAATTGATAATCAGTGGATTGGCAAAGCCTCCGATTTTCTGCAGCTCATAAGGAAGATCGAAATGGAACATTGTAACCATTGGTTGAATACCATTTGCAAGAAGTTTATCGATAACATTGTTGTAATAGTCGATTCCTTTTTGATTTCTTGATGAAATATCACCACTTGGATAGATTCGTGCCCATGAAATGGAAAAACGATAATGAGTGACCTGAAATTAAAATAAAAAGAATTTATTTATTTTGAATTTGCGATTTTTTTCGGAATTTTTTCGAAGTTTCGTTTTTTTTAATACGTACCTATGTACCCATTTGGTCAGTTTATATTTCAGAGTCCTCACTAATTTTCCTCCGTCAAAAATTGAGCAGACGAATCCAAAATTTTTTTTCCTCGGTATTTGACACAAAAACTGAGAAATTTTGCTGAGGAATCCTGTTTATATTTGTGAGATTGCTGAGATCTCTGAGATCTCGGAAATATAAACTGACCAAATTGAATAAATTAAATAAATTGAAATTGAATGGGATATTTGACTTTTGCAAAATTAAAATAGAAAAGAAAAAAAGAAAGAAAGTTTGCAAATTAATTTATCAAAATATTCCCAGTGTTTCCATTCGTTGTTTAATATTTAGTTGATTTGTCTAAAAACATTCATATCCATCTCTTATAGAATTTATTAAAAAAATAAGAAGAAAAAAATAGATACCTTAAGTTCTTTTAAAGCCGCCAAATCCTGATCAAAACGATGATATGAATCTGCAGCTATGTCACCACTAGATCGATCATCAATCATATGCGGATAATTATGAGTAAAGTCATCCCAGAGTGATAGACCTTTGCCATCATCATTCCATCCACCTTCTATTTGATATGCTGCAGTTGCTACACCAAAACTGAAGTTTGATGGAAAATTTGAATTTCCCTTTGCAGAAAGACTACAAACTCCATCTTTTATTACATTTCCATTGCATTGTGATCTTTTCAAAAAAAAAATATAAAGAATAAAATATAAAAATATTTATTTGTTTAATTTTAACATGTACGTATGTATAATATTTAACAGTTCTATTTATTGCATTATAGCAATTGTCAATCGAGGACCATTTTTAGGTAAAAGACTTAACATTTTTAAATCATAACTTGGTATGTTCAGTAAAATTAAAATAAAATTCAATTTATTTTTGCTTTTCAACCTGAAATTGCAAAAACCACTTTTTCGTCTTATCGTTATGTGAATTAGTTTGATCAACTTCTTGAGTTTTTTTTAACATTAACACAAAAAAAACATACAAAATTATAACATCCTGGGACGTTGGACCTTGCATTTAGTTTTAAACTTATTACTTATATGTCTTTCCCCCTTGAGAACACTAATTAATAGGATGTTTGATTAATTTGAACAATATAGACCGCACAACACAACCTTGCTAATTTCTATGAAAGTTTATGAGATATAACCAAAAAGAGTTATCAGGAATCTTTTTAATGCCGTTATTAAATAACAGCCGTTTTTATTATATTTTTGTCATTATAGTTCGAAATACATGTTTTGAAATATGCTTTATTTAATTAAATTAATCAAGGTTAAGACAACCGATTCCGTTGTCTAAAGTTAGATAACTTTAAGTAAACATTTAAAAATGTTTATTTATAATTTGGAGGGCTGTCTTAAGTAAGACAACATTTATAAATACTACTGTAAATATTTAGTTAAGGAATAAAAGAGCAATAACTATTTAGGTAAGATGTGTAAATAGGAATTATCATTTGATTTAAAACTTATAATACGAAATTTTAAAGACCAAAAGAGAACCTATGGGAGCCGAATTTAAGTAGCCTATAACGCGACCGGTCTTTTTACTCTACGAAAATAAACTTAATATACAAAATATTGATTAATTTTTAAGTGAATCAAGTTAAATTAATGGCAATAAAAATACAAGAATTGATTAAGGGGCCAGACCCATGTTCTGTAACTCTGATAACTTTTCGAGGCGAGAAACGGCGAAAAATGGAACAAAACCCATAGGATTCCTATGAGTTTTGTTCCATTTTTGTTCCATTTTTCGCCGTTTCTCGCCTCGAAAAGTTATCGCTGAGTTACAGAACATGGGTCCAGTTATAGCTTTCATTGAAAACCATAATTGAAACACAAATCAGTGGAATGGTGGAATTTTTTGACAAGTTGGTTATATCAATCATTGAATCTTGGCTCAAAACAGCTGATGCAACAACAACCCAACGTATCTGAAAATTTTTGGGATACGAGAATAGCTTATCTGAGAGTTCACCGAACGCAAAGATTGAAAAGATAAGGGTTCGACTGGTTGATTATTTTACCTAGTTTTTTTATATAAACATAAAAGTAAAATACAAAATATATAAATGAAAACACAAAACGATAATAATAATTAACAAAAAAAAAAATCCACTTATTCAACACTCAATAGTGCACACAACAAATAGTTTTGAGGTTAGAGTTGATCATTAAATGAAATAATGACAGATGAGAATATAAAGAAAATCGAACACATTTCATTGGAACGATTGTGTTCCACTTTCCTGAAACGAAAATCAGCTGTTCATTGAAAACGATTTCGTTAAAGCGCCAGTTATAGCGATCAGAAAAACCCATCCCAAAAACTTGAAACAGTATGAAATTGATTCTTTTTTCTGATGATTGCTTATAGCAATCAGAAAAAAAGGGTCAGAAAAAGTGAAGCAAACCGAAAACAAACAAACAGTCGCCAAGAGTTTTTCTGATTGAAATTTCAGAAAAAAATTTTCGGATGCAATTCTTTCAGTGGAACAGAAAAAAATTGGAACACAAATCAGTGCCTACGTTCTGTAACTCTCGCATCGATAAAATTAGTCGAGAAACGATGAAAAATGGAACAAAACTCATACGATTTGTTTCAATTTTCATCGTTTCTCGACTAATTTTATCGATGCGAGAGTTACAGAACGTAGGCACAGTGTTCCCTTTTCTGTCAAAAAGCAATCAGCTGATACGAAAAATTAAATTTCATCCGAAAAATAAATAAATCCATTTAAAAGATAAAAATATATATTTTGGCATTTTTGTTTCACGAATAAAATTCTACGCTGAATTACTCGTCGATTGATATATCATTTGGCTATCAAATCGAATTGAAAAGTAATAAAAACTTCAATCGATTTTTTTTCGGATGGTTTTTTCTGATCACTATAACTGGCGCCTAAAGTGCAGGACCTCTTAAAACGAAAACATTCAACAAAAATATTATCAATGCAAAAATAAAACTGGAGAATCAGAGCCACCATTTGGCCATTTCATTTTCAGCGTAACAGTTCTGAACATTTTTTAGAAAAAGGAAGCATTCAAAACATCTTATTATAGATCGCCCTATAAATTTGGCGATCTGTTTTGTTTTCCTAAAAAAAAACATGCAAAAACGACTTACGAGGTTCTACATCTTTAACCATCGATATATTTTATTGGTGTTATTTAAGGAGTTATTTCATCATATCATAATTTTTTACAAACAAAATGTAATAAATCCTAACATAAGCCTAGTTCCTTTTCTTTAACACTCTGTGCATTTCTGTGAATTTCTACACCAAAGTCTGTCAAAGTTCATATAAAAAAAATTAACTGACGTAGAAATTCACACAAATGCACAGAGTTTTAAAGTAAATGAATACACCTACAGATGAAAACCAACTTTTAACTTTTAACCTTATGTACCTAAACAAATTCTTTATTAACAGCTACCTATCTCTAACTCTCCTCTACCAACTTGAACAAAATTTAATTTCCTACAAAATATGTATGTTGTTTTATATCTGCATTTTGTAGTTGATTTATATTCTTCTTTTTTTTGTTGTTGTGATTGTCACTTTAATCGAAACATTGATGTAGTAAAAGTTGTAGACCTTTCAATTATCTGAATTATTTACTCCAACGGAGATGAAATTGACCTTTGAATTTCGAAATGATATAAATACACGATCAGAGTAATTTATTTTGCACGAGTTTAACGCTTATCACTTAAAATAATGAGAATTTGTTTAAATTGATTACTTTGCAGGTGAATAAAAAACGTGATTAGTGATAAGTTATTGGTACATTAGCAGGGTCCAGATTTTGTAACAACGAAAAAGAACGAAAAGATGAATGAAAAAATTGTTGCTTTTTAGGGCCAACAAAACAATACAAACATTGTAATATAAATATTGTTTATCTAATTATTTTATCTATTTCTTTTTTATAATTGTCAATTCATTAAGCATAAATTAAGGTTTGCCTCAAAGTTATAAAGCACAGTAATACATAAATATATTGGTAGATATGTACATATGAATTTAGATATCTATACTAGGTACCTATACTATAATGTACGAGTATCTATATTTTGAAAAAAACACCTGTGTAAACAATTTCTAAATTAAATTAAATTTGAAATTTAAAAAGAATCTAGGTACCTATGGGTTCAGACAGATAGGTACAAAGATATTTTGTTTTTTCATAGATTAAGGATTTACAATATAAAAAGTACGCAGCTTGCTCAGGGAATTTATATTTAAGTTATATCTTACAACTGAAATTTTTTTAATTTTTTGCCGTGAAAATTTCATTGGACGGAAAACTTTTTACTATTATTATTTTTATATACAAGTAGGTACATAATATCAAAAAACCCAAAATAAAAAAAAAAAATAAAAAATAGGGATAACTTTTAATCTTTTAGTTGAATGATAGCTGCAGATATTTCAATTCAAATATTATGGTAATTCCACTTATGTATGTACTTTCAAAATTCAGTCTTTGCAATTGATCTTAATGTTTTAAATTCACCATTCCGTTATTGTTTTAATCCACTTGTTTTATTTTTTCTAAAGCATTTAAGTGCAAAGACACATCAATTTTTTAACAACACAACAAAAATTTGCTTTTGATTCACAAGTGCACTTTTGTTGTTAACATGTATTTTTAAAAAAAGAAAATCAAAGCTTAATTCTTATTCCATTCACTTAGGCATAAGCTTGCCCAGCTTGTCCATTCACAAAATATTATACTACATACGTACAAATTAACTGTCATAAATTGTTTACCTTCTAATTTAAAGGTTATTATACCTACTACACAACGTCACAATGTGACAACAAAACTTAATAATATATACGTACAAAATTAATCCAACGCAGAATATTAACAACACAAGCAGCATATTTTTTTTGACTTAATTTGTCAAATGTTCCGAACTGACTAAAATGATACAAAAAAACCAGCACCTGAATCGGTAGATACTGTTCATACACGACAAACTAAAAAAAAAATATCATTGATACCGCAGAGCAATCTGTGAAGAATTATGCAGATAATTTTTTTTTTATATTGCACGTCATCAGTTCCCTGATGTGGTTTTGAAAAGTTTTTTTTTTGTTGCGAACCGGAATGTTATGGTATCTTTGTAATTATTTCAATCTATAAAAAGAATTCTTCAAACATCCTATAACAGAAATCGCGAACCCAAAAAGACAAAGAAAAATATCCTCTTTCGACAGAGACTTAAAATGAACTATTTCTACATTACAATTATTATACCTAGCTTACGAATATATTTATATCTAGTTTTCTATACCTGATCCATCCTAAACTAATAAAAAGGGTTGTAAACATAATGCTCTCAGATACATTAAATACAATTTGTGAGATCGCATTTATTGTTTTTAAGAAAAAGGTCGACTTTGATCTTAATATATTTACGGGGTACCTACATTTTGTATTGTCATAAAATTCTAAAAATATAATATACAAATATGATATATAGATAACAGGTACTATGATGAAGTCTAACGATCGGGACGCCATGCTCCCAATATGTGCTCCGAACATTTGTTCCTTCAAAGTATTGGAGGGTTTAGAATCAAAGTGCACGGTAGTGCCCATCCAAGTTCTGGCACTACACCCTTTTTACAGGAACAAACTCAGGCGAGTTCTTTAACTTCAGTACCTACCAGTGTTGCCACTGAGAAATTTGAAAAGGTCGCAAAAAGGGGTCACGTGAAAAAAAGTCGCATTTTGAAATTTTTTTTAATAGATAGCAAAATCAAACATTTTTATTCAGATAAAATTATTAAATTGAATATATATACTTGTAAACATATTTTAGAGTTATTGCATTTCATTATAAAAAGTTTTTGTTTAAATAAATAAGTTCAATTAAGAGGTAAATAACAACTAATATATATGTAAGTTAAAACAAAGAGATCAAGGGCCCTACACTGTATTCCGTTCCGAAAATGTAATATTCCGAAATCAAATATTTTGTACTCCATATTTCTAAAGCGGAATGAAATTTTACTACTTACGGATTGACAGTTCCGAAAGTGAAATTTTCGTACTTTGGCAACTCGTTTCAGAATGTCAAACGCAAAAAATTTTTTTCTACAACAAATGTTAGAACGAAACGAACAAGAAAATTCTTAAAATGTACGTTTTTTAAGAAAATCTCAGTGATAGAAACAATTTAAGTAAATACAATTTTTTTATGCAGGGAATCTTCAAGCAAAATAACACACCTATAACTCCTAGAATACCCCCACTTTGAAAAGAAATATTTGTTAGCTTTTATTTCATTCATTTTGAAATGTATGTGTTTTGAACACAATATTTTTTTCTATAGCACTGCAGACTTCCGCAATAGAATTTGGTGTTGTTTGTTGAGACATGACAATGCTAAAGTCATGTAGTATTTGATGCTGATAAGCTTCTTTCCTAAAAACTTTAGAGTAACAGCTCATTTTAAGATAGCTACAGCTGAAATTGAACTTTTAGGAGCAGAAAGTTCATCTTGCATAGAATTTAAAACATACAGAAAAGTATTTTTCAACAGGCTGAAATTCTGTAAAAAAAACTAAAATGGTAAACAATTGTTAAACAGTAAAATGAATCTTTGTCTTCAATCGAATTTTACCTTTTATCACACACATTTCCACAATATTAGATTGGTCCCTTAAAATTTTTCGATTTATTTCAAATTTTTTCTTTTAAAACAAAAATTTGTCCTTTTACGTTTTGTTTATTTTTTTGTTTTCTTGATTTGACAAATCTCAAAAGAAAATAAGTTCGAGACTCGAAAAAACTAATCCAATTCAAAAGCAGAATGAAGAGCACTTTCGAGTTTCGAAGAGGATTAAGTTTTGGAACAAAATAAAGAGTGGGCCCCAGTGTTCAGTCCATTTATAAAAAATTATCTATGTGATATTAACTCGTCCTTTAAAGTTGAAACAAAAAATAATTCATTATGATCAGAATTTCATTTAAAATAAAAATATTAGACTGAGAGCCCACAGCCACTTTTGGGTGTGAAGTTTATTTTTAGGAATCGACAAGTTCTGTTTAGCTTGTTGATGCTTTATGGTGGATTTACATTCATCTTCATCTGCGAATATCAAGAAAACTAGAGCGGGACAGATTCATGCCGAAAATGCGAATGTGTGAAAAAGTACCTGTTTAAGCCAAAAACTACCTTATCTTATATTTTGTATCTTTATTTTGTAACTTAATAAATAACTATTTATCTGAAGCCACAGAGGGCGGTTTAGCTTGCACATGTAATCTTCCGATAAAGCAGTCAAACGACCCTTCCTGTCAGCTTTTCACTTTTTGTACAGTCTCTTTTTTCAATCGACACACTTCGAGGTAAGATCATATTATACCCATTAAATAAAGAAATAAAACCTTTGTGAGCTTGTGTTTCATTTCTCTTTATATTTTTCTAAATTACCGGGATCAATTCCGCATCCCAACATATGGTCCTTTGAGCTGGATTAAATAAATCTACGATTTTAAGAGTAGGTACTTCTACTCATTTGGCACCTACAAAAAAAAAACGTGGAATTTCGTTCCTAATTATAATCCAGCTCTGCTCCACAAGACTGAAGAAAACGTGGAATTTCGTTCCTAAGATCATAATCCAGCTTTGCTCTGCAAGACTGAAAGATTGATCCACATAATTTATTCTTAACAATGATCATCAATTACTTCTCTAAGGAACCTCCTTAAAAGAATTACTAATTTGGAAGAACATTCATGGCTAAAAAAGGCATAATTCCATCGACAATTGGTATCTTGAATAAATTATTAATCATTTCAATACTTTATCCAAGCTTCGCATCAACATCATCATCACAATTATACTCAGCATCTCCATTACTCATTAGTCTCAGTCATCATAATCATCATCATTCAAAGCTCATGCATTGATTATATCATCATCATTCACCTGTATTCACCACTTCATTCGATAGCACAAAAGTATTCTAAAATCCATCATAATCTTAAAAGCAAAAAAGCTTTTATTTTTATTCAACTTTAATTATCAACAAAAAGCATCATCTCCTATCATTAACCTCATAACAGCAAGATCATAGCAGTGCGATACTCACCACGATCTACTCAAGGTCTAATCATCAAAAACCAGTTTTTTATCATCATTCATAAGCTCTACACCGACAGGTACCATGCGTGTGCTTGACTTTGTTCATGTGCAAATTTGTTAATATTTTTGATAACATTCTTATTTCTCATTCTTTATTATTCATTTCAAAAAAAATAATAATAACAATTATTAAGTAAAATTAAAACCTAAAGTAATGACATTTTGCTGCCTGGGATCAAGTACCATACATATCTTTTAAACCAGTTATTTGACCTTTTTGACTACTTGTGTTTTGAAGTTAATATATAATAAGGGGGAAAGTTTCATTTTTTGTGCAGATAATTTAGTTGAATATTTCACGGATTTAAAAGAAATTAATACAAATTCCTTATCGCTTCACTCGTTGGAATCAAGGAAAGTAGATTTAACTAGTTTATGGGCAGATTTTAAAAGTGTCTATGCAATTTGCGTTCGTGACCCGGTTGAACCATTAACTCAAGAGAATTTAAGTGCAGTGAAATCTAAATATAAGGCTTCTACAGAAACTTATATCTCGTGTTTAGAATTTATTTTAAATGCAGTTAATTTGTTTAACATCACTTCTAGTAATAATGAATGTTCTCAATCGGCTGCTGATAAGACCGAAAACATTGCATTCCGAAATTAAATTCAAATACGGATTCTCAACCAAGCAATAGACAGTCCACTTCGATATCAAACTTTCCAAACGTTAATTCTAATTTTTCAAAATCATCGAAATCATTCGCAAGGTGAAAAACATGCTCTCCGAGCTTTAATAGACCCTGTATCCGAAATCACTATATGATTTCAAAAACCCTCAACTCCGTTTTAATCTTCACTGTACTCCTACAAATGCGACAGTTTCTGAAGTCAATGACATCCAAAATATTATGCCATTTTACAGTGGGTTCTAATTTTAATTCTAATACCGTTCCGGTACAAGCTCTAGTTGTTGATAACCCAACAGGAAAACTTCCATCCCAATCAATAAAATGTTTAGATTTTTCAAAATTATATGGGATTCAACTAGCTGATCCTTATTTTCACAAATCTTCTCAAGTAGATCTTCTTATTGGAGCTGATATTTATCCGAATATCATTCGAGAAGGATTTCGCCGTGATATCTACGAAGGCTTGATAGCACAGTATACAATTTTTGGCTGGATTATTTCTGGTCCCCTTCAAAAACCAATTAATTCCACGCCTTCAAAATCATCAAGTTTTACTTGATGATGACATCAAACGGTTTTGAGAAATAGAAGAGGTTTCTACATCTAAAGCCAATGTTCGAAGAATATAGCTTCTGCGAAAATTTATATTCAGAATCGACTTATCGACAGTCCGATGGCAGGTATGTAGTAAAACTGCCTTTTAATGAGTTTCCTCACGATTTACAACTAGGTATCTCTAGAAATATCTGCTTAAAATGTCTCATTTCCTCAGAAAATCGTCTTAAAAAGACAGCTTTAAGCTGAATACAATAATGTTATAAGAGAATATTTAGATGTTGATCATATGAAGAAGGTTCCTTCACAAGAAATATTTCTTGATCATTTCGTTATAATATGATATTATCTTGCTCACCATGCGGTTGTAAGACCAGAAAGCTCAACAACACGGCTGCGAGTTGTCTTTAATGCCTCGAATACATCTCAAAATGGAAACAGTCTAAACGACGTTCTTCACATTGGTCCAAGCTTACAACAAGACTTACTTTCGCTTATGCTTCGTTGGCGTACGTATCGATACGTTTTTTAATAGCCGAAATGTATAGGCAAATACGCATTCATCCTTCTCAGACCTCATTTCAGAGAATCCTTTTCAGAACATCACCTAACGAACCTATAGAATACTTTGAACTCCAAACGGTCCCCTTCGGTGTTAACTGTGCCCCTTATTTGGCAAAACGCACTTTGTTGCAGCTTGCTGACGACGAAGAGTCAAAGTATCCCTTAGGATCATCGAAAATGCTACGCAACGATTTCTATGTTGATGATTTACTCTCCGGCTCTGATACTTAAGAGCAATCGCTTTACTGTCCAAAAACCAAAGTAGCAGCAGTCAATACAATTTCTGTTCTTCTGTCAAAGCTTATGAAAAACGTGCTGGGCATAATCAGCGTTGAAACTATGTCTGTTTATTTATGGACAGACTCATCTATAGTTCTTGCTTGGCTAGAAAAATCACCTTGTTCTTGGCAGACATTTATAGCTAACCGAACAAGCCTCGTTAAAAGTATAGAGGAGATATTTCTTGGAGACACGTTGCATCAGCAAACAATCCAGCCGATTTGGCAACTAGGGGCATGGCTCCTGGTGAACTTCTTGACAATGACTTGTGGTGGCATGGTCCGATTTGGCTACGTACAAATCAACTACCTTACCCTTCTACCATTCGCTTTCATGTCAACGAGGCTGACCTTGAGTAAAAGCTTTTTAAATCTTTTCACACTTCTGTGAAAAGTCCCGAAGACCTACTTCAAAACTTTTCATCCTTTCCAAAAGCATTAAGAGTAATATCGTATATATATTTTATGTTTTATACCCTTTCAAGCCCGCGATTCAAGGTTAAACCCAATTATAAAAATTTTGACATTAAAAGAAAGGAGATCCTCTTTGTAAAACAAAGACTCATTACGCTTTCTCAAAAAATCTATTTTAATCCCGAATACAAAAGTTTAGAATCCAATCAACCAATTAACAGATCAAGTCAACTTCTCACACTGAATCCACTGCTCGATTTGAAAGGTATTATGCGAGTGAACGGTCGACTTGTTAACTCGTGTCTCAATTGGGCTGAGAGGTACCCCATTATTTTACCTTACAATTCTTCAATTGCCAAACTTCTTGTGGACTTTATGCACCTTATAACCTTTTACATGGTGGTAATCAACTGATATTTGTTTTGATTAGGCAAGAATATTAGGTTCCTAAACTCAAGAACTTAATTAAAAATCGCATAAACCTGTGTGATTCACAAGAAAAATCAACGTTCTCAACTTATGGCTGCCTTACCTCCGGAAAGGTCAGACTTTTTAAAACCGTTTTCCAAAGTTGGAATAGATTTCGCTGGTCCTTTCGAAATTAAAACCTATTTTGGGTGAAGTTGTCGCATAACTAAAGGCTACGTTTGCATTTTTGTATGCCAAGACCATACACCTAGAAGGAACGACAGAGTTATCCACTGCGTCATTTTTGGCTGCGTTTTATAGATTTGTTGGAAGGAGGGGCCTTCCACATGACATTTATTCCGATAATGGAACGAACTTTGTTGGAGCTAATCGAGCTCCTAAGGAAGATTTTAAGAAAAGTCTCTCGGAATCTGTTTCTCAATTTTGTACTTGTTACAATAATTGGCCAACCTGGAATTTTATTCCACCTGGTGCTCCTCATATGGGGGTTTACGGGAGGCAGGGGTTAAAAGCTTTAAGAATCATTTTAAAAAGGTTGCAACTTCTTACAAGTATACCTTTGAAGAATTTACAACACTGCTGTGCCGCATCGAATCATGTCTTAATTCCCGTCCAATCAGTGCAGTTACTGAAAATCTATCCGACAATCTCTCTCTTACCCCCGGACACTTCCTTATGGGAAGGCCACTTTTATCTTTGGCGGATCCAAATCTTCAAGAATCTCCTATCTATTTAGTTAATCGGTGGGAAAAGCTAAAGATCCTTCATCAAATTTTTTGCAAACGGTGGAAAGAGGAATACCTCAAGGAATTGCATAAGAGATATAAGTGGAAGTTCCCTCAGCGAAGCATAGAGGCTGGAGATATTGTAGTTGTAAGAAAAGAGAATTTACCACCTAATGAGTGGCGGCTAGGTCGTGTTACGGACGTCTTTCCAGGCAACGACCGACGCACGGGAGGGTACGTGTGGCTAAGATTCGAACGCAGCAAGGTGAAATAACTAAACCAATCGTCAAATTGTGTATCAAATTCCTACTGAATAATATGAACATTTCCATTTATTTGCATATTATAGCATTTTTATATAGTAAGAAAAAGTTAAATATATTTATGAATTGCACTTGAGCATTTTTAGGTACGTAATCCTGTTGCATCCTATTCTTTCTATTCTTTATTATTGAAATCTATTATCTATATAGCATTTATAGTTATAGACGAAATAAATTTATAATGGCATGCGTTTACACGAACCAAAAAATGGCTGATTAAACGTGGCATTAGAAGAGATGCAGTCCCTAGCCATCCGGCGACAAAGAAAAACTTTGGCACATTGGGTTCGACTACTATTTTTCGAAGGAGGAGATTTTTTTTAAACTCTGCAGGGACAGCTCCAAAATAACGACCCGGAGTTGTTGAAAAACTTTGTGAGAATGTCCACGGAAATTTTTGATTTCCTCGCTGAAGAAATATCCCCACTCCCCAGTTGTAAGGAAAGAAAATACAAATATGCGTGAAACAATATCTGTAGAAGAACGTCTCGCTATCACCCTCCGTTTCCTCGCAATTGGAGACAATTATAGCAGCTTGATGTTTTTGTTCCTAAATATTATTTTTTTAGTATATTTATTGAAAACTAAAACTCGTATTTTCTATTTACTTACAATTTTAATTTTGTTGATAAATAAATAATCCCTTTTAAAGCTGCCGTCAATATTCAACGTTTTGACATTTAATATGGCATTTTCCCAATAAAGAATGAACATGTTCATTCTTTTTCGAATATGGCATAATTTGGAAAATGGCGCCAGCAATGTGTCTACACAATGCCATTTTTATGGCAGCATTCAATGCCAAATTTTCTCTGCCAGTTTTTTTATGGCAAAAATATGCCAGTATTTAGAGCGTTTACACAATGAAAAGAAAAATGGCTTGTATTTGGCAGCTATAATGGCATTTTGCCATTCGTGTAAATGAGGCATTAGATGAAATTAAAATGGGGTTGTCATGATGGCGTTTACCAATTGACTTTTTCATTGAATATTCATAAATGAATAATAATAAATGATAAAAAATATCATGAAATTCAGTTATATTACTATTGGTATGTTGGAGGTGCATATTCACAAGCTCATTAGTCATTTTTCTTCGAAGAAAAATTGTATGAATTTTCAGCAATCTACATAGTTAATGTAACTCTTTAATTCTACAATAATATTTTATGAAAAATACAATAAAGTTCAGCAGTAAAATTCTTAGTTGAAAAATGACTTTAAAATATATGCCAACGTAGCTCGCTTGATTTTACTATAGTGTATAACGTACTGTTAATGATAAATGTGCGATGATTATTATCAAGTGAAATTATTAAATGAATATAAGAGGTTTTTTCAGCTTTTATTCAAAACAGTATAACTAATTTAATACAAAAATTAAAAGTAAGCATTTACTATTTCATAATTCTTAAAATCTTTCGATCTTTATGGATTTTGTGCCCGATTTTTAAAAGTGTGGTGATTTTGTGTTTAGGAATAATGTTGGTTTCCCTTAATTAAAGAAATCATGAAATAACATGTATTACTTTTCATCGGAAATCACAGCACCCAAAATATTTATGAGATATTCCAAAAAAATGTATGATGTCATCTAAAAGTGGTCATAAAATGTTCATTACTTTCAGTGATTACTGATTTGTCATCGAAATGCGATAAGTTTTTTTTTTTCAATGGCATGCAGTCTACAGATGACGTCACATTTGTGGAATATTCTAAAAAATTATGCTATCTAAAAGTTCACTTATTGTTCATAGAAGTTCAGTTGGTTTCAGTTATAAGTCAGCAATATTCGATTTTTAATTATTATTATTTATTTTTTTTTTATTGTCGTAGAGGATATATGAGGCGTTTTTCTTTTTTAGTTCAGAGCAGACCCTGAAATGTATAATAGAACCATTTTTTTGATTTTCTCAAAAACCGTACAACGGATTTTGATCAATTTTTACGGAGAATATTTTAAAGGGTTTCAGAAGAATTGTGTACAAAATTTTTCAAAATTGTCTTTTTTGGGATTTTTTAAAAAAGATTCAAAATATTTTTTTGAAACGATGGCACCCAGTACCCAGCAATTTTTTAACGTTATCTAGCTGATTTTAAATGAAAATTACTCATTTATAACCAAATATAACGATACCTCTCATACAAGGGTTTAAAAACCGGTAAGGACGATCTTCTTATTTCTCTCAAAAACGACTCATACATTTTGTTTGAAATGTGAGCTAATATCCAGTAAGATCTACCATATTATTGGACAAAAAATATCTATTGATTAAAAACATTATCTGTCATAGATCCATTTTTTTGATTTTCGATTAGGTACCTATCTCATTATTTGTTGAACTGATTTTAACGAAATTTTACACAAAAGCTTCTAATAAAATTGAATAATATCGCGTATGAAAATTTTCAAAAAACCAAATTTTGAATTTTTTAAAAAGTGTTCAAAATTATTTTTTGAAATTTTTAAAATAGGGAGATGATTTTTTTTTCAAAATTTATTTTTTAACTCCGAATTAATAAAGATTAAAAAATTTTCGTTACAAATGACAATGCCCAGCTCCAATAAGAACGACCTTTATATCATATATGGGTACGTATTCATACATTATTTATCAGTTAACCGTTTTCCTAAATTTGCTGCGTGGACGAAGCTATTTAATTTTTAGTAAAATTAGTTCAGCCTTCAGGGGCCGAAGTGACTGAACGACAAGTGAGGGAAATTTCATACAAAATATCGATAATATTCTATATTTCGTATGAAATTTCTCTCACGTGTCGTTCAGTCACTGATGCCGTAATTCGGCCCCAGGTTTCCAAATCTCTGTTTTCATTAATTAATAATTTCCTTTAATATTTTGTGGTTTCTTTACATTTACTTAAGTAAACTAATAAATACAGTATTAATCAGTACATTGGGTACATTCAATGCATTATGTTTTACATATCTGAATTTTCAGAATTCTGAAATTTTAGAGCTTCTGATTGGCCAGCTGTCATAAAAAGTTAGATGACTTTTAGTTACGTTTTATCTGAATTTTTAGACAAGAAATTTTCATCTGAAAATTCAGATGAAAGGTGTTTGTGGTGGGAGAAGTGCCAAATCAGCTGAAGTACTGCAGATAAAATCTGAACTTTATAATTTTCGTCTTGTTGTTGGTTGATTTTTTTTAGTTTTCGCCATTTATTTAAATGAACAAACTTTTTGTTTAGGTATTGTTTAGTGCATTTTTATAGTGAACACATATTTTCTTTTTTAATATTAAACAAGATTATGCGAGCTGCAATGCGTTTACAGCATTTTGGACTTTTTTAAAGATATTTATGAAACGTTTGCAAAAATAAGCGGTGCAAATTAAAAACAAGTGATTTTTTTTTTTAATTTATTCTTATTTAAAAAAAAAAACTTATTTGTACCTGGAGTTATGAAGTTTTTCTATTTTATAAAAAATAAAGTTTATTGTACCTACGGTTTTTTCTAATACTATGAAATATTTATGTTTTTTTACCCAATTAAAAATGTTTTACGCTTTAAAAAATACAAAAAAAAAATATTCCTTTTGGTATCAATTTCACATTGGAAAGCCCTTTTAGCTTATCTCTCGAAATAGTGAACAATCTCGAAATAGTGAACAGGCCTGGTTTTAATTACTTCAATATATCGAGCGTCTACTGTATTTTATTTCGCTCAAATGTAAATCCTATAGGTAAATGCAGGAATTTGAAACAATGACGTTCAACTCAAATTTCAGATTTTTTCTGCGTTCAACGACATAAATTCAGAAATCGATTTTATTGAACCCGCCCATTATCAGTTAAGTTTTAGTCAAAATATGTTAGTGTTATATTAATTTATTAAATTATACGAAAAAAATGATTTTTTTGCATAATCTTTTTCTTTCAAATCGAGTTTACATAAATATTTTTTAAAATACTTCATTGAAAAATCTTAAAAATCTTCAAAAATTATTTTTTCATAAACTAGCTATTCACTAAAACAACTTGATTTTAGAAAATTTAAAGTGGATTTCTGGCTTTAAAAAACTATAGGGTTATATTGTGTTAACGATAATCAATATACATTCATTTTTTTTATTTTAAGTAATTTTTTAAAGATACTTAAACTATTACACATTTATTTCGTCGTTATCTTTTAGTATTATCTTCACGGTATTTAATAAGCGTGTACATATTTATTTCGTTTGAAATTTTTTTGGATTTAATCACTTGTTTATAGTAATCAGCAGATTTCTTCGGAATTCGTTCCCTTTTCGGACTAAACATATCCACAGCATAAAGACCAAATTTGACACTATAAGGAATATGCATTTTTTTTTATTTAGTTAATTTATGAATTTGTCAAACAATAACTTAACAAACCTATATCCACTTCTCCATTCAAAGTTATCGATAAGACTCCAATATGTATAGCCAGTGATATTACATCCATCGTTAAGTGCATTTAAGACTGCTTGTAAGTGACTCTGGTGGAAGATTAATAAAATAGAATAAAAAAAATATATCGGCATAAAATAGAAATAAAATTAAATTTATTTATTATTATAATCGATAAGTTACAACATGTTAAGCAGTTCATTTGAAAAATCAATTCAATCGATAATCGAAAACAATACCTACTGTTGATTATCGAAAATTATCGAAATAAAAATTGGTTTAAAATTTAAGTGTATCATTCTTAGTTTATATTGATTAAAGAACAACCTTGAAAAAAGTTCGTTTATTGACAAAAAAGCAGTTAAAAAAAATTAATTCTTTTTTATTGTGTTTTGTTGTTCTTCATTAGTTGGCATTTTTTTAATGATACGTTTTTTGATGTTAAAGCCTAGTACGCAGATCACGCTACAATTTAGCTCCCCTGGCTAAATTTTGACATAGAGCATGCGTTGTGGAGAATATGTAAAAGAAAGCAGCTGTTCTCCAAGAAGAAATTGTTTTCAACCATTTCAATGATCTTTTTTTTATTATTGCAACTAAATTTTATCAAATAAAATGGATTCTTTTCTTTGGCTGAGACGAATCAGGCTGAGACGAATCGTTTATTCCGAAATATTCCTCCATTTCAATTTTTATTTTCACAAAACACAATTCATACAAAATTCAAGATTTACAGAATCTGTTAAAATTTAGCTTGAGAATTAATGTGCCGAACAATTATTTCATGCGCTAAATTTTGACAGATATGTGATGTACATTAAGAAACAAGCATTTGAATTTTTAGCTGGAGCTGCGTACCTTTCGGCTAAAATGCTTTCCTTAATTTTAGTTGAGCTAAATTTTGGAGAGAATTTTGTATGGAAGCTAAAATTTAGCGTGATCTGCGTACTAGGCTTAAAACTACAAGTGAATTTGGTGATTTATTGGCTGGACAATTTTGAAATTTGGCGATTTTTTGGCGACTTAACTTTTACATTTGGCGATTCGGCTTTTTCAAACCTGACAAGTGACAACCCTGTTTTCAACTTGCGTTTCTCCAAATATACGATGTGTACTATCTATTGATTCTGACGCAGTAGAAGTGCAAAGTTTTTGGCGTTAAATTTTGGACGATTTAGTACGATGTTAAAGCATTTTAGTATGGTGCTAGATTAAAAACAACTGATTTTCTAAATTTAAAAGAGTTAGCATCTTATACATTTTCTTGAAGTTAAAATCACTAAATGCCAATTTTATCTTTTTATGTATCATTTTAACTCCAATTGTCATTTTGACAGTTTGGTAAAAATATGAATGAAATATGAAAATAGTTTTTTTTTTACTTTTTTGCATATACTCAGTATTGTCGCTGTTTTGGTCGTGTTCAGTTGGAGTGTATAAAGAAAATAGGTTAAGTGTGATACCAGTTTAAAAATGTTTACAACATAGGAACATTTTATTACAGAACTTTAAACTTAGAAAATTGTTAAGTATAGTATCATGCCAATACTTTAACATCAGGTTGTTTAAAATGTTGCACCATTATATTTAAGTCTAAGATATTCCGAAACTTCCTGAAGGATTATGCAATCTTAATTATTTTTATACCCCAATTTATTCAATGATATTTATTTACAAAGGTTAATAAATTTTTGTAGGTACACAAATAATTAAATGTCTTACTTTCAAGTATCGAATCCGATTGTCGTCTTCAAGCTTCCCATCATCAGACCATCCGTTCTCTGTTATTATAACTTCTATGTTGTCATATTCATCACGAATGAATCTTTTTGAAGAAAAAAGAAAAGGTATATAGAAAAAAAAGAAAACATAATAATATTCACACGATAAACTTACTTCAACATACCTTCCAATCCTTCTGGAACACAATACAGCCAAGATGCTTTCCCATTTAACCATGTTGGATCTATCGATTCCTCACAATCCATATCACGCTCCCACGATGGATTCACACCATTTGGTTTATCGGCGCGTTTAATCAATCTTGAACTGTAGTAGTTAAGTGCGAAGAAATCAGCTGAACCCTTTAAAATATTTTTCCAATATCCTTTAATATAAGGCAGGCGTGATTTAAGTCTTCCTTCGTTTAAACTATTTGATTCGATATCTTTAATCATAACCTCAGGATATCCACCAGATTTGTGGAAGATCGGATTAGCTAAGAATCCTATCTAAATTAAATGGTATAATTATGATTTAACTTCAAATTGGGAAACGCCATGTTAAAAGGAAACTGAAATATTTAGGCATTTATTTGATTTCAAATAAGCTCAATACTCTTAGCGTTAACTATACATATCTTATTTTTTATGAAAAATCAGAAAGATTTTTAGTCTCACATTTATACTTTGAAACGACATCAACACTACGTCAAAAATTTGTGGGGCAAAGCCATATCGTCGACCATTAACTGGATTATTCGTTTATCCAATTAAGAAACAATTTCAACAACAAAAATTTCGAGTTGGTTTGAGCGTGTTTTTATGGTCTAAATTAACTTGGCGGTATTATGTGCGAAATTTAGAAAGCTTCAAAAAAGTTTCGCATTGAGAATGAAATAAAATTTCAGATTATCAGCCCAATTCTAAAAATTCTCAGGGCAAAAACTCCCTGGGAGACGTGTTTTCTCAGGAGTAGAATAGGTACTCCTATTCCGATTTCCCCGGTAGAATATATTTCCCTTCGAAAGCGGGAATGAAAGTTCTGAATGTCCGAAAAGCTGTTTTACAATATTTGGAATATAAATGAAATCGTAGAAAAAAAATTATTTAATATTCATTTAGAATTGGGCTGAATAAGTCCATTTTCTCAAATTAACACAACGATAACAAAATGGCGACAAAATGCTTGAAGAAACATTCAGAATGTCTTTGCTTTGTAAGAGCCTGGTTATTTCTATACCAATAGAAAGTTACATTGAGATTTGGCCATTAATCCGAATTATAAAACTTAAACCAACCCACACCTAGTCACAAAGGACTTAATACTCACATTATATTGCAATCCACGATAAGCCGCCTCAGTTTCATTTGCCTTTGGAAAATAGAAATAGCTGTCTAATGCTAAGCCAATTTTTCCTCTTTGTTTTTCATAAAATCGTGATCTGTAAACTTTATAAGCTGCAGCATGAGCCTTTATTGTATTGTCCACACAAATATAATCTCCTACACCAGAAACGTCAACTAGTGGTGGATATCTGGCATCTGCATAGCTTGACTTGCAAAAAATCAATGGCTCATTGAACGTCATCCATGTTTTTACCTAAAATAGACGAAAACTTATGTAAGATGCATTGTATTTTTATATAAAAAGTTTATATTATTCAAGTTGGTCAATAATTATCTTTTTTTTTTATTTTAACTTCTAAATTTTTGACGTTACACACAGAAAAATGATCGGTTAAAAACAACGTAAAACTCGGTTAAGTTAAATAACAAACATTGTAATATACCTACAACGTCCAACTCACCAAAGTGGCACGATTACGATTCATTTAAAATGAATTATTATACTGGTTTTGAAAGCTATGAATCTGTTCTTTAATTCTAAATTTAAATTAAATTATTTATATCAAGTTTCGCATGCAAACTCAAAATTTTGATAAAAAAAATAAAAAAAATTTTAGACCAATTTTTTTTTCAAAATTGTGAAATTAAGTGTTAAATTGACTTTTTGTGGTCAGTGTAAATATCAATTCCGAATCACACACAAAAAACCGAAACTAAAACTACATTTTTATGAAATTTTTATTTTTTTGCTTGCTTACATAAATACGGGGTAAGATAGACCCCAGCTCCCATAGTAAAAAAATCATTATGCCACTCGAAAAAATCTATTATTATTTTGCGTTACCGCCGTACGTACCACCAAGTTAAATTATTTAAATCTACACACTGATTCGTTTAAAGTGTACTAAATTTTATTAAACTATTTCTGGGTTAGTTTTTTTTTCGGTTTCAATAGCCAATGAAACATATTAAATCTCTCATAGTAACCAATCTACCTTTTTAAGTTTTTATTTTAAACAATTTATTTTAATCGAGTCGACTACGTTGGAATTAAAATATTTAACACATTTTTTTTAACACACCGAAAAACGCTCTCGGTTAATAATTATTTGTCTGCCAGTACGTTAAAAATTTGAATACAAAATAGAAAACGCAATCACACCAATTACAGAAATCCCTGAATGACCTGAGAGAGTCAGACTCAATTCTGACATCGCTAATAGTAAAAATGTCAACATTGCGACTGATTCCCTCCGCAGCTCATTTGTCGGATTCTCTAATCGACGCGGTGTGAATATTAAAGCTTATAATAATTATTTTTTATTTATAAATACATATAAATCTTACTCTGTCACCAAAATTTTCAAATAATTCTGTTGCATATGTGACAAACTTTTCGATGAATAGAACATTTGCAAATCCACCAATTTTTTGAATTTCCGAAGGAAGATCGTAGTGGAACATTGTGACCATAGGTTCAATACCATTTTCCAATAGCTTATCAATGACATTATTGTAATAATCAATTCCTTTTTGATTTCGGGATGATATGTCGCCATTGGGATAAATTCGGGGCCACGATATTGAAAAACGATAATGGTTTACCTATATGGGAAAAGAAACAAAGGATAAGTGTTTGATTATATTAATCATAAGCTAAACAGTGGTGAATAAAAAACAACCAAATGTATAATGAGTAAAACAAAACAAATTATTTACATCCCTATTCATAAAATCGAATCAAACATGAGTTATGTAACTGTAAATAAACACGATCTGCTGAATGGCCATCATCGCGGTCGTGAGTCATATTATAGTCTTCGTCGTAGTCGTCGTCACCAACAATACCTCATGCTGACACAGCTACTTATTGCAACTAAGTAGTCAGAGTATCCCACTAGATACGGTGTCAGCCTGTGACCGTGACGACTGACTACCTGAACACAATGGAAACGGAACTGCAGACGGTGCTGCAAGAGTTAACCAACGTTTAACTTTTCACGTACATCACTTTTGACGTTTCAATTTATATGAAGAAAAAAAGAGCCAGACAAAATATTGAGGTTTTAGTGCTTGTTTGTGTCGCGAAGAAAATTATTAATTAAAAGAAAAATATTGGCAATAAAAAAAAAGTGTCAGTGCCGGGACTCACGGTTAAGATGTGTAAACGTACGTAACGTAACGTGAATCACAATCATTGAATCCCAATCACGATCACAAGATACGTTACGTTTTTTTTCACCCTACCGCCAGTATATTTGTTTACACATCAAAAAGTGAATAATAAACTAGTGGCTGTTTTTTGATGTGTAAACATCTATACTGGCGGTAGGGTGAAAAAAAAACGTAACGTATCTTGTGATCGTGATTGTGCTTCTGTGATTGTGATTCACGTTACGTTACGTATGGTTACACATCTTAACCGTGAATCCCGGTACTCACACTCTTTTTGATTTTTAAATAAACAAAAACCTGTACAGCTCATTGAACGTACGATACTTCTTCACAGCTGTTACGGTTCTACCAGTTGCTGCACTTTATTGTGTTCAGGCAGTGAATTTAAAAATGCGATAACTTTCCCAAGCTGCAAGATACAACGCATTTAGTGTTCCCTCCTACTACAATTGTAGCGTTTTTACTACATTTTTTCCCAAAAAAAGTCACTAAGTACAATTGCAAAATATTCGTAAAATAGTACAATTTCAAAATTTCAGAAATTAAAAATCTTAAAAAAAGATATCGCACATTGTGTTTGCCCCTTAAATTCATCAGTACCACTTTCTGTATAAACACTCAAAAATCAAGAAAAAAAATTGAAACTTGCAAAACATCATCAAACTTAAACAATTTTAAATGGCTCGGAAAACTTTAAGTAGATTTTGTTGACTCGATTTGCCGCTGGGTTTTCTGTTTCGGTTTTTTTTTTTTGTTTTGATTAAATTTTTTTTAAGATTTTGTTTGATGTTCAAATGAACTTTGTCTTACTATAATGCAACACATTAAATAGAAATACACATACCTACATATGAATGTAAAAAAATAAAAAGCTATACAAATTGTCAATAATTATTATTTTATTAAACTATTCTTTTTCGCTTAAACTTTTGACTAAAAAGTTTAAGTTATCTTTTAATAATTGTTATGTTATCTTTAATTTTTTTTAAATCATTGTTTTTTTGTTGTTGAAACTCTTGAATTAACGTTGCATGAAGCATTTATATATTTTTTTGTTTATGAGTCATTTCCAAGTAATCGATATGTACTGCATTTTAAATCTGCGACGCTACATTTTGAAGCAGTTGGGGCAACACTGAACGCATTACAGCAAAGGGTAGAGATAGGTATGTAGGTTAGATTTTACGAATATATTTTTGAATAAGGAACTCTTAGACCAATAAAACAATAAGAACTAAATAGTGCTTTTAATCATTGGAGTAAGTGCTTTATTATTATATATTATACATTTAATAATATATAATATCACCGGCGCACAGTGGTCCAAAATGACTTTTTTGGTTGCAAAAATTATAACTTTTGAACGCATGAAGATATCGCTATAATTTTTATTTTCCTTAAAGGAAATTTTCAAGGCTGTACAGCGTCGCGGCGTCAACAACTAATCACGATATCTTCTTGATGGCTGATTTATGTTTATGTAACTTTGCAATAATGAACAGTTGGCGTCTAAAGTAATGCAAAATTTTTGCGTTTTGTAAACGTTTAACTTTGAGCATTATAACTGTAGTGATACGTTTATGAATTTACGCTGCAAATCCCTTGATTGGTACATAATTACCTCAACCTATCTAGTATCTACAATACTGAAGTAAAGAAGTTGGGTTACAGTGATGCCAGACGTGATTTTAAAAATCCCACTGGATTCAAAAAATAATCCCACCAATTTTGTACTGGCAGAAAAAAAAAACAACCATATTTTGTATGGCGTAACTATTAAGTAGGTACCTAAAAAAAAAAGCTTTCATGAAAAGTGAGAAATATAATTGAGCCTAGGCTAAGAAGCATTTTGTATTTCAACGGTGTAACTATTCAGAGAGAAAAAATGGAACACATGTTTCAATTAGAGCACTTGAATTTATACGTGTATCTAATTACACGTGTATTCGTGTCACGTGTGCACGTGTAGTAAAATAAATTTAACACGTGTTCACGTGTACCTAAATAAAAATACATGCATAGTTATAAAAGCGCCGCTTTTTTGTAACTAACCGGGATGAAGCGATTTCAAGATATTTTTAAAGTGTAAAAGAACGGATTTTAAGTTATATTTGATATAGATTTTGTTATCACCCGGAAAAAAACATTTTCAAAAAAAACTAGTTACGGCTTTTTATCTATTTTTCAACGTCTTTTGGACCACATATCACCATAAGTACGGTTTTAAAGTAATTACACGTGCGTATCTGCTAATTACACGTGTAGCAATTACATAATACACGTGTGTAAATATATACACAAATGTAGATATTATATTATCTAACCCATGGTTTTATAAAAATTTACCTACTTTGAGCTCCTTCAAGGCCGATAAATCCTGATCAAAACGATGATACGAGTCAGCAGCTATGTCACCGTTTGAATTATCATCAATCAGGTGTGGATAATTGTGCGTAAAATCATCCCAAATTGATGGACCTTTACCATCGGCATTCCATCCACCTTCAATCTGATAAGCTGAAGTCGCAACACCAAAACTAAAATTCCTTGGAAAGTATGGATTTCCCTTTGAAGGGAGGTCACATGTATTGAATGTTTGAATAACACTTATTATTGAGCTGAAAAACAAGGGAATAATAAATAATCAAACACAAAAAAAAAATAATTGATAAAAATAAAATTAAATAATATGTTTGAGAAATAATAATTACGCTACGAGTCCAACAAAGAAGAAAGATGATAACATTATAAAGCCTCTTCTGCTACGAACGGTTTCAGTAGAATAAAATGTTTATTGCTTTTCAGACACATTGAAACTTTAGAGCTACAAAAAGCTCTTGCTTCTGATTGATAAGATTTTTTTTTTTATCTGGAAATGTAATAACGCACGTCTATAGCAGTTCTGAATAATTTATTGACTTAATAAAAGATAACACTCATAAAGTAAATGAATTAATTTTTATTAATTGATACAAATTTACTACTGCGATAAACACTGCGTATGAAATTAACTAAATATTATACATATTTGAAAAATTTAAACTGAAATCAAAATAATAATGTAAAAAAATTTTTATTTTGATAAAGATACAAATAAAAGACTACTCTCACAAATTAGGTGGGAGTGAAGACGAATAACGGCAATAAATATAAACAATTTATTATGTATCTATAAATTGTGAGACCAAAGAATTGAGGAAGTATTTAATAATACCTAAGTGCTCGTTTCAGAGGCTTTACGGAAGACACAAAAAAAACGGAAAGACTGACGTTGACACAAGTTTTTTTTTACACAAAACCAAGTGCTCTTTAGATCAAGAAAGAATAAACATTTTAAAAGACGCTGCTTTTTTTTCGATTATTTGTATTATATCTACCTACCTATTAATAACAGGTGGCTCATTTTGATGTTTGTTTACCAAGACACAAAGGCGCGGATGCAGAATTTTTTCCGCCTTCAGGGCAATTTTTGTCTCATTTTACCCATTTAGTAACGTTTTTCTTAAAAAAAATAATTTGTCTTATAGTACCTATGTACATATGTAGATACCCATACATATTACGTAGGTATAATGTAAAAATTAGTACGCAAACTAAATTCAGCTTTATTTGTGAAATAAGTGAAATAAATTACGACTTCAAAATTTGGTATTGCGCGTATAAAAATGAAAATTCCTATAAGTTTTCCGATTGCTGAAGTTAGCGTTGAAATATAATTTTTTTTGGAAATTACGATTTACGACTTAAAAATTTGGATTAAGCTTTTTCTTGGACTGATACAAAACCGCTAATTCATATATACTATACAGTATGAATTTCAAAAAACTTTTCACGATAAATTTTTGGCGAGTTTCAATAATTAAACGAATTAAGATCACATTGCAACTCTTCACAATCACGAGTATTTGATAGAGTTTTGAAGATTGTTACATCGTCGCGGTCGGCATAAATGAGGCACTTAGAGTCCTTCAACACAGACGTTAAATTGTTTATAAATAAAAAAATAAAAAGGATAGGGCCTAAATGACTACCTTGCGGGATTCCAGAATTAACTTTGAACTTGTTTGATTCAAAACCATTGAATGGTATACCGAGTAAGATCCATCGAATAAATAAAATTTGAGCAAATTTACTAAGGGCCATTTTTTTCACTACTGCTCAACTTGAGGCAAACTCTCGAGTTGACCAACTTGAGAGTTGACTATAACTCGAGAGTTGAAACGCAAGTTGAAATTTCTTTTTATTCACTATTTATATTCTCAACTCTCCAGTTGAAGATCTAAAGTTGGCCAACTCCACGTTTGAAAAATATCCCTGGGATATTTGTGAAATATAAAACAAAAACTGTCATTTTTAAAATTAATTTGAATTTGTCAATCAATGTGTTTCATGTGTTTAATTGTGTTTTTTGTGTTAAATAGTGTTTTTTTTTTTGTGTCAATACACTACAATTGTGTCAAATTGTGCTAAAGTGTGAATACAAGTAATTAATGACAGACAAAAAAACTTTCATGTGCCCGAAGAAATATGATTACTTTGGAACATAAGTAGGAGCGAACGTGTTTTTGTAACAAATGTAAACAAAAAAATTTGTGTACCTACGTAAAATCTCAAGTTTGCTCGGTCAACTTCTACTATTTCCAGGAGTTGACAAATCTCAAGTTGATCAACTCTAGAGTTTAAAATCGAAAGTTGAAAACGCAAACTTTGAGTGAATAAAAAGAAATTCACAAGTTGAAAATAAAAATCCTCAAGTTGTGTTCAACTTCGAGTGAATAAAATCGTCCTAAATGTTCACTTAATCCCAGCTTTCTTAATTTAAAAAGCAAAATATGATGTGAGAGTTTGTCAAACGCTTTGCTGAAGTCAGTAAAAATACAGTCCAATTGTTTTTTATTTTTAAATAAGTCAATACAGTATTCTGCCCGTTCCATTAAAAAAGTTAAAGTAGAGCGGCCTTTTGTAAATCCGTGCTGATAATTGGAACGATAATGGATTTAACATATAAACATAGCGACTCACATATAATAGACTCAAACAGTCGTATTTATTAGATTTCCTTAGAACACTCTTTGACAGTTGTTCAACATTCACAAACATCCCTGTAATCTTTCAATTTCGTGAACATTTGGATACGTTCAATGAACATTGCATTTAATTTTCAGCTTTTTGTGCATTGACCATACCCTCTTTAGAATAGGTTTGGACAGCCAATTGCAGTGTCTAAGTTAGACACTCGATGGAACATGATTATAAATAAGATTTTGTAGTTGGACAGCTGCCAAAGTTAGACATACTTTGGAATGGGTTTATAAATAAGACTGAGAGTTTAGGGATCACAGATAATCTAGCAATAGGCCTGTAATTTTTAATTTCGTCTTTCGTCTTGATGATGAAGTAGATGACGATGATGAAGATGATGTTGTTTAAGTAGTTGATGAAGAGTATGGGGACGATGTTGTTGCAGTTGATATATGTAATTAAAAACGGTGGTGATTCGGAAGACGTAGATGATGTAGAAATAGTAGATGATAAGGATAAGGATGTAACAGATTGGGATGATATTGTGGAAGAAAAAATTGAATGTAATGTAGATGTTAGAGATGAGTTTTATGGGATAAGAGTTGTTCAAATCGATATTTTATTAGGCGATGGTGAAGGTAGTGTTTACTTCTTTGTTCTTTGAACTAGAAGAGTCAAAGCATTCGCTCTTTTTAAAGTATTTCTAGGGGATGATGTTAGTGCTGCCTTTTTTAAGTTTTGAATTGTTGGTGTCCTCGGTGGATGTGGATGGACAGTAAATTGATAGGTGCTCGTTAATAAGAGCAACCGCGTCAATAAGCTTATCGATTTTTGTCTCCAAAGAGTTAATAGCATATCTTATGTTATCCATTATTATGAGTTAAATTATTGATTTATTAAATGTT
Organism: Epistrophe grossulariae; assembly: GCA_929447395.1. Lineage (NCBI taxonomy): Eukaryota > Metazoa > Arthropoda > Insecta > Diptera > Syrphidae > Epistrophe > Epistrophe grossulariae. The sequence continues at coordinate 46,184,471 of OV839568.1, forward strand.
ATAGTATGATGAATAAATTATTTTGTTTTATATGTTTAGTGTGATGAATAAACTATTTAGTTTTATGTTTATTTTATTTATAAAAATAAAACATGGATACGCAAAACTGCGTTTGTCGGCTTAGATTAGTATAGAAATTAGAATCACCACGGAGTAATTTTGTGCATTTATTGTAAGAGAGAGAGAGCTTCCCATTTCACCATACTCAGCGAGAACCGAAACCAAATGGAATCCAGAACGGATCCAAAAAAATTAACGAACGAGACAGGCGTTTTGTGGTTAAAGAATATTATCCAATTTATTTTCTTCTATCGTTTGTATATAAATGAAACATCACGATTTATTTTGTAATTAATAATTAAATAATTAACTTTTGATTTTAAATTGATTTTCTCTCTGGGGGAATTTTTATTAAACTGTTGCGCTGGGCACGAACGTGAACACATTGAAAAAAGTTAATTGTTTTTGTTATCTTCTACTTTGTTTTCAGTCCATAAAAAAATACTTACCATTAGGGTATTGCATACATTCTCTCTTTCTCAGTAAAAAAAAGTACTCTCGATTTTCGTTCTTTTTTTGGATGCATATGCAAAAAAATGTGCTAATGTGCTAATACGTAGTGAATTTGCTTGAAGGGCATGTTCAATTACCTGTCCAATAGCTTTTCAAAAAGAAAACTCATCAAGTGACAAGTACTCGAGATTGGTACTAAATTCAAACTGTGACAGAGCTCGGTTTTCTATCGTTTGTCCCCCAGTTTCTTTTAACACATTTGGATTCGAACTGAGTTTGAATTATAATATGGCAAACAAGAATAATATTTTAACATTTTGGTATTAGGTATAGAATACTTCACCATAGGCTATTGAGGTAGTATGGCCACTGGTCAGGGGTGTCGAAAGTGTTGATGGCTGTTTGTTTTTATATCCTCAGAATCGGTCGGTCGGTTGTGGGGGAGACGCAGTGTAATGAATCATTACAACATAGGTTAGGTTAGGTTATTTTAGGTTGGACATTATTTTATGATAAAACAAAAAACATACTAAAACTAATCTAAAAATGTGTGCCTTACGTGTAATACGTTACGTGTCCCACATAAAGTTGTAATTAAGTACGTTCAATAACAAAACTACGGCACATGGACGAACATTGATGTTTAGTTTACACATCTTGTCAGTGAGTTCCATTCCAGAACTCAAATTTATTTTTTTTTAACTCGATCCACCTATGTAGTGATGTTAAGTGTAGTAAATTTATCAACTAATAAAAATAAGCTTTCCAAGTATAATCTTTTATTGGGTAAATTCATTCAGAAATACAAAGTGGTATGTTCTAGACGTGTAACTATAAAAATCTTATCAATCAAAAACTAGAGCTTTTGGAGCTATTGTCTGTAAATCTAATAACCATAATATTCTACTGCAAACTTTCATAGGTACTATAGAAGAAGCTTTGAAATGTTGTCGTCGTGCCTCTTTGTTGGGCTCGTAGCGTAAATATTTATATATTATTTTGAATAATACTTTTTTTCTGTTTGATTACTTATTAATTTCTTTTTTCTTAGCTCAATAATAAGTGCTATTCAGACATTAAATACGTGTGATCTGCCTCCAAAGGGAAATCCATACTTTCCAGAGAATTTTAGTTTTGGTGTTGCGACATCAGCTTATCAGATTGAAGGTGGGTGGAATGCCGATGGTAAAGGTCCCTCGATTTGGGATGATTTCACACACAATTACCCACACTTGATTTATGATAATTCCAACGGTGACATAGCTGCCGACTCATATCACCGTTTCGATCAGGATTTATCAGCCTTGAAGGAGCTCAAAGTAAGGAACCTATATTTTATAAGCGGTGTGGTGAGTGGTGACTTAGGTTAATTGAGAAAATTGACAGTCTCAACAAACAAATACGATCTGGTTAAGCTGATAATTGTCACATGTGATAATCTAATCACATTTTTTTTTTACTTTTTCTTGTTTCAGCTATTTTGGTGTCATTTTCATGTAAAATTGACAACGTTTCTAGAATAATGAATTTATTTGTATCCGTGCAATTATTTTTAAGTCCTGATAATGTGGAATATCACACATAAATTTCGTGACGAATATCTAGTGTGAACGTAGTTTTTTTTATTTTTGTTTTTTTCAAAACCTTTTTTTTATTTATTTATCTAGGTGGTACACATTAAGATTAACCTATACAATTTAACAACGAGAGAGAAAAAAGAAAAAATATAATTTGTTCTTTGTTTCTATTTTCAGGTTAACCATTATCGCTTTTCAATATCGTGGGCTCGAATTTACCCTAATGGTGACATATCATCTCGAAACCAAAAAGGAATTGATTATTACAATAATATCATTGATAAACTATTGGCAAATGGTATTCAACCGATGGTCACAATGTTCCACTTCGATCTTCCTCTAGATATTCAAAAAATCGGAGGATTCACTAATGAACTATTCATCGACAAGTTTGTCATATATGCAACGGAGTTATTTGAACATTTTGGAGACAGAGTAAGATGACTTCTCATGTAACTTAGATTTCTGAGATTGGCTAAGCACCACACAATGTTCTTGCTAGTAGTCGTGCTTTGATTCCGTCAGTTAAATTGGAACGAACTATGTGCTTAATTCTCCGACGATGAACGATGATGACAACAGCACGCAAACCAACGATGTTCATGGTACCTACTGCCAAGAACAAAAGGTGTGTTTTATTCATTGCTGCATAGCCAGCGCAGCAAAATTTCCCTTGGCAAACAAAAACAATTTGATTGCTGGCGAAAAAGAAGTCTGCAAAAATAAAGATGGCTGTGCTGCCGATAGGGCTTTCAATTATTGAAATGAACGTATAGAGTGAGCTTTCGTTTTATTCAGACTTGTGCTGCGCTGGCTATGCAGCAATGAATAAAACACACCTAAAGTAAAATCAAAGTGTCACTAATTTTATTCAGGATGATCAAAATCGACTGACTCGTCATACTTTTACGAGTTTTACCTTCAATGTTCGTGGTAAATAAACGAACACGAGCACGAACATCAAATTGAGTGTAGCCACCTTTAATCTCCTCAAGACATATTTTTTTCGAAATTGCATTTTATTAAGCTACAGTACTGCAGACTACAGTACTTGAGAACATAAATATTTTATAGAAATAAAATAAAATGTGAACTTCTACTCTACAAAGTTTTCGTCTTTTTTTAGGTAAAAACATGGATGACATTCAATGAGCCATTAATTTTCTGCAAATCAAGCTATGCAGATTCAATATATCCACCACAAATTAACTCTTCAGGTATCGGAGATTACATTTGTGTGCACAATACAATTAAGGCACATGCTGCAGCTTATAAAGTTTACAGATCGCGATTTTATGAAAAGCAAAGAGGAAAAATTGGCTTAGCCATAAGCAGCTATTTCTTTTTTCCAAAATCAAATGAAACCGAAGCCGCTTACCGTGGATTGGAATTTAATGTAAGTACCTAATAATTTCTTAGGGGACTTGGTGCGGGTTGGTTTCAGTCTTAAAATGAGAAATAATAGTGTTATGTATGTATATCGTCAATATCGTAATAAAGTAAACGCAAACTCGCAGTGCTGCAATAGTGCTGCTCTCTAACCCACAGTACACATAATGGGTGTGTTCCTTTATTTTTTCCGGATAAAGAATAGAAAAGACAGAAAAGACAAAATATATATCCAGAATGGAATAAATAAATAAAGAAACAAATTTAAATGGAAAGAATATCAAACTATCAGCTTATTATTTTCATTTTTCATGTCAAACAAAATAATTTTTATAATTTTTGTGTATTATGAAATTTGTGTTGATGGGTTTTATGACCTTTGAGCCAAGCCATCTCTAGAAAAAATGTATCTGGCAAACTAGAGAATATTCTAGAGATGCCGCGAATAGTGACTCGGCCGAATACCGAATATTCGGCCACACTCGTCGGCCGAATACCGAATATTCGGCAGCTGAAAATTCGGCCAACGATGTGATATCTATCTCCAAAATGGCAAAATGGTGGATCCAGTGCCCCTTTACTTGTCTAATTTCAATATTTTTTTATGTTATTTCAAATGATAAGTGTTGAGTTCCTGTGGGCAATCGAACAGCCATTTTTAATTTTTTAACACTTTCAACTTTGACAATCTGCGCAATAAACATATTACCTTAGATTTGAGTATTGTGCGTCAATTCTAACAATTATTTTCTCAAGGCTGGTATTATTATAAGGTTTCTAAATAGTTGGAAATCCCCTTATTTATAAACGCATTCCAACAGTTGTCTTAATATCGTCAATTCGCAAGAAAAACGACACAATTCAACAAGTCTCAATGTCGATAAATTCCAAATATTGAACGTATAGAAATTATATTTGTAATTTCAGTTTAAAAGCTTTATGGTCTGTTTCACAATGTCTTGGTAAAGTTCTGTTTAGTAACTCGACACATATTGATTTTTGGCCACAGGGTTATTAGTTCACATAAGAAAAACTACCATTGGTATTTTGACGACTTGAGTATCTATGTTTAAAAGCAAAAATAATGTTTGTTGGTTTGTTGACTTCCATATTTATACTCAGATATTGTGAAACATGCCCTAAGTCGCCTAACTATAGTTTTGTCCGTTTATTTGAAATTAAAGAATTTAACTTTAGCTAGGATTCTTAGCTAATGCGATCTTCCACAAATCTGGCGGATATCCTGAAATTATGATTAAAGATATCGAATCAAATAGTTTGAACGAAGGAAGAATTAAATCACGCCTTCCCTCTCTCAATGGATATTGGAAAAATATTGTAAAGGGTTCAGCTGATTTCTTCGCACTTAACTACTACAGTTCGAGACTGATTAAACGCGCCGTAAAACCTAACGGTGTGAATCCATCATGGGAGCGTGATATGGATTGTGAGGACTTTATAGATCCAACATGGTTAAATGGGAAAGCATCTTGGCTGTATTGTGTTCCAGAGGGATTGGAAGGTATGCTGAAGTAAGTTCATGGTGTTAATATATATGTTTTTCTTTTTTTTTTATCAATTTTTTTTTATTTCGAAAAGATTCATTCGTGATAAATATGACAACATAGAAGTAATAATAACAGAGAATGGATGGTCTGATGATGGGAAGCTTGATGATGACGATAGGATTCAATACTTGAAAGTAAAATATTAGGCGTGTTTTATTGAAAAAAGCTATCCGTTGTATAGTATGATTTTATATGCATTACAAATACAACACCGCCCGTAGAATTACGCGATAAGAGCTAAAGAAAAATCCTACTGTGGATGGATTTTTTAAATTTCAAATTATGCTAACTGGTGTTCAAAACTCAATAGTACCAAATGTTAAATATAAAAACCATGGTACTGCCAATGCGTTTTTTTGGGATTTCGTACTGTACTATGTATATAGAATCCCAAAAACACGCTTATTAATTCATGTGACAAGGTTAAAGGTTTCTTTGTATGTACATTTCATTGGTAAAATTGGTATTTTAAAATAATTGAGTTCCTAAAAATCTTCAAGACTTTAAAAAATTAACTCGATTTGTGTCGGAAAATCTTAATCTAAAATATAAGAAATTTATTTCCTTTCTTTAATTTACAACTTTGCATATCGATTATCTACCGACTGTTCAGCTTTTTATAAGTTATCGATTAATTCAAATTACTCTTAATTAATTAAGGCGCACACTTTTTTGTATTTATGAATTTATTTTATTTATTTTTTACCAGAGTCACTTACAAGCAGTCTTAAATGCACTAAATGATGGCTGTAATATAAGTGGCTATACGTATTGAAGTCTTATCGATAACTTTGAATGGGAAAGTGGATATAAGTAGATAAAATAAAAAAACATAACAAAATTAACTAATTAAAACAAAAATATTATTTATTCCTTAGTGTCAAATTTGGTCTTTATGCTGTGGATATGTTGAGTCCGAAAAGAGAACGAATTGCGAAGAAATCTGCCGATTACTATAAACAAGTGATTAAGTCTAAAAAAATTCTAAACGAAATAAATATGCACACGCTAATGAAATACCATAAAATTGATTCAAAGAGATAACGATGACATAAATAATATATACTTATAAATGTTGTAGTATACAAATATAGCTGCTTTTTTTTTAATGGTGGCACCTGCGTTGGTAAGGGAAATCGGAAAACTTGAGTTTTTTAACACTATAGCTGCGTTTTATTATCTACGGATCTGGATCGGTATCATCTTTTACCACGTAATACAACAACAACTGTGGATAATGCTCTTAGTCCAGTCAATGAAGCATTTGACTCGGAAAAAATCGCCGGAAAGCTGAATTTTGGTATATAGCTTCCTCATTGTGTTCTTAAGAAATTCTCAAAAGTCCAATACCGGTTTTTGAAATAAACCAAACAGAAGAGTTAAGGGTTTTACTTTTCAATGAAGTTGGGCGACTTAATTCCAAAATTTTGCATTTTGTGATAAAAGCATGATATCGGTCCACTCTATTTGTCCACCTCTTTAGGTGGGAGGGGCAAATTAAATTTTTTTTTTCTATAATATAAAATGAATATAAAAACACAACGGCAACACTAACAATATTATGTTATAGCTTATATATAGCCAGATATTCATTCTTTATGTATGTTTTTAAATGAAATTATTTTAGTGCTTAGTTTTTGAATAAATGATTTTTAAACTCAAAATTTTAAAAATAAAATTTGAAAAAAAAATAATAATAATTTTGGTAATTCTCAATTTTCTCAAAAACTAAAAGACTTACGACCATCTGGTATTTAGCGTTCGACTGAAACATATTAAGATTTAAGAGTATCAAAAATTCTAGCCCAAATTAGTACTTGCTTAATAATAAAAAAAAATTTGAAAAAAAAATTGTATTTTTATCAAAAAAAACCCATAAATTTGGCCCTCTCCAGTGATGATTATTTAAAATACACGAATCTTCGGATACACGGATACATGGACACACTGACACACGGACGCACGGATGCACGGATTAGTGTCCGACCGAAGCTTCGGCTTCGGCCTTCGGCTTCGGCCGAATTCGGCCAAAAAAACAACATTCGGCCAAACCTTCGGCTTCGGCCATTTTAGGCCGAAGTTTTGGCCGAAGCCGAAGAATCTGTTTATTATATCGAGCATCGTACTAGGCGCCGGAAAAAATTTTTGAATACCGAAGAAAAGATTGCAATCTATTCTTCGGTAGGTATTCAAAAATTTCAAAACACATGTGTGCCATAATAGTAGGCGCCGAACAATATTTCAATTTTTGAATTTTGCCTGACACCTTTTGCGCATCGTTTGTGTTTTGTTGTTGTTTATTTATTTAATTTGTTCAATTTTAAAAGGAAAAAACACTTAATAATTTAAAAAAATTCAAGTAAGTACATATAATGTACATATTCGTATTGCAAGAATATGAAACATTGCATTTACATGCATTTACTTATAATTATTTATCCGCTCTTAAATCGAGTAAAAGTAAAATATAGAACTTTTTTGGGCGATTTGTGTATTTTTAATTTGTTAGGCTTCGGCTTCGGCCGAAGATTTTCTTTCAGCCTAATAATTCGGCATCGGCTTCGGCTTCGGCTGAAAATCGACCTTCGGTCGGACACTAGCACGGATACACCAAATACACGGATTCAAATCCGGATATTATAAGAACACGTGTATCCGTGTTTTTAAATATCCGTGTAATAGGGAACTCTAATTGAAGCCCTAAGTTTACTCCGAGTTAACTCACCTATTTTGGTGAGTTAACTCAGGGACCGAATTGACGGCTTTTTCACTTGTGTCTCCATCTCGATTTTGATAGTGAAAGTTATTCACAGTGCAATTCCGATGTGGCGCCTTCTCTATTTGATGCGTGAAAGGCGATGAAAAGGTCAGTTTTTCAGTTCAGTGTTAACTCTGAGTTAAATCAGAAAATAAATTAAATTACTCCCGAGTTGACTCAGAAACAGTTTTTCAGTTGGGGATTAACTTTATCATTCAGTTGTCAAAAATCTATTGTCATCGATGTGCGACACTATAAAATATCACCTGTTAATATACAAAGGTTGAACTTTATCCAGAGTTAAACCAGGTTTTTTTAGAAACCCCATAAAATTTAAATTGTGTTTTTGACATTCAACACAGAAAACAAGAAGTTCTGTGCGCAATACTTGAAACATAAAATTTCTTTTAAATTAGATTTAAAAATGAATTAAAACAACTTCAAGCGTTTGCCTTTCCTATTTCTATATTATTATATCAATAAATTTTTCTTGTAATTTCTATTTAAGAAATAAGCAATTACCTTCAGCAAGCGAATCGACAACAAAAATATTTGCTTAGCTTATTCAAAGGAAAAATTCATATTCTTCCGATTGCCAAAATTACTCGGAACTTCCCCGATACATCGCGTCACGTCACGTCTCTGTATCTGGAATGTAAGCAATTTTAAACTACATATTATGTAGATTGTATTGTGTTGTGTTGTGTTGAAAGCTGTTTGAAACCACATAATATGTACATATGTAATTAAAATCACGAATTTTTGTTAACAAATCACATTAAGAAAATAACTTCTATATTACTTCAGTTAAATTTAATATAAAAAATCATATACCTATGTACGTTGTATTAATAATAATTTATTTCTATTTAATATCTTCATTTTGTAAATTTCTTGAACTTATAACATTTTTATAAAAATGTGCAGACTTCTTGGCATAACGATTTCTTGTCGGACTAGTCATATTAACTGCGTAAAGTCCAAATTTAGACCTTTAAATAAAACTAATTTTAATATTTTTTGTATTTAAAACTAACCGCCATATGATTCACACGATACATCCAGTTTAAGAAATAAATCGGGATGTATTTATATCTACACTGAATTTATATAATTTTCATCCAGATTAAAGTTTTCATCTGGATGAATCGATTTAATAATATGGCTGTAAGAGTTATATTTTGAAAAGAAAAAAATCTTACGTGTACCCAAAAACCCACTCAAAATTATCAATCAAACTCCAATGGATATAACCAATAACATTGCATCCATTATTTAATGCATTCAATACAGCTTGTAAATGGCTCTGAAATAATTAAAAAAAATATTTCTAGTTTTTTGTGAAATAAAAGGTTACCTTCAAGAAATTAATTCGGTTATCATCTTCAATTTCTCCCTGATCACGCCAACCATTTTCTGTGATTATAACTGGTACATTATTGTATTCTTTTCGAATCCACCTTCATATTTCAAAGAAAGAAAGGAGGGAGAAAAAAGAGTCGTTAAAGATCAATCAGTTGTACAAAATATTTAAACCATATTTAAACCAGTTTATCCCACCGATTTCGACGAATTAACTAAGTTTTAAATGATGGTTTTAGCATGTTATTAGTTGAAATTTTTATCCACTTCATCTGATCTGGATCAGATCCTCATAATAAAACAAACAGGATCACAGTGACAGCCAGTGGTATATAACCGTCTCTTTTTTCATTGCGTGTGTATATTTTGCATGTGTTTGGTGTCTTTTTTCTTTGCACTGCAGTTTACACTAACTTACCATAACAATAATAAAAAGTACTAGATTTTGAATCTTGAAATAGATCCAGATAAAAAGCAGGATTACATGTTGTTTTTGTATTTCCGTATTAAAATTTGATCCGGATCAGATCATGTGGATAGTAAAATTATCACATATTTGAACCTTGAACCATCTTTGAACCTCTGTTAATCTGTTGAAATCAGTAACCTTAAATTTCCGAGCCATGGAGCATATAGTAGAACCATGTCCGTACAACTATCTTTATTAACAAAAACTTACTTTAAAAGACCCTCCAAACCTGCGGGATCACATGTTTGCTGTAATACTGGAACATTTTTATAAATTTCATAGTTTGCATCTCGTTCATATGAAGGACTATGACCTACTGGCTGTGAGACACGTCTTAAAAATCTTGACGAATAGTAATTCAGACCGAAGAAATCAGAAGAACCTCTGATAATATCTTTCCATTCTCCATCGAGTTTGGGTAAACGTGACATAAATCTTCCTTCTTCGCGACTGTTTCTTGCAATATCTTTCACCATCACCTTAGGATATCCACCGGATTTACTGAAAATTGGATTTGCCAGGTAACCAATCTGAAAATCAATTATTTTTGTTATTGGCTTCTGAATTGTTGTTTTGTAGCCTACATTGAATTGCATTGCACGCTCCAAAATATCCTTATCGGAAGAATTCGTGATGATAAAATATGGACTGCTAATTGAAATACCCACTTTGCCCTTTTGCTTCTTAAAGAATTGTGATTTGTAAACACGGTAAGCGGCACCATGTGCCCTAAGAATATTGTGCACACACAGATAATCTGCTACTCCCGAAATATTAATAAGTGGAGGATACAAGCCATCACCATAACCACGTTTGCACATAAACCAGGGTTCATTAAAAGTTATCCAGTTTTTGACCTAAAATAAAAAAAAAATAAAAATATTCTTTATAAAAATAAAACATTTCATATAGAACTAACTCTATCTCCAAAGGTTTTGAACATCTCAGTTGCATACTGCACAAAATATTCAATAATCAGGGAACTGGTGAAGCCACCCTTTTTCTGAATCTCCAATGGCGTATCGAAGTGATACAGTGTAACCAATGGTGTTATTCCATTTGCAAGAAGTTTATCAATAACATTGTTGTAATAATTGATTCCAGCTTGATTTCTGGAAGTAATTTCACCATTTGGGAAAATTCTTGTCCACGAAATCGAGAAACGATAGTAATTAACCTTTGAAGAATAAATTTATAGCATTAAAAAAAATCACAGAAAATTAATGATTAATTTATGGTAAAACTATTTTTTCTAATACATGCAATCACAAGAAAATTCTAAAATTATCAGTCTTAGGTACAGTTTTTCAATGGCAGATCATCCCATTTTTGGTGTTAAACCCGAGTTAACTCCTGAAACATATTTTTTCGAGTCAGATTTTCAGAGATTAATTAACTTTGAGTTAGTTCAGATTTATTTAATTAAATTAACTTTATTTTTCAGTTGTCAAAAATATATCGAAATCAAAATGTGACACTGTATAAATGACAAATTTGTTTCTCTTTGTAAGCCGTCTGCATAGGGGCGTGAGGCAATAACACCCAAATCGATTTGGAAATATCTAGATTTGGAAATTTCTAGATTTGGGCATTATTTCCAATTTTTATTTTTTTTTTAAAGGAACACCCAAAATAAAAATTTTAAACGACAAATGGGAAATAACGCCAAAAACGTTATTGCCTAGCGCCCATATGACTTAGATCTTATTAGGCAATTATTACGCATAATAATATCTCACAATAAATTCTTCTGAAACTGATTCAAAATTTTACGTTAATAAAAGAATCAGTTATGGGATGTTTCACCAGAATTAACAGTTATTGATCTTTTTGTAAAGGTGATAATGAGGTTAATACCAGCGAAACTGGAGATAATTATGAAAAAGATGTATTTCCCATCAAAAACAAATATTTAAAAGTTGAAAAAGTTGAAGAACTCTTGATAAACAAAAATTGTTTACTTTGTGACTAATAAGTAGGGTGTACGTTATTTCCCTGCAAACTCATAATTTTGTATAAAACAAGGACCTCCTAAATCGAGTGTCCTAAAAAAATGATTGGCGCATAGAAAAATGTTGTCCTATAATATAAAATTTATCGAGGATTTTTAAGCTAAACCTACGATTAAACGATCAATGTAAACGGTTAACAGAAATATCTTTAATAAACTGTCAAGTGTGTCAACGCATAAAACGAATGACAACAGTCCAATGCTGTCCCAAAAAGTTATTCACGCGTATTATCTGTATCAATGCTTTTTTAAGACTTTGGTTTCAATGCGTTGACACATAAAATTATCACCACATCAAAACACTTTGAGCTAAAATCAATTAAGTGACGTTGAAATAATGTAAAATCGTGGTTAAAATGAACTGTGAAGCCATATACATTATACGTTCTCCTCCGACTTTTTTTGTTGAAATCTCTGTTCTTTAGCTTACTTCCAATTTATGGCGAGAGCCGGATGCCTTTCTTGCTCAGTTCTTTTTCGCCATGATGTGGGAATGGGACTGAGATAAAGTACAGAGACGTCAAAAAAAATCGGATGAGTTAGTTCAATGTAAGCACCGTCCTTAAATGATAACTACGATTTCGATGGGCAGACAAACAAACTTAAAAAAAGAGAAGAGTCAATGCTGACGCAACAGAAAGTTCTGCTGTGTCAAATTTGGTGAACAAAAACAGGTAATCAATGAGTTGACTCTAAAATTCCTGTTAACGTGAGTCCCAACTTTCAACGCAGACGTCAATGCATTTACAGTATTATTTCCTGACGACCAGACGACTTGACAACTTGGGATGAGAAGAAGACCACTCGAACAAGACGTGGAGAACAATTAATGTCGTTTTGATTGGAGAAATGCCAATCGAATGTTTTTATCCTTTCTGACGTGTTTGTTAGTGTTCTGGTTTCGATTCTGAATTCAAATGCAAAAGCATTTTCTCTTCTATCGAAAAAAAGATCATTTTGTGTGGTTCAGAAGGCTTCTGAGAGACCAATCGAAAACGCCAAAACTGCTAGCTAAGGACTGGAAGTGCTTGTTGGTTGTTGTTATTGTTGTTGTTGTTTTGTTGTTGTTGTTTTGTTGTTGTCAAAATCTTGAAATTGTAATATCAAATTCTCTTTCATCAACGTAAAGTATTCATTAATTCGGGAATAATAATTAAATCAAAGCACAATATTAGGTAGAGTAAAACCCGCTTAAGAGAAACGGCAAAATGACACAGTCTTTCTTTCACGAACCCGGCTTAAATGAACAAAAATTCAAAAACTCATTTTCGTGATGAAAATTTGGTGTAAGTGAAAAATAAAAAAGAAGTGAAAGCGTTCAGCAATATTTTTGTTCTGTTCGATTCAATTTTTTTTTTCACTCAATGAAAAATATAAAATTTAACTGAAATATGTTTCAGGTATTCGGTTCAGGTTTTTCACTTAAACAAGTTTATCGCTTAAGCGGAGTGTTTTATAGGTACAGTAAAACCCGCGTAAGAGAAACTGCAAAATGTCATAGTCTTTTTTTCACTTAAGCGGGTTTTTCACTTAAACGAACCCCGCTTAAGTGAAAAAAAAATTTCATTTAAGCGGAGTCCGGATAAATATCCGGCTTTTTCACTTAAGTGAGTTTCACTTAAGCGGAGTGTTATAAAGGTAATTGGTCGACAAATACTCGGGGATGAAAAAAGTGTTTCAGATAAGTGGGTTTTTCTCTCAAGTGGGTTTCTCTTAAGCGGGTTTTTGCTGTGCTAACAATCAAAATTAAATGAAGATTTTTCTAAAGTCTTATATAATTTTAATTCCAACCTAACTACACTATTATTATAATCAAACAAGCTATTCACATTAAATTACATTTTAAAAATTACCTTAAGATCATTGAGAATCTTCAAGTCATCATCGAACAGATGATAAGAGTCCGTAGCTATATCGCCATTAGATCCATCAGATATAAGTTCAGGATTATTGTGTGTAAAATCATCCCAAATTGATACACCTTTTCCATCTTCATTCCAACCACCTTCAATTTGATATGCTGAAGTTGAAACACCAAAACTGAAGTTTGCCGGAAAATTAGATGAACTTTCATTTGAAGCACAATCACAAGCTTTTAATTTGCTTAAAAGAGCAGAGAACCTTTTTATGTAGAAAAAATCATAAAAATATAGGTAGGTATATTAATTTTTGTTTAATGGAAAAATCTTCACGCACGCTAACGCTAGTAATCCAATCACGAATAAAAGAATTAATTTATTCATTTAAAAGAAAATCTGTTCAGTGTTCTTAAAATAATAATGCATTGACTGCATTGTATTTTAAATTGTAATGAGAAACTCTTTTTTGTATATATATACCTAGACGTATATACATAGTTGCTCGAAATAAATCTCAATTCTAAAATTAGTTATTTAGGAATTTAGCACATTATATTATTGCTAAGCTATTAAAGGCGTCTATATGATTCAGGGGCGGACTGGGCATCCGGGCAACCGGGATTTTGCCCGGTGGGCCCCTAGGCGAGCAATATATGCACAAAAGCTCTTGCAGTACCTTCTGTTCTTTTAAAAGAATTTTTTTTTTCATAAAATTGGATTTCAGTAAATATACAGCTTTTGTGGCTCCAAAGGAATATCAGGAGGCCCATACAGTCCTGTTAAGGGGCTCCACAATGAGTATAAAGCTGTTGGTTCCTCATAACTGTATTGATGGCCCTTGAAATAAATATTGAGCCCCCATCGTACTCTTAGACACTTTAAACGAAACTATAGTTGGTGGTTGGTAATAAATTTATTTATTTATTATTATAAGCTTAATACAAGCTGGACTTAAAAACTATACATAATTTCTTAAAACTAAACTTAAACATATAAAGGTAGAGATGTCCTAAGTGGGAAAAAAGGACTAAAAGAAGGATGAGTTAAGGATAGCTTGTTTTAAAGGAGGTTGAAGGTATTTAAGGTATTTGAGGTATTGAGCTTTGTGTCCCCTTTGATAATCTAAGGACGCCCCTAAATTGATAATAAGTTAACTATATTCTATAGGTTTTTGAAAAAATTTTAGTTATTTTAAAGGAAGGCTTTCTCACAAAATTGATAAAATAAGAGGAGCTTCCAAAAGACGAGTAAAGAACAAAAATTAATTGGATGTTGCAGCGAAAAACTGCAAATCTTTCGTGAAAAGTTTTAATATCAGCGAAAGAACTCGAACGGCAGTTGATACATATTTCAGGGCCGCAGAAAAAAAAAAATAAAAAGAACAACTACGATATTTCGATTGCTATGAGTATTTTCGAAGTTTCTGTTAAAAAAGGAAACATTAATTATAAAATTTGGATTATTGCAGCAATGCTTTCAAAAATCAAGTTACATTTCTCTTTACTCATACGAAGCTGAACATGATTTTTTATGTTTAAGACTTAAGTCTGGAAGTTGAAAAAGTATATAGCCCAATTCCCAAAATGTAAGCCAAATTTTGAATGACTTTTAGTTAAGTTAGGTAGAAAAATAGTAGGTAGTAGCCAGTGGTGTAATGGTTATACTTAGATTCCCAGCCTATTCCACTTTAAAAAACAGAAATTTTTTTGCGAGAAGTTGTCAAATCCTCCAAGAGTATGAAAATCTGCTTCTTAGCCGCTTGCATTCGGCAGAAAATTGTAGGTCCCCTCCATTCCATTATTTGGTGGGCCTTTTTTTTAAAGTCCCGGGAGGCCCTTTGACTCCCAGTCCGCCCCTGATGATTACATGTCGGCAGTTTGATCACTGATCAATGTCAAGACTATTGCATTATAAACATGAAACAGATATACGCTGCTACAGTTATGGTTACGGGCTATGAATTTCGCAAAAATAATCAATTTTATTAAATTTATTATATTAAATTTCTCAATTTTGATTTTTTTTAAAGCACACAAATTTGACGTTGTTTGCCATTTCTATACTGAAATTTGACAACTGAAAATGCCATGGGAATGAATTGCCCAGGAATTAATTACCATTACTTTTGAAATCGACGTTGCTTCAAATTATTGGAGCAAGTTAGTGCGATATTGTCGTGCATTTTACATATTTAATAGGAGTGAAAGATTGACATTATTAGTTTTTACAAAAAGTTAAAAATTTGTGTTGATGATAGTTGACTTGCTGTAACTTTCAAACGGCAAGATTTACGAAATAAGATCTGAAGAACTTTTTCTTAGAGCATTTTAAAATTTAATACCCGATATAACATCAAAAAAAATGTTACGCTTGTAGTTGGTAAATTTGTTATAAGTTATAAGAAATTTGAAGTAAGATAAAATTTTTTTTTTTGTAAACAAAATTGGAAATTAAATTTTAATGCAATAATCTACCTAATTTTTTTTTTAATGATTGTAGGAAAATTTTTTATTTTTTTTGAACACCCTAATATTCTTTTTACATTAAATTTTGTTTGGGTATAAATAGGGCAAAATATTGTATTCATTTTCAAATCGTAAAAAAATGTGGTCATTCGTCGTTTTCTTAGCTATTGGCCTATTTGGGTCGGAGTGTTTAGTCGAAGCTTACAACTGTACAATTCTTGCAAAAGGAAATTGGAAATTTCCAAAAGATTTTAGTTTTGGTGTTGCAACGTCGGCTTATCAGATAGAAGGTGGTTGGAATGCAGATGGCAAAGGGGTATCAATTTGGGATGAATACACACACAATCATCCTTATAGAATCAAAGATGGATCAAATGGTGACTCAGCAGTGGAATCATATCGTGATTTCGATTTGGATTTGAAAGCATTGAAGCAACTGAAGTGAGTCTAGATTCAATTTAAAGATTATTTTGTGCATATTTGTCTTATAGTTAACTCCATCTAAAATTTAACACCTAGTAAAAACAAAAAATTAAATTGATAACTCAAATATTATTTTATCGTGTAATAAGATTGGATTTTCGATAAGCAATTTTTTTATAGGAGATATAAGTGTAACGAATATTTCATAATTTTTATATGGTAAAGTTTTTTTAAATTTCAGTTGCTTATAAAATATCATAAGAATCCTATTGAAATAATTTTTGTTCTTCATCCTCTTGGTATGGACTGAATTATTTAAATTTTTTTTATTTAAACAAGAATAACAAAATATGCTTAAAAAGAACTGAATGTGCTTAAAATTTGAATTTTAAACTGTTGGAAGGGAGATTTAGAAAAACAAGTTTTTTGATTTTTCAGTTCTTAAATTTTTCAATGGTTCATTTTGTATGTGATTTTCTATTATATCGTAAGCCGGAGTTAGTAAAGCTAATTTAGAAAAACGTTAATAACTCTTTTTCGTTATGAAAAATAATGTTTGTATAATAAGTGCGACGAGGTTGTGACTACATTAATTTTTGATTAAATAGCTACAGTGGTAAAGCTAAGTACAGACGGTTGTCAGATGTTACAATATTGTCATATCTGTCAGTGAAAAAACTGTTCCAAATGTCTTACAATCGTCTGAACACACAATTTTGTCTGACAATATTGTCAGAAACGTCATTGTCAGATGCAACTGACAAAAAATTGCCAGGTATCGATTAGGACATTGTCAGACTCATTGGTCATTGTCAGATGTTTTCATTGAAAACATCTTACAATTGCTGACAATTTCTTTATTGTCCGAAATGTCAATGAATTGGTTAAAGAGAGATAAAAAAAGAGCTGACTATCAAATTTTCAGAATTTGGAAAGAAATCTACAAACCGTGTGAACGCCCAATTTTTCACTGTCAGCTAATTGTTAGCTATTGTCAGACCATTGACTGTTGTGACAATATTGTAAGATTTATCAATCGCCTGTACTTAGCTTAAATTAAACAAAAATGTTAGGATTTAGAAATGAGAATAATTGAAAAATATATAAATAAATTGAAAATTGAGTTTTTTTTTAATTTCTAGGTTGACCATTATCGTTTCTCTATTGCATGGACACGAATCTTTCCAAATGGTCATGTTCTGACAACAAATCAAAAAGGGGTCGATTATTACAACAGCGTGATCAATAAGCTTTTGGCGAATGGCATTGAACCAATGGTCACAATGTACCATTGGGATCTTCCTGTCGATATACAAAAATTCGGTGGATTCACTAATTCCCTTATAGTTCAACAATTCCTAGATTATGCGGGAGAATTATTTAGATTATTTGGCGATAGGGTGAGATTCAAATAAATTGGCTCTTGGTGTCTGATGTTGATTTATTCGTTTTTGTCCCTTTTTAAGGTTAAAACATGGATAACATTCAATGAACCAATACAGATTTGCAAAAACGGTTATGGCTCTGCAATAACACCACCTATGGTTAAAGCTCCTGGAGTCGGTGATTATATGTGCTTTACTAATTTGCTTAAAGCACATGGAGCAACTTATCGTCTTTATCGATCGAAATTTTTTGAAAAACAACGCGGAAAAGTAGGAATATCTTTAGATGTTGGATATTCTTTTTCAGAATTAAATAATACATCTGATGTTGTTTTCGGAATGCAATATAAAGTAAGCTTTTTAAAACTTACAAATTTATTTAATAATCAATAAATTTTTTTTAAATCTTTTAGTTAGGATTGCTGGCACATCCTATTTATAGCAACTCTGGTGACTTTCCCCCAATTGTGCTTCATAAAATTGGAAAAAATAGTCAGGAAGAAGGAAGAAAAATATCTCGCCTTCCAAGTCTTGGTGATTATTGGAAAGCCGTTATTCGAGGCTCAGCTGACTTTTTGGGTGTTAATTACTACACCTCAAGAGTAATAAGGCGTTCTACTGAACCAGTGGGTGAAAAGCCTTCAATGGAGAGGGATTATGGTTTTGAAGATATTCATGATCCAAGTTGGCCAAGGGCAAAATCGAATTGGTTGTATTGTGTTCCTCAAGGATTGGAAGGTCTTTTGAAGTAAGTTCGAATAATATAAATGTATATTAATTTTGATACAGTATTAAATTTGGCTTTCTATAAAGGCATATTCGTGATGAATATAATAATGTTGAAGTTAAAATCACTGAGAACGGTTGGTCGGATGAGGGAGAACTAGAGGATGATAGCCGTGTTCGTTATATCAAGGTTAATTCAAAACGACAAGTTACATGATAATATTCCGATATTCGAGAATGTTTTTTATTTGAGTTTTATACCTAACAACATAATTTATTTTTTAGAGTCACGTACAAGCTGTTTTGAATGCTTTAAACGATGGTTGCAATATTACTTCTTATGCGGCCTGGAGTTTGGTTGATAACTTTGAATGGAATCAAGGATATACGTGAGTTGAAATATATTGCAATTTCCTTAATAAAATATTTATTTTTATTTATTTTTTTAAATAGGGAAAAATTTGGATTGTATTCTGTAAATATAAGAAGTTCAAAAAAACAACTCATTCCAAAGAAATCTGCGCTTTATTATAAAAGAATAATTGAAACAGGATCAGTTCCTAATACAGTTTAATTATATTTTTATATTTATTAATTTAAAAACATAAAACCAAAGAAATCATTAAATTTATAAAACATATAGGTTAATTGAAGTACATATGTAAATTCATAAACTATCACTTTATCTTACTGTATTAGTATTTTCCAAAAGATGGAAATCTATTCCGTTTTATTTCCACAACACTGATAAACAAAACACAGCTGTTTTAACAAAATCAATAAAAGAATTTTGCTATACGCTGATTGGATTCTTTTTAATTTCTATTAATAAAAATGTATTATTGTAATTATTTTAACAGTTAAATATTTTGAAACAAAAAAATAAATGTTTATTGATTTATTGAAAGAATTTTTTCATTTACTCACGTGTTTTTATTGAGAAGTACATATATATGTATATCTATTAGGGTGGTTCTGTTTGAATTTCTTTTTTGACCCTCCACCCCCTACTAAAAGTGATCAAAAAATTTTAAATTTGGCATATAGTCCAGTCAATGAAGCCAAAAAAACAGCCAAATTCGGAAATAATCACCCGGAAGGTGGATTTTGGTACATAGCTTCCTAATTAATAGTGTTCTTAAGAAACTGTCAAAAGTCCCCATCGATACAGGGGGTTGAAGGCCCCCCAAAATGGTTTTCCAGGAATAACTCCTAAATGGTAAGTTGTACAAAAAAAGTGTCAATAACTAATTTGTACCTTGAAATATTTCCTACAAAAAAGATTAATATACTTTTGTTCATACAAATAACGGTTTTTGAAATAAACCAATCAGTAGAGTTAAGGGTTTTACTTTTCTATGTAGCTGGACGACTTAATTCCAAAATTGAACATTTTGTGATAAAAGCTTCAATTTTTTAAATTCCAGACAATGATCGCTATTTTTTTTTTTTTTGTTTCATAAAAAGTTGTTTCATTCGATGACTCGGATAATTTGAAGTTTTCATGCAAACTATTGATACCAAAATCATAATTAGCGCCGCACCGGTAATACGGCTTTTTTTGGGACTTAAGTTAAGTCCCGAAAATTATTTGGACTTAGCTAAGTCGGTATGGACTTAAGTTATTGTTGTATTTACATGTAAAGCTCTTAGTTCCAATGTCGTTTTTTTTTCGACAAATCCATATGAAAAAACAAAGTTTTTCAGTGCGGTACCATTCAAGTTTTGGAGTTAATCTTATAGAAAAGTAAAACTCTTTTAACTCTACCGATTGGTTTATTTCGAAAACGGTAAATTGTATAAAGGAAAATATGGTAATATAATTTGTAGGAAATTTTCTAAGCTACAAATTAGTCCTTTACATTTTTTTCTGTACAACTAATTATTTGTGAGATATTCCTGAAAACCATTGAACGAATAGAGATATTGACTTCAAATAAATTTTATTTTACAGATAATAATGATACATAAAGTGCAGAAAGGGAACAAGAATTGCCAACGACTTCGGCTCAGTTTTATTCTACACATAATGGCGTCATGAAGAATTGGAAAGAAATAAAAAAAAATCATTACAAAGGTTTTTTTTTTTAATCAAAATATTTGTAGAAAATCGTTTTTCGGCTCCAATATCTTGAGAACAAACAATGATATTGACTTCAGTCTAATTTTATTCTTTATAAGAGCCATATTTGAATACTGGTATATGATTTAAAAAAAATTCAATTGACAGTTTTTTTTTTAAACAACTACAAGAAAATATGTACTAAATTTTCTTGAAAAATGTCTCGAATAACTCGACAATGAAAACTGATTTCGACGCCAAGCTAATTCTGTACTAAACACATATGACGTTGCTAACAAGTGATGAAGTTTGTAAAAAGATTCAATTGACATTTTTTTTAAATCAAAAAATATGCAAAAATTTTTTTTTTTTTTTCATTGAAAACATCTTACAATTGCTGACAATTTCTTCACTGTCCGAAATGTCAATGAGTTGGTTAAAGAGAAATAAAAAAAGAGGTGAAAATCAAATTGTCAGACTTTGGGCAGGAATCTACCAACCGTGTGAACGGACGATTTTTAATTGTAAGAAATATGTTGTTAGTTAATCTGACAATATATTTTAAGATCCGACAATCGTCTGTACTTAGCTTTAGGCCCCAGGAAATAAGGCCCCAAAGAAAAAAATTAGGTTTCAAAAAGTATACAATAACAACGAAAATTCTCAAATTTTGGGGTATTATTAAATTTTTTTTTTTTTGGGCCTTATTTCATTTTTTTTTGTTGTGGACTTATTTCATAATTAATGAAGCCCCAATGTTATAGGACCTCAATATTAATTTTGAGGTTCAATTTAATTTTATTTTGAAAACAAAATGTCGCTGCCTAATTTCATTTTGCTTGCACACCATTGTCTTTTTCAAAAAGTTGAGGACTCAGAGCTGGTAAATTACCGCCTATTGTGAACCCAGCAATCATTTTTCATTGTAAGGATCGTGTTAAAAACCATCAACAAGTAAGGCCGTGTCCGAATTGCGTTAAAAATTTCTACCACTGGTTTAATTTTGACGTTTGGTTAAAATGGGATAATTTTTGTATTTTTGCTGTCCGAACTAGATTAGAATAGGATGGGTTAAATGGGATTTTTAGTTAAAATTCCCGCAAGATTAAAGAAATTTCCCTAACCACAAATGTGTTTTATTATTTCAGAAGATAAATATTTTATACAAAATCCAGCTTGAAATGTATCAAAATAAAAATTCGACGCGAATAAGGTACAAATTTCTTAATTTGATTTATTTTTAAAGGTTTTGCATCGATTATATCCCAAACATCACGGAAAAAATCCTATTGTGCTTGGTTATGCAGTCTGCGAACACTAGTTTATAGCTGTCAACAAACTAAAAACAAAAAACAAACAAAACAACCAATCGGCATTAATTTTGCAAGATAAATAACAATTTGAGGAAGTATATTAATTCTTTTATATTTTTTAAAATATCAGCGTATTATTACGAGGACAGCAACGACTACGTGAGGTATGTGTACATGCACATGAAAATTCAAAATTCATAACATTGATTATTTCCATTGTCCATTGTTGCACTTTTAAAAATAATTTCAAATTCAATTTTCTCTCTTTCTTGAGAAACGTCAAAATTTAACCACTATGTGCCAAATTTTAACCTGCTCTGGAGTTGGGTAATTTGTAACCCATTTTATTCAGAAGTGTCAAAATTTAACCAAACGTCAAGTTTTAACCAACATTTTAACGCAATTTGGACACGGCCTAACAGGACAGCTATTCTGTTACTCGTTGATGGTTTTCAAGACGAATTTACATGTTGCATTCAGCACCTTTTTTTTTAATACTGTACAAGGCAACAGAATAGGTTTTGAGTAACAGACTATATAGCTGAACAAAATCGCGGGATTTTTGTCAGCTATATTGTTGCCTTGTAAGCATTCAAATATTTGTGCTGAATGTAACATGAAAATTTAAAGTGACTAAGTTTCTGAGGCAGTACAATTGTCCTTGCTGTGTAGACATATTGTACAAGTTGCAATGCAAGTATTTATATGCCTGTGTGAGGTATTATTTAATTTTCTAAAATAAATTTTAGTTAAAAAAAAAAACAAAGTGGGGTACAATTTCATTTTTGAAAAAAAATATAAGTATTTTCAAAACAAGGGTCTTATTTCATTTATTTTTGGGGCTTTCTTTCATTTCTTGGGGGCATGCCGCATGGGGCATAATTTCATTGTAAAAAATTCCTCCAATTAATTCATTTCAACTTTTGAGGTTTTATTTCGCGGAGGCGATATTTTGTTATATGCAGTTTTGCATTTATATTCTTTCATTATATAAAATCTTTCAAATTTCTAAGCCACTTGTGACTCGAACCTTGAACAAGAGCAAGTTCGTGCGATCCAGTCGGGCATATTTTTATAAAAAACAAAAATATATATTAATACAAGAAATTATAATAAATATTTAAATTGCTATTTCATATCGGAATTCGGAGGTACTCGATAGATATGGACATGATTTCAATTCAATTAATTCAATCAAATTAATGACATTAATTATTTAAATTTTTATGGTTTATCATTCCAATGTTTGAGGTTGAATTATTCAATTAATTTCTATTTTTATAATTACCTTCAGAATTGAATTTGATTATAGATAATATATTTGATCATATGTATATAGATACTTAACTGCAGTTCAAATAGGTATTTTATAAAATGATCAAAGTAGATTAGATACGTGAGGTTTATATAGAGACTTAAAATTGGCCTAGCGGAACTGATTAACGTGTTATGGTAGGTTGTTGATGCGATTTTTTCGGCTTCTAAATATATTAACCGCACAATTTGTTTGTATAAAGCATTGAAGGAAAAATGAAAGAAACAATATAAACAAATAAAATAAAATTCAAATATGACTATTCCGCACACAATAAATGGTCGGGGCAATTAATTCGGTACAAAAAAAGAATGAAGACTACACTAAATCAGTGATGTCAGACTTTGGGTTCAGATTTTCTCACAGAGATACCCAAAAATTCCATTTTCCACGCCTTTTGTTCTTAAATATCCTATAATTCATCCCAATACGCACAAACAAAATTTTCTTTTCGCATTAGCAGCGTTCTAGCCTTAAGTAGGCAAATTCAAAAATGAAAATAACCGCATTCAGATATGTTGTTTTTTCTAGGCATGGAAATGTTTTATTTGATCATAGTTGAATACAATTTTTTTCTTAATAAAATGAGCAATTAAGGAAACAATTTGATCATAAATTCCATTTATTTTATTATGAGGTCCGAAAAAAACCCTTCCCTTTTAGCTTATTTTAGATTTTTTTTTAGTGAAATTCCCACTAAAAGGAACATATCCCACGATCTGGGATCTCTGCTCTTAAGAATTAATAATAAGTAGATGAAGAAAATTACTTCTGTTTAGGTTGAGCGACTGAATGAAATTCAATACTTAAGTTCGAGTGACCTCAACTCCAAAAGATTGCGTTTCGCCTAGATACGACAGTTAGGCTCATCAGTTAGATGCTGTCGTACCCTTCTAAGACGCAAATTATGGTCGATGTTTACCGACTCTTATAAAAATCACAGCATGGACATACTGTGAATTTTATATTTCTAAGGGAATTTGATTTCTGACACTTAGAAAATTGTTGTTGTAGCCCGCAACAAGATTTATGGTTTCACATCTGCAGTTTACTATGCATAATACTAAAATTCCATACAAACAAACCTTTCGAAACATTCAGCGCTCAATCAAATGTATAAGAAAAACCGCAGCTGTCAAAATAAATACTTTATTTTGAAATCAATTTGGTCGCGGTAAGTAATATTATTTATACAGTTTCCTTACAAAATAAGAATTATTGCCTTTTTTTTCAAAAAAGCCTTTAATGACCTTTAGTCCTACAAAAATTTGGCGTTTCGTCCCGGCGATCGCACTTGGACTCATCAGTTGACTAGATGAGGGCCTTGTCAATACACAATTACTTAAGCCTAGTACGCTGCTGATGCGAAACGAAAAATCCCATACAAAAATGACCTAACGAAATCATAAACGGAAAATTTCGTTCTGCTTTTCGTTTTGCAGTACGCTGTTCGAAGAGCGAAATTCATAATTGTAGCAGATTATTTGGAGAAGTCTCCGCTCCTTTTTCGCACTGAATTAATTATACAGACTATTTATTGTGTGCGGAAAAATGACATTTGAGTTTTATTTGTGTTTTTTTTTTTGTTTATCATTTTTTACATCATGGGTTTCTCTGATTTTTGCGTTTGTTTGATTTTGTTTTTGGAATTAGTGAAACTCTCCAAAGATATTTTCCGTTGTGTTTTCGCAAGCGTTTCGTTGTTTCGGAGATCACAGAAAAATTTCGTTTCGCATCAGCAGCGTACTAGGCTTTATTTGTTAAATTCAGTTCATCATACATAGATTTATAGAAAAACTATTTTTTTTTTGTTTTCAATAATAGAATAGGAAAATAAAAATAAAAAAAGAAAATTGTGCGGGAGCCAGAATGAAGAATACCTAGTACCTACCTCCTCAAACTGAGGACCCTCAAGGAGCCGGATTTGCGGGGCAGCAGAAAAAATGGTCACATATTCGAAGAATTATCTTCCGAATTTGAGAGGCGGCTGGTCCAATATACTCCAGGGGCGATCAAAATAAAAATCCACAACCCCATAACCTCACAAATATATATAGGTAGGTAAGTAGATACATAAAAGGCGTGTTTTATTGGAGAAACTATCCGTTGTATAGTTTGATTTTACAATACAAGATCGCCAGTAGTATTACGACCGATAAATGCTAAAGAGTTTCGAATTGAATTTTAAGTTTTGTTTTAGATGTTCGTACGAATTAAATTGAATTGATATCTCGATAGATGTGTTCATGGAATATAGTTATAATTGTTCAATACTACCAAATATGAAATATAAAAACCAGGCTACTGCCGATGTGTTTTTTTTGGGAATTTCGAACTTTATTATTTACAGTTTCCCAAAAAAACACGCATAACATAGTCTACATATTATGCATTTCCCTATTTATTATTTAACATTATTTTCTTATTATTCTTTTATAGGAATGAAAAAGAAGACCATCGGCCCTCGGAATGGCCGTTGTTTGAGAAAATTCATTCAATTCTTGTTGTGGACGACAGCCGCCCCTCAGGTACAGTATTAATAAATTAAAAACCAACACATGTAGTATTACTATGTATGTATATAATATGTACATATCTATTTTAAATTTCAGAGGACATTTCAATAGATTTCCGGTTTCTAGTGACTCCAGCAGATAATCTTCATCCCAATACGAAGATGTAGATAATCCGTCCATGGCATTCTCATCTGTACCTCTTCACGCGCTACTTCTTCGAGGCCCCGGGCTACAAAAAAAGGAAAATTTCTGATGAAAAATTAAAAAAAATTGATGAACAAATAGAGGAGTTCATTAAAGATTCTAGAGAAAAAGGCGACAAACCTTTAGAACTGGAGCAGCAAATAGTTTTTATTTTAAAAGAATTTGTCCAAGAGACAAGAAACTTTATAGACTAAGACCCAACAGCTATTTTTGGGTGTGAGTGACAACAAAAATTAACAGGTATTTTTACATAGATCTTTAATTTTCATATTCAAATATGAAAGTCTTGCATGCTGTAGTTGGGGCTTTTGTCAGTAAAGTGCATTATTTTAGTGCATCTGGTAGAAAAGCGGCCCCATGGAAAAGGTCTTGGATTAATATATTATGTTAGGGGCCAGTTATAGCTTTCATTGAAAATCATCATTGAAAATTTTAATTGTTAATTTTGAGGCACTTAAAAAGTGAAATCAGTAATTATTTTAATGCAAATAAAAAGCTGATAGCTCAATTATTATTTCTAGTTAAAAAAATATTTCATTTTGGCCCAGCCTATCGCAGGAAATGAATTTCTTTATTTCAATGATTGAACTACCTTATCATTGATCATTGAAATCTTAGAAATCGTTTTATGTGAAAGGTAGGGCCAAAATTAAATATTTGTTTGACTAGAAATAATAATCGAGTCCTCAGCTTTTTATTGGCATCAAAATGATCACTGATACCGCTTTTTAGGGCCTCAAAAATTAAAATTAAAATTTTCAATGATGAGTTTCAATGAAAGCTATAACTGAACCCTTATCAGAGGGGAAGCTTCTATCAGTGCGAACACATTTCTAAATTCGCTACCACATTTTATTTAGAGACCGGTTTCATATTCATCTTTGGCTTTGTCTTGGATGCAGAAGACCCTACACAAGATGTCTTGGACCCCCATTTTCATGTCTAGAGCGCTTAGATCTTTTATTAAATGTAACGATTTGGTTGCTATACTTTTTATCTGGGCTTTAAAAGAAAAACGCATTTTTAATGCACCATTACCGACAAACGCCCCAATCACGAAATGCAAGACTTTCATATATGCTTATGAAAAGTAAAGACCTATCCAAAAATACCAGTGAATTTTTGCTATCATTCACTCCCAAAATTTGCTGTGGGCTCTCAGTCTATTAATGAAAAATTCTTCAAAATGTTTAATTCAAAATAAAATTTTAAAGAAAGTGTTGTGAAAATGAGACATTTGTTGAGTGTTTTTTTTTTTGCAGAAGAAGACATTTCGACAGAGCTTAGTTGAAGTTCTTTTCTTCTTCAGAAGCTGTGGTACTAAAAGGAAAGGATTTCATTAAAAATTCAGAAAACCTAAAAGTGAAATTTCCGATTAAGACTTCAGGAACATCGCATATTTTTTTCGACATTTCTTTCAAAATTGGTTGCCGATCTGCGAATCATTCCAACGGCCGGGACTTCCTACGTTTATATAAATAAATCTATTACATATGTTCATATAATAGAATTGCTTTTTTTTTAAAGAAACATTTCCGATTTGAATTTCGATTATTACCGAAAATCAACCACAGCTAGTGGGACAGAAGAATACCATCTCTTATAATTATAATAATCAACAACATCCTTAGCAGGGGGTTGGATCTCAAAATGGCAACCATCTTCATTGAAATTGAAAAACATTATTTAAAATAACTTTTAAGAACATGAATTAACTATAAACATACCAATAGCTCCATCACACTGAGGGAAACAAAGTTTTTCGAAACCATTCACATTTCCTTAATAATCTCTTCAGTAAGTATTTTGTTTTTTAGAACACGCCAAACTGTGGATATCTATGGCTACCCCGAAGATCAGGGGATGATCCCAGTGTATATATTGCTACGGCTATTCTTTATCTTGATGGTATACACTTCCCAAAGTGTGTATCTTGCATTTGTTTAACTGTTGTTTAAAATACTCATACATAATTGTTTGCCAACATTTCACGTTCTCAAAAATTGCTCGTACGTATCGGCATAAAATATTTAGGTATGTATGTATATAGCTCCCTTTTATAATTGAATTGTTATTACAAGCTAACACGCAGAACAATAATTATTAAACGAGAGCGCTTTTCGGTTGGTTAAAAAAAATCAATTAAAAATTCTTCGTGAATCTTTGTCCACATATTCCTTTGTCGATTACGATTGTCAATTAAAACTTTTCTTTTATTTGGAAATTCCAGGATTTTCAAAAGAAAATGCAGTTTTTTGTATGATAAAGGCTTGGGATAATGAAAAGAAATTTAACAAAATCTTTATATTTTGCAGTATAGTTTAGTTTGTAGCCTGTAGGTCCGAGATAAGGCCAGACATAGAAACATACAATCATGAAGACGTCACAATTTTTCGGTACTTTATCATGTAAGGTTTGATTCAAATCAAATCTTAACTTTGATCTTTTTATATTCAAAAGTTTGTTTATAGTATCTTTATTGAACGTAATTCAAAATAGTAATTACCTGTAATTATAACAAACAAATAAATTTCAATTCTTTTAGAGTCAAAAACCTACTTTTAAAATTGAAACAAACACCATAAAATATACGTACATATGTGTAATTAAGTATTAAATTCGATATTTATATAATCTTATTATTAATTCTTTTCAAGTACAGTTGTTTACCATTAAATGAATTTATAAGTAGTCATGAGTTTTATAACAAGTTGTTATTTCGTTGGTGGTCATGCATAATATATTTATTATTGGTATATGAGTATTTATATCTTTATGGAAATTTCGGTTGATCTACCTTTATATTATTTTAAAATAATAAACTAATCTTTCGATTAAAACAAATTTCAAATCGTTTTTAGGGTGATTCAAAATAAAAAATGTTGCAAATGTTGAGTTGTTGAGACATCTGTTAAAATTCAAACTATATTAGATTTTCTTAAAACGACTCTTAGATTTCATTTTAAACGACGTAACTCAAATTCTTATCTATATATTATAATCATTTTGGGCTTTCCTATTGACACCTAACTAAACAACGATTTTGTCACGTTACAAAAACGACCCCTCCACTGTTTTTTGATAGCTTCTAAAAAAACATTAAAAAAAAAACGAGCTCATTAGAAAATAAGAGAGAAAGAGAAGCAACTTGATGTAACATCAATGCAGGCAAAAGAAATGAAACCAGACTTAATTTTGCTTTATGACGTGTTTTTGTTTTCATAAATAGCCATTGTTTATACATACTTTAATTAAAACAAAAAACTGAAAACTCTAAATACATGCAAACATATTATGTACATAAAATTTTATAATAAATACAAAAAAACAATTGTTCTCAGATGTCAAAACATATTTAAAATGGCTTTAAATAACTTTTAAACACGGTTGATGGCTATTAAGTTAAGAGTCATTTAAGTAACATTGCTTAAATGTGAAAATTAATTATAGATATACGTGATTTCGCACTAAAGAGACATTTTGAAATTTATTTAATTTATTAATGAAACTTAATTTTAATGTTAAAAGTTCAAATTCTAACATCAGACATCTTTTTTAACTTATAACCTATTTTTTTTTTTTTTAACTTTATCTATAAACTTGGAAAGGTTTTTTTTTTTTTGAAACACCCCAATGTTTATTTCTCATTTGAATTTTTTGGTATAAATTCGACTAAATTTCGTATTAATTTTCAAAATATAACAAAATGTGGTCATTAATTGTATTCTTAGCTATTGGCCTGTTTGGGTCTGAGTGTTTAGTCGAAGCTAACAACTGTACAATTCTTGCAAAAGGAAATTCGAAATTTCCAAAAGATTTTAGTTTTGGTGTTGCAACGTCGGCTTATCAGATAGAAGGTGGTTGGAATGCAGATGGCAAAGGGGTATCAATTTGGGATGAATACACACACAATCATCCTTATAGAATCAAAGATGGATCAAATGGTGACACAGCAGTGGAATCATATCATAATTTCGATTTGGATTTGAAAGCATTGAAGGAATTGAAGGTGAGTCTAAATTAATTTTAAAGATTATTTTGTGAATTTTTGTCTTATAAATAATTCTACTTTATCTTTGATACCAAGTAAATTCAAAGAATAGTTTTGATAAAAGGCTAATTTAATATGCAAAGAATGCAAAAAAATACAAAGAATGCAAATGAATGCAAAGAATGCAAATAGCGCAAAAAATGCAAAAGAATGCAAAGAATGCGCATGAATTCCCAAAACATTGCATTCATTTCATTGCTGTAAAATGAATGGGAATAAAAATGATTGCAATCTTTTTGATTCAAGTGAATGGTAATTGCATAATTTGAAGTCAATGAATACAATCATGCATGCCTGCTATAGGTATAACAAAATGTAAACAAATCGTTTTTCTTCCTTTAAGCTCTAGCTTGATATAAAGATGGACGCAGAGATGCACATCCAGAACAACCGAACAATTTTTTCAACACGGAATAGTCATAGATTATTATACATAGCTATGTATACAATTCAAAATTTCTGTGTAACTAAGGCAAAAGACGATATGTGATAAAAAACCATGTCTATGCGTAGATTTAAGAATTATTCTTAAAATGTATTCCCAACATTTTAATGAATTTGTCTCTTGAATATGAAATTTGGCAATGAAAACATCGTTTTACAGAATTCTTGTTTTCTTTGGTCTCCTCCTTTTTCAATCCTTTTAAACTCCCACCCAAGCAGTCCAATTTTTATTTTTTTAAGATTAATAGAAACACATTTTTTTTTCTTTATTTCAAGGTTAACCATTATCGTTTCTCTATTGCATGGACACGAATCTTTCCAAATGGTCATGTTCTGACAACAAATCAAAAAGGGGTCGATTATTACAACAGCGTTATCAATAAGCTTCTGGCAAATGGCATTGAA
Organism: Epistrophe grossulariae; assembly: GCA_929447395.1. NCBI lineage: Eukaryota > Metazoa > Arthropoda > Insecta > Diptera > Syrphidae > Epistrophe > Epistrophe grossulariae. The sequence goes on from OV839568.1 coordinate 46,215,286, forward strand.
CCAATGGTCACAATGTACCATTGGGATCTTCCTGTCGATGTACAAAAATTCGGTGGATTCACTAATGCCTTGATAATTCAACAATTCCTAGATTATGCGGAAGAATTATTTAAATTATTTGGTGATAGGGTAAGATTTTGTTGTTCTTGGTGTCTGATGTTGATTTATTTGTTTTTTTTCCCTTTTTAAGGTTAAAACATGGATAACATTCAATGAACCATATATGGTTTGCAAACCCGGTTATGGCACAGCATCATCAGCACCCATGGTAAATGCTTCAGGAGTTGGTGATTATATATGTCTTACTAATTTGCTTAAAGCACATGGAGCAACTTATCGTCTTTATCGATCGAAATTTTTTGAAAAACAACGCGGAAAAGTAGGAATAACTTTGGATAGTGCATTTTTATTTTCAAAATCGAATAATACCGCTGAAATTGATCACGCAATGCAATATAAAGTAAGTTTTTGAAAACTAAAAAATCTTGAGTCATCAATTAAAATATAAAATACTTTTAGTTGGGAATTCTAGCACATCCTATTTATAGCAACTCTGGTGACTTTCCTCCAATTGTGCTTCAGGATATTGAAAACAACAGTAAGAAAGAAGGAAGAAAAATATCTCGTCTTCCAAGTCTTGGTGAATATTGGAATGATATGATTCGTGGCTCAGCTGACTTTTTGGGTATCAATTACTACACCTCAAGATTTATAAAGCGTTCCGCAGAGCCATTGGGTGAAAACCCTTCAATAGATAGAGACTACGGTTTTGAGGATATTCATGATCCAAGTTGGCCAAAAGCAAAATCGAATTGGTTGTATTGTATTCCTCAAGGATTAGAAGGTCTTTTGAAGTAAGTTTGAATAATATAACCTTGAAACGATACTATACGTTATTAAATTTGCTTTTCCTAAAAGGTATATTCGTGATGAATATAACAATGTTGAAGTTAAAATAACTGAGAATGGTTGGTCGGATGAGGGTGAACTAGAGGATGATGATCGTGTTAGTTATTTGAAGGTAAACAATTTGACATGATAATATTTCTCTATTTCAAAATGTTTTGAAATAATTTATTTATATATTAGAGCCACGTTCAAGCTGTTTTGAATGCTATCAACGATGGTTGCAATATTACTTCCTATTCGGCCTGGAGTTTGGTTGATAATTTTGAATGGAATCAAGGATATACGTGAGTAGAAATTATTAAATATTTATGAAAATATAAATTTTTATCGATACTTTTATTTGACAGAGAAAAATTCGGATTGTATTATGTGAATATGAAAAGTTTGAAGAAACAACGTATACCCAAGAAGTCTGCGCTTTATTATAAGAAAATTATTGAAACACGATCAGTTCCTAACAAAGTTTAAATATAATTTATGACTTTTGAGAGATATTATTTTAAGGCTGACAAACATTTAAATTTAATAAAGACATGATTAAACCAGGAATTTTTTGAATTATTGCCTTTTTTATTTTGAATATTTTGATATGCGTTTTAAGCGGAAAACACAAAGTTAATTTTCTGTTAGCGCTGGCTCCGTTACGCTGCTTTACTTTCTTTTGTACTTTGACTGACGTCTGTCATTTTGGTAATCAGCTGTTAAAAAATTTGTTTGTTTTCATTTTAAGTAATTTGAAATCAATAATTTTCCCCTATAGACAAAAAAAAAATTATAAAAATAGCAAAATTCACATTTTTACCCATTTTTACCCGCACAAATATTTATTAATCATTTAAACAATTTTATTCACAAAATAATGACTTGATTTCTGAAAATTCCCGCAAAACAAAAAACCAACTAAAATATCCGTAGCAAAAAAAAAGTAGAAAACATGTCGCTTAAATTTATACGTCATATCAACAAAAAGTAGAAAATATTTCAACTTTTACAACTGCTTTTGCCACGTTACGTATATGTTCCGTTCTTTTTGCGTCAAATTGAAGGTTGAGCGAAAAAGCTATAGACGCTGTTTAGATTGGGAAGATTGAGGCCGGTATCACGGCAGTTCATATAGACAAGACAAGTGTGGGGTGAGGAATCTGGTGAGGCACGAACAAAACATTACAACCGGACTCATGAGTCTACTTTGTTGTTGTTTCAATGTGTGAAATGTTGAAATTGTTGTTGTTTCAATGTATTTTGAGGCGCCTCAAAGTTTCATATGTAAACACGATGGCACTCACCAGTCCGCACTCAATCTTCCCAATCTAAGCAGGGTCATATTGTGATAGGTTGTTAGCGATTCCTATGGTTCAGCTTTCAACGCTAACACAAAAGTAGCTTTGTGTTTTCCGCTTTATATCTCTTAAAACGTTTGATAAAATTTCAGATTCATTTATGATGTGGATAGGAAAAGGGCTTGAGCCCCTTAGCTCCCCCCCCACACGTACGCCACTGGGTAGGTCACTCTTTGTCGGGATCTTCTACTATTTAAATAGAAAAAAGAATGTAAAAACATTGTGATTTTAAGATGTTTATGCTAACTACATCAGTAAGTAAGTACCTAATAATAGTTTACGAACATAGCAGAGATTATGAATTATAAAGATTGGAATTTTTCGTACGTTCCTACTAGTCCAGTCAATGAAGCCAAAAAAACAGCCAAAATTATTTTTTTTTTCAAATTTTATTTTTAAAATTTTGAGTTTAAAAATCAATTGTTCAAAAACTAAGCACAAAAATAACTTCATTCAAAAACATTCATAAAGAATGAGTATTTGGCTTAAAGATAAGTTATAACATAATATTGTAAGTGTTGCCGTTGTGTTTTAATATTCATTTTATATTTTAGAATTATTTGTTTTTAATTTGCCCCACCCACCTAAAGGGGTGGACAAATAGAGTGAACCGATATCTTAAAATCATGTCTATATAATGTACCAACAATACAAAAAAAAATGATGCTTTATCACAAAATGCACAATTTTGGAATTAAGTCACCCATACTACATAGAAAAATAAAACCCTTAACTCTTCTGATTGGTTTATTTCAAAAACCGTTATTTGTATGAACAAAAGTATGTTAATCTCTTTTGTAGCAAATATTTTAGGCTACAAATTAGTATTTGACACTTTTTTTGTACAACTTACCATTTGGGAGTTATTTCATAAAAACCATTTTGGAGGGCCTTCAACACCCTGTAAAATTGTTAGCGGCGCTCATATCGATGGGGACTTTTGACAGTTTCTTAAGAAGAGTCAAATGCTGTATTGACTGGACTATACCTCTAAAACTCATTTGTTTACATTGTTGTTTTTGTTATTTAATGTAAAAATACAAAAATATTTATAAGGTACCTTAATTTTGTGTCTTAACTCTTAAGCATCTCCAATGCAGACTTTTTTTCATCGGATTTGCAGATTTCGTAAATATTTTCATTGTAACACTGATTTCCAGCTCAAAATCTAACAAAAATACAAGGTGGTACAAAAGTTGTTATTTCGTAAAAAAAACAAATTAAACATTTATTCCACGTTCTTTAGGAGTGCATAATCTAGTGATTCACATCACACTGTCTTATTGAGGAATATTTTGTATCTTTTTACTTAATATACGTTTAAGTAGAATTGACATTATTGACTCCATTTGTATAAACTGTGACAACTTTCGCGAAATCTTGTATTTAGCGTTCATAAATGTGTCTTTTATAACTTTGTATTTATTATCTTTATAACTATTTCTTTAAATTTAAATTAAAAAAAAAAATACATGCGAAATACATTTTGCATTTAAATTTATTTACTACCGGCATAAATTGATTTCATTTCACAGCATTTTTGAATGGAATTATATTTGTTTTCATAGTGGTATTTTGTATGGTGATATTCTCGAGCGAATAACCTTTTTATAGAAATGAGCAGATTTCTTTGGATACCTTTCCATCATAGGACTTGTCATATTAACTGCATAAAGTCCCAATTTTATTCTTTGAAAAAAAAAAAAAAACAGTAAAAGTTATTTATTTTTTAACTAAAATTATTTTTGAAACTTACGTATGGCCATTAACCCATTCAAAATTATCAAGCAAACTCCAATGAGTGTAACCATATACATTGCATCCATCGTTCACTGCGTTTAAAACAGCTTGTAAATGACCCTAAAAACATTTTTTTTATATTAGTTATGTTAAATTAATTATAATATCAATATGGACAATTATATAATTTCTTTTCATAGATTAAGCAATTACCTGCAAGTAAAGAGTTCGATCAGTATCTTGAATTTCTCCCTGATCACGCCAGCCGTTTTCTGTGATTATCATTGGAGGATTATTGTACTCCTTTCGCAGCCACCTTTATGAAGTTGATAAAACAAAGTAAGTTTGTTAATTAAAATACCATTTGCAAATGCCTCTTAAACTTACTGTATAACTCCCTCCAGGCCATATGGATCACATTTAGTCATGTCCGCCCCCATTTCATAATTAAGATCTCGTTCAAATGAAGGATTTTTACCCATTGGTTTGGAGGCACGTGTTACATTAGAATACCAGTAGTAATTCAGACCAAGAAAGTCAGCCGAGCCTCTGATAATATCTTTCCATTCATCATCGAGCTTGGGCAGACGTGACATAAATCTTCCTTCTGCACGACTGTTTCTTGCAATATCTTTTACCATTACCTCAGGATATCCACCAGCCTTGCTGAAAATTGGATGTGCGAAATAACCAGTCTGAAATTAAAGTGATGAAATTTTTACATTATGCCATGATTACTGGATTATTTTGATTGTTTTTTGAAACCTACATCAAACTGCAGTGCACGTTCAAGAATATCCGAATCAGAAGAATTCACTACACTGTGAAAATTTGTATCAAGAGCAATTCCCACTTTACCACCTTGTTTGTCGGCGAACTTAGCTTTATAAACACGGTATGTGGCACCATGTGCTTTCAGAATATTATGACCACAGAGATACTCTCCCACTCCAGAATCATTTAGAAGTGGCGGGATAAGGGCGTCAGCATAAGAAAATTTACACAAATTTAAGGGTTCGTTAAAAGTTATCCAGTTTTTGACCTAAAAATTAAATAATAAATTTGCTTCTCAAACGCAACATTTTTTTTGAACTCACCCTGTCACCGAACATTTCAAACAATTCTGTTGCAAAATTAACAAAATGTTCGATTATTAATTCGCTTAAAAAGCCTCCTCTTTTCTGCATTGATAATGGCATATTTGTGTGGTGGATTGTAACCATAGGTTCTATTCCATTTGCAATAAGTTTATCAATAACATCGTTATAATAATCAACTCCAGCTTGATTTTTGTATGTTACTTCGCCATTTGGGAAAATTCTTGACCACGCAATTGAGAACCGATAGTGACCAACCTTGGAAAAAAAAAATGAAAATTTCAATTAATTTTGCCAGTTTTAAAAAATCTCAGGATATGCTTTCTTTGAAAAAAAATAAACTTTATAAAATATAAAAACTTAAAAATTTGCAATTTACATTAAGATCCTTAAGTGCTTCCAAATCCTGGTCAAACCGATGATATGAGTCTACAGCTAAATCTCCATTCGATCCATCTTTTACCATTTCAGGATAATTGTGTGTAAAATCATCCCAAACCGAAACACCTTTTCCATCTTCATTCCAAGCGCCTTCAATCTGATGAGCTGAAGTTGCAACACCAAAACTAAAATTCGCTGGAAAATGCAAACTCCCTTTGGCAGGTATATAGCAGTTATCAAGTGCGACCGAAATACTTGGAAAACTTTAAAAATAGAAAATTATACATATTTAATTAGTGCCCGTTAGGCGTTAAATGTATTTATTTAAAAAACTAACTGACTAACTAATTCTTACGCAAGTATTCCAACAAAAAGAACTAAAGACTTCATTTGTTGACTTTTTCCTAAGTGTTTATTCTTAAAACAATAGGAATTGACTACATCTATAACTCCCAATGAATCTCCCTTTTATAGTAGGTAATCCAAAATAATTCGCAATTTGGAAAAATATCAACTTACAATTACTATCATTTTGAAAAGATAAGATTCTTTGGATGATTTGGCTTTTTTATTGCTCTTTGGGGCAAGTATTGGTTTAGTGTAAAAAAAAACTTGAGTTTGTAATAAAAATTAACACTACTATAGTGGGTTTCGTCATACCGTCCGAGGCGTCGGTCTGGGCGTCTTTGTGTCCGTGAGGTTACCTGTAATTAGAGCTAAGGCCTAAACGGATGAGCCGATTTGGTACTGAGCATATTTATGTACCTATGTGATTCCCTAGAGTAAAAATTCGAAATTTTGTTTTAACTTATCTAAAACGTGTAGCTGGGGCTATACAAAAACGGCTCTTACCAAAGTGATCAAAAAATTCGAATTACAGAAATAGGATTTTGACGTTTCTAGAGAAAATTGATTTATTTTTTAGTTATTCACGTACATACATATACATATATATAACTTTTAAATTGCTATATCCATTTTACTATAATTTTGTAGTCAAGTGCTTCTGTAATATTTAAATAATTATGTTAATTGTATTTCGAAAAAAATCAAACTAAAATTCTTATATCTACTTTTGGCTTTTTTACGATTTTCTTTAATGTAGCTAGATTATAAATTTATTAACCGCAAGAACAAGTTCGTGCGATCTACATAGTCGTGGATATTTTTTTTATAACAGTAAGTATCTTCTACCTATTATTTTTGATTGGAGTGACAAAATTCAACAGAAAAATAAACAAACACTTTTTTGAAGGAGTGATTTGCTTAATCACAATATATCTACAAAGTTTTTCGCATCATCATTAAACGATAGAAAGTAAATTGAATGTGCTATCACCAAATTAATAGTTCGGGAGTTATTGCTATATTTATTTGTAGGTATGACGTATTGGGATGCCCCTATTTAGGAGTTTTTTTTTTTTATTCTTGTGAATACTGGTGACAGAAATGAATGAATTAATTCTTAAGGTTTTAACGCCATGCTGTTTGCCAAAACGGGTTGCTCAAAGAAGACTTCTACTCGGAATAATTTCATTGAACCAATTACACATTCTACCCATTGCGGGCGTTGTTCGTTGAAATGTCACACCTGCGAGGTCTGGGGATCCACGAGTATTCCTTTTATGAAGGAGAGATCCTCCAAGAATATCGTTCATCAGTTTTCATAATAAAGTGACGCCCATCTTGGGCATTCGGAATAGGTACAGTGAAACCCGCTTAAGAGAAACTGCGAAATATCACAGTCTTTCTTTCACTTAAGCGGGTTTTTCACTTACACGAACCCCGCTTAAAGCCTAGTATACCTACAGTTCTTCCTCGAAAAAAAAATACATGTACTTCTTATGGGAGTGATTTTATCGCAAAAAAAAATTTTTGACGTTTAGAATTTTACTATCGAACTGTGAACCAAACCTGTTGAAAAAAATTTATATTCACCACGGAAACTTTTTCGCGCAAAACAATGTTGGTGACATTGTTTTGTGGAAAAAAAGAGGACAACGAATACAAATTTTTTTTCTTCAAAAAAAAAAAAATTCTTACCACTTATTTTTTTTTCTGTTCAAAAGAACTGTATACTCGGCTTAAGTGAAAAAAATTTCACTTAAGCGGAGTCCGGATAAGTGAAAAAAAATTACACTTAAGCGGATTTAAGAATTCCATTAAGGGTTCTATTAGAAATAGGTGAAAAATAAAAAAAAAGTAAAAGCGTTCAGCAAATTTTTTGTTCTGTTCTATTATTTTTTTTTTAACTTAAGAGAGTTTCGCTTAAGCGGATTGTTATAAAGTAATTGGTCGACAAATACTCGGGGATGAAAAAAGTGTTTCAGATAAGCGGGTTTTTCTCTCTTAAGCGGGTTTCACTGGGTCTCCTTCATTCGTTCCAAAAACCAATACAGGCACATAAATTAATGAAAGTTGTATTTATAATATTATATAAGTCATCAGGACATGATTTTTTAAATACAATACCCGACGAATGATTTTTTAAAAATTTAAATGCCGAGTTTCATTTGGTCTATAAAATTAAATAAATAAAATAAATAAATTGGATGGCACGATAGCTCGTGTAGAAACAACGCCTACCAGGGGTGCCAACCGTATATAATAAATATGCTATATGTATTATAATTTCTGATCTGGTATGAGTTATGATTGAAAACCAAGAAAAATATATGATAAACAAATGAAATAAATAAATAAACTTAAAAAAAATTAATGTCGAATTCCTTTCAACCAAGGAATTGATTGTTTTTTAAAACAGAATCGAATTTTTTTTATGGTTGAAAGGAATACAAATAGAATCAAATTAATTGTTTATGGTTGTGTGTGTGTGGGACAGCAGCAACCCAATGGGAAATTTCTAAAAATTGGTGAATATCTTGCTTCTTCCTTGAGGAAAGGGAGCAGCACCCGCTTCCATTGTGCGGAATACATCGAGGATTTTAACATGGGCATGTCATTGGCGATGAAAATTCCACAACTAAATCACTACTTCCTTGGAAGTTGCTTATTCACCAGTTGGACTCAGGACTCCGGTGAAAAATATAATAAATATTCAGAGAAGAAATACTTAAACAAAAGTATAACTTGCTTATTCATCAGATCATTAATTTTTGATGCAAAATATAATGAAAGTTCTTTTATGAAATCGCTAAATAATTTGGACTTGTTTTTTCACTACCTCAATATTTGCCAATGAAAAATATGATGAATATTCAACAAAAAAGTCACTAATTGCGTGTTACTTAGTTATTGATTAATATTTATTATTTGCGATGAAAATTATGATGTAGTAAATAGGGAATTGGGAGTTGCTTAATCGCTAAATATTTCGTTAATAAATTAGAAAAATACTTTTCCTTAGTTGGTAAGATTGCATATAATTCAATTATGTAAAAGGTCAAATGACGCAAATTATGGTCAATTTTTACCGACCCTTATAAAAACCAAAACATGAACATACTGTGAATTTTATTTTTCTAAGTGAATTTTTTAAATTCATACACTTTTAATGCTCAGTTCATGATAAATGTCTGATGAAAGGATACATTACTTTTCGTCACAGAAATCCTCATATTGATCACGCCAGGGAAAGGAAAGGGTAGTTTTTATTCTTTTCTTGCTCAGGGAAAAAACAAGCAAGAAAATAGAGCGTCGTGGGAGAATTATTTTTTCTTCTCTCTCAAAGTATACTTTACAAAGCAGACGAGTGGATCTAGACAACGAACGTTGCATTACTTTTCAACGATTGAATCATCGAATAATTTTACCTACTAAAATAGAATCTTTTAATTCCGCATTAAACTCACTTGAATTTTTTTACCCAGATAAAAGAAGGGAATGTTTCGATATTTTGCGCATGTACAAAGCAGACAATGTGCTCAAAACCATGAACTGGTGAAACTATGCATTACTTTACAGTAACTTAATCAGTGCTTGCTGTGTCTTCGAAGAAGTGGCCTCTGAATTCAATGTTGAATTCAGCTAAATTTTTCAGTGAGGATGAAATTTCCTACTGAGAATATTATTATATTATGAGGAAATCAGTTATTTTTGTAACATTATATATATATTTAAAAAAAAACAACGCACAAATATTTAATATAAAATTCACTGAAAATTCGTTTGCAACCAAAAACACAATTTGTTTTCTTACAATACCTCCACATTCAAATTGACATTTTAGAAATATCAAATCTTGCTGGTGTGTGCAAATCGGTATAAACTCTTTCTTTAATCTTGCTTAATTAGCAAAATTTGTTTTGACAGAAAAAATTAAATTCTTTTAGAAAAAATATCGATACTTCGGTCGAAAGGTATTCGACATAAATTTGAAGGAAACGAACGAAGAGTGAAATTCGATGCAAAAGCTTAAGCTATTTTTAAGCTTGAACCCTCGTTTAATTCACAAGTCAGTAATGGACTCGTGAATTGAAAAATATTGATTCAAAATAGCTTGAAACGACCTTTAGTCTACAGAAATTGTCCCGTAGGGTGAACTCATTTGATGTATTTCAGTAGTATATAGAATTTGTATTAATTCGTATGAAAAATATTCAATGCACAATTTTTTTAGGAAAACATTTTTTTTTACAAGCTCTTTAAGATTATTGAATTATTAGAAGCTCTTTTATATAAAATTCCATTTAAATCGGTTTCATAGATAATGAGATAGTCAAAAATCAAAAAAATGGTTCTATTAAAGCTACATGTTAATTATTGTTAAAATTAGTTATTATTTTCATTTTCATTCATTTTGTGTAGGTAAAAGAATATTTGTTGTTAATAATACTGTAGATTATGTTTAAAACCTTCTTGTTGTAGTCAAAAAATCGTTCTCGAAATATCTATCGATTTTTAAAAAAAAAAAATTTGAAACTTTTCGAAAATGTTGGTACACAATGATTACTGAATCTTTCTGAGAATTTGTCCATAAAAAAAATTATCCAAATTAGTCGAACAGTTTTTGAGAAAATCGGAAATCAGAAAAATGGTTCTATGGGAGTTGTCATTGATAAAAACGTCTCGGGGAAACATGTATTTCTAATGACAACAGTGTTGTATGCTCACCTCTTTTTTTCTTATGTTTGTTTATGTTTCATGTAGAAAATGTATAGAATGTTTCTACATTTTAATGAAGTGTTGTTAGGCGTGTTTTTTTAGCAAGCCCGGGGGGAATTGGTTGAAAAAAACGACAGCGGGGATTAGCGACGCCATGACAGTAAAAATCATGGAGTTTTCATACAAACTATTGATAACATGTATGTAATTCATGCCGGTAACACAGTTTTTCTGTGCGCTTAAGTTAAGCCCCGAGAATTCTCTGGGATTAGTTGTTGTTGCATTTAGCATGTTAATTGTTTAGCACCGACGTCGTTTTTTCATCCAATTCCCCCCGGGCTTGCAAAAAAACACGGCTGTTGTCGCGGCAAAGATAACATAGATAGAAATTATTATTTTTGTTAATAAAATTGGTTTATTAATCTGATAAGTTCTCTATTCGTGTGCCAGCAAATATACGTGCTAAGAACTGGATGGCAGGGATGGAAAATTCGGTACAATTGTATTGAATTCGATACAATTGAGTTTGGTCAAGTACAAAAGTACAATTTGCCTTATTTCAGTACAATTTTATAAAACTGTTTTCTTTAAATATGCAAATTTTCTAAATCTTTAATTATGTCGAACAAGAGAATCGAATTTTTTTCTACAAAGAATCGAATTTTTTCTATCGTTGAAAGGAATGCGAAAAGAATCGAAATTTTTTCTGTGTTTGTGTGTGTGACAATTGACAGCAGCAATTTTGAAGTAAAACGTCAAAAAAATATTCAATTTGGAAATTATGAGGAAGTTGTTTAAAAATCAACTTACCAGTGTTGAAATTTCACTTATCACTTAATAAACTTAATTAAACAAAATAACTTTAAAAAACTTTAAAAACAACAAAATATCAAGGCGAGTGCTTTGACTGGTAGGTATTTTGCGACAAGAATTTACCGCAATAGACGATGAATTGCAAGACTGCAAGAAAAATTAATATTTTAATATTTTTTACAAAATCGGTTGGCCTATTTGTATACATCGCGACTTGAGACTTCCTATAAAATGGAGTTCTCTTCCAAAACAATATTCTTTGTCCATGAACAGCAGAATCACTCACGTTGATTGAATTTCGAGAAAATTATTTCCACTATCTATTTATTGCATTTTTAAATTTAACTTCACCGAGAAATAAACTGAAGAAAGTAATTATTTACCTTATTTGTCAAACTAAACTTATAATTGTCTGTGATTTATTTGTTATTAATAATTGAAAACCAATGCACGAATATTTAATATAAAATTCACCGAAAATTCCTTGCACAAGCCGTTCTTTCCGTTACCCATTCGTCCGCAAATGTCGAACGAATTTTTTCATACCAGAATATTATAAAGTCGAAATGTCGAAACAAAATGCAAGTTCAAACGTGTTCTGCCTTGATAGCAACAAAAAACTTGTTAAAAAATTCATCGTGTTATGATTTTGATATAAATGGAAATATTTTGAAAAATAATATGCAAAATACAAGCATTTTGACAGAAGAACTTTTAGACTGAAAAATAATTATATAAATAATTTTCACTTCTGTCAAAGTGCTTGCATTTTGTAGGTTTTTCAACTTTGTCTTATTATAACGTAGTTATTTTTTTTATGTATGTACATATGTATATTTATGAATTGTTTTTGTTTATGTTTTCAAGAATAAAATATTTTCGTTACATATACAATATTTTTTCATTCAACAAAAAAAAAATTTCAGTACAATTGCCTTCATTTCAGTACAATTTTAAAGAAGTTTTCAGTACATTCAAAAAATGTCATTTTCCATCCCTGCTGGATGGTGTTGTTTATTTTATATGTTTGCAGAATTAGAAGAAGAAAAGTGACACATTCTGAAAATCGTATTGAAAAAGAAATCATTTTGTTAGTTTCTGTTAATTAGTCACACAATTTTATTATTTCGATGAAACATTCAATTCTCTTAAGTATTAAAATTCATCTAGTAAGGTTCTTGTTTCAATAACCCTTCTATAGTAAATTGCTGATTTTTTTGCAGTACGTTCTCTCTTCGGGCTCTTCATATCTACAGAATATAGTCCAAATTTCTCCCTGAAAATTAAAATTAAATTAAAAAAAAAATCAAAATATAAATCAGAATTATATATTCGAGTTATTTTTTTTTTAAACTTACGTATATCCTTTATTCCATTCAAAATTATCAAACAAACTCCAAGCAGAATAAGAAGTTATATTACTTCCATCATGGATGGCATTCAAAACGGCTTGCAAGTGACTCTTATAATAATTAACGCGATTAGTATCGTTCAGTCCACCTTCATCGGACCATCCATTTTCGGTGATTTTAACTTCGACATTATCGTACTCTTCACGAATCCACCTTTGATAGAACAAAATCATGATTCGATAAGTACAAGACACAATCCCAATAATCAATTAAAAAATATGTATAACAACTCACTTTAAAATACCTTCCAATCCTTCGGGCACACAATATAACCAATCTGATTTGCCTCTTATCCAATTAGGATCATGAGTTTTCTCGCTGTTAGAATCTCTTGACATCGACGGATTATCACCAAGAGGTTGAGTGGGTTGCTTAACATATCTTGAAGTGTAGTAATTTAATCCGAGAAAATCAAAAGATCCTCGAATAGAATCCATCCAGTATTGATCAAGATGTGGCAGACGGGAATATTTTCTTCCTTCGGCCAAACTGTTTTTCGCAATATCGTCTACCATAATTTTTGGAAATCCACCAGTTTTACTATAAATTGCATGCGCCATGATTCCTAGCTATATATAATGTGAGATAGATTAAAACTGCCCTTAATTAATGATTGATGGTAATCAAATATTACTTACTGAGTATTGAAGTGCACGGTCTACGTCATCTTTATTATTTGATTTTGAAAAATAAAAAAATGTATCGAGAGTAATTCCCATTCGGCCACGTTGTTTTTGAACGAACTTTGATTGGTAAAGACGATAGGTAGCAGCATGTGCTTTAAGAATATTGGTGAAGCAAAGATAATCTCCTATTCCAGAAGATTTTACTTGGGGAGGTGATGTTCCAGATCCGTATCCAGGACCACATACTTGCATAGGTTCGTTAAATGTTATCCAGGTTTTTACCTTTAAATAAAAAACAATAAATTAAGCTAAAAAGCTGTTTCTAAAATACATTACACATCATCTATAAACGTAAAGATATACATCAATTTTCGGGTGTGAGATAAATGATAATACACAATCTTTTACAAACTAGTACACGCAGAAAACTGATTGTTTAAAAACAATGTAAATCTCGGTTAAGTTAAATAACAAACATTGTTACAATATACAACCGGGAAACTCACCAAGTTAAATTATACGAATCAACTCGATTAAACAAAATTATTTAAATCTACACACTGATTCGTTTAAAGTGTACTTAATTTTATTAAACTACTTCTAAGTTAGTTTGTTCGATTTCAGTAACCAATTTAGTTATTTAATGAAACATATTAAATCGCTAAAAGTAATCAATCTATTCAGAGAAGTGAAATTAAAATAATATAATTATTTGGTCTAAGCAAGCTATTCGCTTAACATAAACGATCTTCAAAATTAATTTTAATCGAATCGACTACGTTAGAATTAATATAGTGAATTATGTAATTTTTACCCTTGACTACGTAATATTTATTACATTTTTTTAACCCACCGGAAAAGTCTGTCGGTTAGTAATAATATTTCTGCGTGTAGAACTTTAAATTGTCTCAGTCGTATTTATTAGATTTTTTTAAAACACACTTAGGGCCAGTTGTACAATAGTGGTTCAGCCTCGGTTCAAGATTTTAACTCACCGATTTCGGAGGATTAACTAAGGTTAAACGCTGGTTCAAGTATGTAATTGATTATTATCAGTAAACCACTGTTGAAACTCAATTAATCCGCCGGAATTGGTGGATAAAATTTGCTGAACCTGCACGGTTTATATATTTGTACAACTGGCCCTTAGGCAGTTGTCCAGCAATCCACTGTCTAAATAAGTGGACATCTCCTTATTTATATACGCATTCCGACAGTTGTCTAAATATGTTTTCATACAGTCACTGTGGGTTTATATAAATAAGACTGTCTATATATAAAGTTAAATTGTTAACTTACCCGATCACCGAAAGTTTTGAATAATTCTTCAGCATAAGCAACAAAATAATTGACTAAAAGAGCATTGGTAAAACCGCCTAGTTTTTGAATATCCACTGGTAGATCCCAATGGTACATGGTGACCATAGGTTCAATTCCATTTGCCAGTAGTTTATCTATGACATTGTTATAATAATCGATTCCTTTCTGATTTCTCGATGAAATGTCACCATTTGGGAAGATCCTGGTCCATGCGATGGAAAAGCGATAGTGATCAACCTTTAAGTAAAAAAAACAGAAGTTATTACACCCACAAAAAACAAAGGCCCCCCAAAATGATTTTTCAGGAATAACTCCCAAATGGTAAGTTATACAAAAAAAATGTCAAAAACTAATTTGTAGCTTGGAAAATTTTTTACAAAAAAGATTAGGTAATATACTTTTTTCATAAAAATAATTGTTTCAGAAATAAACCAAACTGAAGATTTAAGGATCTTACTTTTCTATATATGTTAAGCGGCTTAGTTAAAAAATTGTGAATTTTCTGATAAATGAATCAATTTTTTTTGTTGTCGGTACATTATACGAACATGATTTTAAGATATCGACCCACTGTATTTGTCCACCCCTTTAAGTGGGAGGGGCAGATTTAAAGAAAAAATACTGAAAATAGAAAATGAATATAAGAACACAACGGCAACACCTACAATACAGTGGGTCGATATCTTAAAATCATGTTCATATAATGTACCAACAACAAAAAAAATTGATGCATTTATCACAAAATGCATAATTTTTAACTAAGCCGCCCAACTATATAAAAAAGTAAGGGTTAAGTAGTATCATGCTAATACTTTAACATCAGGCTATTTAAAATTTAATATTGCGCCAGTGTTGTCTGTTTGACAAAACTTCTGTATGAATTTATACATATTTTGAAATTGAGCCTTATTAGAGGTTTCTTCCGAAATGTTTTTTTTTGTCATTTTGGTTACAATAAATTAAATACACATTTGAAATTAAAATAAAATTTGTTTAACACTGACAAATTTATGAAGATCATTTTAAGTTTGTATGGTAGCCAAAATCACTATTAAAATATTCAAATTATCAACAACTTACCTTCAATTCTTTCAATGATTTTATATCCAAATCGAAAAGATGATATGAATCTACTGCAACATCACCATTTGATCTGTCTTTTATTCTATCCGGAGTATTGTGTGTATATTCATCCCAAATTGATGGACCTTTACCGTCTGCATTCCAACCACCTTCAATCTGATAAGCTGATGTCGCTACACCAAAACTAAAGTTTTTTGGAAACTTTGAGCTTCCTTTAGCTTGTAACGTACAATTTCCAGCCTCAACTTCACCATAGCTTCTATAAAATTTAAATTTTGAAGAAAACAAAAAACAATGATTTTGAAAAATGTATCAAATTTTAATTCAATTTTGACGTACGCTAGAAGCCCAACAATAATTATTCCTAACTGAACCAACGACAACATTTTGAATGTGTTCATATTATTTAAAAGTTAACCCTATATTTATATTCATTCACCTTTGGTTAGAAAGAAAACAAAATAAAATATTTTATTGATCGATAAGATTATTAGAGTTAGTGTTTCAAAAGGGTAATAAAAAATGTATCATATAAAAGCATAAATATAGGTTATTCCTTTATTAAACTATGTATGTTTTTTATTCTTGAATTTAGATAATATTTTGTGGTAGCAATATCTTTTTGTTTTCTTTTAATTTAAGTTTGAATTCTCTATTGTGTCGAACGTCAGTCTTATAGGTCAATTAGTGCTTTAGAATTATCAAGATTAAATAAATAAAAACATTTATTTGCATACAATTTATTAAATAAGAAAAAAAATATACAGGTTGTCCCATAACCAATGGTTTAGTGTCTCGAAAACAATTCAAACGATTTAAATGAGGTTATGAGGTTATAAGAGTTTATTCTTATAACAAAAAATTGAAAAATTCTTTTACTAAAATCCACACACTGCCACGCCCACTTTTATTATTGCTTGGTTTCTCGGAAACGGAACTAGCCATTTTAATGAATTTTTCAGAGTTTTTTCTCCTCAATAAGAAGAAAAAAGTTAAGAAAAGTTTAGTGAAATCCGCCCACTGCTCCGTCCACTTTTGTCGTTTTTAGTTTAGCGAAAACGGCTCCGACAATTTGCATAAAATTTTCAGTGAGCGTTCTCTTTTATAAGTAGGAACAAAATTTTAAAAGAAATATGTAGAATTCGCCTACTGCCACACCCACTTTTATTAGTTTTTGGTTTCTCGAACACAATTCGAAATTTTCAGTTTATTTTTAGATATGAACAAGAAAAAAATTGAAAATTGATTTTAATAAAATCCGCCAATGTCACGACTACTTTTATTATTTCTATTTCTCGGAAGCTACTCAAACTATTTGAGTAAAAGTTTTAGAGTTCATTCTTATGAGTGAGAAAAATTGAAAAACAAAAAATATCCGAAACGGATCCAACGATTTCCATGAAATTTTTTACTTCTTAGGTTTTTCGGGAACGGTCAGATTTGAATGAAATTTGCAGTTTGCATAGCTTAACGAGAATTTTTTTTGGAATTTAGCGTTATTTAAATCCGCCACTGCCACGCCCACTTTTGTTATATATTGGAATCTTGTAAATGGCTTCAGCGATTTGGATGAAATTATCAGGAAGTGTACTGATAAGGAAGAACAAAATAAAAAAAAAAATTGGAAAAACCGCCCACGCCCTTCCACGCCCACTTTTGTTGTATCACCCAGGCCCTTAACTAAAGGGGCGCTAAAGCAACAGTTCTAACTATCTGGAGGAAATTTTGTATTTAAATAATGATGGTTAAATTTTCGACATTTTTATTATTGCCCTTTATTTTGATGCATTTATGGCAGAAGCAGGGTTCTTCTCCAAATAATATTCTTTGTTCTGACACCTTGGTGCGGATATGCAAACCCTAACAACAACATGGTGTCCAATTTAAAATTTTTCAGAAAGTAAGTAGGTACTAACTTCTGGCTGTATAGTTACAGTTAAAATACTTTTGTAAAATACTAAAGAAAAAAGTCTTATTAGTGCAGTCTCAAAAACACTGCAGTCTTTACAACTCTGTTATTTGTACCACTCACTGAGAGGTACAGAAAACACAATAAGGGAGTTAAAATCCGTTTAACCCGAAATGCGTGCCACTCAAGGTTATACCTGTGGTTTCACCTCCGCCTTAGCTCGTAGAGGAATCTCCGCATGTATCTCCACATATGTATGCAAGTGGAGGAATCTCCAAATGTAACTCCACATATTTATCTCCACCAAATTTATCCAAACATATGTCGATGCATCAATGTATCTCCACATGTGTGCAGGTATTTCCACATGTATCTCCACATTATGTCAAACTGTCTACATATTTATCTCCACGTACATAATATGGAAGCATCTCCATTGAACGCATTTATAAAGTGAACAAATTTGATGGATGACATATGTTGTTTTCTATTAATTGCCATGTCTATATTTCTCATACATATTTCACTTTTTTCAATTAGAAAAAGCCGAGCGAAGCTCGGTCTCCCAGGTACTTTATTTATTATTTAAATTATTGATTATAATCAAGAAACATGGTTATCGGGCTCGATATAAAATGCTCCAGTGGCATGCAGGACTGTAAAATATGTGCGAAAGGAAAGATAACTGTATAACCGTTTCCGAAATAATCCCTGTCTAGAAGTAAGGAATTATTTAGACTGGTGCACAAAGATGTCTATGGTCCGATGCGAATTCAATCTGCAGGGAATGCTATAGTTGTTTTGTAAATTTTATTGAAGATAAATCGTTTAATACCAAGGTGTATTTCACCAAAATAGTGATCCAGAAATTTTCAGAAGCAAGTGCAACAAATCTTAATAAAATATTCTATTACCCGCAACTACATTTGTACATAGATGAAGGTAACGAAGGAATAACTTCTTCAAATTAGTTGAAATATGGACCTGGCCGCCCTAAAATACAGCGAACTGGACAAAGAAGACGACCAAGAAAAGAGTATAAAACCATTGAAGCTGTAAATGCTGTAGAAAATATTCTTGATAATCCAATGACGTCGGAGAATTTGTCTAACAAGAACGCTGAAAACTGGCAGGTTGCAATGGAAAAAGAGTTTAGTGCGCTGTTATCAAACGATACTTGGGAAATGGTAGGCTTACCAAAGAACAAACCAGTCATAGGATATAAATGAATCTTTACCATAAATAAAAATCCAGATGGTTCCATTTCACGATATAAATGCATACATAGTTGATAAATGATTCGCCCATGGTACATGGTAAATTATTTCGAGACATTTTCACCAGTATTCTGATATTCTAGGTACCATTCGTTTTATTTTGGCGATCTTACTTGTGCATCATCTTGACGTTATAAGTCCGCCTATCTAAATGATAAATTATTTGAAACAGTTTATATGCGACGCAACCTGAAGGCTTCGTTGATCCTGAAAATCCTGGAAAAGTATGCAAATTAAAAAAGGCACTTTACGGACTCAAACAAGCCGGAAAGGAGAGGAACAAGAAGCTGCATAGCGTATTTCTCGAAATAGGTTTCACTTGATGCAATGATGATAGCTGCGTTTATGTAATGAATAAAGGAGAGAGTTTCAACATAATTGCATTGCAGCGTACGTAGACGATATGCTGATAACACGCTCTACAGTCTACAGAATCATCGATGACATTTTTTTTTAATTTCTCAAAAATTAAGATACATTTTAGCATCCGGTTTTCTGTTTTTTATTGAAAATTAATAAGAGCATTGAATTTTGAAAACAAACATTTTACTTAATTACATAAAATTTTGAAAAAAATTTGTTTGAATTTTTTTTAATTTTTTTTTTTCAAGATTTTGAGTTTGAAAATTAATTTTTCAAAAACTATTCACTAACACAACTTAATTTAAAATGAAGTTAAAAGAAGAAATTTTTGGCTTTTCAAAAAGGTATAGCATGGCATTGTTAGTTTTACCGTTGTTTTTAAATTTTGTTTTCTGTTTTAAGTCAATTTTTATAAAACGAGGAGAAATAGACGATGTAGAATGTACGATTTTTTTCTTGTCTTAACTCTTAACCCAACCTACTCGTTCTAGCTTTTTGGTGCACCTTATACCGATCACCCTGCATAAGTATTAATTTGTTTACAACAATAACGACAAAAAGATTAAATAAATTTATATTTTCAGAACTTTGAATAAACTAGTGCAGCGTCTGGAACGCTCATTCATTGTATTCTAAAGAATTATGATAAAATTGAAGACCATTATGAGATAACAGAAATATATGTATTCAAATAAGACATTAATCAAATATTAATAAAGGTAATAAAATAATAAACAAAATCAAAGTACACAAATATAAGTGTGACTGTAAAACTCCGAAATGTGAAAATTCTGGAATTTAACGGAAAAATTAAGAATTTTTCAGAAACATTGGCAAAAGTCCGAAATTTTTTGTTTTCATAATTATTCATTTTAGACTTTTACCACCATACATTTCGTCACCTGAATGCAAGAACAAGCTAACTCGATTTTTTTAATTTTTGGTGCTTAGGTTTTTGATACCTTAAATCGATTCGCATCGTAATTTGTTCCCTTTACTACAACCAGTAGCGCAGAAAAAATATGATATTGTTATTTTATCTGCAGTACAGAACGTTTTCTGTTACTTCTTCAAAAAATATAAAATTCAGTTAGCTGATTCCTGCATTCAGGTGACGATTTGAAATGCGAGCTACCCGAAGGTACTTTTGTCCACAAAAAATATTAACAAATTTTCGGAATGAATTATGAGAATTAAAAAAAATGGCCCTTTTATTAATTTTGTTTTCAAAAATTCTAACTTTTACCGGTAAATTCTAGAATTTCCATATTTCGATGTTTAACAGTGACAATAATATACATTATAATTTTCAGAAATTTAGATAATTGGCTTCAGGTATTAAGGTCATTCAAACAAATTATATATATGAAAGACATAACGATGAAATTAGAAGAGTAGACATTAGGGCGATTCTTAAATGAGACATGAGCGATGTCACAACAGAAAAAATGGAGTTTTCATACAAATTATTGATAACAGTTTTTTTCATGGGTTTAGCTAAGCCTGCAGCGGATTAGTTGTTGTTGCATTTTCATCCGATTCCCCCCGGGCTAGAAAAAAACACGCCTTTTAACACCTTGGTAAACCTTTTTTACTTAAGCTTGTATTAATAAATAGCCTTATTCTTTTATTTTGAAAATCTGTGCATTTGTGTGAATTTCTACACAGTTCATATAAAAAAAAAATAAATGTGTAGAAATTCACAAAGTTTCAAAGTAAAGGAACACACCTAATAACGGGTGATTTTTTAAGAGGTTTAGAACTTTTTTTAAAAAAAAACACAAAAAATTCGAAAAAATGAATGAAATATTTATTTGAATCGATAGTTTGAACCTTGCAATTTAATGTTTAAAGATAATTTCATGCAAATGTTGACCGCGGCTGCGTCTCAGGTAGCCCATCCGCTGAGTCCAATTTTGGCATACTCTTTCACACATATCGGCCGGTATCTCACGAATGAATGCATGGATGTTGGCTTCCAGTGCGTCAATCGAAGCGGGCTTGTCCCTATAGACATTAGCCTTGACATACCCCCACAAAAAATAGTCTAATGGTGTCAAATCGCACGATCTAGGCGGCCAATTGACCGGCCCGAAACGTGAAATTAACTGTTCACCAAACTCGCCTCGCAATTGCGCCATTGTTTCGCGTGCTGTGTGGCATGTGGCACCGTCTTGTTGAAACCACATATCATGCAAGTCAAGAACTTCCATTTCGAGCAAAAAAAAGTTTGTTATCATCGCTCGGTAGCGTTCACCATTGACAGTAACGCTGCGATTCGCATCATCTGTCACACTAGCTGATACGGCCGCAATATTTTCTTCACTACGCACAGTACGTAAACGTGTTGGTGGTTTAATGTCCAACAAAGTAAATTTGGTGCGAAATTTGGTCACAATCTTCCGAATAGACTGCTCAGAAGGTCGAGAATGCCGACCATAAAATGGAAGCAGCGCGCGATGAACATTTCGAACCGAGCACGAATTTTGATAGTAAAATTCAATAATTTGCAAGCGTTGTTCATTTGTAAGACGATCCATGGTTAAATTGCAAACCAAACTGAAGCTGTTTGACAGTGACACAAGGTACTAAACACACGTCAGCTGTCAAAACCAGTGTTGCCAAAACCAAACCAGCTAAAAAATCACCCGTTATATGTTGTATGTACACTCAGAGAAAAAACAGTAATTTATAACTATTTTTTTTTTACTATTTTCATAGTAAAAATAGGGAACACTATTTAAAATAGTTAAAAATAGTTATTTATGACTATTTTCATTGTCAGTTATAATTTTCTCAAAATCAACTACTTAATAGTTGATATGACTAGTTAAAATAGGTATTTGTAACTATTTTATTTTCAGCTGATGTTTAAAAAAAAAACTTTTTAATAGTAAAAGTTAATAGTGACTAGTTCCCTGCAAATTCCTAAAAATTCAACAAAAACAACATTTCTTTCACATCATTTCAATTGACACTTTATTGTTCCTAAATAAAAATTAATAAAAAGAAATACAGGAAATAAACAACAACAAAATTAGTAATATTTAAGTCTTACTAATGTAGACTACTAAGGCCCGTTTGCTGATACTACACATAACGATTTAAGTTGAACTTAAATTCTTAAGGGGTACTTTTTCAATGTCATAAAGTGATACTTAAAAAATTAAGTTCAACTTAAATCATTAAGTGTAGTATCAGCAAACCTCCCTAAGTTAAGCTATCAAGTTTATACATGATATTAGCTGTGTTTTTTTGCAAGCCCGGGGGGAATTGGATGAAAAACACGACGTCGGTGCTAAACAATTAACATGTTAAATGCAACAACAACTAATCCCAGAGAATTCTCGTGGCTTAACTTAAGCGCACAGAAAAACTGTGTTACCGGCATGAATTGCATACATGTTATCGACTGTTTGTATGAAAACTCCATGTTTTTTACTGTCATGGCGTCGCTCATCCCCGCTGTCGTTTTTTTCAACCAATTCTCCCCGGGCTTGCAAAAACACGCGCCTAGCCTATTGTGCAAGATGGCGTAGAACTCTGTCGACTCACCACTTTGTTACACACGTTGCCCAGTCAGCTTTATTGTTCTTCACGCAATTTCGATTTCAGTTTCAAGAATATTTACAAAGTAAATTAATAATATTAATTATATTATTATTAATTACATAGTTGCCACCCGACTGGAAAGTCAGGGAAAATCAGGGAAAGTCAGGGAACGCGAATTTGGTCAGGGAAAGTCAGGGATAGTCAGGGAATTTCGAAAGTGGTCAGCGAAAATTTTTTGAGCACTGAATTTTTTTGTACAATGAAAAAAATTGAATATTTCGTTGAACTCAGGGACCCTACTCTGTATTTTGTTCCGAAAGTCAGTTGTATTCGAAAGTGATTTTTCGTCCCGCTTTTGAATTGGAACTTTGTAAAACTTTCGAAGGGCAAACAATATTATTTAATACTTCATTCACTTATGGATTATTTTTTTCAGATTGCGAAAATTTTTGAATAGTTTTTGTAAATCCTGGAAAATGTTTTTGAAAATAAGGTACTTAACTCGAGCTATACGAGCTTTTAAACGGTCAAAAAAATTTGGGCCGAAAAAAGTTAAATTGTTTAAGAATCGAATTTAAGTTATAGTACGAGAGCTAACAACGTCGACAGAAAAAAGCATTTCAACAGTCATGATTTTTTTTCACTATCTCGAGTGAAATTTAGAAAGTCTGGCTGGTGGGATGCGTTTTTCTGTACGCGTCACTTTTAAAACCGTAAAAATTGATTTTTAAAGTCATTTCAACAGTTTTGGCTTCTTTTTCATTCCGTTCTATAAAGTATTTGCCATATGAATTACAGGGCATATAGGTGTCAGCGGTTGCAAAATACGTCGGCATATGAAATTTTAATTTGGAAAAAAATTATTAAAAAAATAACGGTAACATAATATTACTATAGCTTTTTGAAATCTATTCTTTTATTTCACATTTAAATTACTATATTTGAATGAATAGTTTTTTAACATTAATTTTCAAACTTGAAATTAAAAAAAAAAAAAAGAAAAAAACATGTTACACATATCTACTATTTTTTTTTTTCTTAAAAAATGTAGGTACACATGTTATTAAATTCCTGTTTATCTTTTAGTATATAATACTATCATCTAATTTTATTCGATCAATAAAAACTATAGCTGGTTATATGTCTTCTATTTTTTAAGAATTTTTTTTTTGAAATTTTTGTTCGGATTCCTAGAGCTCTTAAATAGCTCCAAAATACTAGACTAAAACTTTTTCCTTACGTTTTAAACTTTTTCCGGAGATTGCTCTGCTAACTGCATTAATTTACAAGAAAAGTACTCGAGCACTAAATTTTTTTGTTGAGTACTTAATTAGCACTTGATAAGCGCATAATGATGACGTTACAAAAATTAAGTTATGTTTCTCAAAGAGTTACTATTTTAATTTTTTTTAAATTTGGTCAGGGAAAACTTTAAAATTGGTCAGGGAGAGTCAGGGAAAGTCAGGGAAATTTATTTTGAAAAATAGTGGCAACTATGAATTAATAAAATTAGCTAAGTGCATATAATTTTCGGGACTTAACTTAAGTCCCGATAAAAGCTGTATTACCGGTTCTAATTATCATTTTGGTATCGATAATTTGTATGGAAACGTCATATTATCGGAGTCATCGAACGAAACAATTTTTGTGGAGTGGCCGATAAGCTTTTATTTTGTATGCTCATCATAAAGCTGAAAGGGTAGTGATGACATTTTGTAACAGTGATGGGCTTGTTTTTTGACTTTGGTAGGTTTCCATGTCGTTTTTTTTTTCGAAAAATCCATGTGGACTTGCAAAAAAAACCACGCCTATTGTTCCTGAAAATCTTTATCATATATGTATGTAACGGGTGATTTTTTAGCTGGTTTGGTTTTGGCAACACTGGTTTTGACAGCTGACGTGTGTTTAGTACCTTGTGTCACTGTCAAACAGCTTCAGTTTGGTTTGCAATTTAACCATGGATCGTCTTAAAAATGAACAACGCTTGCAAATTATTGAAAATTCGTGCTCGGTTCGAAATGTTCATCGCGCGCTGCTTCCATTTTATGGTCGGCATTCTCGACCTTCTGAGCAGTCTATTCGGAAGATTGTGACCAAATTTCGCACCAAATTTACTTTGTTGGACATTAAACCACCAACACGTTTACGTACTGTGCGTAGTGAAGAAAATATTGCGGCCGTATCAGCTAGTGTGACAGAAGACCGCGAAATGTCGATTCGGCGCCGTTCCCAGCAGTTAGGCCTTTGTTACAGCACTACGTGGAAAATTTTGCGGAAGGATTTGGGCGTAAAGCCTTTTAAGATACAGCTGGTGTAAGAACTAAAGCCAGCCGACCTACCACAACGCCGAATTTTTGGTGAATGGGCTCTTGGAAAGCTGGCCGAGGATCCGCTTTTTTATCGAAAAATTGTGTTCAGCGATGAGGCTCATTTTTGGTTGAATGGGTACGTAAATAAGCACAATTGCCGCATTTGGAGTGAAGATCAGCCAGAAGCATTGCAACAGCTACCAATGCATCCCGAAAAAGCCACTGTTTGGTGCGGTTTATGGGCCGGCGGCATTATTGGGCCATATTTCTTCAAAGATGATGCGAATCGCAGCGTTACTGTCAATGGTGAACGCTACCGAGCGATGATAACAAACTTTTTTTTGCCCGAAATGGAAGTTCTTGACTTGCATGATATGTGGTTTCAACAAGACGGTGCCACATGCCACACAGCACGCGAAACAATGGCGCAATTGCGAGGCGAGTTTGGTGAACAGTTAATTTCACGTTTCGGGCCGGTCAATTGGCCGCCTAGATCGTGCGATTTGACACCATTAGACTATTTTTTGTGGGGGTATGTCAAGGCTTATGTCTATAGGGACAAGCCCGCTTCGATTGACGCACTGGAAGCCAACATCCATGCATTTATTCGTGAGATACCGGCCGATATGTGTGAAAGAGTATGCCAAAATTGGACTCAGCGGATGGGCTACCTGAGACGCAGCCGCGGTCAACATTTGCATGAAATTATCTTTAAACATTAAATTGCAAGGTTCAAACTATCGATTCAAATAAATATTTCATTCATTTTTTCGAATTTTTTGTGTTTTTTTTTAAAAAAAGTTCTAAACCTCTTAAAAAATCACCCGTTATATACCCTAAGTGCTGACCCCTCTCTTTTGAAATAAATATATCCATATAAAAACAATTTTTTGAAATATTCTTATAAATTTTTTTTTTTTTCAAAAACAATTGATATTAATTAATATCATGAAAGTATGGATTTATAACTTAAAGAAAAACAATACCTAGTGTAAAGCCGGAATCACACTTATCTCGTGTTAACTCGCGATCTAAATTGATTGCAAAACATGATACAGGAGTAAACCAGACTTTAAACCCGATCTTTTGCATTCTTTTCATTATTTGTATTGCCATTTCCCTGTGGAAACTGAGGAAAAAGTTTATTGGTACCAGAGCACGTAGAGTTTATGAAGGGAAATGGCTATGCAAAAAATGAAAAGAATGCAAATGCAATAATGCAAAAGAATGCATGAATTTTTGATTCAAGTTAATGGTGATTGCTATGAAGTCTGAAGTATCAAAGTGAAGTAAATGACTGCAATATTTTAATTGAATTAAATAAATGATTTTTAAAGACATGCATTCAAAAAATAATGCATTCTTTTACAAGCCTGGTACATTACCCGGTTCGTGCATTCGATGACCCAGTATATATTTACGACCACTTTCACTACATTTTCCTTTCAATTACGACCACTTCCGCTACATTTACCTATATGTATTTTAATTTTTCCCATACCGAGAGCATAGATTACACATACAAAAAAAAAAACAAAATAAGATTCACCCTATGAAGACAAGTTGAAAAGTTTTAGAACTAGGTGTCTTTTTTCAAGGTTTTTTTTTATTGTAATAGTATAGTAGAATTATTATAGCACTATGATATATACATTATACAGTACTTAATTTAATAAGCGTAAAGTGAGTGCCAAGCTGTAATGATAACAGAAATCATAAATTTAAAACTGGAACGCGTATACATAGGTACATATATACCTATAGACTGATTAGTCGGCATATTTTATACGATGACAATTTTCGTTTTTGAGCAATCTTTGGTAAATCGTAAGCCTATACATTGAGGTAGGGAAATCCAAATATTTATATGTTTTTAAGAACTCATATAAAATCCCCAAGTGGAATTAAGATTCATTTAAGTTACAAAAACGAATATTGAAGAAAAATTAATTCAAATGGTCAAGGTCAGTGTTATATTTCTCATAGTTTATTAAATTATTTATACCAATAACTATAAAAAACATATTTATTAATTATTTATTTACTGACAATAATAATTGTAAAGATTTGCGTCATTTCTTTTTCTTTTTTTTCAGTTGTAATCTTTCGCGGTATAGGTATTTCTTTTTTATTTTGATATTACGCGAAAAGTTCGTGCCTTTCATAACTTTTCTTGGATTCATTCTTATTGAAATAGCTTAGTGAAAGGAAGAATTTAAATCTCAATAAAAATCACACACATAATATGTACGTCTTGTGGAAGTTTCTTTCTTATTTTAGTGGGTTAACAAACATTGATCTAAATAATATACATATATACCTACATAAATAGATTCCATAAAGAAAAAATTCTTATTGTACCTATTTCCATTTACAGTTATAAATTACCAATAATTTGATCAAATCTTCTAAATCAACCTATATGAGGTCTAAATTAGCAATAAAATTGAAATAATTTTTTACGCCCATTATAAAAACTCAAATACTTCTTGGTAATATACTTCTGTATCTTTCGATAGCCTGGTTTTTGTGAGAGTTTAATAATACACACAAAATAACAAATAACTTTTTGTATTTTTGTAAAAACATAAACATATATAGCTATGTCTTTACGCCCGGTGCGGCGGCGGCCGCCGCCCGCTATCCGCTTCGGTAGTACGATGTATGTATGTAATGTATATAGGACATTGATATCATGTTACATGGTTCGAATCTCAGTGAAGGTGTAAAAGATTTTTCAATTAAAAATGAATCATAACCTACCTTAGTACCACTAAAAGGTATTCGACTATCGTGGTGGTACTCATGGAACAGCTATAACTACAGCTTTTCATTCAAAAAATAATTTTTTTTTACTTTTCTGCCATCTATAGGTTAATTTCGATTAAAAACTCTATTTTTTTACATGAAACCAATGAATGCTCAATTAAAGAATTAAATTAAATGTACGCACCTACCTACCTTCGTTAAGATTTTCTCAAGACTCCAAGAATTTAAAAATAAAATCTTCAGTAAGTTATTTGCCAAATTGTTCACAATCGGCTGAACGTTGAGTAACTGCAAAATATTGGCACTTAAATGAAACATTATCATTTCAAAAACAAATGGCAGACTATTCCTTGGGATAAGAGACATATATATATGAGATATTTACAACTAAAAAATATGTCATACAAAATGTCAGTAATTGGTCAAAAAAGACCAAATACTTTCAGAAATTAATCATCCAAAGAAAAATTTGTAATCAATGGTTAAAGTTTGTCTGCGGTCCGTTCTGTTTCTATAAAATATTAACAACTAATGTTGTTGTGTAAAAAAAAATGTTAAAATGTGCTTTGTTAAAAGTGTTACACTGTGTAACATTTCATTTAGGAAGGGGTTGAAATAAAATTAAAACACAATTGGAATGAATAAATTAAAGAAATTTTTTGATTGCATAAAATTTTATTAGACTATTAAGATCACTTAAATCATTAAATGCATATCTAAAATATTCAAAATAAATTCACATTAACTTTATTTTCGTACAAAATCGAATCATTAACGAAATGCATAGAATTTTTTTCCATTCATAATGGACACAAATTCCTCTGTATAAAATCTGCCGAATTGAAAGATTAAACATAAAAAAAAAAACAAAATTCATCAGAAAATAACTGAAAACAATTGCAAAACTCAAAATCCAGAAATAAATTAATAATCTTGAAAAGAAATACAAAAATTAAAATATGTAATTCCAATAATTCTGATGGAACTACATTACTTGCTGATACTAAGCTCATTGAAGAAGATCGTCATCATCCTGCCTTATCAATTTCGTTAAACTTAAATATTATTAATGTAAGTAATCATTGTAAGAATATGCATGAATTCAACTTTAAAAGATGTAAATTTTCCGAACTCTAACACTTATTGAATGAGATTAACTGGAATACCTTGTTTTTGAATGTTAGTCTTGATGAAATGGTCTTTCGTTTTTATAAAATTTTGTTTGATTGTTTTTTGGAAACCATTCCTTTACGAAAAGTAAGACATTTAAGTAATACTCCACCGTGGTTTGATCAACATATTAAAACTCTTAAAAATAAAAGAAACAAGGCTTGGGTGAAGTTAAATCGATCCTGGAGCGATGAAGCTCAAAATGAATATACTAGACTTAAAGATGAATTCATTAACTACTCTAATTTTCTTTATTCGGACTTTATATTAAGAACTGAAGATGATCTTAAATCTAATCCACGAAATTTCTGGAAATATGTAAATCTTAAGAGAAAATCTGATGGTTATCCAACTAATATGAGCTACCAAAATGCAGAAAGTCATTACCCAGAGGACATTGCAAATATGTTTGCCGAATACTTTAAGACTGCTTTTGATGTATCTTCTTCTTGCGATACTTATAAAACTTCCACTTTTGATGAGTTTTTACATCTTAATTCGATTGATTTTTCTATTTCTGAGGTAACTATCTTAGAGTACATTAAGAAAATAGATGATTGTTTAAGTCCCGGTCCTGATGGTTTTCCCGCTTTTATGTTAAAAAAATGTGCAATATATATGTCATACCCGTTATATATACTTTTTAATCAATCTATAAAAAACTGTAAATTTCCGGCCCTTTGGAAAAATGCATTCCTTATCCCTACTTTCAAGAAAGGTAAAACAAACTTAGTTTTAAATTACAGACCAATAGCTAAACTATCTGCTATTCCTAAAATGTTTGAATCTATTATTTGTGATAATTTGTCTTTTCATTGTACCTCCGTTTTATGTGACAATCAACATGGCTTTGTTAAAAAGAAATCCACTGTAACTAATTTATTACAGTTTACTACATTTTGTATTGACGCGTTTGAAAAAAAACAACAAGTTGATTGTATTTTTACTGACTTTAGCAAAGCATTTGACAAACTTAACCATCATGTACTGTTAAGAAAACTTCAAAATATAGGTCTTAGCGACAGTTTTGTGTTATGGATATCTTCATATCTCAAAGATAGGTTATATAGTGTTGTTTTTAAGAGTGAACGTTCTAAATGTTTTACAGTTAACTCCGGTGTTCCTCAGGGTAGCCATCTTGGTCCGTTATTATTTGTACTATTTATTAATGATCTTCCGTCAGTCCTAGTTAATTCAATGTCTCTTATATATGCCGATGATGTAAAAATTTTTCGTACAATTAACTCTGTAGAAGACTGTGATATTTTACAAAAAGACCTTCAAAGTTTCTGGGAATGGTGCAATATAAATGGTTTAGTTTTAAATATTGACAAGTGTAAAACAATGTGTTTTACACGCAAGAAAAATGTGATTGTGTATAATTACGCTATTAATTTGTCACCATTGTGTAATCTGTGTAGTTTTACTGACCTAGGGATAGTGTTGGACTCTAAACTTACTTTTATTGACCATTTTGACTATATAATTAAAAAAGCTAACATGACTCTCGGTTTTATTAAAAGGTTTGCTCGTGAATTTCGTGATCCTTATGTTTTAAAAACTCTTTATGTCTCTTTTGTAAGATCCATCTTAGAGTATGGTTGTGTTGTATGGGCACCTTATTATGCGGTTCATATAAACAGATTGGAGTTCGTTCAAAGAAGATTTATGAGATTTTGTTTAAGATTATTACCATGGTCGAATCGATTTAACTTGCCACCTTACGCTCAACGTATTCAATTAATAAATCTCCCATCTCTAACAAGTCACAGAGCGTATATACAATTTTGTTTTATTATTGGAATAATCAATGGATCAATTTCAGCTCCATTGATCCTCAGTCGTTTGAATTTCACTGCTAGTCAATATAGTGACTTCGATATGATTTTTTTCACAAAAGCAAGTTATTAGGTATAATTTTTTTTTTCATTATTATGTAAGCCCAATATGTGTTCTTAAAAATACTTAACATTTTGTTACCTAAAAATACATTTAAAATTATTAAAAAAATAAAACAAAAAATAAATGAAAATCAAGAAAATATGAATATTTCAATAAAAACGAATTAAAACGAAAAAAACTACGTTGAGCATTGAGTGTTGAATTTTCGAAAGAGTAAAGTAAGACTAGGACCGTAAGAAATCTGTGGCTATGTTTTTCCCGAAGAATCTGGCTTCTGCAGTATCTTTGCTTTTTCTCTTTATTTTTTGTTTTTTTAATTTTTTAAATAATTTTCAATGTATCTTTAGGTAAAAACTGCTAAGTGTTTTTAAGAACACATATTGGGCTTTCATAATAATGAAAAAAAAATTATACCTAATAACGTGCTTTTGTGAAAAAAATCATATCGAAGTCCAAAAAACAACATTAAAATGCTTAAAAAATGTATTTGATAGTAAATTGCGGGAAAACCGTTATCCACACAGAAAATAGTTGTATGGTAGAGACAAATTTTTTTATTAAATGGAAAAAAAATTTCAAAAATCAGTTGTAGTTTGGCAAAGTTAGAGCCAGTCAAAGGAAAAAAGAATAAAAATCATAAAAACCGCTTTATAAGTCGAAAACGAAGCGAAAACGAGAAAATTACCTCTTAAGTTTTTCGACTTGAAATGATTTCAGGAACTCATGGTTTTCTTCTGAGGCGGTGATTTCGGGACACCCTGTATAATTGAATAAAATAATATTTCTTTATTTTAAATTTTTTGTTATTTAAATTTATTCAATCCATTTCATCAAAAAGTCTTTTTATTTCATTTTTAAATCACAGAATTTTTCCAGAATACTTTTGGAATCACTTTACAAATTATAGATATATGCTACAGACTATACACACTTAAATTTATATAATTTTAAAATTTATATTTCACATGGAACTGTTCTTGTTTCGATGATCCTTTTATAGAAAAGTGCCGAATTCTTGGGTGTACGTTCTTTTTTTGGACTTAACATATTTACTGAATAAAGTCCAAACTTTTCACTGCAAAAAAAAAAAATTAAATATGTACATAGTTGGTACTTTTATTATTTAATTTGATATTCAACTAGTTTAACTTACGTATATCCATAATTCCATTCAAAATTGTCAACCAAACTCCATGCTGTATAGGAAGAGATATTGCAACCATCGTCAATTGCATTTAAAACCGATTGAATGTGATTCTGAAAAAAAAAAAACAATTCAAAAATTGTATTTAAATAATTTTACCTATGTATTTTCGTGTAGGTACATCGAATTTTTACGAATTTTAGCCCAAAGTGCTTCAAAATTCATATACAAACAATTGGTAGAAATTCGAAAGCTTCTTATTTATAAAGTTATTCTAACAGTCGTCTACATATATTCTCTTCTACTCACTCCAAATCCATAATTTGTCAATTACGTGAGCGTTTGGATACGTTCAATGAACGTTTCATTTATTTTATTTTTATTTCCTTGTTCATTGAACGTAGCAACTTTAGAATAAGTTTGGACAACCAATTGCAGTGTCTAAGTTAGACAATCGATGGAACATATTTATTAATAAGGTTTTGGAGTTGGACAGCTGTCCAAAGTTAGATATACTTTGGAATGGTTTTATGTACATATGTATATAATAATGACCTTTGCTTAAATGAAGAAGAATTTCAGACAGCTTTAATCAAATTTTTACACATCACAACTTGATTGTTTTAAAGAAATAAAAACAAGAAAAATTTTTGGTGCACTTATGAGCCTGTGAATGCCGTACTCATATAAATTTAAATAAATTATAATTATATTTATTAAAAAGTGTGATTTAAAATTTTACCTTAAAATAGCGGACACGATTATCATCCCGTAGTTCTCCCTCATCAGACCATCCATTCTCTGTGATCTTAACCTCAACATTATTATATTCATCACGTACAAATCTTTATTTAGAAAAAAAAAATTTTAATTTTACAAAAATCTTATTTATAATTGCAACTTACTTCAAAAGTCCTTCCAATCCCTCTGGAACGCTGAATAACCAATCTGATTTTGCTACAAGCCACTTGGGATCGACACTAGTCTCGATGTCATAGTCTCTTTCCATTGATGGACTTTCACCAATCGGTTGATCAGGCCGTCTGACATATCTAGACGTATAATAATTTAATCCCAAAAAATCAGCTGAGCCTCGAATAGCAGCCTTCCAATATTTATCAAGATATGGCAGACGAGATTTTATCCTTCCCTCTTGGATACTGTTTTTTTTAATATCCTCTATCATAATTGTAGGAAACCCACCAGATTTACTGAAAATGGGATGCGCTAGCAGACCCAACTATGTAATAAAAACATTAAAAGTAAGTGAAGCTGCAACTTTCAAAAGTCTTACGGTATATTGCATTGAACGGTCCACATCGGCTGTGTTATTTGATTTCGAAAAAGCATACATAGTATCAAGTGTAATTCCAACTTGACCGTTTTGTTTTTCAAAGAATTTAGAACGATAAAGACGATAAGTTGCACTATGTGCCTTAAGAAGATTGGTATAGCAAAGATAATCTCCTACTCCGGGTAACTTAATCATAGGCGGTGATATTCCAAATCCATAACCAAATTTGCAAATACTATTTGGTTCATTGAATGTTACCCATGTTTTAACCTAAAAAAAAAAAGCTGTTATTTTTTCACTATAAAAA
The DNA here is from genome assembly GCA_929447395.1 of Epistrophe grossulariae. NCBI lineage: Eukaryota > Metazoa > Arthropoda > Insecta > Diptera > Syrphidae > Epistrophe > Epistrophe grossulariae. The sequence continues at coordinate 46,249,067 of OV839568.1, forward strand.
GGCAAACAATCTTAAGTCCTTATACCCTATCTCCGTAGCTTTCAAATAACTCTTCTGCATAAACAAGAAATTGTTCAATTATTAAGTCATTAGTAAAACCACCGAACTTTTGTAATTCGGCAGGTAAGTCCCAATGGTACATGGTGACCATTGGTTCAATGCCATTTGCCAGTAGTTTATCTATGATATTGTTATAATAATCGATTCCTTTCTGATTTCTCGATGAAATGTCACCATTTGGGAAGATCCTGGTCCATGCGATGGAAAAGCGATAGTGATCAACCTTTATAGTAAAAAAAAAAAAATTTATTTTTAAATGACTAAGGTACTATAATAGTTTTAATTGCCCGTAATACGTAATACACACAGAAAAATTTAAAAACAACGGTAAATTCGGTTAAGTAAAATAACAAACATTGTTTATAGACAAGCTGTACACTCACTAGGTAAAATTATACGAGTCAACTCGATTAAACAAAATTATTTAAATCTACACACTGATTCGGTTAAAGTGTAATAAATTGTATTAAACTACTTCTGGGTTAGTTTATTCTTATTAAGTTAATTAATGAAACATATTAAATCGCTAATAGTAATCAATCTGTACTAAGAGATGTGTGAAATTAACTTAATATAATTATTTGATTTAAGCAAGCTACTCGTTTATGTTAAAACGATCTTTAAAAAAAATTACCAAATATAACCAAGTTTCTTCATTAATATACCCTTTTTAGGTTTTTATTTTAAACAATTTATTTTATTTTTAATCAAGTCAACTACGTTATAGAATTAACACAGTGAACATATGTAATTTTGACCCTTCACTACAAGTGTATTTTTTTCTAATCCCGGAGGAAATTGGTTGAAAAAAAAAAAAACGATATCGGGGATTTACGACGTCATTTCAGAAAAAAATGAAGTTTCCATGCAAACTATCGATAACAAGTATGTAATTCCACCAAAAAAACGCTCTCAGTTAGAAATTATATTTCTGCGTGTAGAAGTAACCAATATGCCCATGCATATATAATTGTATATGGACTAACCTTTAAATCCTTTAGCGCTTTCAAGTCCAAATGGAATAGATGATACGAATCTGCTGCTATATCACCATTTGATTTATCCTTAATTCTATCAGGATGATTATGTGTATATTCATCCCAAATTGATGGACCCTTTTCGTCTGCATTCCAAGCCCCTTCGATTTGATAAGCAGATGTTGCCACACCAAAACTAAATTCTTGAGGAAATATTGAATTTTCTTTATCATCAGGATAGCAACTTTTAGCTTCAATTACATTTTCTAAGCTTCTATAAAAGAAAACAAGATTTTATTTAAATAACAATTTATGTAGTTTAGTATTAAGTATTTAAAACATACGCAAAGACACCAATAACCAAGAGTATAACCTGCACTGAACACATTTTAATATTTTAATTTTAGAAATGTTAATACAGATTCAATTTATAGCATTCCGAATTTATAAAAAAAGAAAAAACAAAGGAACTTTGATTGATAACATTAATAAACAGAGATCAATAGAACTTTCCATGCACACATAACACACACCATCAGCTGAATTTAAATGTAAAAACATTGTTTGTAAGTCTTGTATAAATTTAAAAACAAAAACAATATGTTTTTGACCCCTTTAATTCGTTACGTGTATTTATTTTCCTATATATCACTATCTCAATTTATGATGAGCGTTATGTCAAAACAAATAATTTAAAATTAAATTAAATTCGTATAGGTACATACGTCATATTCCATGTTTTTGCCTCTTTTTTGTATTTACATATTTAGATAATGCCAAAGTATTTGAATCAAAGTTCGAAGGCTAAATTGGCAACAAATGCGTACATACACGTACATGTACTAGCGGTACCCGGCAAACGTTGTATCACCCTATTCTACATGTAATGTATGCCTGTTTTCAAAAATAAGGCTTTAAGACCAAAAATACAGATGTAACCGATACAAAAACGTCTTGAGAAAAATGCGATAAAAGTGTTTTTTTGTTTTTCTCAAAATAAATATCATTTTTTTAAATTGCTATACTAAAACAGCAAGAGCAAAAAATATATATATATGTATCACAAATTTGAGTGTGGCAGTAGGTGAAGGACTCTTAAAAAATTACACATATGGGGGAGAGTACGATAACTATGGCGCCAAGAATTGATAACGGTTTTTTGTAGAAGGGTCAAAAACAAGCATTTTTTACTATGGGAGGGGGGGGTCTACCCCGCTCCGTTTAAGAGGTAGGGGCAATTTTAGAAAAAAATGACTTAAAATGAAAAAAAAAATATTAAAAAACAACGGCAACACTTAAAATAAAGTACTATACCGTTTTTGAAAGCCAAAAGTCTGTTCTATAGTCCTAAATTTAAATTAAATTATTTATGTCAATAGTTTTTGAAAAATTCGCATGCAAACTCAAAATTTTGATAAAAAAATATGAAAAAAAAAGTTTAGACCAATTTTTTTCAGAATTGTGAAATGAAGTGCTAAATTGATTTATTTTGGTCAATGCTACTATTAATTTTGAATCGAAAACAAAAAACCAAATGGTTTTATGTCTTCTAGTTTTTGAGAAAATTGAAAATTACTAAAACTACTTTTTATGAGATTTTTTTGTTTTGCTTGCTTACATAAATACATCAGTGCTAGCACCCAGCATTAAGGCGTATAAAAAGTGAAATATGTATGGGGGGGCATGCTGCCCCCCTGCAACCCCCCTGCTTGGGCACACTATAGGATTTGGGGTAGGTGCGAGGTTGGGTGTATGCAAAGTTTTTTTTTGCATTTACAGAATCTGGATTTAAAGAAACTTTGAATTTACCCTTTATATAATCAACTAAATAAATGTACATACGTAGCCCAAAGTTGTCATTGGATGGTGTGATTGTATTCCTACAATTTTTGTCACCTTTTTTCTTAGAGCTTTTTTCGGAGCACCGCCATATCCAACCGAACTTAAAATTTTTACATTTTTCTACCTTCATCGGTAAGTTGCAACACTGTGGTGGAGTTGACGTTTTAGTTGGAATTAGACCAATTTCTTCTAAAAACGCGATGCTTTTTTCGTTGGTCGACACCAAATCCCCGAACGAACAAAATATTGAAAAATTATTTAATTTAGGATGAAGTAGTGGATGCTTAGTCGCCATTCTTTATTCACAGAAAAAATACTTCACTCTTACAATAAAGTTGAATAACGAATGACCTTGGTACACAATAACTTGCACCACATTTGCATGAAAAAAAAACAACGGTACAAAATCGAATGTTTGTTTTTTTTTTGTGATCTAAGTAGGTATACTTTGCACATTACAGTTGCATTATATAGGTATGTTAGACACAAACAGTAAACATACTAGGTACATATTAATTAAAAAATTATATAAATTTGCTGCATTCGTACAGTAGCACCTAGGTAATGTGAATTTTTCATAACGCATTACATTTTCATGTCTGAAAATTTTAAATGTGCAACTTTGGGCTACGTATGTACATTTATTTAGTTGATTATATAAAGGGTAAATTCAAAGTTTCTTTAAATCCAGATTCTGTAAATGCAAAAAAAAACTTTGCATACACCCAACCTCGCACCTACCCCAAATCCTATAGTGTGCCCAAGCAGGGGGGTTGCAGGGGGGCAGCATGCCCCCCCGATACATATTTCACTGTTTATACGCCTTAATGCTGGGTGCTAGCACTGATTTATTTATGTAAGCAAGCAAAACAAAAAAATCTCATAAAAAGTAGTTTTAGTAATTTTCAATTTTCTCAAAAACTAGAAGACATAAAACCATTTGGTTTTTTGTTTTCGATTCAAAATTAATAGTAGCATTGACCAAAATAAATCAATTTAGCACTTCATTTCACAATTCTGAAAAAAATTGGTCTAAACTTTTTTTTTCATATTTTTTTATCAAAATTTTGAGTTTGCATGCGAATTTTTCAAAAACTATTGACATAAATAATTTAATTTAAATTTAGGACTATAGAACAGACTTTTGGCTTTCAAAAACGGTATAGTACTTTATTTTAAGTGTTGCCGTTGTTTTTTAATAATTTTTTTTTCATTTTAAGTCATTTTTTTCTAAAATTGCCCCTACCTCCTAAACGGGGCGGGGTAGACCCCCCCCTTCCATAGTAAAAAATGCTTGTTTTTGACCCTTCTACAAAAAACCGTTATCAAATTTTGGCGCCATAGTTATCGTACTCGTGCCCACATATGTTATGGTTTATAATATAATTTTATAAGATTTTATTTACAAAATTTCAGTATTCAGAAATTCAGTTGAAGTGGGCGTGGTAATATGCGGATAAATATTACATATCTCATACTTTATGTTCAAAAAAGCCTTATTATTTATTTTAAGTTTTCTGAGTGATTTAAAATTCTTACAATATAATTAGCATTAGTATTTTTATAGAAAATCTTATTTTTCACAAAACTGGACCCGAAGTTTTTTTTATTTTTAATTAAGTTAGCCTTTTTTGTGAAAATTTTTTTTTTCAAAAAATGGTTGCTAAAGACACCTCTTATAGAACATTTTTTTTTTATTTTTCCATTTTACTATGGAGCCTTGGCCAAGAAATTACACGAACTAATTTAGTATCAAAAATGAAAGGTAAAGTTGAACTTGTTATACGAGTGAAATATTTTTAAAATCGTTCATGCGAGAAAGTCGATATGTTTCAGCTTAATGTTACCAATTGGAAAATTAAGATTTCAGTTTTTTGTCCAAATAATTTTTCATATTGACGAAATAAACGACGCACATAGGTATAATCTTTAAAATAGTACCAACAATATTTTCCTATATGTTAAATATATTTCGGGATATTAAGTTTTAATTTCTTGAAAAGTAACTTATCTTTCCGCGGCTTTTGGCACACGAATATTTTTTGAGAAATTGACCCCCCGATATATTTTGTTTCAAAATTTGTTATTAACTTTGACATTTTTAAAATTAAAAGCAAATTCAAGAGGGAATCAATCGCATAACATTTAACGGGTGATTTTTTAGCTGGTTTGGTTTTGGCAACACTGGTTTTGACAGCTGACGTGTGTTTAGTACCTTGTGTCACTGTCAAACAGCTTCAGTTTGGTTTGCAATTTAACCATGGATCGTCTTACAAATGAACAACGCTTGCAAATTATTGAATTTTACTATCAAAATTCGTGCTCGGTTCGAAATGTTCATCGCGCGCTGCTTCCATTTTATGGTCGGCATTCTCGACCTTCTGAGCAGTCTATTCGGAAGATTGTGACCAAATTTCGCACCAAATTTACTTTGTTGGACATTAAACCACCAACACGTTTACGTACTGTGCGTAGTGAAGAAAATATTGCGGCCGTATCAGCTAGTGTGACAGAAGACCGCGAAATGTCGATTCGGCGCCGTTCCCAGCAGTTAGGCCTTTGTTACAGCACTACGTGGAAAATTTTGCGGAAGGATTTGGGCGTAAAGCCTTTTAAGATACAGCTGGTGCAAGAACTAAAGCCAGCCGACCTACCACAACGCCGAATTTTTGGTGAATGGGCTCTTGGAAAGCTGGCCGAGGATCCGCTTTTTTATCGAAAAATTGTGTTCAGCGATGAGGCTCATTTTTGGTTGAATGGGTACGTAAATAAGCACAATTGCCGCATTTGGAGTGAAGATCAGCCAGAAGCATTGCAACAGCTACAAATGCATCCCGAAAAAGCCACTGTTTGGTGCGGTTTATGGGCCGGCGGCATTATTGGGCCATATTTCTTCAAAGATGATGCGAATCGCAGCGTTACTGTCAATGGTGAACGCTACCGAGCGATGATAACAAACTTTTTTTTGCCCGAAATGGAAGTTCTTGACTTGCATGATATGTGGTTTCAACAAGACGGTGCCACATGCCACACAGCACGCGAAACAATGGCGCAATTGCGAGGCGAGTTTGGTGAACAGTTAATTTCACGTTTCGGGCCGGTCAATTGGCCGCCTAGATCGTGCGATTTGACACCATTAGACTATTTTTTGTGGGGGTATGTCAAGGCTAGTGTCTATAGGGACAAGCCCGCTTCGATTGACGCACTGGAAGCCAACATCCATGCATTCATTCGTGAGATACCGGCCGATATGTGTGAAAGAGTATGCCAAAATTGGACTCAGCGGATGGGCTACCTGAGACGCAGCCGCGGTCAACATTTGCATGAAATTATCTTTAAACATTAAATTGCAAGTTTCAAACTATCGATTCAAATTTTTTGTGTTTTTTTTTTAAAAAAAGTTCTAAACCTCTTAAAAAATCACCCGTTAGTATGAAATTTTGTATCTCTTCTCTATACAAATGTTCGGCCTTGGGCCGAATCACGGCATCAGTGACTAAACGACACTTGAGGGAAATTTCATACGAAATATCGAATATCATCGATATTTTGTATTAAATTTACCTTACGTTCAATCACTGATGCCGTAATTCGGTCCCTGAATGGCCACTATAGATTAGATTTAGATTAAGATAGATTCATTTATTATTTCCCAATTTTGGTTACAATTTTGTTGGTTTGAGTTTATTTTACAAATAATAATGAATAACAGACAATCGCATTGGCGTCTGCCTGGCTGACTCATCAAATAAAAGTAAATACATAATATTCGTTGATAAGATTATAGAAAAGCATGATAAATTTGATAGAAAAAAAACATTAATCATTGAAATTCATTTAAAATTAGTATTCTATAGTTTTTGACTGCTTTGAGGTACCTATCTGAAAAGAGTTTCCCAATCGGCCCCGTTCAAAATATTTTTTACCTGTTCCATGGTTAATGAAAGGCTACCAAAGTGTGAAAGTCGGAATTCTTTATAAACAGGACAAACAGCTAAAAAATGAAAGCAATCCTCTTTTGCTTTCATGTTACAAACTGTGCAATGGTGATGTATGTATGGAGTACCATTTAGATTGAGCAGATCCTCAATTGCTCTACAAATTAAAGATATCGCTTCTACACTGAAATTATCCCTAAAGTAGTTGTTGGTTGCAATATTATAATTAAGTTGTAAATAAATTACTATGTTGATAGAAGATATTGCTTGCATGCGGGAACTGTCATTGCGTTGAGAAGTATCTACCACCTCTGTTAAACCATACAACATGTTTTCTCAAAGAAAAAGTATCGGCATATTGTATAGTTAATTCTGCCTTGTTTTTTTTCAGCCAAATTTATCCAATTTCTTACCCAGTCAACCGCTCAAGAGCGTATTTTGTATTATTCTCGTTGTTGAATAGTTTAGCACTTTTAAGATGTAATCAATATGAAGCTTTAAAGTGTGTAAAAAAAGGGTTGGCAAATTTGTTTCAAGGTGTAAAATATAGTTATACTTTATCCAAAAAAAATAGGCAGTACACGTCTTATGGGAGAGCTTTTTCAAAATCAGTAGCGTGCCATATTTTTGCACCATACTAAATTGAAAGAACTCCTCCATAAAAAAGTGTTAGCCCGCCCGTAAATTTTCAATTGCATCTGACGCAAATCCGACGTCGTTTTCATATGAGTGTGCACTGTGCATTGAATTGCTGTGGCCTATGGCTGCTGCTGGTATTCAACCCCCATTAAATATTGATGTGCATTGTGCATTCAGAGTTACCCATGTCCATTTGGTAACTTGTTCAGTTTTCTTTCCTTGGGTTTCTGTTGAGGTGCTTTTGATTTTTAGAGCTTTAAAAAAAAGTTTTTAATGATGAGTGTTATCGTGGAGTGTTTTCATCCTTTGCATTTATTTTAATGTGTGGAAAATACGTTACAAAATTTTAAGCTGTTTTCTTTGAAGAAGAAAATTATTTGCGTAGATTTTCGTAGCGCGTGGTCAATTAATTTTTTATAAGTAAAAAAATTACATAAATTAAAATTTCTATCTAAAAAAAGGGTCGGTAAACCTACAGACTATTTTTTCATATTTGGGTCCATTAAAGCTCTCACAACCCTGTGAGAGCTTTAATGAAGGACAGATTTTAAACGTCCTATCTTGCACACACCGCTTAATTTGAAGAATGATGAAGTATGTATAGGAAGGTGTATTCCTAGGTAGTTTAAAAAGTTTTTTAATAAAAAAGCGTTGGAGTTTCTCAACTTCAAAGGGCCTATAACTCCAATTTTGGCATCTATAGCACAATACGGAGCGCAATACTGCCTCATACACTCTGTACTTCCATCTTTAGTTAGAGGTTTTTATAAAATGTTCAGAACAACATCGTTATGCTGGTATTGCCAAAAGGTAGCCCTGATTTCTCTGATTTTTTTGCATTATTAATATAATTTTGTTGTTTTCGACTTACAAGGTCCTAAATAAATTATAACAGTCGATAACTATTTCTATCTTTCACAATCGATAGTTTTTAATCTCTATATCGATCATTTTTGGATGAAAATGTTTATTTAAAATTTCTAATATCGTTTATTTTTTCGAAAGCGAACTACATATATACCTATTTAGTAGGTACCTACGTGAAAAATATAAAACAAAAGTTATAAAAAATAATTTTTTATTTTTACTTATCTGTCTAATTTTGGATAAATAGAATTATTTACGATGAGAAGGTATTAAATAGCTGATCCGTAGTGATTTATCGGAGTTATTAATGTGCGCAAAATTATTTTCAGTTGTATCTATTATAGATTTTCTTAAAACACCTCTTAGATGTCAATTAGTTAAATGTGCTTAAATATTTTAATTGCCTTTAAATGAAGTTTCTTAAACTCTTATCTGTAATAATTGTATTCCCACCAGTGGCGGATCCAGGAAAAACTTAACACAAATTTACTTTAATAGCAACTCCCATTCCTTCTGGAACACAATACAACCAAAATGATTTCGCTTTAAGCCAATTATTCTCATCAACAGTTTCTTCAGCGTCATAATCTTTATCAACTGATGGGTTTTCCCCATTTGGTTGTGGGGAAAGCCTTATATATTTCGACGTGTAATGATATATGCCTAAAAATTCTGCAAAGCCGCGAATTAAATCCTTGCATTTCGAGAATTGGAAGTCGTGATTTAGTCTGCCCCCTTACTGGTTTTTTTTTTTAATTTCTCCAAGCATTATTTCGGGAAATCTACCATACTTTCGCATAGTTTTTTTCAATAGTTCTGTTGAACTATGTACATTATGTCGGGCACTAAGATAACACCGTCAAACTCTAAAACCACTCAGAAACCAATACATCTTAACTCACCTCTCTCTTCGCTGAGACCATCAGAACAGAAAACTATCAACAAAGAATTGGATGACGGAAACATGTGAACAATTATGGACCAAAAAATCAAAAAACAGAGTAAGTGGATTATTTCTATGGTTTCTACTAAATTAAAAGAAGAGAATACTAAACTAATGCTCGTCATGCAAAATCAATTCGCGGATATAAATACAAATATCTATGAAATTAATAATAGAATCACTCAATTAGAATCCTCCAACACCACTTGTAACACCGTTATTGATTCAATTAAATCAGAAATAATCGACTCTATCAAATGTTAACAATGATTTCTACAACTCTCAATATTCAATAAACTCAAAGAAAACACTTGAAATAGAAAACACGCAAGAACATGAAAATAGGAGGATAACAGAGGGTGCTCTGCTATTTGGGATTCCCTATGCTCCTGATGAATATCTGTGAAGTTATTTTAATCATCTCTGTCATATCATGGAAATCAAACCGCCAGTTTTAAACTAATAACAACATAAATAATGATATACCGTCTTCGTTAAATTCCGATCAGCGTATGATAAAAATTATGTTCTTTCATCCATATCTAACTACCGGAACGAAAAGGAGAAACAACTTTGTCTCACCGATGACGGGATTAACGGTCCCAAAGCACAATCTCCTTTATATACATATATGTACATGCAAGAATGGTTAACAAAAAAAAAAAAAAACAATTTTCTGCTGCGCCAGTCACATCAACTAACAGAACAAGTTTCCTCCATGTTTACAGCTTTCACGTCGCCTAATATCGTATCTCCTTGATACGCATAGCTCCACCACTGGCATTATTAAAATTGTTGATGACATAAAGCATGCCTTGGATGAAGATCATGTGACTTTCTAAGTTCTTCTAGATATCTCTAAAACCTTTGACACTATATTGTTCATTCCTCACTCCTGAATAAACTTTCAATGTTGTATAAATTTTTCTTATTTCTTCTTCATCAAATGTATGCCCACGATGTTCAATTGCTTTAAAGCTGTCCACTTCGACTAATCGAAAATTGCGCAAACACCATCAACACGAACTTGGCTAAAATTTCACTTTGGTCAAATAAAAGCGGTCTTTTTTTTAAATCCAATTAAGTTAGAAAAAAATTTTAATCTTTCTTACTTTCCGGACATTAACCTCAACTATTCTCCCATTGAATAAGTTGAAAACGCTAGAAAATTGGGAATGTTATTCATTAATAATTGGGAGAAGGATGTCAATGTCCAACTGTCAGATTACGGATACAAAATGAAAAAGTAACTTTGCGTAAAATCAGAAAAAAACCTAACAAATAGACAATAGGGATCGACACATTTCCTTTTTTATATTGTTTTTGGTCTATTCATAGACACGATGTAAACAAATGGGTTTTGGAGGGTAAAGCGTATGAACTTATGTGTTTCGGAGGGTGAAACGTATGAAAAATTATTATCATACGTATAATTAATGGTAAGTGGTTTAATAATACAGAGTGTCCCAAAAGTCATAGACTGCTGGAAAAAAAATCTGTTTATTACGAAAAAAAAAATTCTAAATCAAAATTGTAGTTTACAAAATTCTACAAAAAAATAAAACTGATACATTTTTTTTAGTAAAAGCAATAGATTTTGAAACAAGCGGCAGTTTTGAGCAGTTCATTCATAAAATGCAAATCATACGAAAGAAATTTGTATTATTATTACAAAACACATATTAAAAATCAAAGTTGTCTTACTTTGGACAGCCGTCCAAGTTATAGATAAACATTTTTATTTGATGTTTAAGAGCTATCTAACTTAGACAAAGAACTCAGCTGTTTAAAACTTGGCTAAAGTGACGTTTTATTTAATCAAATAATGCATATTTCCAACTTTGTCGAACTATTTTGAACTATCTAGATACTGTCTCACTAGTTAAAAATCTAATACATACGCCTGAAAATTTTTATCTAACTGATTATTTGGGGAAGTACATAAGTCAAATTTTGAGATGCTGAGCTCGACTAAATCATTAAAAATCTGCGTGGCAGTAAAAGGTTAACATTTCAATTTAATTTTTCTTTTTTTTTCCAAATAATTTTAAGTTTTATTGTTTTTATATTTGCAATTTACGATGCAGAAATTAAATTATAAGTAAATAAACACTATACAAGGAATTGAATCTACTCAAATTAAAAATAAATCCTAAAGTACATGACATACTGGTCGCACGAACTTGCTCTTATGTGCGATCACACTGTGGTTTTAAAGTCTGATTAATTAAGATCTATTCATCTGATTTTAAAAGAAATAAATTAGTAATGGGAGCCTATATTTTACTCCACCTGCTAAAAACCTTGTAAAGTTGAAGGTTGAAGTTGAAGTGAGTATAACATAATATCACCGTGTTGCACATAGACATGGAACTTACAGTTTATACTGACAAAATGGTAAAAAAATCAATATTTATTAAAAATAAATTGATTGAACAACCTCCGCCAATGATTTTACATCCAACAAAAATGTTGTACCCCATCTGATTCATTAAACAAATCCCATTTTATGAGCCAACATTTTTAAAATAGTTGGAGTGGTTTTTTAAAAATTTAATTTTGTATATGTACTTATGTAAAATGTTGTAAAAAATTTAAGAAATTGCTACGCAATATTTAAGCATTTATTAATACGATGTTAAAAAATTAATTTTGAAAGAAAATCATCTTTACATTTTCGAAATATCGAATTTTCAAAAAATAATTTTGAAATTTTTTTTCTAAATCCAAAAATTTATTTTTTTTATTTTTTAATTTTTATATGCAATATTGTTCAAACTTGTTAGAAGCTCTTGTGCATAAAATTTGATTAAAATCGGTTCAACAGAATAGGAAGTACTCAAAAACTAAAAATATATATGAGAGATTCCGTTATTAAACGGTGGATAAAATTTTGTGTCCAATAAATATGGTAGATCCTATTGATATTAGCTCACATACAAATTTTAATCAAAATCTTAGGAGCAGTTTTTGAGAAATATGAGATTTTTCTTACCGGTTTTTAAACACTTGTATAGGAGGTACCCTTATTTTTGGTTATAAGAATATTTTTCATTTAAAATCTGCTAGATAATATGTCTAGCAACTTTGTACAACGTAGCACAATTTGCTGTCAAATCCCATAGAAAAAAATGAAAAGTAGCAACTTTTAGCAAGAAGTTGGAGTAACTAAACAGACATAATGTTAAAAAAAAAACTCCTGGGTACTGGGTTTAATAAAAATCAATGAAGTAGTTTTCGAATAATTAAGTTTTAAAACAAAAATTTAAACTTTTTTTTAAAAATCAAAAAAAAAATATCAAAATGTTGGTTAACAATACTTTTAAGACTTTTTGAAATTTTCTTCATAAAAAAAATCAAAATCAGTTGCATGGGTTTTGAGTAAATCGAAACCAAAAATATGGTTCTATTTATAACAATTTTTCGGACATTTTTATCTATAAAATGCTAACCGTTTTGAAAAAAAAATTACAGATTTTTTTTTAAGTTGTGTTTACGTTTTTGAGAAAAATAAGATTTTCAAAAAATTTTGTACAACAGTTAAGGTTATTTTTTGTCCTAAAATGAAAATGAAAAAATGTGTCGGGGATAAATCAAAAAAACGCTATAAGTACCAAATTTAAAGAAAATCGATCCGTTAACGGTTCAGGCTGCAGTCGAAAGGACAGACAGACAGAATTGCGAGATCACTTTTTCGACTTCAGTGTCAAGTTTGATCAAAATCTCGAAATTTTTACGAATGCATAACTACAAAATCTCGTTGGAGTGAAAAATTGTTAACTTTTTAGTGCTAAAATCTTCAGTTTACAAGGGGAAGTGTTTCTTAGATTCGTAAGAATAATAAAAAAAGTATAGTTTTTAATAAACAAACAAGTGCCTTTATTAAGTTATGACCACTCTTTTATCTTAACTTCTTATTGCCGTTTTTGATTCTAAAACAAAATTTAACAAGGGGCAACTTCAGAAATACATCCGCGACAGATTTATGTACGTATGTATACATAGAGAAGAGTAGAAGACTCGTAGTTGTGTAAACATTGGCGCAAAATTTTAAACATTAAAAAACTGGTCTAAATGGGAGTCCGCTCTAAAATATACTTTTAAAGCGCAAGTCGACTAAATTTTGACTACACATAAAATATGTTTTTTTATAACTTCTTCAGTAATTTATATAAATTATCAGCCATATTTATAAATAAATTTTAAGGATTAATTAACTATAATTTACCTTTATAATATCTATGCACTTAAGTGCAAAATCGGTATTTATAATCAATTTTCACATTTAACAAACATTACTAAAAATTTATCTTAACTTAATCAAAAATTTAAATGCATAAAATGTAACAGAAATTCATTTAAATTGTAGCAGATTTAGGAATTTTCTTTCGTTAAGTTAAATTACGATCGTTTAGTTAATTATCATAAGAAAATCGATTAATTATAGATAATAATTTAAATAAAGTTATTAAATTTTTAAGTAAACTTAACTAATTAATTAACCTCTATAGGAGATATTTTAATAAAATATAATAAATAAAAACTGCATTTGTTTATAATTTTTTGTTTTTGTGTTTATTTTAAATTATTTTTTTGTGTAGCTACGTTTTATCTCCTCGGAGGTAAAATTTGGGGTCTTTCAAACTAATTTTGCTTACTATTCGTTAGCTTTTGCGAAACTATAAGTTTGCAATTGGGTACTCAAAGATCTAACTAACTATTCCGAAAAAATTTAAATTAACATATTTTGCGAAACAAATTTCATCCAAAGGGCTGGTCACTATTTATAAGAATACAAAAATACAGGCGTAGTTCTTACCAACTAAAAAAATATATCTTAAACCAGCCGTTAACTTTTCGGTCGATATTTTAATAATTTAATTTTTGGTCGATATTTTGATAATTTAATTTTCGTGGTTCACAATTCAAAATTAAATTGTAATTATTCAATGTTATAAAATTTAACATCTTAAAACGAATTGATCTTTGAAGTTATATTAAACACAGCATTCATTAAATATTAAATAATAAAATTTTATTTTAAAAATATTTAAATATTTTAAAAAATACTAGGCAGGGTTTTTGTTTCTATTACTTTTCTATAATACTTTGCTGACTTCCTGGGCATACGCTCTCTATTAGGACTAGTCAAATTCACAGCATAGAGTCCAAATTTATGCCTATAATTGAAGATATTTATTTTTAAAAAAATCATTACTATTTTTTATGTTCATCATGATCATACGTGTATCCTCTTTGCCATTCGAAATTATCCATCAAACTCCAGACGGTGTAACCAGTTACATTACATCCATCATTGACAGCATTTAATACCGCTTGCATGTGAGCCTGAAAATAGTTTTAAAAATTATCGTCATTAAAGGAAAACTATAATCTTCTCCAATTCAAACAATATATCAACCTTAATGAAATGAATTCGATCATCATCTTCTGGATCACCATCATCGGACCAACCATTCTCTGTAATTATCACTTCTGGGTTACCAAATTGATCTCGAATGTACCTAGGGTTAATTTTCGACAAAATTATTAAATATTTCCAATCTAATGCGTATCTTAATCGAAACTTACTTTAAGATACCTTCGAGACCTTCAGGCACGCAATACAACCAATCTGGTTTGCCTCTAACCCATGTTTCATCTGGGTAAGCATCTGAATCATAATCCCTTTCCCATGAAGGATTTTCTCCATTTGGCTTGCTTGCACGTTTAATGTATCTCGAGGTGTAGTAGTTAAGACCTAAGAAGTCTGCAGCGCCTTTAATAATTTCTTTCCATTTTCCATCAAGATTGGGCAAACGTGATGTTATTCTTCCTTCTTTTAAACTATTTTTTTCGATAGTTTCAACCATAGCTTCGGGATATCCACCTGTTTTGCTCCAGATAGGATGTCCCAAGAAACCTAACTGTAAAGATAATATTTATTTCAAAATGTTTCCCCAAGTAACACAAAGGTTCACTCTATTATTATTAATGTCGTAAACGCGGATCAAAAAATACAAATAAGGCATTTTTGGACCACACATTAAAAAGACCGACCAGTATCAGTATAAAAATATAATTAACTTACATTGAACTGCATTCCTCGAGAAATTGCTTCTTCATCATTAGTGTGCGAGAAGAAAAATCGACTACTTAACGTTAATCCGACCTTGCCACGTTGCTTTTCATAGAACCTTGATCGATATGTCCGGTAGGTGGCAGCATGTGCTTTTAAAGAATGATCCATACAAAGATAATCAGCTACACCGGGAGCACGTACCTGGGGTGGATAGTTTCCATCTGCATAACCAGGCTTACAATAGTCAAAAGGTTCATTAAATGTATTCCATAATTTAACTCTATCGCCGAAATTTTCAAATAATTCTATGGCATATGTGACAAACATATTAATGATCAATGGATTGGCAAAACCACCAAGTTTTTGAATATCCGTTGGAAGATCATAGTGAAATAATGTTACCAATGGTTCTATACCATTTGCAAGGAGTTTATCGATAACATCGTTGTAATAATCGATTCCTTTTTGATTTTTTGATGAAATGTCACCATTCGGATAGATTCTGGGCCATGAAATCGAGAAGCGATAATGAGTAACCTGCAAATAAATTAAAGAAGCATTTATCAAGAGGAGAGTATAAAAAAATTATGATACAAAATTAATTAATTCCACAGTATCTGATTTTTGGAGGTTGGATTGCAATTTTGCAATTTTCTGAAGCCCAGAAAGATCTTTCTTATTGCTATATTACAATCCCAGGGCAATTGGTTGAAAAAAGACCACGGGGATTAGCGACGCCATCACAGAAAAAAACATGGAGTTTTCATAAAAACTATCGATAACATGTATGTAATTCATGCCGGTAACACAGCTTTTCTGTGCGCTTAAGTTAAGTCCCGAGAATTCTCTGGGATTAGCTAGCCCGCAGGGGATTAGTTGGTGTTGCATTTTACATGTAAATTTTTTAGACCGACGTCGTTTTTTTCATTCAATTCCCCCCGGGGTTGCAAAAAATCACGCCTAAAGATAACCAGTCTTATTTATAATAAATTCCAAAGTATGTCTACATTTGGACAACTGTCCGAAAGCTGAGATGTCATAGCTACTAAATATTTTCCGATCTATCGATAAAATCAAGACATACAATTATGCATAGTGTAGACATGAAAACAAAAATACTTTGCGAAGACAATCACAAAAATAAAGAGCGTACATAAAAGTGAAGAAAGCGTTTCGTTGGTACTTGTATTGCTGGGCTTAATATGTGTACCATACCAATAAAACGCAGCTATAAATAAAGAGCTGTCCAAATATTTAAACAGTGGAATTTTCATACAAAAGTGTTGCCTAGTTCATTGGTATGAAATTCACAACAAGAACTGAGTACCAAAATATTAAAGGGAATATGAACAGGTTCTTCTATTAATTTCACGCATTTCAATCATTTACCAAAAACCGTAATTGACAGCAGGTACCTCCCATGGAATTTGTTTTTTTTTTTAAATTTCTAATAATCATAATAAAAAATGAAGTTCTTAAAGCTTCCTCCCTAAAACATTTATCTTGAAAACCACCAAAAAATAAACATTGAACTCGCCTAAAATAATACACATCAAACATCGACTTTATTTATGTTGAATTATTATTTATTCAAGTGATTATTTTTTGTATTTTTTGACATTCAAATTCTCATATAGCGAGTTTTAAATTTATTCGCATTTATTTCACATTTATGTTTAACTTTTTTTATTAACCAAATCAAACGACTGCAAAAAAATTTTATTTTATTGTTTGTTTTATTTAGAAAATGTGTTTTCGATCTTTCTCTAATTTTAACCCTCGTTTGCCATCATTTATATTAATTAAATTTTTAACTCTTTATTTTTACCAATACATACATAATACAAAATCATTGTTTAAAATGATTTTAGGAATACAGTGGTGCACTTTGTAAGGAAGAGTGAGAACAATTCAACACAAACTAAAACACTCAGCGGATTTTGATGAAATTTAAAGCATAATAAATGGATAAGAATAATTATCACAATTAATTTCCGTCAACTAAAACGCCTACTTTTAAAAGAAAAAAAAAAACAAAAGTAACAATTTACAAATTGATATAAAAAATCAGGTTTTTTGTTTTGAGATAATTCTCTTTTCAACAATTCGTTGATAATATTGATCTGTATCATCGTTAAAAACGTGTTTTTCGAGTTTTTTTCTTTTTAAACAAATTTGATCAATGTTTTCAGAGTCGTATCGTAATGGAAACAGCAGAATTTATTGTTGACTATTATATAAGTTTGAGAAACATGTATGATTGCAGCGTTTAGTATGGCAAAATTTAAAACTCAACGAAAAAAGTAATTAAATATCAATTCTATTGCATCACTTTGTTCTATGTAGCCATAAAAACTCTTTTTTATATTTAGTTTTAATTTTAAGAATCCTTACAATGGATTCTTTATTCACTTAATTTTTTTTAAACTCATCGAACTTGGCCAATTAACTATGGATTAGCTAAATAGATATTTCTGGGCTCCGCTAAAATAAGGTTCCAAAAAATAGTACCCCAAAAGTTGAAATGAAATAAGGCCCCCAAAAATGGGGTAATTTTTCATAATTTAATACGAAATGAAAAAAATGCCCCATGAGACCCCAATTTCTTTTGACAATGTTGTAATTTGTAAAATTTGTCTATACTTGTATCCTTACACTTGTAGTTCTCCTGCCCTTCAGCAATCGATTCCGCTTAAATTTTCATGTTACCCTCAGCACAAATTTTTTAATGCTTACAAGGCAACAAAATAGTTGAAAAAAATCACACTCTGAGTCCTCTATTAGTGGATTTTCATAATATTTTTTGAGAAAAGCAATGATGTTTTAGCAAAATGAAATAAGGCTTCAAAATTTGTTTCAAAATGAAAATAAATAAAACCCCAAAATTGTTGTTTAGGTCATATTTCATTGGGGGCTTTATTTAATTATGAAATAAGGCCCAACAAAAAAATGAAATAACACCCCAAAATTGTTTGAGAATTTTCGTTGTTATTCTTTTGTATATAGAAATAGTTTTTGGATCTTATTTATTTATTTGGGTAGTAGTATTTGGGGCCTTATTTCCTGGGGCCTAATTTTGCTGAACCGCATATATTTCTGACAGAGGTGTGTTTAAACTCTAAGAGAAATCGGCACTTCTTATAAGTATCGCCCTCTCTGTTAGTGAAAGCATCGAAAGTTAACTCAGGTAAATTTATAACAAAGTCTGTCAAACCATTAAAAGAAGAGAATAACCCAAAATAAACGCTATTTTCTCAGCAAAAACTCGTAACGTTATTATTATTTTTCATTTTTTTTTTGGCAAAAGCCTGAAACGCACTTTTCTTTGCATTACTGTGGCCATCATATAGGTACAAAGTTTAATCAAAATTATTATAATTGTTGTACGGAAACTATTACCGCTTCTAGATGAGCTAAAGAAAAAATTCGAATTTCCGCTCAAAGAAATGACATAAAATTGCTCAGTACTAAATTTTAAGCAAATCTCTTTATTCGTTTAGGCTCTAGCTTTAAATATACAGTGGAGGTATACTGGCGCACAGATGCATCATAGTTGCACAAACTTAAAATTGCATAGACGCACAGTTCAACAGATGATATGACGAAAACCACACTTTTGATTAAAACCTCAATTTTTTTTTACACGAAACCAATATTTGCCTTATAGAGCAAGTACAACGTGCAAGATTTCGTAAATAAAAATTTAAGATCGCGCTTCGAAATAGTGTTTTTTTTTCGTTGTCAACACTTTTGTTTTTATAAGTCAATAATTATCTGTTGGAAAAATTTTATTAAAAACGAGTTACACTAAAACCATAAAATGTATTTTGGCAAAACGTCTCCTCGCTTTAAGATGAGCAGGTTAACACCAATTACAACGTAAAGTTTGACACGTAATGCGCTACATGGAACGTATTACACGTTTTTAGTTTACCCCACAAAGATATTTACACATCAAAAAATTTGCGAACGCCACTGATTATAAATATACTATCAACAAACTGCGAGCTTATTATTTTACAATCAGGTTATACAATCACATTTCAAAATATTTTATTTTTTTGACAAAGCGATTGTCTCGGGTTCGAATCTAATCGGATTAAATATTATTTAAATTTGAATACTGATATTTGAACTTTGTTGCTAAAAATTATATTTGAATTAATTAATTATTATTACATCTTCATTTGAATGCAAATATGTATATGTTTGTGGTCGCCAAACTTTGAGCGCAAATATAAGGCACGTGTTTAAGAAAGAACAACAAATGTATCTTATATTAATTCGCTTTATAGTTAATAGCCGTGTTTTTTGCAAGCCCGGGGGGAATTGGATGAAACAAGCGACGTCGGTGCTAAACAATTTACATGTTAAATGCAACAACAACTAATCCCAGAGAATTCTCGGGGCTTAACAAAAGCGCACAGAAAAACTGTGTTACTGGCATGAATTACATACATGTTATCGATAGTTTGTATGAAAACTCCAAGTTTTTTACTTTAATGGCGTCGCTAATCCCCGCTGTCGGTTTTTTCAACCAATTCCCCCGGGCTTGCAAAAAAACACGCATAATATAAACATCCGCAATTATATAAACATCACAACAAGAGAATATAAAAACTTATATATAAAAATCATCTTAAAATGTTACCAATTTAAAAACAAATTTCTCAGTTTGAAATATTATTTGACATATAATTATATAAAATGTTAGAACAAGAATAAATAACTAATAATTTGTGTTTGTGTTTTTTCTGTGCCATTTATTTTAAAAGTAGGTATGTATATAAACCTACGGGTACAAAAAATATGTTTGGCATCTGTTGTTTCTAAAGAAATTTTAATCTTCATAACGTTATTTAATATTTTTCTGAATTAAAATATTTTTTTTTTGCGAAACTCATTTTGTTGACCTTCTTTAACACACACTTACACTATAAACACGCACCCACATTGCAAGTTAAAATTATTTTCTATTGCCATATTAAACACAATTATAAAATAAAAATAATAATATTCGAAAATATTATTCGAAAAGTAGGTATGATTTTGTGTGTTATCTTATCGTGAGAAAATGCAACCATAAATTAAAATTTCATGATTACTCAATATACCAATTAACTTAGACAAAAATAATTCAAGTACATTTATTTTTAAACATAAGTACTTATGATGTCTATAAAAATTTACTTGACGTGTTATCAATGGGTAATTCCTTATATGGAACAAAATATTATGAATGTTTGAATTTCTTTTATACCTATATATACTCAATTAGTTAAGCAAAGTGATATCTACTAATATTATGAACAATTGTACACAGTATTTTTAACAATGTTTTGAAAATCCCATCGAATTATCGCTTTCCCTTTGTGGTTGTTTAATATTTTTTTTGTATTTTGGACCTTAAAAATTTTTGGTTCTGAAAAAAAAGACGCTTTTTGACGACCAATAGAAAATAACATAAGTGAAACAGCCAACGGGATGAGGGTGAGCACCTCACCCCAGATTTATAATCTACATTTTGTAGTTATAAATACATACAAAACAATTGGATAAGTAGAACATATTCTTTCAACTTTTTTTTATGAAAACATTATCTATACAAACAAAATATTACAATTTGTTTAAAATAGCAAAGTGTTTACGAATTTTCCTTCTTTCTGTGTTTTAATTTCTATACAGGTACAGCAAAAACGCAATTTTCTCACAAAATATTATTTATATTACGAAATTATTTCACTTTAAGAAAAAAAAAAAAGGAAATTCAACAAAACCTTACATGAGCGGTACCTAAGTCCACTTTAATAATCAAAATATTCATTTCTTACTGATTTAGCGAGCATAGTGTTACTTAAATTATTGAATAAATACTTATCAGCATTATTGTGAGTTTCATATCCTAGAAACATTCTACCCGGAAAATTTGACATTTCACTTTTCGCCTAGGTATTGTGATTTTCCCCCGAATTTTCGTGTTCGAAAAATTACCCTTACTGTGAGCATTCAGTTCAGGTGGAATGTAGTGCCATTGACAGCCTAAACTTTCACTTATTTTTTAGTAGACGAACGAAATTTCTTTCAGGCGAAACTCACGCAATAGCTTTTAAAATTCCGAACGAACGAAACATTTTAAAGTGAATTTCCGGGTGAAACTGACAACAGGGCTGACTATTTTTCCTTAAAGCCATAATACTCAGTTCGAGTGAAAATGAAATTTTTATACAGAATTGACTCCTTGTTCACTGATATGAAATTCACAACAAGAAGTGAAAAGTGAAATCTGAACCGTTTCTTCAATCAATTTCACGCAAAATATTCATTTCCCAACGTTTAAAAACTAGGAAAAAACTAAGACGGTGTGGAAAATTGTGACATTTGCTTGAAATATAAATTCTGAAATAAAAAAAAAATTATTTCGGATTAATCGTTTGTCTTTTCTAGCATTTTTATTCTCATCGAGGATGAAAAGAAACCAAAACACGGAATTTAAACTCTTTTCAGGAACCTTTTGAAGATTCTGATGACAGTCATTTAAATTAATAATTTTTTTCATTCAGAAAATCCAAACTATCAAAAATTCACGTTAAGAATTTACTATGGGTTCAAATTGAATTTCCACGTGTAATTTGAAACGTTTTTATTTTTCAATTCACGGGAGGTTAAACCACACGATTTTTGTTCATCGTGAGATTATATACTTAGTGAAAAATCATTTAAATTAGTCCCAGAAATTTTGCGACCAGAAATTGACAGTTGTGAAATTTTGAAGAGTGAGCAAGAAATTCTCTTATAGAGAATTAAACTGCTGAAAAGTCCGATTTGAGGAAAAAATGTCTTTTACCTATGATGAAGAAATACTTCTTTTTCATTACCTTTTAAAATTAATAGTATGTAATTAAATATTGAATAGGCTTAAATTTTGATAATTTGGAACGTGGTTTTCACATAACAGAAGAACATATGTTGATCATATGCCTAAATATCGACGGTTAAAGTGTTTAGGACCTCATAAGTTGAAAAGTTCCAAAAAATTATAACTAATACAACAAAAATCAGCAGAATCAGAGACACCTTTTGGCAATTTCTGCGTAACAATGTTGTTCTGAACATTTTACAGATAGATCGCCATGCAAAATTTGACAAGTTTGTTTTGATTTCTGAAAAACATGCAAAAACAACTTACGATATTCTGCACTTTGACTTTAACCGTCGATATCTCATTATTGGTTAAACCTTTTTGGGTTCCAATTTTACGTTTACTTCTAAGTAGCTAGTTCCTTTACTTTCAAACTCTATAATGTATTTTTGTAATTTTGTACACAAAAGTTCATATACAAGTAAAGAAATAAACCTAATAATTATGTCCCAACATTAATTTACAAACTACAAGAGCAAGTTCATGCGATCCACCCATGTATTTTATTTTAACATTAATTTATTTAAAGAACTACAAATATGATAAAAATAGTACCTACATGATCATGCCCATCAAATGCGGTTAAATCATAGACTTAAGCAATTAACTTTCCTTGTACATACATAGCTTGTAGTATAATCAACATACATATTATCTTTTATACACATAAAAACTCCTACAAATGAATCACAGTTAAAGTTCACGTTGTCGTTAGATACTGATAATTTGATAATTTATATTTCTTGGCACAAAGTCAAATTAAAACATATTACAGTGTCAAAATAATAAACATTTCAATGTCATTTGAAGTCTTCTCAAGCGGTTGACGACTTTTGTATTGTGTATACATACATAGTCACTTGACCTTATTGTTTTCTAGCATATGTAAGGTTTTGAAAGTTAAATAATTAATTATTGAATTTTATCGCAAATATTACACGCGTCTACGGAGTTATATGGAATTTTTTTAATTTGAATATATGTATGTATATGTAATATGCTTCAACTATCTTTCTCTTTTCTATTTACATACTTATATTTTTCTAAAATTTACCCAAACATTATAAGCTTTTTCAATTTTGCTTGAATCAAAAAAAAATCATAATTAATGCATTAAAACAATTAAGAGAAAAAAGGCTGGGAGCGACCCACACTGGTAACTTCCCATTGGTGTCTTGGAAACTAGAGACCCAACGTTACTTTGTAATAAGAAAATTCACAATTCAAGATCTTCGATAGGCAGTCAAGTGAAGGCCAAAATGGGCTATTTGTTCGTAGATATTCGAGGTGATAAATATTTTTCAAGAATTTTTAGTATTTTCTTGTATAGTTTATTTTGTTTGTTTAAAAAAGTGTCCATTCAAATTTGTTTTTTAAATCATATCAGTAATTAAATATGGCATCGTGTATAGAATAAAATTAGCCCGAAGTCAATATCACATTAGTTCTCAAAATATCCTAGCGGTAAAATATTATTGATACATTTTTATTAGTGTTATTTTGCAGTTTGTTTTGTTTAAAAAAAAAAAACTTCAAATGACACCTAGTTCATTTATATGAAATTCACAACACGAAGTGAGTACCAAAATATGAAAGTGGAATATGAACCGGTTCTTCAATCAGTTTCACGCAAAATTTTCATTTCCCAACGTACGGCCACTAGGAAAAAACTGAGGTAGTGTGGAAAATTGTGACATTTGTCCAATCAATTTGTTTTGCTCAAAATATAAATTTCGAAATTAAAAAAAATTATTTCGGATTAAACGATTGTCTTTTCCAGAGTTTTTAGTCTTATCAACGAGGAAAAAAGAACAGAATACAGAATATTAAAACCCCTTTTTGGAACTTTTTCAAGATTCAAATGACAGTCATTCAAATAAATAATTTTTTTTCATTCAAAGTGAGAAGTGAGTACTAAGAAATTTAAAGCTGTGTATCAAAAATTCATGTGAAGAATTAATTATGGGTTCGTATTGAATTTTAACGTGTATTTTGAAACGTTTTTGTTTTGTCATTTCACGTGAGGTGAGTACTAGGCTTAAAATAAAATTATCAAAAGCGTCGATAACATTGTTTGTTTTCGAGATATTTGAGTCAAAACACATTTTTGAACAATGTTTTAGTAGTTTTCCTACGCAATTTTGTTGCTTAAAAACAAAACTGTTAATTGAATGTTTTTACAAACTTTATCAGGTTATTGACTACATCATTGTGTGTATAAGAATAAAATTAATCCGGCTTCGAAATCAGTGTTTTTTCTCAAGATACTGTAGCCAAACAACATTTTCAACAATATTAATAGATTATTAATAGATTTTAGATTTTATATTAATAGATTTTTTTTTAATCATACCAGCAATCAAATATAGCATCGTGTAAAGAATAAAATTTCAAGTCAATATTATTGTTCGTTCTCAAAATATCCGAGCTGTAAAACGATTTTCTACAAATGTTTGCATGTTTTTTTATTTAAAAAAAAACTGCCTTTTGATTTTTTTAATTGTTTCCAATTATTCATAACGACGACATTATGTGTAGAATAAAATTAAACCAAAATCATTTGCATTTCTTGTTCTCGAGATATTCGAGACGCATGACTTTTTACAACTTTTTTTTAAAAAATTGCTATAGGAATAACACGGCTAAGTGAATTTTTTGAAACTCTTTTCTGTGTTATTATCTGTAAGATAAAATTTATTTGAAGTTCCTACCATGATTGTTTTTTTTTTTTTAATTTATCAAAAACAATTTTAGAATTTTTTTCTCTCCGAAACTAATTTACAACAAAAAAGTTAAAAATAATTGCGTACTTAGTTTTTGTAATATCCCTTTTTAATGCCTGAACTCACAATCTCAACTTAGCACTACATACTCGGTGTTTCTTTAAAAACTTTGCCAACAAAATTTTTAAAATTTTTTTCTCTTCGCAACTAATTTACAACAAAAAAGTTACAATTTATTGCTTACTTAGTTTTTTTAATTTCCAAAAGTGTTATGCTAACTTGATACCAAGTTAGCACTACATACCATTTTCTTTTTTTGAAGTAGAGCTACAAATTTTTTCTTTCCAAAACTAATTAACAACAAAAAAGCTACAATTAATTGTGTTCTTAGTTTTTTAAATTTCAAAAAGTGTAGTGCTAACTTGACATACGGTTAAATTCTCTTATAGAAACGTTTCTTATCATTATACCATCAAAACTTCAATGATATTTAATAAATTTTGGTTGAAATATTTTATTTTTATATTATAAAAGACTTAACGCAAAATTAAGTTTTCCACACACAGTCCCTACTCTCTATAAATTTAACTACAGTACTGTTAGTAACGAACTACAAAGAGATTTAAAAACAGAGAAGAGCCACGACAATATACTTTTGTTTTCTAAAATGCCTATTGATAGCTGGTACTCAACTTGACCTTATATACATATGAATATCTAAATAAAATATTTTTTTTTCTATTTCAAATCTTTAGGTCTGGCCATAACTGATTTGAAAGCAATTTAAAATAGTAATCGTCTATTTTTCATTTTCATCTGTATTAAAAAAACTGATAAGGCGTAATTCACCGAATTTCAAACTATTTACTATAGGCATCAAAAAGTAAAAACATTATGCTTTCAAGCTATTTTCTTTTGCATTGAATTAAAATTGACAACTTTAGGAAAAGTATTTTCTAAATTGTAAACATTAAATTAAAAGACGTATACCTATTTATGGATGAAAATGATTGTAAAATCCACATCATCCTCCTTTTGTTAAAATCTTTCTGTGTGGGTTTTTTAGAAACCGATTAAAATATTTTATTATACTGTTATTGATTACTCCTTATACGAAAATTTAATTTATACCTATACATATGTAGGTACACCGATGTCAATTTTTTTTATTTTCATTTTTGTTTTATTATTCAATTTGATAAGACGTCAAACGATGTGTTTTTCTCATTAATAGAGTCAAAATTTCATTTCCGTAATCCCATTGCTTTCTTTTTAAATTTTTTATATTGAGGTTATCAATGTTAAAAAAATTCTGTTTAAATTTTTCTTGTAAAAAATAATCGAAACAAATGATGAGCTCAAGGTTTTTACCCTTTTCTTTAAAAAAAAAGGTATGGTCAGTAACCTTAATAAAAGGCATGATGGACGATTGTGTTTATATGTGTTTTGCTTGCAAATTTTTTTATGTAAATATGTAGTTTGAATAATGAGTTCCTGTGACGTAAAGAAGATTAAAATATGAAACAAAACTCATATACATACATGATTTCAATTTTCATCGTTTCTCGAATAACTTTATCGAGAGTAACAGAACGTATAGGCACAGGATATACAGTAGCATTACATCTGGGAAGGAAAGAGTGCACCCAATTTCTTCCGTATACGAGCAAATGTACAACACAAGGTTGTATCAATTAAGATCCATTGCGTTAATAAGCAAAAACGTGTTTGGCTTAAGTCGACTTAATTCACTTTGCCTTTTGACTAAATTAAGTACACATAAATTGAAATACTTAATTGTTTTCATTAAAAGACATTTTAACCTGTCCTCACAGACCAAACTACACTCAGAAAAAATATAAGAGGAAATCAGCCAAAAATTATCAAATTATATGGGTATTGGTTAATCATGCCAAATATTTAATAAGATACAAGAATTTAACTTCGTGTTGAATCACCTGATGATTTTTAGTACAATTTATTTTTAGTTTTGTATCAACTTTGAACTAAAAATGGTGGAAATTCAAAATTAAACGAACAGAGATTATATTTTCGAAAAGTAAAGAAAATTATGAAAGCTATAAGGCTAACTTTATTACACAACAATAAAACTCATATTACCTCTATTAGTTAATTCTCAAAACTGACAATAATTGCTACCAATTTTAGTCCAAATTTCTATTAAAGTTCATATATAAAAATATATAATTGGATTAAAATTTGTAAAGTTGTAGTTTTGGGTAGTAAACGAACAGGCCTATTATGACATCTTTCGTTATATTTTCTGTATGATTTCTCAAAGTGAGCTGTCCATTTATAAATTCATATCGTTTTGCATTTCTCATGCTCAGACGTCTATGATTTTCTATTTGATTTTCTGAAAAATCTATATTCTTACTTTTTGTAAAAAAAAAACAAAAAGAAAGAAAGAAAATAAAACAAAATATTCAATGATTTTAACACTGAACTTGAAATAAAAAATCGCTGACTGTCCCTTAAATAGAATTAGATGCAATTGCTAATATCAAAAAAGTCATATTCTTTTTTTATGAGTTACTTACTATAAGTGTTAATAGAAAAATCCCGAAAACCTCTATAAATCTATAGAAAGCAATGTTATTGCAATTAAATTGAATTCAATGAACTATTTTCTTGTTTATAAAACAAAAATCAGTTGCTAAAGCATAATAAATTCTCAGTAATGTAGTCGCCTTGATGTTTAAGGTATTTCAAGTTTCTTTTTTATATATTTCAAGTATTTCCGCAGCAAAAAAATAATTGATGAGATTAAAACAAAGTGCAGGGAATAGTTTTTTTTTTTTTTTTGTAATATAAAATTGGATTGCAATATAATATGGTTATTATAGAAAAAGCAGTTTGTGCTTTCAAGCTGGAAATTAAAACAACTTCCCCCTTTTTGGTTGAGGTAGTTGTCTTTGCTGTCAGACACTAGGCCATGGGTAACAACTTTTAAATAAAACTATACAAAATAACGCCATGATCTGTGGTTGTATATAATAACGTTTTTTTATGTTTTTTTTTTTTAATCAAGGAACAATATGTATTGGTACTGTATAGTACCTATTACAATGATGCATATATTAGCCGTGTTTTTTTAAGCAACATAAAGCTGAATCGGGATTAATAAACTTGAATTTTACCGGATAAACTTTAATTTAATCAAACAAAAAAAAAAAGACCTTGTAGAACTTATGTAGCTTTGTGAATATTTTAACAAGAAATTAACCAACTATTTCTTATATTATTTACAAAGAAAAAATCGTGTTAGAATTAAAACAAAAGAGTTAAAAGAACAAAAAAAAAGTTGGTAAAACAAAAAAAAATAAATAAATAAATAGAAGGACGCAAAATTTTAGACGATTAAGTATGATGTTAAAGCTTTTTAAGTATGATGCTATAGCTCAAAAAAATGATTTTCCAAATTTAAATCAAGTTAGCAACGTGCTATCTTTTTAACAATTTACTAAAGTTAAAATCACCAAAATGCCTATTTCAACTATATGATATATTCGAACTCCAAATGAACCTTTGACAGTTACAAATGTGAAAAGGGTAATGTTTGCTTACATATGCAAACAATGAACTGTCGCTTTTTTAGGGGTGTTCAGCAGAAGTTTGTTAAAAAAATATAAAGAAATAAGGTTCTAAAATTCTATAAAAATTATGTTAATATTCAATGAAAACTGTTGTAAACTTTAACTAAGAACAATTTAGCAAATAGCTTTAAGGTTAATAAATTTTCATGTAGAGTCATGCTAATTAACATCAGGTTGTTGAAAATTGTTCGCCAATATTTGTATTCCAAAAATAAAAATAATGGCGTTTTTGATTGGTAATCCGGAAGAGAAATGCTATATGGAAAGCTTTTATCTATTCTGAAGTATAAAGCGAGAAACAGATTGCCACAGCAAAACATCGACATCAACGTTAGGAATTGCCCTAAATTCGATGTCGTTGTTGCTGTTTCAATGTATTCAAGGTTGTCAAAGTTGCTGTGCCAATCTGTTTCTCGCAAAACTGCTTCTAGTTTCGATTCTGAATTCAAATCGAGAAGAAGAACTGTCACTTTGTAGGGTTCAGAAGGCTTCTGGGCGACCAATCGAAAACGCCATAAGAAATAAATTTCGATTTTTTCACGTTACCAACCCAGCGTTGCCGATATGGCACCGTTGTGCACTTTTTCATTTAAATGGCAATGTGGCACTAAAAGATTTCATTGCACTTTCATTTTGGTATAGTACAAGAAAATATATTTTGACAAACAAAAAATTAATTCTTAAAACGTTTATAAAGAACTTAACGCACGCACAATAATAATCGTCATCTGTTCAAATATTATATCTGTTTTGATTTAATTGTTTTTGTTTGGCAAATTGGTCATTTCTGATTAGTTTTTCTTTAAAAAATTGTGTTTTTACTTAAAAGTTTATTAGATGATATTTTTCTAAAGGTTTGTCAATAAAACTGCAAAAGTTTTGGAGAACTCGCCATCTATGCAAAAAATAAAACAAAATTTAGCAGAAGTGCTAACAATGTAGACATCTGAAATTTCGTTGCCAACTTTTTTAAAAGCGTATATTGTATTTCTAGATTTATGTTATTGTATAAAGATCATCTAAATATATTTTTCTATTCAAAATGAAGCTCCAAAACTAAATTTTAATTTTCTCTTTTTAAATGGAGAATAGTCAGTAATTTAAAACTATCTGATGAAATATCTGCTATCTATAAAAAAATAAAAAGCCATTGCAACAGATTTTAATTTGCTTTGAGTGCCAAGAACATCGTTATTTGGAAAATACTAAGGCTTTACTAAGTTATGTAATGAAGTACAATTAATAAATATTTTTAAAATGGATTCATTTTTTTTTTCTGTTGATGACACGCGGTGGCTTACAATGACACTTTTTGCTAGCACCGCGGTGGCACCAATAAAAAATTATTTCCGGCAACGCTGAACCAACCTTCTATGTAATTTGACAAATAAAATACAATATTTCTTTGGAATTCGACTTTACAATTCTCATGTTTTTGTCGAAGTATTTTGTTCTTTCAAAGTAGAAGCAAACTATGAAGCAATTTTTTCACAATCTGTTGGGTAAAATCTTTCAAAAAATTTCCCTGTAACCCGAAGAAAAATAATTGTATTTTAAATTTTCTCTTGCTTTCTTCGGTTACAATAAGGTTGAAATGAAACTAACATGAAGTTTATTATTAAATTACTTAAAGCACTTAGCAACATTTTTGTGACCAATTGTTGTTATATACAACAACATCAGTGCTATCTAAAGGACACTATGCTCATAAACTTATTTAATAATTACTATGTATATGGATTTTTAGAAAACTTCATCATCCTCACCAATACACACATTTAAAACTAAAAAGAGGTCAGGAAATTTCTCATGATGATTCGAATTTAACCGTTCTTCAACTCAATCAATTGAAAACATCGATGTAACAGAGACAGAAATTTACAGCAGTCACACTTATAGTATTGCAATCAAACCCTTGAATAGCTCCTAAAATTAAAAACAACTCGTAATAATTACTCATAATTCTTTAATATTTCTATTTCTTTAAAAATAATTGTATTTTAAACTTTAATATTCATTTAATGTGGGTAATTAGTGCATAATCATTTATTTCGGCGAAAAAAGAATTCTTATTAAATTTTGGTATCAATTCTTTTGTAATTTCTTGTCACTTTCGATTTCAATGGAATCTCTTTCATTTTGAGTCCATTAAGGTTTAATTTAATGAATTGATATTAAATTTTTATTTTTTATTTTTCTAAAGAAACGAATCTAAACTGATTCTGCAAAAATGAAATAAACAAACAAACAAATCGAAAACAACAAGCCGAAATTGTACATGCATGTGATATTGTATATGTATGTAAAGATGTTTTTACTGTCCGTATCTGGTAAAAACTCATGAATTGGCGGCGCGATCAGAAAAATAAGATCTCAGAGACTTTATGCTCACTCAAAAATTGAGCAAGCGAATCCAATATTTTTTTTCCCTCAGAATTTTGACACCAAATTCGATGTCGCTGTTGCTGTTTTAATGTATTCAAAGCCATTTAAAAGCACTTGCTCTAAAATATTGTCAAAGTTGCTGTTGAAGTTGCTGTGCCAATCTGTTTCTCGCATTAGGAATCCTGTTCATGTAACTGAGATTGCTGAGATTTCCGAGATTTTATAAAACCCGTATGACATTACATTTTTTCATCACTCATCATGTTTAATTGTCAGCCGAGAGAAAAAGAGAGAGATAATGTTTTAAAGAAAGGAAAAGCACTTTTCTTGCAACAAAAAAAACAGTATTGATTGTCAAAATTATTTAAAATTAAAAGCACAGAAAATTTCTTTTCTTCTTTTAAAGATTTTTTCTCTTGCTAATTTCTTCTAATGCTGCTATATTGAATAAATTTGATTTAACAACACACAAAATAAGATCTAAATACATTTCGTTTAAAATTATAGTGATAAATTTTGTTTTGAAATAAGTTTTCATTTTCAAAGCTGAAAAAAGCTATTAGAAGCTGAAAAATGTAAATCGGCCATTACAAACTACATAGGTCAATTTTGAACGAGACATTAAGACAATGTGGTAAATTTTGATTCAATGGCACACGGATTAAAACTATACAGTGGTTTTGTGTACATGTAACGGTTTTAATTTTAAGAGTATTTATATTTATTTTTTGAATTTGAGACTTCGAACAGCAAAAATTCGTTTACTTTTAGAACAATTACATTTGATATGCTCATGACAACAGATTTATTTTTGTTTGACCCTGGAAACACGCAACTTATATTAATGAATTAATTGGTAACTGCTCAATTACTATATAAAGCCATTATATGTTACCGTATGTTGGATTGATTTTAGGAGTTTTCCATTCGTATATGGAATATGGAAATTTTTGTCACTCCTTCAACTTCAAATTTTTCATATTCAATGAGAATGGAACAGTCCCAAAAACCAACCAAAATGTTTGTTTCATTTTATTGATGTTAAATTTAAATAAGCTGTGCCCCTGGGTCAACGCACTAACCCATTATATGTAAAGCGACACTACATAGCTTCATTATATTTTGTAAATGTCAAAAGTATTATTTATGGTTTCAGTAATCTTAAACTTAAAACATAAATCAGTGATTTGCTTATATAAACAAAGTAAGATGTTAAACTTGTTTGAAGGCGTTTAGGTCAAAGACAGAGGCTCATTTATTCGACAATAAAAGATGATCAGATCAAAGTCATCTATACAGGCTAAGTTCTTGTTATGTATTTTATCATTAAACAATTTTTATATTTCTATACATATGTATATATAAATAAGGATGGGCAAAAGGAATATCAAATAACTCATTTAATTTATGTCTGTAGACATTTGACGCTATATCTGGGAAAATTATGGCACATTCAGATTATGAATTTACTTCTGCCCTACCTTGTATTTATTCATTTGATTCAGCAAAAAAAACTTTTCATCCAGTTCATTATTTATTTATTAATGTAAGAATTTTGAAAACTAGCAATTTAGTTATGTTAAATAAATAAATATCCATAATATTATAACAACAAAAAAGAAATTGTCTGGAACTTGATTTTATAGTCCAGCAGTATGTTTTTTTTTTTGTGCTAAACATACAAATGCCTATTAATCATTCCTAATAATAACACTCCTTAAATCTTTAAAATAATAAATTTTAAAAATATTAACAAATTGACAAAATAAACTTTTTATTGATCTATTTTTATAACCATTCTTTTTGCGATTATGTATACTCGTGCCTTTTCATTTATAATATGTCATTGACCAAAGCGGAGCCAGGGCATCTACCTCACCTGTAATTTATTTTTGGCGTAAAACATAATCGCATTCCTAAAAAACAATCGCATCTTTTTATTTCGTGACTAAGCCGCTTGTTCTTTTTGAAGATTTTTTTCCAATTTCATCATGTATAGTATTTATAAATTAATTCCAATTATAAAATTTGAGATATTTATAAATAAATTTCAATTATAAAATTTGAGACTTGTTTCTGTTTTCTTTTAAAATCATAATTTGTATTTAATTTGTATTCTTGCTAAAACACAAACCAACGGATAGTAGTTAAGAAGAAAACTACTTTCTTGGACCTTTAAAACCTAGATTCTTTTGGAAACTTTTCAACAAAACTGAAATTTCTTTTCACAGCTCTTTATAGTTACCATGTATGTACGTGATTTTTATATTGTTTTATTAATTAATTGTTCGGTTTTTGTGTTCTTCTAAGCACATATTATAATCGCATCGGTGGTTTTGGGGGGTTAAGGCAGGCACAAAATAACGTCTGAGAAACTTTTGAATAACTTTGAATTTTTTTATTGGATTTCATAAAATTCAAAATAAAAAAATATTACCTACGCTAGTAAAATTTATTTTTTTTTATTTATCGCTCATAAAATTGGCAAATGTTTTATTTTTTTTTTACTCTTCGTCCCATATAGCAGCACAAGTGAATCACAAAACTAAAAATTTAAAAAAAATACTTTTTTAAAAACAGCAAATACGCAGACGACAGCACGTCAAGTTAAGCACACAACAACACAATTTTTTTCAATAAAGTCGTAATTATAGATTACACGTAGGCACGTTTGCTGATACTACAATTAAGTTTAAGTTGAACTTAAATTTATAAGGGGTACTTTTTCCATGTCATAAAGTGATTCTTAAGAAATTAAGTTCAACTAAAATCTTTAAGTGTAGTATCAGCAAACCTCCCTAAAAAAATTAAAAAAAAAATTAAGCATACGCCCGAGTGAACTTTCGTTTCACAAAATTACTTTTCTTGGTAAGAAATTTTTAACTAAAGGAATTTTAAGAATTTCCCTACATTATGTATATTTTAAATTTATTCAGATTTTTATTTAAAACAATCGCTGTTGGATAGAGGACAGAAAAGTCTCCTTAAATGATGGTTATGACATCAAACAAATAATCAAAGCAAAAAACTAAAAATAAAAAATAATTCTGTAATGTTATTTTGATATTTGTGTGCTACCGTTATAAATGCTAGTGTTATTTTTTATTCTTAAAAAAAATTAAAAATCGTCTCAGGTGAATGTCCAAAAAACCGAACGTATCAATTTCGGTTTTTAGGTACTTCCGATATATATGTAGGTACTATATGGCAAGTTATGGATCCGTAAGAAAAATCGAACTCGGGATTTTGATCAAAGTTGACACTATTTTTTTAATGTAAATTTTTTACATTTACCTTGTAAATCATAAAATTACGTTTTCAAAAATGTTTATATGATTATATACCTATACTATAAAAGCTTTAAAAACTAAACTAAAAAAACTACTAAATTCACGACAAATTCGTTAATCACGTTTTTTTGGTATATTTTATAAAAGTGAAAACATTTCGAAATAGGTATTTGTTTTGTGAAACCTTTTATCTCTGATCTATGATGAAGTGTCAGCAACTGTTTAAACACCACCTTGCTTCATATAGTATGTACATTGTATATTATGTATGTACCTACATTATACATATTATGTATGTATGTGTATATTATGTGACTGAATCTATAACAAAAGTCGACAGAAATATTTGAAAAAGTGTTTTAAAATATTGATTAACAGCTGAGAAATATTGTATGCCATTTTGATTGTTCTGATTTATTTAATTAGGGCCAGTTTCACAGTAAAGTAAGTGTCACTTAAGTTCCAGATATGGAAAACTAATGCCCAATTTCACAGTGTAAACTTATCGGAATAAGTGACACTTAAGTCTCCCATATTGGCCACTTAAGTTCCCCTTACTCAGACCTTAAAACAACGTCTAAAGTCCATGAATGGGAAAATTAAGTGCCACTTATTTAGTTAAGTATGTACTGTGAAACTGGCCCTAAAATATATTATGTACAGTGAAACCTAATATTGCGGACAACTCCCTTAAACGGACAATTCCTTTGAGCGGACAAATTCTCACGACCATGGATCTTTAATTTAAATTCCATAAATTCTGTGATCTCTTAAGCGGACACGCCCTTACCCGGACGCGGACAGACACTCTTAGGCGGACAAACACTTTTTTTAATTTGTAAATTTCAACCCTTATTTATAGCAATACTTTCTCATGTCTTTTTTTGTGTTAAAACTGTTTCCACTCGTTCACAACGGCAATAAATGCGAACGATAAAGACAAACGAGCTAACAAATCTTACGAAAATAACAAAATTGCAACAATGTAGCACATTTTTTAAAATTGTTTTTATTTTTATTTTTGACGGACAACTCCCTTAGATGGACAAAAGTGTTGCGACCGGTCGCTGTCCGCCCGCAAGGGAGGATTCAATGTACCTATCTATTTATCAAACAATTTAAGCAATCTTTGAAGGTTTGAATGAACAACAACACTTGAGTGAGCTACCACCAAGTTTTTTATAGGCTGGAGTTATAGCTATTTCACGACTGCCACGCCGATCATCAGACTCCAATCTTTGTTCCTTGTAAATTTATCAATCTTAACTTGAAACTGTTATCATTAGGATTTACTTTGCGTATCTAATAGCTATAAGTACATATTCCCTGATATAAATGTACATACATATATTCAATTCATGTATACTTTAAATGATAATCACTTATTCAATATATTATTTAAGAAAAAAAATCTATTTTTAAATGAGACACCACAAACATCTCTATCGTAATCCAAACAAAACAAAAAAAAATAAAAACAGTTCAATATTTCCCAAAAGTTGTGGCACAGATTGACCTAATTCTCATACAATATGATTAATATATGATAACAGCAAACTAACACGTGCCTAAAGCCCATAATAAAGTTTCCTCAAAAAAAATTTAACAAAGACACAAAATAAAAAAAAAATAGTATGTACATACCTTTAACTCTTTCAAAACTGCCAAATCCTGATCGAAACGATGATACGAATCAGCTGCTATATCACCATTCGATTGATCATCCATCAAGTGTGGAAAATTGTGTGTAAAATCATCCCAAATCGATTCACCTTTGCCATCTTCATTCCAACCCCCTTCGATTTGATAAGCTGCTGTCGAAACGCCGAAACTAAAACTTTCCGGAAATTTGGGACTTCCCTTAGCCGTAAGGTTACATTTATAATCGAATGCCTGTGTCACATTTATTGTGGTGCTGTTAATTTAAGTAATATACATTTTTTTTTTTTATAAAATTTATTAAATTAAATCGTATATTTTATTTTGTAAATTTTTTTTTATTGAATTAAATTAATGCATGCAAAGAGACGTACGCTAATATTCCAATTGCGAAAAACGCGAGCAACCACATTATCGTATAACTTACTGTGGCAAAAGATCTGAATTAACTGAATAAGTCGAAATTTTATACTAGAGTTTCAAGTGCGGCAAATACGAATAAAAGTGTTTAAGCTCTGGAGTTTTTGCCAACTGCAGATAACACTTTTGATGACGATTTTGCTCAAGCTGAAGTGAGCGAAATAATTTTATCATGTTCTCTGATTCTCATAAAGCTGTTTATAAACACCGAGTGTCTTAGAAGGTGGTAAGAAAAGAGCATAATATAATCATTCCATACGTAGATTATATTTATATCAACTTCCAAGCTTGGATTTATGGGCATCAAACACGCTATTGAGTATTGAAAGGCCTTGACATACAAGACACTTTTAGTGTGCATATATCGCAGATATCATACAAGGCATTCAAAAAGAGCGTCAATGAACTTTTTTATAGCGACTTTATAGAACAAAAAAGAACAAATTAGTAATTTTCGGGGACTTGATTGGGGACCATTACATTATATATAAATACATAGATAAGCCAGATTCAGGAATAATAATATTAATAATATTAATGTCTCATTGTTGTAGATGCTCAATAGTTGTAAGAACTCAACAACAACTGACCTCATTCATTATTCATTCGATTAATCCAGTTTAAAATTTTAAATCCGGATGTGAATTCATATAAAATCAATGTCAATACACCCGGGTTTAAGTTTTTAACTTGATTAATCGAGTGAATAATATAACGGTAATAGTCTAACTAACAACATTATTTAAATCTATACAAATATAATGTTCGTTTGTTCCTAATCTCAAATCTCCGAAAATTCTTCATTGATTTCTTTGGAGTTTTGTGAGCAAGAAGAACTGTTCAAATCAGCAGACAGCAAGTTGTTAGTTTCTTTCACTTTTAACTTTTTGTTGTTGTGCAGGTAAATCTCTTCTCTTCTAATCATATACTTAATTTTATAATTTCTTTGGATTTTGTCCTGATATTTTTTAGAATGATATGGTTATAAGATCATTTTTTATTTTAGAAATTGAGGGCTCCAGAAGATCAGGTAAGCAGACGGGTAACAGCTGTAAGAAATATAATAAAATTTCTACTCATGAATGGCCACGTTCTGGTGCTCTGGAATAGCTTATCGAAGATACCTATTCGCAATATTCATGTATGTTTCTGAGCGCAAGTCAGCTGTTGTTGAAATTTCTCATATAGGATGGATGAGCATACCAGAATGTTTGGGATAGCCTGAGATTTATTTTTAGCGATAGCTGCTTTGAAATCAGTATTGTTTTTACATTGGACAACACAAAGCTATCCAGATCGATTTGAATACAAACCTGAACGCGGCCAATAACTCATGCGCCGATTATGAAATTAGCCAGATTTTATTATTGGGGAATCGAGTACTTTTCACATTTATTTTAAGGCACTTGCATCCAAATTTATTCTCTAAAGCTGCTTGATCCAACCATGTGGTCACCAGTGTAGGGAAATTAAAGTAACTGATGCCGTCACGTAACACGTTTAAAATATCTTATTGTGATTGCAAGTAATAAGACATTAAAATAAATCATTTTTTTAATTTCTCATATACCTAATATAATACAGATTTAATTATTATTTTGATAAAAAAATCAGCAGCATTAATTTTGATATTGTACAAGCTATTTCATGTTATTAAAAACACCGACCTTGGTTTTTGTTATTGACTATACCTATTAGTCATTATATATTTATTATTTTTAAGAAAAGCAAAATATACAAATATAGGCTTACAACTTATAGCATTATTTTTTAAACTCACCTTTGATTTAACATAATGTTTCTCGAAAATATAAGAATCCCGCTTAAATCAATGTTTTGAACATTGACTTTGACAAAAACTGGTAATTGTCACGATTTGTCCATAATTTTTGTCTAATTCTGTATACCAGACTTCACAAATTGCCTGTTTTTGGTTAGAAGAGAGAGCTCATGAGAGAAAAAATTCCGCTTCCTGACAATTTTTTCCCAAGAAATTTTTTTTTCGGATTGTCAAAATATGTCAGTTTGAATTCAAATAAAAAAAATAAGCTTAAGTTAAAGATGTTTTCTAGTTATAGCTATTTTAAAATAGCCAACCCTAAATTCATTTAGTTTTAACTTGTTTTTTTCAGCCTAAGATTCAATTTGTGTGAATAAAATTAGCTTAAACTAGAATATTATTGTAAAAGCTACAAAAATATCAAGATTTTTTCACCCTGTATAGAAAGCTTTGACTAGGTCTTATTTTTAGCATTCTCTTTAGTTATGGTGTGATTGTGGTCAAGTTTATATGCGTGATTGTTAATTAAATGTTATGGAATAACCCAAAGCCCATTTTCTTAAAAATAATAAACACTATTGGTCTTATTTATAAACGTTGTATAACTTTAGACAACTGTCCAACTTTGGAAAATGTGTTCAAAAACCTTGTTTATTGTTGTCTTATAGCTGCCTTACTTAGACACAAAAGTGTAGATTGTCTTAACCGTGAATAATGTGATATTTATTATTTACCAATTTTAAAATAGCTGGACAGTGCATGTCTATAAAGTAGACAAAAATCTAATAAATACGACTATATTTCCGTTATGTTTTATTGAATTGCAACTATACCCGGGATAGTAGCACACAAAAACGAATTACTCCTCTAGAAAATGTCATACAAATTCAAACAACTGGGTTCACCCTGCTTATAGGCTCGAGCTTGTTATAGAGTGGACGTACAGACGTAAAGACTGATGGACTATATGATAAAAAACATTTTTTACCTGCAACCAATACTTTTTCTCGAGCAGATAAAAATTCTTTACCCCCTTGCTTTAGTAATCGGTCTATATAAAGAAGTTCTATAAGCTATAGCTTCCTAAGTCCAAACATGTGAATAAACAAAAGAAACCTTAAATTTCGAAGCTAAAGCTAAAATTTTCTAACTCAAGCTAGTTAAATAACTATATGTAGATCTTTTCGGCTACTCAATTTTGCAAGTTTTATTCAAACTGAATTACTGGCAATTAGGGAAGCATGTAAGATACCCAAACAAGACCCTAACCAATACCGAAATACAGCTATCCTGACAGACAGTCAGGCAGCTGTTAAAGCCATTAGTTCAGCTTCATCTTTTTCCAAATTGGTGAAGCAATCACGTGATGAGCTCGCCAGCCTAAACGTGAATTTCAGGGTAACACTTATCTGCAGGGTTCCGGGTCACTGTGACATTGAGGGCAACGAACGAGCTGATGAACTGGCCAGGCAAGGTTCAGCCCTTCATGCCTCACTTGCAGAAAGTGTCAACATTCCGCTTAGAGTCATGAAGGGCAATTTATTCTCTATTTTTGTAACCGAATACAATCGCAGGTCAAATTTCATCATTTCTAGAAAGATTTGGCCCACCTATAGTAAATCCCGAAGAAATGACTTAATCTGAAGACCCAGGCGAGACAAAGCCAGGGTCGTTGCGACATGTACAGGACATTGGCCAATCGGAGAGCATGCAGCGAAACTAAGTAGTTGCGGGGACCAGCAGGAAACAGTCGTCCATTTCCTCTGTAAATGTCCCGCATTGGCCAGAATAAGAGCTCAATCATTTGGTAGAGCTTTTTTCAGTGACCTAAACGAACTCTCTGAAGTGAAGATCAAAGATTTGATCTCCTTCCTCAACGAAACGCATCTGGCTCTAGGATAAGCCTCAGTAGCTACTGTACATCTTTCCTTTGGACCAGACGACCATTCTTAAAGGTCAAACCTCTCACGTCTCTGAGCCAACCGACAAACTGCCGAGCGTGGTCCAACAAGTTATGGTATCAAAATAGCGCACTCTAGAGCTAATTGGGTAAATGAGCTAGGTTGCTCGTGACCGCCACTTCTACCTACCCTGAAAAGCATAATCAATTATTGTTTTGATGTCAAAATAAAGGTGATGAGTTGAATTATTTTATAAAAAAAAACAACTTATTCTGGCCCAACCTTCCACTTTGAAGTCTAATGAACAGTTGGATGATTTCCACATTAAGATAAGATCAAGTGGTTTTGGTGATGCGTTCATATGCAAACGGCCGGCGCGGAGCCTTATGGGAAGTGATAATTTTCCACAAAACGAAAATTAATCTTCTTAAGAAAAAATCGAATCGAATTATGTTGTAACTTTGACTTAAAGAAAAGAAAAACTAGAACAGTCCTCAGTCATGAAGTTAATATTTCATGTTTTCTTTAATTTAAAAAAAAAGGTACATGCATACCTACAATATACAGTTTTTCCGAATGTAAACAAAATTATCCAGCAAAAGGTTAAAAGTCTTTATACTCACGATTTGATTTAATTCAACTGTGAAATCTTATAAATACGTAAAAGAATTTTTGCACAATCAAAATAATTAAGTTAAAAGCTATTATTGTGACTGATGCAATAGTTTGGATCGTTTCGTCATCCTGGCAATAGATTCATAAATCATAACTTACAAACATATACGTATATGTATGCAGGTCTTTTTTTATATATTTTGTATAGCAATTAGCAACACAAAAACAAAATTAAATTAAATGAAATTTATAACTTCCTACATTGCAATGCGTGAAAACCTTTGCACTATTTAGAATTAGCTATCGTGTCAACAGTACAGTTAAAAAGATCAATTTTAATATGTTATACCTGTGTTAAATATTAAAAAAATGCAAGACCGATGGGTCGGTAGGAATTATTATTTGTTAAATTAGGGATACAAAATAATTTTCATGTAATAATTGAAGTTATTGATAAATACTGAAAGTTAAATTATAGACAAGACGAAAAAAGTTCAGGTTCAATATTTTTATTCAATCAACCAAATTTTTGTTCAAAAGTAATTTTTTTATGAAAGGTCAAACAATTTTGTATTTAATGAGTAAAATATTTTTGTAATTAATATTTCTAAGAATTAATTAAAAATTAAAATGTAGCATCTTGTCCTTTTGGATATTGGACAGTGATGTATGGGATGAGTAAAAGTTAGTTCAAATGTTGGATATTGAACAAAAAAAAAGATGAAAATAAGGCAGAACATTTCAGGAATAGAAAATACCAGTTTTTTTAAATACAGGACAGGTTCTTCCCATGACGAAACTATATTCGATAATACATTTATAAAATACAAGCTTCAAAACAGAGTTTGGCAACAGTTTCATTGTCGAGAATAAAATATATGATGCCTAGCACCACTTCAAACCCCCGTCACACCAGCTGATCAATTTAAACTTAAAAATCATCATTTGAGGATTATAAATATTTTTTTTTTTTATTTTCCTCATATTAAGGGCCAGTTTCACAGTGAAGTTAGTGTCACTTAAGTGCCGAATATGGAAAACTAATTCCCAATTTCACAGTGTGAACTTACCGGAATAAGTGACACTTAAGTCTCCCATGTTGGCCACTTAAGTTCCACTTACTCAGGTAGTAAAACTGCGGCTTAAGTGCCAAAATGGGAAAATTAAGTGCCACTTATT
The DNA here is from genome assembly GCA_929447395.1 of Epistrophe grossulariae. Lineage (NCBI taxonomy): Eukaryota > Metazoa > Arthropoda > Insecta > Diptera > Syrphidae > Epistrophe > Epistrophe grossulariae. The sequence goes on from OV839568.1 coordinate 46,290,903, forward strand.
TTGTTAAGTGTGCACTGTGAAACTGGCCCTAAGTCAAAATTATTTTGTTTTTTAAAACATAAGTGGATATAAAGAATAAAAGTTTTTGTCTAAAAACTTTGAACTTGAACATTAGACATAATAAGGAAGTATTGCTTGAAGATCTTTCTTTTATTTTGTCAACTTTATGTTAAAAATACTTTTCAATTTTGGGTAGAATATCTTATATTTTTAGTTATTTTCATTTTTTGGAAATCGCCGCTATGATTGGTTTTGTAATTCATTGATAGAATATTTATTTTCTGATATCGAATTATCGAAGCTGAACCACTATTGTACAACTGGTCATAAAAGGCACCAAAAGGCAATACCCACTTTTGTTGATATAGAAAAAAAATTAAAAAGAAATGCTGCCGATTTCTGTTCTGAAGAACATTTGTTACGCTGAAAATGCCAAAAAGTTGCTCTGCTTCTGCTAATTTGTTTGCATTAATAATATTTTTTGGAAATTTTTAGACCTATGAATTCCTGCACTTATTAACCATCGATTCGATATGTAGAAAGGGTAGGATTTGTTTCATCAGATTTCCCATTTTTACATTTATGACGCGACCACGACGTCGTTATTTTTCCTACGATTCTGACATTTTTGGAAATGTAGAAGATAATGGTTGAATCGCGTTATGCGATAGATACAATTTTCTTACAATTACTTAAGTAATTAAGGTAAGAATCAAAATGATAGAGCTGTTTTCGAGAAAATTTAAAAAAAATCGTTATATTGGAGCCACCCGTTCTAGATGAAACCAAAATTCGAATCACATAAAAATGATCTGTATAAAATTTGAAGGAGATCGATCTCATTCGCAGATACAAAAAGGCGGAATTCTCTATTATCCTAGTGAATTTTGATTGAAACCTCGTGCAGTATAGTCTCATGGACCGAGTAAAAAGGTTGAAACTACTGCTATCACATTGAAATTGACTCTTATTTGTAAATGTTTAAAACGACTGAAGATTTGTTGAGAAAAAGAACGCGCTGCATGGTAAAAATCTTAAAATTACACCGGTTTGGTAACTTTTTTTTCAACAAATTTCCCAAAAACTGAGTTTTTTTTCTATGGGTTTTGACAGCAATTTGTGAAAATTTGTGCAAATTCGCAAGAAATTTCACGTTACCAAACAGACCAATTATACTGGTATTATTATTATCAACTTGCTGGTACATACTGTATTACAATTGCATTACACACTAGCGCCCCCTTCCACGGAATAGCTTAACACAACAACTGTCATTTATTTCAAAATCAAACTTCAATTGATTTGATTTTGTAAATTTTATATGCATTTCGATTTTCGCATGTATTCATGTAAACAATTTATTAATTTCATCGAAATGTTTCACATTAACATAAATTTGGTCGAAAAATAAACCCAGAAAATTATACTTACATATTAAGAAAACAAATATTGAAAAAATTAAAGTGTTTTAATATATTATATACCACAATAATGGAACAACGAGCTAACTTTCTTGCCCTTTGTTTATTAGATGCCATGGAAGATGAAGATCCAAAGTAAAAATCAATTTATGTTTTGTTTTCTTCACAATTAAGAAAATATATATATATGTATTTTTTAAAGAATGATTGAAGATGTTTTAAACAAATACGATGTCAATCCGAATATTATTATACAAGACAGAGGGATATCTCCAATACACTATTCGTGTGGAATGCCAAATATCAAATTAGCAGAAAAGACTACTGCACAGCTTTTAGAAAGAGGAGGTGATATTATTAATTTTTTTTTTGAATATTCAATTTATCAAATATCAATGCTTTGCAGCTGACCCCAATGTTTGTTCCGAGGACAATATGACCCCAATGCATGTAGCAGCTATTCATGGAAGAGCTAGCATCATAAAAATGCTTTTGGTGAGCTTGTACATATTTTGAATATTTCAACGCCATAAAACTGCAATAATTCTTCAACTAGTTTCGGTTGTTATAATAATCAGACGACATGAATATTTTATATGTTATGTTTTGCTTTTTTTGTAGGTCATTAGAAAATATTAAAGCGATTATGGCTTATCAACTAGAAGTGAATAGTATAACATTTCCTAATTTGAATAATATATAAACTTCGAATCGAACTACAAAGTAGGGTGCATGACATTTCCTATCTTGTGAATGCGGCACACTATACCGGCATTCCATTCATCGGGCATACTTCCAACCAAAAAAAAATTTGCAAATAAGTTCGTGTATTCTCGTTAGTCATTTCATTACCATGTCATCTTTGCCAATACGTCATCTGCCGCTGCTTTGAATAGTTTGTCTCGTCTAGTACCTAGGCCATCCGCACGACCAGCCTCGTAGGACTTAGGTTTATAAAACATTTTCTACACTTCTTGTTGGTCGTGTGAACGGAAATTTTTACCATCATCGTCCAAGTCGAATAGAGTGTTCTCCCTAGCAGCGAGTTGGCTTTCTTCCTTTAAGATTTTTAGCAGTATAGAAAAGTATCCCTTCCAGATCCTCAACATCGACAGGATTCGTATCTACTGCCGTATTTCCACTCGCATCTCGGCGGGCTTCTTTTCTGCTCTTGTAGTCGTGGGTTTCACTTATTGGTAGAATTTTCGACCATTACCCATGCCCCTGCAGTTTAAAACCTTAGGTATTAATAAATGAATAAATAAATTTCTTTTCTCAAATTTCGTTTTCGTTTGGATGCCCGGAGTAATCCTTTTGCACATCCCGCTATTCTGAAAGCCTTCGTTTGGTTGTTCTATATAAAATTTTTGGAATCTTTTCTGCTCCAAATTTCGACAAGGAGAAGATATGGATCACTCATACATGTCGGATATCTTGCCAAATCCTTGAAATAAAAAATTTCGCTAACAGTGGAAAAATCCCATAAAAAAATAAGCCCACCTTCTTACTCTTTATATTCTTCTTTGGAAGAATAAAAATGCGTATGACCATGCATATCGACAATAGCTGTGTTTTATTTTCCCCCAGATCCAATCCAGATCAGATCATGAAAATAAAGCAACCCAGGATCTCAGTGACAACTTGTTATATACCCAAGTCTTTTTTCCTTTTGTTTTTCTTATTTGTATACACCCGTTGTCTTTTTTCTTTACACTACTGACGACATTTACAAATTAAGGGTGTTTCAAAACGGATTTGGAAATCCAAATCCAAAACAAAGTTGGATCTTGTGTTGTTTTTGTAATACATGTATTTTCGTAAGCAAATCCAATCTGGTTCGGATCTAGAGGAAAATAAAACACAGCTAATAATTTTTTTGATATTTTAGGATTTCAATAGTTATCAGCTAGGAGAAATTTAAAAATATTTCGTTTCAATAAACAACTCTTTACATTATTTCTAGAAAAAAGGAGGGAAGCTTGATGTTCTTGATGTTGATCGAAAAACTCCCATCCTCTATGCCATTCATGAGTGCCATTTCGATGTGGTTAAAGTTATGCAAGACCATATATTCGAGCTGAAGTATCAAAAGAAAACCCAAGAAATTTGCAAAACGAACACTCCCAAGGCACTGAAGAACAATCATCTTTCTGTGAATCACATGGAAACCAAGAAATTCACTCCCAACCGCATAAATTACAATTATGATGTGACAAGTCCATATTACATTAACATAACTCACCGTCGTAAACCAGATCCTTGTACATGCTGTACTCCAAAAGATAAAGAAGATGAAGATGCCTCAGAAAACAAACAAAATTCAGAAGTAGATTCACCACAGAACATCTTCGCTTTGACCAAAGAAAATATTCAAGAACTTTCAAAAGATCTTTCAGCCGAACCCAATACATCTCCAATCTCTTTGATTCAAGCATGGCGTGAAAAAGTCCAACGAGCCAAAAGTAAATTGTCAATAATAGAAAAATTCAATGACATTGACTCTCTGCTGAGTGGGATAATGGATAATGAAAATTTAGATTTCACAAACACTCTACTTGATCTGAATCCGGAAGAGGCTATTGATGAAGAAGAGACCTTGCAACAGAAACGAAAGTTGGTCAACAATACAAGTTTTGGTCGGATTGTTAAGACAATTGAAGAGGTACCAACAGAGATCGAAGACAGTTTTCATACCGTTCCTGATTGTGTAAATCAAGCTGAGCCGCCTCAGGCACATTCTACTCAATTAAATGATACAAATTTCATACGTTCTCCAAAAAATGCAGAGTATATTGTTCAAATGACAGAAGCTTATGTACACACAGACGATGAGAATGGATTAGTTTTCTACGAAACAAAACTCCTCAATAATCAAATTAACAGAAATTCACCAAAAAAGTAAATTTCTAAATAGTTTCTTTATAAAGTAAAGATTTGTTGCTATATTTTCAATAATTTTTAAGGAACATTATAAATGACCAAGTTCATGATGAATCTATAACGAGTGTATCAACAAATCTAACAGTACCCTTGGATTACGAAACAGAAGCGCTCAGGGCGGAATTAACTCACTTTGGTGATCCTCCTGGTGAGTTACTTTTTTTAGTTGACTAGTAGATAAGCGCATTTCAATTAGTTGATGAATGTTCACTAAGCAATGTTTAACTCAAAAACTTCAAAGTCTATAGCCGTGTTTTGGTGAGAATACAGCTCAATGAAGTCAAAAATATTTACTCGAGACAAAAGTTAATGTAAATGCCAGTAGATTTTTGTTGTTGTATCTCTTGCTAAATTTTGACTGAATGGGTTTCAGTTTCTCACCAAAATACCCCTTATGTTTATTGGAAAAACTTTGGCATGCCAATCTATGTAAACCTTCATGTTTAAGTTACAAGACAAAGTTCAAAACAATGAGCTTTTATTATCTTTTAGTTGAATTTATAATTTGAACGCATAACAATAGAACGTTTTTAGGTGTTTCTATTCATAATTTTAATGTTCTTGTAGGACCTATAACAAAGAGTACAAAAAAACTATACATCAAGCGCCTTACAAAGTACAAACGAAATACTTCCCAGATGAAAGCACAATTTAATACCAACGAAGAAAACAAAACAAGTAAGTAATCATCTATTTATTTGTATATTCTTCTATTCGAAATGTTTGTTTTATTTTCTAAATTTCAACATAATGTCAAATTAATCTTAACTCGATGTATATCAACCCAAAGTTTGTACAAGAAAAGATAGAATATTCAATATTTGTTTTTAATTTATTTCTAATTTAAGAATTTTCTGTTGAACTTGATCGTACCATTCGCCGTGAAGAAATTTTCGAACGAATTTCAGAATATCGAACTTTCGAACAAGAACTTGTTGCATATTTTCAAAATAATCCGAATACAAAACGCTTCCGCGAAGGTCATCTCAAACAGAGTTTTATTTATATGCTGATTGATCCGAGAATTTCCAATAACTTACCCGGCGAAAGTACGGTAAATATAATTTTTTTTTTGTATATGATGCAAGTTACCTCTCAATGAAAAGTATGGTGATATTTTTTTTAAATATTATAGTTTTTGACAAAATTTGAAGTTTGGAAAAGATTTTTGAGATCAATTTTCTATGTTGGCAAGGGAAAGACATCACGACCATATTCACATTTGTATGAAGCTATGAAAAAGTTCTCCCGATTACATGGTATGAATCAAACTAAAGAAAACGGATGTAAGTTCTATTTTTATACATTTTAATACAAACATAACATAACATCCTTTTTTTTTTTAACTTTCAAGTAAAAACCATCGCAATCGAATCATTTAAATCACCAACAAAACAATCTTATGATAGTAAAAAACTCGACAGGATTCTAGACATATGGTCAAATGGCAAAGGTGTTGTTTGTTTGCATGTTTTCCATAATATTTTACCTGTAGAAGCATACACCCGGGAAGCGGCAATTATTGATGCGTTAAGCTTACAACATTTGACAAATATGAAACGTGGTGATTATTATGGTCCAGCGCAATCATGGACAATGCGTGCAAAAAAATGCTTGGGTGTGGCATTGCTGTATAAGGCTATGCAAATCTATGTAGCCGAAGGAGAGTCTCAACTCTCGCCTAGTGATTTAATCTAAAAGAGATGATATGAATTGTATATTTTTCAAACTTTGTGTACAAATATTATATATTTTTTTAATGCTTGTGTGATATATAAAAAAAGTTTAAATATAATGTGACTTTTTAAATACGTTGTGTGTTTTGAGCAATAAAGATTCTGAATCGCTTGATTTCCAAAACATTTTCTAATTAAAATGGGGGGCGTGTATATGCCTCTGAAAGGAAGCTTGGTCTGGTTTGCCTCTCAGTGATGACACAAGTTTTTCTAAATGAAATTTAATAAATAAAACCACGAGCCACAAAAAGGAGTCTGATGATCGGCGTGGCAGTCGTGGAATAGCTATAACTCCAGCCTATAAATTGGTGGTAGCTCACCCAATTGTTGTTTCATTCAAACCTTCAAATGGCAGGTGGCTGGGCAGCAAAACTGCAAGTGTGTTATCACACAAAAAAGCCCTTATCATTCCGCTTTCATTTTTGAAAATGTTTGCATTTTTTTCTATTTTTATTTTAGCTCATCAGGAACGGCTCCCATACAGGATTTTCGGTTTTTTTTCAAATCTTTTCGAAAACATATTTATTAAACTTCGTACCAGTGCTGCGCAAAGTTATAAAACTGGTTTCTGGGTTATTCCCATAACTATAATACATATCTCGCAGTAAAATTTGGCGAATTTACCTTTTTACTTTTTCGAAATTACCACGAATGTAGGTACTTTGGTTAAGCTTGGAAAACCCTTATATTTCAAAATTGAAATAAAATTTGTATGATTTTATAATTAACTAAAAAAGTCACAAGTCAGTTAAATCCCCTGTACACAAAGCATTTTATTATTATTTTTTTTTCAAGAACTTGGAACAAAATTATTAGCAGAGACATAACGTGTTTGCATTTTAATAAACTACGAATAAAAAGACCTCTCGCCGGTTGTTAAATTCATTTCTTTTGCTTCTTCTTTTCGGCCTCATCTTCTTTCTCCTTCTCGATGATCGCTACATATTTCTCGATGGACTGAACATCGAGCATTTTTAGGGGTTTGTCTTTTTCCATTACAGCAATTTCTAAATTCTTCTGTCCGGATTGCGCCACTTCTAGAAGAGCTTTGATAGCCAACTTAACGGCACCATTTTCATCGGCTACTTCATTATCTTTGTAATGTTTTTCGAGGAATTCCCGAACTGTTTTGGCCGAGCGACCAGTCGCATTGGCTTTCCATTCGTAATAAATGCCAGACGGTTCAGTTTGATATAGATGAGGAGTTCCGTCAAAATCGAAACCGCCAATGAGACACGAGATGCCAAAGGGGCGTCGACCGTTGCTCTGCGTGTACTTCTGTTTCAACTGGGCAATGAATCTAGAACGAGAGAGGGGAATCATTAGGTTCAAGTTACAAGTTTTATATTGTTCTATTTTTTACCTGGTAATGTACTCCAGTGTGACTGGATCCTCTACGTTGAGCTTATGACTTTGACACTCAACCTGTGCCCGATTAATCAGAATTCTGGCATCGGCGGTAAGACCGGCAAATGCCATCACAACATGAGAATCAAGGGCGCAGATCTTTCGCACGGTGCGCTCTTCTTGAAGTTTTGCAACTGACTTTTTTTCTACGCCCAGGACAACACAATTGGCACCTCGAACACCAACCTTTTGATTTTTCATAAAAATAAAGAGAATTCATAAGAAATGACCAGACAAAAATACAAAGCCTTTTTAATTTAAGGTTAGGGTTTGCTTTGTTTGGAGTTGGAACTTACCGCAGTTGAACCTTTTCGTACGGCTTCCTGAGCATATTCTACTTGAAGCAAATGGCCGTCGGGTGAGAAAATTGTAACAGCACGATCGTATCTTGCAGACATTTTTAATAAATTTAATTAGAAAAGTATAAAATTTATTTAAAAAACTCGAGTACAATTTGCAAAAATCTCGGAATACGATGACAAGATGTGAAGCGAACGATGAAAACTGTTTGTCAGCCTGGATGACAGATAATGGAACTGCCATATGCAAAGTTTGAAATACGCAAATTCTCAGCATAACCATACCATTGGGAGAAATTAATAAATTTCATTAGGCCTGCCGCCCACTAGGACGGCTTTTAAACCAAGCAATTTACCCCCTGCGATTTTTAAGCACGTTGATGGAGGACAGTGGTAGACAGGGTAAAAAAAGTTGCTTAAGGTGAAAAATTGCAGAGTAAAGAGTGCGGAGAGATGTTCCTTTTCATTATAGGATATTTTAAGTTGAACCGGATTCAAGTACATTTGATTTTATATAGGACGAAATATTTTTTATTTTCCCCCAGATCCGAAACATTTGGATTTGCTTAGGGCCAGTTGTACAATAGTGGTTCAGCCTCGGTTCAAGATTTTAATTCACCGATTCCAGTTGTACAATAGTGGTTCAGCCTCGGTTCAAGATTTTAATTCACCGATTTCGGCAATTTTTATCCATCGATTTCGGCGGATTAATTGAGTTTCAACAGTGGTTTACTATTCAAGTGTGTTATAATAACCAATTACATACTTGAACCAGCGTTGAACCTTAGTTAATCCACCGAAATCGGTGAATTAAATTCTTGAACCGAGGCTGAACCACTATTGTACAACTGGCCCTTACAAAAAACATGTATTACAAAAACAACACAAGGTCAAAATTTATTTTTAATTTGGATTTCCAAATCATTTTGAAAACCCTTAAGGCTTAAGCCTCAACTACATAAGCCAAAAAAGTGAAAAAGTGCAAAAGTTAAAATTTTTAAATTGATTTTGTGATAGTTTTTCTGACTAGAAAACTTATAAAAATGATGCAGAAAGCTTAAATTTTGGTTTAAAAACAAATTTGTGTATTCTTTTTCACAAAACAACGGCGCTAGCGGTAAAAAAAATATTTTTACTTTTGTACTTCAGTACTTTTTGGCTTATGTAGTTAAGCTTTTAAGCCTCAACTACATAAGCCAAAAAAGTGAAAAAGTGCAAAAGTGAAAATTTTTAAATTGATTTTGTAATAGTTTTTCTGACTAGAAAACTTATAAAAATGATGCAGAAAGCTTAAATTTTGGTTTAAAAACAAATTTGTGTATTCTTTTTCACAAAACAACGGTGCTAGCGGTAAAAAAAATATTTTTACTTTTGTACTTCAGTACTTTTTGGCTTATGTAGTTAAGCCTTTAACTTTGGAAAAAAAAGCAGTTTTTGGGAAATTTGTAGAAAAGAAGTTACCAAACAGGCATTATGTGTGCAGTATTTTGGCAGTAAAATGACAAATATATTGACAACTTGTCATTCGTGTAAATCCAGCATTAAATGACGATCTTGATCCAAATCCGAAAATAATAGGCGTTTTTCTTTTTTATCCCCGAGCGGGGCACAGAGCGGGCTCTGAGCGAATAGAGCTCACTCCGAACAGAGCGTGACCTGAGCCTTTGTATATTAACACATTAGTAATCTCATGGAACAAAAAAAAGTAGTTCCGAATCGGCTCATGGAAGGCGCTGCAATCGCCACAATCTGACTTTGGAGAGATAAAAAGGCGGGAAGAAGATAAGTAAAATAGAAATAAAGACTAGTAGTAAGAACGAGAGGATTATATTAAAATTATTCTGACAACAATAATGAGACTAAGGGAGATGGTTGAATCAGATGTTTTTGACGAGGCAAAAAGCAAAATATGGGGAAGTAAATTTTTTTGTCCAATGGGCGATGAGAGACGGTTTCTTGTTATAGAGTATGGCTATATGTATGCATATAGGTACAAGTATAGGTATGTGTATAGGCTTAATAGAAGCAAAATATTTAAAAAATTTGAATTTGATTCAAATTCGATATACCTAGCAAAACAACGTTGTTAAATTTCACAATATGTGGGTTAAATACAACGTTGCTATATTTTGCATTTATTATGCTTTTTCCTATAGGAAGATACAGGTAGGTACGGATTGTTGTTGGTTTTTTTTTTTTATATTTATAGGTAGGTATTGTATAGATTTTATTGGAGGTACATGAAAAACAACAAATTTTTTGTTTTTTTGAAAATTATTTTTATGTGTATGTATATTAATTAGTCTTTAAAACTAAAACTTATAAGTTTTATGTACAGGTTGAGGTTTAGGTTCATTTTCATATTATTATATTATATTATTATATAATTATACTACTATATTATTTATATTATTATATTTTTATATTATTATATTAGTGTATTATTATATTATTATATAAGTATATTAAAAAAAAAAAAAAAAAACCAAAAAACCAAAAAAATTAGTATAGAAAATAATGCATGTAAAATTCATTTAGTAGTTTGAAGTACAAATAGAACGAGGATATCTCCACTTGGAGATACCTCACTTAAAATATTGCATGTAAAATTCATTTTTTTTGGATACATGAAAAAAAACAAATTGTTCTTTTTTGAAATTTTTTTTAATGTGTATATCAATTAGTCTTTGAAATTGGTATATAAAATGTTCTTCTTTAGTGCTCGAAAAATCGTTTTCATACATAAAACAATTTTTTCCGAAAAAAATAATTAAATATTTTCGAAAGACTTTTTTCCCGTGTATTTCAGTCTGTTTTCAAAATTTTCAAACTATATTTTGATTTTTTTTTTAAGTTTTTACAAAATTTTGTAACTTAATAAAAAACAATTTTTTCCGAAGAAAAAAATTAAATTTTTTCGAAAGACTTTCTTTACGTGTATTTCGGTCGGTTTTCAAAATTTGCAAACTAAATTTTGATTTTTTTAATTTTTATGAAAATTGACTATACCTACTTACACAAAAAAATATTTTTTCCGAATAAAAATAATTTTCTTGAAAAATTGTTTTTACGGGTACCTATTTGAATGGAACAAATTCCCATTTGTTTTACTTTTTGGAAAAAAAAAAATATTTTCTTTACGGGTAGGTAGGTACCTACCTATTTCAATAAAACACCTTGTCAATATATTTGTTTATACCTCCTACGTACATATGTACCTATTTAATTGGAATATATTTTCCATACCTACTTCAAATTTACCGAAAAACTAAAAGCACCCTATTTTCCTCTAATGGCATAGTGGCGATTTTATACTTTTCTTCGATGAATGAAATAATACCTCATTTATTTTCATTCCTTTTGAAACCTTCCCTTTTTATAGAAATGCCATACAAAATAATGTGCAAAATCGATAAATTGTTGTTCCACTTCAACCTTCCTAAATATCCTATACATTCTTCTCGTTTTTCTTTTCTTTCTTTAACCTTATTATTTATTCCTCTATCTTTGATTATCTGCTCTTTCTCAACTCTCCAATCTCTCCACTCTCAATTTTTTTCTTGCTTCAGAATCGGCTCTGTAGACGTCGCGTCGTTCATGGGACTACTATGGAATTTATATACAAAGCCTGAGCGCACCGATCTATTTAAGAAACTCAATTGAACATTGAACTCTCATATCTGTCAAATTACATGAAAATTGTATGAAGTTAGCCGCGCTCAGCTTTGTGCTCGATGTGCTCGGTCATTTTTTTCCAAGCTCATCGAGCGAGCCCCTGTCGAGCTCTGAGCTAAAAAAGAAATGCAAGTTGAGAGCTCGGAGCACTCCGAGTTAAAAAGTAACATAGTTTTCTTTTTGACAGCTCAGTGCCACGCTCGGGGCCAAAAAAGAAAAAAAAAACGAATAATAAAACGCGCTTTGTAGCGCATCCATTGTGGCCAGGCAGTAACTGGATCTATCTTTGAAAACCTCACAAATTAAAATTATTTATTCTATTACAATTAGCGTCAATGTCACATTTATACCTTGCTGTCAAAATTCCCCATAGGCTGAAACACCATCAAAAAAGTTATCTTTACGTAATTTAATTTCGGATTTTTACAACCGTTTTGTGAGCTAAATAATAATTATTTAATTTAAATTATTTATAAGAAAATGTCAATATTAACAATTATTTCCTACAGAGACACAACACCATGGGTAACGCATTCGCCCTATACGCAAGGCCTCAAGTAACACCAGATCCAAGGAAGGAACCAGCCTTCGATCCTCTAATGGGCTTTCCAAATGGTCGCAAGGAACGTGTTATGATTGCTACTGAAGATGAAATGAAATCGGCAAAACTTGCTATTGAAGATCGTGACTTCTGTGCTCATAAGCTTCTGAAGTATCGTGCCTGCCGAAGTGATGAGTTCCCATTCGTGTATAAGTGCCACCATGAGAAACACGAATATCTGACATGCGAATACGAAGATTATGTGCTGCGAATGAAGGAATACGAACGCGAACGGCGGTTAATGGAGCGTGCAAACCGCATCCAACACCGACAACAATTGGCTGCCTAAGTAAAGCCCAAGAAGCTTGTATTTTTTTAAGTTTAATTATTAAACTAGTTGCTTGGTTAAAATTATGCATTGCTTGGGGTTTGTCTTTAAAATAGCGAACGCTTTTGTGTAGTTAACTTAGCCAAATTCACGAAACCAGAAATAAATTCAACACCATGAATATTGTAAAAAATATAAACGTCTATATTTCAAATTCTTACTGTTTATACAATAATTTAAAAAAAATACGTATTCCAGATTTCTAAACAATAGATTTCCCGGCGTGCTTCTTCTTTTTACCAAGTTTCATCTTTTTTTTCGATGGCTGTTCTGCGCCCATAATTGGTTCATCTAACCTTTTCACTCCACTGGTTAAAAAAAAAAAATAATTTTTAAATTTTCTTTATTATGGACGGATCCTTTAACTTACCTCTTTACAGAAATTAGTTTTGATTTACTAGCTCCAGCCGAAGAAAGTGCTTTCGACCAATCTTCGTCCGTACCCTTGATTACAAAGTCTTGAAGGCTTTCCTTTTTAAGTTTCTTTAGTTCTTCTTTTTGTTGTTTTGAAAGAATCTTAAAAGGAATGAATTAAAAAAAAATAAATATTTATTTTGATTTTTAAGTTACCTTTGCAGTTTCTTCCAGTTCGTCATTTAGGGAGAGTGTTATGGGAACAAAGTCTTCACCGTGATTAAGTCGTTTCTCGCTAACCATTGAACTCTCGATATGACCTTCTATCACATTCGCAAAGTATTTTGTTGTCTTTTTCATTAGATCATAAAACTTTGCCAAAATTTGACTTGAAGGCATATTCAGCTCGGTTGATATTGCATCTACAGTCTTACCTTGCACTCCCATTGCAAGCAGAATTGCCTACAGAATTTGAATTTTAGTGAAAAAATACAATAAACAAAATTATATTTCTTTACCTTTTGCAAAGAATCAGCTTGAAATCCTTGAATTCGACCTTGGAAGAACAGAGAACTAATATCACTTACTAAATCAAGAATAAGTCTGAATTCAATTTGATTCCTAGAATATGCTTCCAGCCTTTGGATGTCGTGTGGCAGGAAATATACATCCAGTGTATCCTTGTCCAATTCTAGAAAGTCAGTTCTAAAGTTATTTTTTTTTGTTTTTAAAAGAAACCATCAAGTAATTTCCTTTCACCTTTAACTTCGACTTTCACTGATCTATTGTCCAATAACGAAAGTGCTAAACTTGTTGAGAAATCCTTGAAAACGCGTCCCAACAATTTGATTACTCTTCGGCGAAAATCATTAAAATACAAAGACAACCATTCGCTGGTTACTTTTTCCATGAGCCCCTCCTTGTGCAGGGTATGCAACATTATACAAGAATGTTCGCCTGTCAAATCATTTGCTTTTTGACTGAAAATTAAATTAGGTCAAATTAACTGTTTTGATGTTTTCGTGTCCAATTGTTTTTTGCACACTTACCTCACATAAACAGGAACAAACCCTTGATTCTTCCAAAATTTAAGTAGATCTTTTGTCAAACCGTAAGATGTTCCAATGTAATCAATATTTTCGGGGGCACGTTCATTTAGACGTTTTAATAAAGTTGGAATCTTGCGACGGGGAGCAATAGATTCCTTGAGAAGGCCAACGTCTTGCTCGTCTACTTCTTCGATTCCTTATAAATTAATTTCAATGCAAACAAATTTAAAAAGAAATAAATATTAAAATGGTTGTACAAGAAAAATTTATCATAAAATATTTTGTCAACCTATGCCGCTGAGATTTGAACTATTAAGATGATAAATTACGAGTTAGGCAATTTTAGAAGAAAGATAAAGCCATAGATTTTACGAACTGGTATTTCTATCTATAATTTCAAACTTGTATGTGAAAATAGAAGCACGTATGTTGCGTCAATGGTGAGATGAGTTCAGAAGTCTAAATGTTCACCTCAAGGTTTCTCTTAAATGGGTTCCGGTTCGTATTGATATAATGTGTGTTTGGTAACTCGAAATGTTGTACATCGTCGTACGACGTAGCACAATTTGCTATCAAATCCCATAGAAAAAAAATGACAATTAGAAACTTGTAGCAAGAAGTTGCATTTACCAAGCAGACATATTGAGTGATCAGCGAAGGATCAGCCCTTCATAGTTCACTTACGTAAAGAGAAAGCATTCCCCTTGAAATGAAGGGGGAAGTGAAAGTTTTCGATTATTGAATTAAAAAAACATTGAAATACTAATATTGACTCAAGGTCGTTACCCTGATTGTTTGGTCAACTCCTCTTGTAGATGGTTTTTATCTTTCCTGATCTATCTGTATAAAGGAAATCCGTCACTGTAATTATATTTAAAATTATAAAATTATTTACCAAAATTTATAGTGAAAAATATAAAAAAAAAACACTGTCTTTATTCTTTTCACTACCTTCTCTCTTGAGCTCTTTTACAAGACTGAAACTTTCGTTATACATTTTCTAATTAATTACCTTTCGTTTAATTTTTATACAAGCTTATCAATACATTATCAGAATAAGAGAATAAGTAGAAGTGGAAAGGCCTGAGAAGTGACGCCTAGGAAGTAGGTTTAAATTATAATCACCTGAAGCATAACAAGTATAGCGGGACATATAACCATAATCAGAACAAGAAAACAAAAAGAGGGGTCGATGAGCCCTTTAAAACGTTCTCCGATAAAATAATGTTTTATGACGTTAAATTGAAAGTGTACATTTATTTTCTCATGAACTTACCATTTTCTTCTTCATTCGCATTCTCGTTCAGATCTGTAAATTTGCGATCATAATAGTCCTTTAGAAGTCTTATAGCCCTTTTACCATAACCCATCTGTAAGGAATAATTAGTGGAAGCAATCAAAAAAAAAAACTTCTAAAAGGAACTTACTCTCTGATAATTAGGATGAGTTGCAATACGAACAATTCGCAGTCCAGATAATTTGGGAAACTCATGATCACCAAATTGCTCAGATATATTCCATGGTATTAAATCACCACTTGCTTTCTTGCCTCTACCCAACGAACTTGTTATTGTTTGTGATGATATTTCACCCTCCAAAGCAACTTGTACGACTACCAATATTTCAGGTAATTGATCTTTTCTTTGAATCGGACCCAATAAACAGAATAAATGATGGGCTGGGGCATCACTTATCATTTGTAAATCATTCGGGCTGTTTTTGTAATGTGATGCAACATAAATAGATATCACTCGATGAAGGAATGATTCGGCTGCTTTGTGATAAGAGAACAGGGCATCACGATCTATGTAGTACAATTCACATACATCAGGTGTTGGACAGCCAGAGCTTATATTGGGAACTGTGGTTGCATCGAGGCAGAGAAGATTGATAAGCCAACTTTCAATGTCATCTCCTTCTCGATAACGAATCGATTCTTCTAATTTTATCTTAAATACAAAGCGTGGAAATTCCAATATGTAGGAGAAAAGATTTTTTTAATAACTTACGGGTGGCGGAGCATTGCTTTCTTTTTGCAACTGGGAAATCAATTTTAAACTAAGCGATCTTCCAGTTCCTTCATAGCCATTAATAGTAGAGGCCATAAATATAAGATAAGGACCAATCATCTTCTTGACAAGAGGCAGTGGGATAGCAGCAGCCTCGTCAATAAGCAAAAGATCTGCAGAATTCAATAGATGAGTGTCGTTGGGAGATATGTACTGAATGGTTTGTCTATTCTGTCGATTGATGTTGATTCGAATGATGGCTTTTTTGTAGTCATCATTTGTTGATCGAATTATGGTGTAGTCGGAGTGTTCTTGATATTCTAAAGCATCAAATCCCTTGAGGACAAATTCAAACAGAGTTATTAAATTCTCTGGATGAGGTGATGTCACATAAACATTAACATAACCGAAAGAAATAGCAGCAGCAATTGAGAGACCCATTGCTGCAGATTTACCACGACCTCGAGCTGCAGTCAAAGATGTTGGAGGTCTGAACAAAATAATATTTTGGTAATGATTATTATTATTAAAAACATAATGTCTCTTTAAAAGATTAATTAAGTGAAGGTTATATTACTCTTGAAATAAAATGCACATCATCAAATTTTGGGATATACTTACTTTAGTTGTTTTTCCGCCAAAGCTTCGATAAACTGAGCTACAGCTTTTGCTTGGTCGTATGTCCTGCAAAGATTGACTAAAGGCCCTGCTGGTGGAGTGTCTCGAAGATTTTCTTTTAAATCCTGAAGCATTTCATCGTTTTCTGATTTACCAATAACAGATGGCTGGGAATAATAACAAAAATATTTTAATTTAATAATAAATAAAATTATGTTTTTAACTCACATTAACAGGATCAATATTAATGGTCTTTGAACTAAGAGGTAGTACAGTAAGATCGTCATTTACAACCAAACACCGTTTACAATCGGCCAGTGATAGAATCAAACGTTCATTAAACCGGCATGTTATTGTCTGATGAGCTTCGGTTCTGTACCTTTTGTGTACATCCATGCTCATGGTATAGAGTTGTTTCAGAGACGACAGAGATTTTAATAGCAAAATGATTAATCCGCCGCCTTCGACTGTTTCAACAGTTCGAGCGAGTAAATTAGGAGTGAGTGCTTCGAAATCCTAGAATAATTTTGATGTGATTAAAAGTTTTTACTTCTTTAAGTTATTTAAATTACCTGAAGCACACAAACTCCATAAGTTCGACCAAGAATAGCATGAGTCTCATTATAGTATCGTCCATGAATAGTAGTGGAAACTCTAAAGGTATCAAATAGATCAGCATCGTTCACATCTATTTTGCCAGCAGCTATTTTTTTAGCTCGTTTTTTTCCATGACTTTAATTTAAAAAAAGTAAAAAAATAGGATTTCATAATCGGTGGAATCAACAATCTTACTTCGAGATAGCTTCGTCTTTGTTTTTATAACACCAAAGCACTGTTGGGCGTGTTTTAACTGTTGATTTTGTAAGAATATCATACAAAATAGGAACCTAGGACATAAAGGGATTATTTTATTCATAACAATACAAATTTTCACAGTTAATTTACCTGATCTCTAGCTTTGTCGCCAATAATAATAAACATTGTCCGATGTCCAAGTTTGACACCATTTTCGATCATGACACGGATACGATTGTCAATCTTCTTTTTAACCATTTTGTTGAAATTTCTTGAGCTATTGATTTATATTAAATAAATTAAAGATATCTTTAGTTATTTGCGGTCTATTGCAATTGTTATTAATCGACACCTTTTGCACGTGCGATCAGAAATATTTTTTTTCAGTAGCTGATTGTTCTGACGTTTTTATTTGCCATTTGTTTGACATAAGTGATGCCATGCAAAAAGACATAGATCTACTACAATTTAAAAAATATAATTTTAAGGAGCGCTTGCATCGAGTTTTGATGGTCTTTTCGATTGGTATCCGAAAGACATTTCGCCATTAAAACAGACGACTACGAGGGCATATTATATTCAGAAAATATGTGTTATCGCTATGTCAAACGCATCTTGAAATTTTTTACCTAGTCTAAGAATTTATTTTTCTACGGGTTTTGAGAGCAAATTGTGAACATTTGTAAGGAATTTACCTACAGTCATCCGTCATCACTCATCAGACAAGGGAGCAATTTTAAACGAGATTGGGTAACTTTTGCTTCAATTGCACATGGAGTAATGAATACATGAAGGCTTGGACATAAATTTCAATTTGACACTTCGAACAACAAAAAATAGTTTGTTTGTTAAAAAAATTGTATTTCTCATGACAACAGATTGTTTTTTTCACGTAGAAACAAATAGCTTGTTTGTATTAGTCCGCGGGTTCAGCGCACATCTAAAAATTCACATTTCTGAATTTTTCTGGCTTCTGATAGGTCAGTTGTCATTAAAAATTAAACGACTTTTAAAGTCATCTGAAAGCTGACCAATTAGAAGCTTGAAAAAATCAGAAATCTGGAATTTTCAGGTGTGCTTTGAACCCGCGGAGTAATTTGTTATTCTACTCGAAAGAAGGAGGGAAGTTTTGCCCGTTTCATTCCGCCTTCTTCAGCTCCCTCACCAACAAACTTCGATTTCCCCAGGATGAATTGCTCCAATGTGCGATGGCCCATTGTACCTATTAGTGAAAGGTAAATTCAAAATTGCTAGGCACATGATTTCACTTTAAATATACAATTCATTTGCCTTTATCATCAGTAATTTTACGTTTCAGAAAAGATATTTTAAAATTAAGCGAAATTTAAAAATTAATTCAAGCAAATGAACCTTACGATTTTGCAGTTGACTATGCATTTATTTAAATGTACAAATTAATGATGCGATTTTGTTCTAATGATTTTTCTTAGATTACAATTAGATTATAAGTTGGATTTTACGTTGATGTAGCCTTAGCATGTAAAAGACTAATGCGAATCAAGTCATGGTAATAGATCTGATCCAGACTTAAAGCATATTGATTATTAGAATGAGTAAAAATAATTTATTTATAAGAATTTACACATTCAAAAACCATAATATTACGCAACATTAAAAATTGCTTGAATAAACCTTGATTGGAACCGAAAAGCATTTTTTTTTTGTCAGAAGCTGTAAACTAATTTAAAGTCAATTGTGCTTAAGTTGTCCATAGGCGGAAATCAAGTCGTTAAATATAAACAGGATTCTCCAACAATTTCTTTCTGTTATTTCTGAAATTCTATTATTGAACAAAATTGAAAATTCTAATCAAATTACCTTTAATGTGTACTTTGGGGGAAGATAAACGCGGCCCCACTTAGGTTATACTGCATTCGATATAATTATTTCAATTAATTTAACCTATTTCCCACAAAATTCAAAAATCTCTTTAAAATATTTTTCTCTTTTCAAACTTTATTTTTTTTGCCTCAATTCTCAACTTGAGATATTTAAATGTATTTTAACCTTACAATAATTTGTGTTGAATAACTGAGTCACTCTATTATATTCCAAGCAAGTCCACTCTCACTTTTTTCTCTCGTATTTAAATTTGAAGACGGGTGCGGAATCTTTAGTTCCAGCCGCTATCTGTTTCGGCTTTAGTTGCCTCTTTTGCTGGAGTAAACGCTTCATTTCTAACTTTTGCTGAACCACACTAAGTTCTTTTTCTCGTTCTATTCTCTTGCTAAGTTCCATATAGGATTGTTGTTTTTTCTCATTGATCTTTTTGAAATCCTAAAATCAAAACCAATCCTTTAATTATCTTCACCCTGACAAAATGTATATTCCAATAACTTACCTCTTCACTAACATCGGGAACTTTAAGTTTCGCCAAATCCTGCATCCTCGGTCTGTTAGTTTTGCGCCCCAATAGACTCGGATGTGTGTCCAGTCTCTTGGCAACATCGAAATCACTTAGATTTTTGGCTTCCTCACCATCAACAAAAAAAGTATGTTTATTCTGCACTCCATTGGCAAAGTCTATCATATGCAATTGAGATTGAAGTCGTTTAATTTTTTTGGTTTCCATTGTGCGTTTCATGCTAACATACTTCAAATCCTGAGTTTCCATTAGAGACAATTGGTCCTTGGTGTGTTCGTCAGGTTTATCGAATTCAATATGTTCGTCATCTTGTATTTTGGAATTTATCATGTGATGGTAGAATTCATCAGGATTTTTGTTCAAGGCACGCTTGTGGAGGAACTTCAATGTTTTCTCTTTTTTATGCACATTGTTGGCACGCTTTTTGTAATCTTTCTTCTTCTCGAGTAGCCCAAGGTGCTCCCTAGATTGGGGTTGATGACGTTCTCTGTGGGTCTTTTGGTTGCTCTTGGATGCTTTTTTCCACGAAGACATTTTAAAGTTTTTTAAATATGTTTATTTAAATCAATTGAAGATCTTTTTCTAAAGAAAAAGAATTTAATTTAAAAACAACAAACAACTCAAACATGTGTTAAGAAAATTGTAAAAAAAAAAACACAAGTGACAAACGTCAGTTTGTAATGACAGCGAAAACACTTGATGACTAGAATTGTAGTAGATTTTTAACAGGGTGATACAACATATCATAGTTTTTGGTGTTTTACAGCAAATACGACCATACTATTCTAATCGTTTTTTAATGTCGTTTTCGGTTGGATTTTCGGAGTGCTAATTTGTCTGTTTGGTTACTCCAACTCCAAAAAAATGACAAGTAGCAACTTGTAGGAAGAAAGTTGCAGTTACCAAGCAGACATAATGTGGAAAACTGTGAACTCGTTCTATAATTACACTCGCACATATAAAATTGGTCGAGTAATGTTGGAAAATGGAACAAAACTAATATGATTTGTTTGAATTTTCATAGTTTTCGGATTTTATCGATGCGATAGTTACAGATCGTAGGTACTAGTAGATTACTGCAAAATCTTCTTGGAACATTATGATGTGAAAGAAACGCAATTAAATTCTCACAGTCGTATATATTAGATTTCCTTAGAACACTCTTGGATAGTTGTCCAGCTAGCCACTATATAAATAGTCCAAGAGTGTTCTAAGAAAATATAATAAATACGACTGTCATTTTTCTATTTGATATAACAGTTCAGTATAAAAAAAAACAAAAAATCAAAAGAGAGTTCATCATATTATCTATTGAGCGTAGTATAACGTAAGTGGGAGTGGGATTTCATTTTCTTGTATGGATGTAGAAATACGGACAGATATCAAAATGGAGTATGTACCTATAATTGGTTTCGGGGCTTCTATCTAATCGCAATGAATTTTTCGGGAGTTTCTATCAAGACTGAGATTTGTTTTTTTTTTCACTGATTTGTTTATGTGTGGTGCGAACGATTCAAAAAGATTTGGGAAACTTTTTGCATCGTATAGAGGCGCGTTTTGTTGAACTATACTTCATCCAACAAAAATAGGCAGTACACGTCTTATGGAAGAGCTTTTTCAAAATCAGTAGCGCGCCATATTTTTGCACCATACTAAATTGAAAGAACTCCTCCATAAAAAAGTGTGTGCCCGCCCGTGAATTTTCGATTGTATCTGACGCAGACTCAACATCCTACTGAGCGCACATCTGAGTGCGCAGTGCGCACTGATTTACTGAATTGCTGTGATCTATGGCTGCTGCTGTTATTCAACATTTTAACCCCCATTAAATATTGATGTGCATTCAGAGTTACCCGAGTCCAGTTAGTAACTCGTTCAGCTTTTTTTTCCTTGGGTTTCTGTTGAGGTGCTTTTGATTTTCGAGCTTTAAAACACTCGTGGAGTGTTTTCATCCTTTTCATTTCTTTTAATGTGTTAAAGTTACAAAAGCTAAGCTGTTTTCTTTGAAGAAGAACATTATTCGCGTAGATTTTCGTAGCGCGTTGTCAATTAATGTGAAGTAAATTGTATTTTTAAAAGGTAAAATGTGTTTTAATTTTTATAAATAAAACAATTAAATGAAAATTTGTATCTAAAAAAAAGGGCGGTAACTCTACATACTATTCTTTCATATTTGAGTCAATTTAAAATAAACACTACGACAACCCTGTGAGAGCTTTAATGAAGAACAGATTTATACAATCCACTGTGGCCAGAATGCGAGGCAAACGTCCTATCTTGCCCACACTGCCTATTTTTATTGGATGAAGTATAGTCACTTTTACGTTTCCGAAATTTTTTAAATTAAAGCCATTTAGTTAAATTTCCATAAAGTCCCGTTACTTTGCACAGTAGAGTGATTTTTGTTGTCGTCATGTAACGAATTATAAGGACAAAATTCTCGTTTTAGTTCAATAAACGTGTTACCTTATTTATTTATGTGAACCGTAGTTTATAATAAAATAAATTAAAAAAGGAAGAATTTTTTAAGTTTTCGGATTAAACGCGGCTAATCCAAAAACTTTAAAATTTCGTTAATTTTTAACAATCGCGAAAACTTGCACAAATTCAATATGCACCGAAAAATTCTACCTCTTACTAACGGTTTTACCGTCATTAACAAATTTCTTATCATATCGTTTTTGCAATCCAAATTCCAAACTATGTAGTTGTTTTATTTTCGAAAAATTGAGCGATTTTTTAAAAGAAAAAAAATAACTTTGATTGTAAAAGCAGAATAATAAGAAACGGTATTATAAAAAGTGAGATTTATTTAAAAAAAAGCGGATTTATGGTAGGTAGGTAGAAATGGCAGCCACGAGCGTATAGCGTTAGATTACGCCGCGACGTTTTGATACCATAACTCGCTTAACCTTAAATGAGAAATTAATTGTTCCTGAGTTTGTTAATATTATACGCTTTTTTAAGTGCAGGCAACTAGACAATCCAGCGATACTGACGTATTTGGTCGATTTTAAATTACCTAATGAAGCATGAATCCTTCTGTCGGTGGGCATATGGATATTATCCATTCTCTGATTTAGCCCTCTTCGCCGCATTCAGCGAGTGCTTCTAGAATGGATTCGGTAGCGAGAATATATTCTTTGATATGAATTTTTATCTCAATTGTACGCACTACACATCATGAAAAGCCGTCTCCGTGGATTTACCCATCACATATGCATGTTGAGAATTATCAAGAGGACATTCTACTAGGATGTCTCTTATGTGGATATCAAGAATGCACTCCAAGGTTTTAAGCACGAAAGAGGTGAGGCTAATAGGCCAATATTAATTCGCAGATTCATGTCCTCGCTTCCCAACCTTCGGTATAAAGACGACCCTAACATGTCTCCCCGATTCGGGTACATAATTTAGGTGGAGGCATCCTTGGAAAATTATCTCCAGCCATGGGACCACTACTTGTTTAAGTTTTTAAAGCATAATTACTAATTAGCAATTGGTCCGGGCCTGGACCCATGTTCTGTAACTCGGCGATAACTTTTCGAGGCGATAAACGGCGAAAAATGGAACAAAACCCATAGGATTCCTATGAGTTTTGTTCCATTTTTCGCCGTTTCTCGACGCGAAAAGTTATCGCCGAGTTACAGAACATGGGTCCTGGAGACTTGAATGGTGAGAAAGTGTTGATTACCCAGGCAATATTTTCTCTAGTTATAACAGAATTAATAAGCTCTACATGAGCTGACGGGTGAAACCGAGTATAGAGAGTGAAGATTATCCTTGTCACTTTTCTAAGGTCGGAAAGGTCTTCATTCCACCAGGGGGGTAGAGCTTTGTGGCTATATTTAACTGGGCAAGAGATCTTTAATGCAGTCTTCATAGATGCTTCAAAGGTTTTCACCTTTACCTCTAGATCTGTAATTGAGTCTTGGTTCAGATTCGGTATATTACGCAGTTTAGAATTTCTTCCAGTCAATTCTTTTGGGGTTTCCAAAAGGAGGAGGCGTTTCAATCTCGAAATTAATGTTGATCCACCGATATATCAACATTTTTTTTGAAAGACCGTAATATCTAGCACATCCTCTCACCCCTCGTAATTTTCGGAACTCGGAAAGACGAAAGTGGGAGTATGGCCTCTGTTATAGACTGCAGTTAAATTGCTTTCAATAATAAAATCAGAAAGTTGGTGTATTCAGAAAAATGAGATCTCAGAGAATTTTCTCACTCAAAAAGTGAGCAAGCGAATCCAAGATTTTTTTTCCTCAGAGTTTTGACAGCAAAGCTGAGAAATTTTGCTGCGGAATCCTTTTCAGGTAGGTAACTGATGTCGAATTCCTTTCAAAAAAAGAATCGAATTTTTTTCCAAAAGAATCGAAATTTCGATTCTTTTGGAAAAAAAATCGATTCTTTTTTGAAAGGAATTCGACATGAGATTGCTGAGATCTCCGAGATCTCACTTTCCTGAACATGCCTACTGACTCACCTCGTTCATTGATATCATATAACTACCTCAGAGAGTATGCCGTGCATTTGCATCGCAACCAATGAGGAAATTAGTCCTGTTTGATGTTGCGGGATTATAAAAAAAAACAGTTTTATATAAAGCGGGATTTAACAATCGGGATTAAAAAAAAAAACGGAACTATAAAAAGCGGGATAACCTTTCGCTTGCAACGCTGTGCAAAAAATTATATTTTATGAAAATTCATTTTATAATCCTGTCAATAAAGCATTCGACTCAGAAAAATCGCTGGGAAGCTGAATTTTGGTATATAGCCTCCTCATGGCGTTCTTAAGAAACTGTCAAAATTCCCCATCGATATGAGCGCCGCTAACAATTTTACGGGGGATTGAAGGCCCCCCAATTTTTTTTTTCAGAAATAACTCTCAAATGGTAAGTTATACAAAAAAAAATGTCAAGAATTAATTTGTATAGCTTATAAAATTTCATACAAAAAACATTGACATACTTTTTTTCGTAAAAATAACCGCTTTAAAAGTTAAGGGTTTACTTTTCCATATAGTGGGTCGGCTTAGTTCAGTAGTTGTGCATTTTGTGATGAAAACATCAATTTTTTTTATTGTTGGTAGGTACATTATAAGAACATAATTTTAAGATATTGGCCCAGTCTATTTGTCCACCCCTTTAGGTGGGAGGGGCAAATTAAAAAAAAAACACATATTGAACAAAAAAGAAAATGAATTTAAGAACACAACACTTTAAAATAATGTTTAAGTTTTTTTTAAAGCCAGTAATTCATTCTTTAATTATGTTTTTAAAACCAGATGGTTATTATGTCTTCTAGTTTTTGAGAAAAATGAAAATTACGAGGAAAGTCTTTTTTTCTTTCATTTATTTTTCTGCTGAAACAAGCGCCCAAGCCCCAAGCGACCTTAAAATGGTAACCTGACTTTTAGTGTCCGATAAAGAATAGATAAGGGTAATTAATTTACCCAATTCCAAAAATAAGACTTAGTGCGATTTTTCGTACAGTACCACGGTGGCGCCTTCGCATTAAAAAATATCTATCTTTTTAATACTGTGGCAAAAAGGAAAAACAGCATAAGTCACTTTTTGCAAGTTATAGCCGTGTTTTTTTGCAAGCCCGGGGGGAATTGGATGAAAAAAACGACGTCGGTGCTAAACAATTAACATGTTAAATGCAACAACAACTAATCCCGGAGAAATCTCGGGGTTTAACTTAAGCGCACCGAAAAACTGTGTTACCGGCATGAATTGCATACATGTTATCGATAGTTTGTATGAAAACTCCATGTTTTTTACTGTCATGGCGTCGCTAATCCCCGCTGTCGTTTTTTTCAACCGATTCCCCCCGGGCTTGCAAAAAAACACGCCTTATATTTCATAAACCGCTAGAGATAAAAATACGAACAAAATAAGACTGTATAGATTCCCTTATTGCGCGCATCAGATACTGTATAATAAACTCGACATAAGTCGACTTAGGCTGTTAATCCTTGTGGCCTAAGAATACATTTCCAAACTTTACATTTGCTCTCAATTATATAACACATACCTACAAAATTTAACTTCTTAAAATTTTCCCGGATTTTTTTATTTTTCTCTTATATTCCAAAACGGTAAATTTAAATCTACCATCCGTTTTAATCCATCAGCTTTAGTTTTGCTTACAAAGCTTCATTGTATTTTAGTTAGAGTAGTCGCACAATTTGCAGTTTGAAACAGTGTTAATATCCAGTTATGAAGAAATTATGAAAATGTCTACATCACGGATAAGTTGTTTTAGGGAGGTTTGCTGATACTACACGGGCCTTAGTATCCCACACTGTTTTTATAAGATTTGCGGTGAATGAGGCTAACAAATTTAAAAAATTTATAGATAAGATGTGGATTGTGAGTGCCTTAAACTATTTGTCAAAACTGTGTTGTTAGTTTGCGACTATGGTCAAGTGGAACAAGGCGTTCTTTGAAGCTCAAAACCCTGATGAACTGGCGAGAACAAAAAAATCCCCATGATATGGTTTTTATTTTTGCCTTTTTAATATATTTTTTATATTTTATAATAATATAAAAAGGTATAACTTACCTTTCGCCATCTTCGTGTTCAGACATTTTTATGTAAATTGTAAAACGAAAATTGATTAACGTCAGTTTTGACGTTTCTATACAATTTATCGATAACTTAACTAAAGTTGAATTTGGTAGCACAGTTTTTAGCTTGTCCAAGAGTTAAGCCTAGTACGCTGCTGATGCGAAACGAAAAATCCCATACAAATATGACACAACGAAATCATAAACGGAAAATTTCGTTCTGCTTTTCGTTTTGCAGTACGCTGTTCGAAGAGCGAAATTTATAATTGTAGCAGATTATTTGGAGAAGTCTCCACTCCTTTTTCGCACTGAATTAATTATACAGACTATTTATTGTGTGCGGAAAAATGACATTTGAGTTTTATTTCTGTTTTTTTTTAATTTATCATTTTATTACATCATGGGTTTCTCTGATTTTTCGCGTTTATGTTTGATTTTGTTTTTGGAATTAGTGAAACTCTCCAAGGATATTTTCCGTTGTGTTTTCGCAAACGTTTCGTTGTCTGTTTGGAGATCACAGGAAATTTTCGTTTCGCATCAGCAGCGTACTAGGCTTCAGCAGCGTACTAGGCTTAAGCACCGAGAATTCTGTACGCTTAAGGTACAGGAGGATTAGTTGTTGTTGTATTTAACATGGTGATTGTTAAGCCCCGCCGTCGCTTTTTTCATCCAATAACCCTCCGGCTTGCAAAAAAACACGCCTATTAATGCAAATAACTGCAATAAATGTATTTATTCTAATGTACCATCTGCCAAACGACCAACTTTCATAGAAAACATCATTTTTGGTTTCTTTTGAAAAATAATTTTATTTTTATTCTTCGTATGGTTGGTTTTATTCTATAGAATAGAAGTATTAATATTATTATGAAACTAAAGCTGATGGATGAAAATGGGTTTCATTTTCAGATTCAGAATGCCGAATATCTACAGAAAATATACTTATTTTTCCGGAAAAATATCTTTCTAATTATGTGTAATCAACATTAGGCGTGGTCATTTGGGCTGCAGCATCAATACTGCCAAGTACTTCTGGCTGCTTTCAACTACTTCTACTCTATGGTCAAAGTAGTTCAAAGCACTTCAATAATGTAGTAACGAAATGAATCCACGCAAGAAAGCGACACCTTCAGTAGAAGAAATTATATAGTAAATTATTGTTGTGATGTTTTCTGTAGTTTAAAATAAAATACAAATACAAACAACAAAGCTTTCGTCTACATTGAGGTTAGATTGTTCTTTTGCAGAAAAGTACTTTGCAAGGCCCAAAGGAACACACCTATTGTGCAACAAAAAAAAACATCAAAAGGGTCTGAAGATTTCAAAATTGATTAGAACGGTTAAATTCCGGTTTTTTATACAAAAAATCTGGTTTTCACATAGTGGCTTCTCACTGAAAATTGTGTATCTTCTAAAATGTAAACGAATGAAGATACCACTCTAAAACTTGGCAGGTATAGTATACAAATTTTATAAGCTACATTTTGAGATCTAAAAACTAATATGAAAAGGTTCCAAGTTATCTTCAATTTTATTTGAAATGTTAACTTCCGGTTTTCGTCAAAAAAAAAATCGATTTCCGGTTTTGATGTCATATATCTGAATTTTTAAGATATTTTTTTATCTCTTTATTTAGTTAAGCAACATGTTGCTTTAAAACTCTGTGCCATATAGAGTTGAAAATTTGCAAGCCCATAAATCTAGCACCAGACCCCAAAAATCTAAATCCTTTCATATTCATGCTAAGAATTACACAAAGTATAAATAACATAAAAATTAACGAGTTTCAAGACCCGCCCATTTTTGCGTCGTTGTCCGCTACACACGTGAAATGCGCCATGAACAAAATTATATTCGTGTTATGACAGTACGTATTCAAAACTATATGGATTTGAAAAAGAGTTATCGACTTAGTCTCTACTAGGCAACACCTACCTACATAATAAAAGTGCTGAATTACACAAAGAAAATCCAAAGCCTCTCACCAAAACGATGCGAAGCCTATGTTGGTTTAAAGATCTTTTGTTCTAAAGGTAGGTAGGTTAAGGTATGTAAAGTAATAACTAGTTATTTTAACGGATGTTGTACTCGATGCCTCACTAAAACCCGCCTAATGATGATAAGGTGTTATTAAACTATCAGTATCAAAAGAAGAGAACGTCGCTTGCCATAAATTCGATTACATACTTTTACCCCAGTAAATAACTGTAAAACAATCGCTTAATCATAATTCAGAAAAGTTGCAAAAACTTGTATTATATTTACTTAAAGAAAAAAGGGCGGTTTTTGAAAACAAAATTACCATCGTTCATCCTTGAAGGCGGAAGTGTAAGTACAAACATCCACCTTTAAACGAAAGGAGAGAAGAGGGAAATTATGTTACAGGCTTATCATCCTGTTATTCACAGCAATGCAACACGTGCAAGATATAGTCACGTGTCGGCACGTGTATATTCACTATCGGTGAAAAACATAGATTACGATGTCATACACATCACTTTCTAGCTCTGATTTCACGGATGCACCATGCTCGGGGAATAAAGCTGGTGGTTAAAGCGTATAGAAGCAGGACATTCCTATCGTCGTCAATCCCAGCAAGTGAGTCAGTGATTTGTAATTTTTAAAACAACTTAATTTTCTTTCATTAGACCCACGCGTCACTTCAATTGTGGGCTTAAGTTATGTCGTTGGTGAGAACTGAATTGCCTTTTATCCTTTGTTAAGAACAGCAAAATGATTCGCTGTTGGGAATACTTAAAAATCCATTTCTCCTGACAAGTGTCAAAAACCGTATTTTAAACATGATTTATGAAGTTCGAACGTATTCTCTTTTTTGCCTTACAAATTATGCACGTATATAGTAACAGCTAAATAATAGATCAAAATAATTTGAAGATAAGATATAATAAATCAACTTAAAGAACTAATATGAGAATCATATAGGTATACTTACTAAAGGGTTTTCCAATAAGGACTTGACAATTTTTTTTTTAAATAAAACGCAAACCGTTGGAGATATTTCAAAAACTTTATTATCGGCTTGAAGTACAATCAAAACATTTATAAATGGGACTCGACTTTGTTCATATGACCACCGCGGGCACATTTGCAGCGGTCGATTCGTTGGACCCAATTTTCGATGATTCGGCCACACATTTCGGGCGAAACGGCCGCTATTTCGCGTTCTTCGAACGTGCGCCGTGGAATTGACTGACTTGGATCGTTTGCTACGGACGCCTGGACGACAGCGATATTTTCGACACTTCGACCAACCCGTTGTCTTACTGACACGACAACATCACTCAACGAATATGTAGACTCAAATTTATGCACTAACCTTGTTATTGCCTGTCTACTAGGGCGAGAATTACGGCCGAAAATTGGAGTTAACGCTCTTAAAGTTGCGGTCACCGACTCCGAATTTCGGTAGAACATTTTTATAATTTGCAGACGTTGCTCGTCGATTGCAAAATAAACAGTTTTTGTATGTTCATTTTGTTAAGGTTATACAGGGTGATCGGTATAAGGTGCCCCAAAAAGCTAGAGCGAGTAGGTTGGGTTAAGACAAGAAAAAAATCGTATTGGAGGGGGGAGGGTCTATTTCCCCCCGTTTAGGCGGGAGGCGCAATTTTCTAAGAAAATTACTTAAAACCGAAAAGAAATTATTTAAAAACAAAGGTAAAACTTACAATGTCATGCTATATCTTTTTGGAAAGCCAGAAATCTCTTCTTTAATATTCATTTTAAATAAAGTTGTGCTAGTCAATAGTTTTTGTTAAATTAATTTTAAAACTCGAAATTTTGACAAAAAAAATTTAAAAATTAAAAATTTTATGTAATTACTATATATACTTAATTGTTGTTTTCAAAATTCAATGCTCATATTAATTTTCAATAAAAAACAGAAAACCGGATGTTAAAATGTATGTTAGTGTTTGAGAAATTAAAAAAAATGTTTTTGAATAATTTTTTGTCTGCTTTAAGTCAATTTTTCTAGCTTTTTGGTGCACCTTATACCGATCACCCTGTAGGACTTCTTAAAATTGAACATTCTTCAACTCTCTATAGATTCTTAAAATAAATTGTTGTATTAATAAACTGTTAAATATTTTATTAAAAACAGCAGATATAGAATGTTCTAATATTGAATTCTAACGGTCTTGTGAATAAAAAAGGTTTAAGCTTTTTTTGGAGGGAGCTAAATCCAACTATAGGGTCTTTTGAATAAACAAAAATTAAAGCTTTTTTGGAGGAAGCTAAAGCCAACAAGTCATAGCTTTTTTAGACAGTTCTAGCTTAAGCTTTGTTTTATGTGAATAAAAATTTATATAACGCTAAAAAGCTTGTGTTATAGAAAATATTGGAACAATAAATGATTTCTAGTTCAAGTCCAAAAGGATTAATGTATCAAAAATTTGATAGTGACTAGTGACTACTACGTTTTCATTGGGCCAAATGAGGTAATTTCGGTGAAAATTTCCAAATTCGATTCCAAATTATCTCATTTCCCATACAAATTCACATTTCGAAATGAGGTAATTTCAACCAAATTTGCACGAAATTAGGTTGGAAATTACGTAAAAACCTTATGAACGCACCCAATGAATGCATCCGCAGTGGAAACCAAGTGGAAACATTGAAAATGTCAAAATTTGATGTATAAGAAACAAAAACAGAAAGAGAACACAAGAAAAAGACACTATTAACTGCCAAATCAAATTCAAAATGAAGTTATCTGTCAAACGAAATTAGCAAATTTGCAATGAAAACACCTTTTCTGTAATTTACGAAATTAGCTCATTTCGGCTCCAATGAAAACGTAGTAAATATGATATGTCAAATTATAACAGTATACATGTTTATAAAACCATACTGTTATTTAGACCTCGCAGGGCCAAAGCCTTCCATCGCTTTATGGGGAACCTAAGTGTCTTTTCAAGTTGCGCAAATCACAGTACCTATACACAAATAATATATTACGCGGATTGTCAAAAAAGTATCTGAAATTAAAACAATGGCTGTTCAATTGTCACCCAAAACTGCACACCGTACTATTAGAAACAACAATTTGAAAAGTGATGGGGTACTGAATCCGCCATTTTCTTACGATTTTCACCGATGCGCGCAAAATTGAAACAAAAATGAAAATCCTAATGATTAAACCTTTAATAAGTGTTCTGCGGCGCAAAGTCCTTTTATGCGATAAATAACATTAGAGCTGTTAAAAATTTTATATATCTCTGTTTCGCTTTTAAAACTTACCGAGATTTTAATGAAAAATATTAATTTGTTTGAAAGCAATACAATTTGAAATGACTATACAGATTACAGACCCACCATTAGATATAAAAAAATTGTCCTGTTTTTTTTGTGAAGTGAAGTATTCTATAGACAATCCAATTAATAACAGTTTTGTTTATAAAAGTGCTGTGAAAAACGTTATAAGTTGTCATTTCTCTAGTCTTGTCATTATTTTGGAGCTTGCCCAATTCTGCCAAAGCTTTCGGAGGATTCTTTTTGGAAAAAAAACTCGATCTATGGTGGTGGTGATGAATTTGATTTTCCAATTCCAATAAGGAGTTACATTCAGAATCCGAAGAACAGATCTCCAAAGAGGGTTGATTTTCCAAAGATCCTGCACTACCACCTGGGGTAGGTAATTTAGGTACAAAAATATTGTAAGTATATATTTTTTATTCCATATTTTCTATACATAATATGTACGTTCAGTAGGTATACGAGGAGGGTGAATATAAGTCGCCTATAAAATTAAAAAAAAATATTAGGAATGTCTATCCTCTATATATACCTGGGGTATATTTTTAATTCCCCCATCTGAAGGTTTGAGTGTTAGCGCTTTTCTTCATGTCGACATTTCTTTCTATTGCGATAGAAATTTAAATGAACATTGACACTGTCCATTTAACGTTAACGTAAGCTTTTTACAAATTACAACACCTCTTTTCACATGTTATAAGACTTTATTTTTCGTATCTATAATCCTTTTGCTTTTGTATTGAGCTCATAAGTTAAACCCTATAATGAGTGATTAACCTACACAAATAATATTTGTGCAGAAAGCAAAGGATAAATAATTCATTCTAGTGCAATTCTAATCAATCAATGCAATCATCCTTATCTTTATCTGTTCAACGAGGCGCTATTTATTGCAATAAAATGAAACTAAATCATTTTAAAGGATTTCTTAAAAAGAGAGCATATATACAATCTTTAATCCAAAGACCGGTCCGTCATTTCCCCAAAACACCAACACCACAGTGAAATTATATAGGTATCAATCAAAACAAAAGAAACCTAAACCAGAGATTTGACATGGATCAGTAATCTAATACCAGATTACAATTCCAAGAAGGGTGTTTTTTCTTCAACCCTCCTCTTGTGGCAAACCCTAGGTGGGTGGCATCAATCTACCCATCTATCCATCCATCCATCCATCCATCTATCCACAATGCCTGAGACTCTGATGCCAAAGGTGGTAGTATTTTGTAATATTCCATTCATGACGTGGCGCATAGGTACTGTAAAGGATCTGGTGTATATTTAGTGGGTCGTGGGGCAACATCTCTGTCGCTTCGCTCTTCGTTTTTGTTGTTGTATTATATCTTATTCGTATGAATAAATCCCAACGAGGACATCGAGGGTGCCGTTCATTGTTGCAGAAAATAAGAATTTTCGCTTGATGGGTATCTACTGCTCCTCTGGAACTCCTGGAGCATCTGCATGACATGCGCCCTCTTTATTTTTTTGTGTGCGTTATATTCCCCATTGGGTTTTGTATTTTTTTTTTTTTTTTTTTGCTCACTTTTGGTTTCGTCCTTATCTGTACTTGCTCGTATGTGTCTCTAGGCTGTCATTTTATTTCTGCCAGAATGTGTTTCTTAATTTTTTCCCGCTGTATTCTGTCTTGTGCCCTATGATATTTATATAAGGTCGTCGAGGAAGGAGCGAGGTATGGTTGATAGATAGAACCAAGGGTCAGATGAGACATTCTCTATATACACGAGAAAATTCATACTGAAGAAAGGTGGAAAAAACAACTGAACGGATTATTACCGACTTTTTACGAGGGTTGACTACGACTGGTGTGGTGGGTTGGTTTTGGGTGGATGGGTGTTGAATGAATATGGTGGGGTGTTGTTGGTTTGGTATATCGAAAGGTGATACTCCTGCGGCGTACTTTTCGCATCTTTTTAAATGATAATTTATTCAGCTGGGAGGAAAGATGTGAACGAAAAGATTATACATTTTTTGTTGGTACCTATAGTTTTGTTTCGAGAAATTTAGATAAGCGCACAACGACACGGGGCAAATGAAAATGAAATGGCATTGGAAAGGACATTATCATTTTAAGAGATGACATTGAAAGAGATTTTCATTTTGGCATTTGACTTTTAAAATTCTACCTATTTACATTGAGCTTGTTGATATCTTTAGTTTAAGACTTATTTTTGCAAATAAAAACATTAAAGCTTTAGGAAATTTTTAACAATTTTTTTTAAAGATCTTAAATGGATATACCAAAGAGCTCTTAGATGGAAAAGGTTCACAGTTAACATCGCTATTGTTATATATTATATACTATAGCTACATGTTTATTGGGTATGACATTTGAGTTTGTAAAAGTCGAAGAGATAGCAAATATTTTGCTTCAATATTAAATTATAAAAAAACCTGTCCTATAGTGAAAGAAAAGTAAAGAACGTAAAAACGAAACGGAAAACGAATATAGCCAGCAAGGCTCATTTAAGCCTAGTACGCTGCTGATGCGAAACGAAAAATCCCATACAAAAATAACACAACGAAATCATAAACTGAAAATTTCGTTCTGCTTTTCGTTTTGCAATACGCTGTTCGAAGAGCGAAATTTATTTTTGTAGTAGATTATTTGGAGAAGTCTCCACTCCTTTTTCGCACTGAATTAATTATACAGACTATTTATTGTGTGCGGAAAAATGATATTTGAGTTTTATTTGTGTTTTTTTTTGTTTATCATTTTCTTACATCATGGGTTTCTCTGATTTTTTGCGTTTATGTTTGATTTTGTTTTTGGAATTAGTGAAACTCTCCAAGAATATTTTCCGTTGTGTTTTCGGAAGCGTTTCGTTGTCTGTTTGGAGATCACAGGAAAATTTCGTTTCGCATCAGCAGCGTACTAGGCTTTAGATAAAAATCTAAACATTTACAGTATTATTTATTAGAATCGTCTATACGTACCTATAGATAGTTATGTATCCTACCTCCTGAAGGTATAGGTATTTATTTAGCGTTTAAGACATTCTTATTTATAGGTATAAAACTTTTTGTCATACCCATTAGACACAGTCAGGTGTTGCCGAAGTGACACGATCGTGCTTTTTTGACACGAATATTTGATCATGGCACGAAAAGATCAATATGACACGTTTTTCTTATTTCCATATTTAAGGTAATATGAATATCATAAGCGTTTTCATTTTTGTTCAGTTCTGCGAATCTGTCAGGCGATCCAGTGCCTCTTCACTTGTCAAATTTCAACGTTTTGTTGTTGTTTCTAATGATGCGATGAGTTATAGTTTCATTGAGCAATCAAACAGCCATTTTTAATTTTTCGACACTTTCAACTTTGATAAGCTGCGAAATAAATTACCTTAGATTTGAAACCCGTGCCCATTATTAGTACCCTTTTGGCAAGCAAAATTCAACCTCTTCTTCGGGCACCAAAGGCGCCGCGCCGACTGCCTGTGAAAATAGCATTGGAGAAGTGCGAAAAGTACAAGCACGCCATAATAACTGGAGAGAATGTCGTACTCTTGGTGATCTTGGTTTGGGCTCCAGCATACAAAATGTAAGGGGAGAAGACGACTCTCTCCCAACGCACGTTCAACCGAAGAGGTTGCTCCCCAACATCCTATAAAACTTGCCACCAGGTGGGAAGTGGTAAAGGGAAGAGAAAAAGCCCGCCAACTACAGACAATACCAGATTTACCTCAACCAAGAACCAGCACTCTAAATCTGTTAAAATTCCTGTCATGCAAGTGCTAAGAAAGTAGAAAGAGTACAAACGAAAGCAGGACGGAAATATTCTGCTCTCTGCAATGTTTGTCATGAAAAGACGTACCGATAAGACCTTTTACCATTTACCCTTTACTCGATCTCAGAACAGAGGAGTCTCCGGAGCCCCAAGAAAAGCAGTCTGAGGAATTTAGGCTTTCCAGAAGAACACGACAGTTTCGCTAAGTGCGTAAAGCTAAAGCTAAGTACATGACGATTGTCAGATCTTACAATATTGTCAGATCTGTCAGTGAAAAAACTGTTCCAAATGTCTTACAATCGTCTGAACACACAATTTTGTCAGACACGTCATTGTCAGACGACAATCTGACAAAAAATTGTCAGGTATCTTACAATCGTCTGAACACACAATTTTTATCATTATCAGTCGATTAGGACATTGTCAGACTCATTGGTCATTGTCAGACTCATTGGTCATTGTCAGATGTTTTAATTGAAAACATCTTACAATTGCTGACAATTTCTTCAATGTTCGAAATGTCAATGAGTTGGTTAAAGAGAGATAAAAAAGATAGCTGACAATCAAATTGGGAAGAAATCTACCAACCGTGTGAACGGACATTTTTTTATTGTAAGAAATATGTCAATTGTCAGCTAATTGTTAGCTATTGTCAGACCAATAAACAGTTCTGGCAATATTGTAAGATCTAAAAATCGTCTGTACTTAGCTTAAGTCTTATATTACATGCCCCTTCGTTGGAATTTATCATACAAAAATATTCATTTTCATTGTTGTGTATATTTCTGCCATAGGAGTCGGTTGAGGACCCGCCGGCCGTCACCATCAATTCGCGTTCAACATTTCAGGTTCCAGCTGTACATCAATATAATTTGTATAAAATTTTTATAAATTTTTATATTATTATTAATACATATTTAATTCCATTTTGCATGATATAAAATATTTTTGAGTGCGAGTTTTATCGTTCTTAAAGTTTTTCAATGCGTAAGGTTCAATTGCTTGAAAAATCCGATTTCCTTGATTATTTCGTTTTTTTTTCGTGATAACAAGGGAAATGCTTAAATTAAGGCTATATATATAACTGCTCTACAATCATTACTCAAAGATTTGCGGCGCAGGATGAATATTTTAGCCGATATTCTACTATTACTACAATTTTCATCATTTTAGAAGAGAGAACTATTCAACCTATCAGAGCTGCGGATGCGCTTTAATACAATATGAAATTTAGTCTACTTAAAAAGTGAAATAGTTACCTAACTATTTTTTAGAATGCAACTTTTAAAAGTTATATAAGCCAAAAACTGAAAAAAGTACGAAAAATTCGCGGTTTTTTACCACCATCCAGTTAGCACGCAGGTCTTTCGAAGCTGCAAAATTGGTTTTACACTATTGGTATCTATACATATATCCTAACAACCTCCCAAAAAATCAGGGCAGCAAAATTTTTTAAGACCTTCGATGTCGTTATTGGCTGGCCTACTAATAACGTAAAATTAAAAAAAAAATATTTTCAACAAAATTTGTTTTATTTTTTTTTTTAATGTTGAGTTTGAAAATTAATTTTTCCAAAACTATTCACTAAAACATTTTGCTTTCAAAACAGAATTAAAATACATATATATATAGATTGCTGAGTTGAAAAAAAGTCAAATTCAATTCCAAGTCGATTTCTCCAAAAAAATTGTTCTTTCCGCCTATAACAGGGGGAATAGACCCTCTCCCATACGATTTGTCTTGACTCTTGACCCAAGTCTGTACAAGCCCTAGCTTTTTTTCGATTCTTATGCAAAACACCTTGTTTATTATTAAAAAATGCTTAAGATATTTCTTAAGTATATAAGCTGTTTTAATAAGTTTGCCTTTTTCGTCTAATATTTATGTATTTGGAAATAAAAAAATAAATAGAAGTTGGGTTTGAGCTAAGAGAGCACTTATGTGTAAATTTTTTCATACAAAACGGGAGGAGCACCCACTCTGATTTTTTGTGGAGTGTGTGCTCTGATCATAGTTTTAATATCACAAATTTTGTGAAATCATTTTGATTAGATAATTTAACTTTTAATTTTCGTACAACTTTAAAAAGAATGTGAAAAGGCATTAAGAGGCGAGGAGCCAATCCTGGCTAGCCCTCTATAACCACAAATCCAAAATGTCAATTTATTGCTTCAATGATGGTTAGTTAAATCCAAAGCGATTAAAATCTTTTTGTTAGCATTCGTAACTTGACCTAATGTAGGACTTATATAACAGAAACCAAATATATTGAGTTTAGAATCAAAATTTCCCCTCTCATTTTCCGTCAAGCGTGAAATAGTTTGTGTTGACATTTTACAACTTCTGCTTGTCAAATAGTTTCAAGTTCACATTTTTCAAGATCAATGAATCGTGATAAGGGAATATCCTCATACCGTATAGGGGTTAGTTTAATTTTTTGTTTTGCATTCGCCCAAAAGATACAACTACCCTTTGCTTATAAGTATTACCACTGAGCTTCTATATAATATGCATATAGAAGGTAGGTCTATAGTATTGTTTGTTTTTTACGAAAAACAATTTATTTTTAAAGCAACCCTTATCGTTGTATTTAACATTGTACATACCATAGTACCTACGTACATTTGTATGTACATTTTTTCATGTAAGGCCAAGAAAAAAAAAACAAATTTCGAAAATAAATAATGAAAATCATTACCAACCTATTTTCGTTTAACTTCCAAAACTGCAAACTTTTACCAATTTTATAGTTCAAAGTTTGTCATATCAAAGTTCAAATAAAAAAGAAATTAAATTGCACTCAAATTGGTAGAAATTGACAGTGTTGGCAACTAAACGAACATACATACCTAAAAGTAAACAACTCAAGAATCTTTTAAATTTACATACATACATAGCTGCTATATTTTCTATTGAAGATATTAAACCCAGTAACATATTATATGATTTATAAATTTAGCATAGAAAAGTTTAAAAAATTTAGACAAAAGAATATTTCAGTCTAATTTACATATTCTTGACAGATTGCCAAAAAAGACATTTAAAAAATTGTTCGATTTCTAGGAAGGAACAAGTCAATTTTTTTGGGGAACACTATAACCGCATTAAATTCGTCGGCTTTGATGGGGGTTATCAAAAAGAGAATAAAAAACAAACAAGAGCCAAAAAAAAATAAAACATATTATGCTTTCGGCTGAATGTGAATGTTTACTAGACCGCGGTGGTGATGCTCAAAAGCACCAATTATCGTTATTGGCCATATTAAAAATCGAATGAGAAACACATCTGTCACGCACGACCCGCGCCCTGTTATGATGAATATTCGCAACTGTTTCAAAAAAAAATATATTATATATATAAAGTCTACGTCAGTGATGGAAATCGACTTTTTTCGATTGTACTGAACGCTGAAACAAAATAGTACTGAAAAAGAACAAATAGTACTGGGCTCTTTTAAATGGATAAAAACTAGCAAACACACAAATTCAAAAACAAAATTGATTTATAAAAAAAAAAAAATTCATTTGTTATAAATATTAAGGTAACATAGTAAAGGAACTTCATTATTATAGGTAAATAAATAACAGACGGATCCCGTATCACAGGAAGGAGCCAGTGTAGGTTTCATTGAATCTCATCATTGAATATTTAAATTTTTAGTTTTGAGGTTTTTAAAATGCTAAATCATTATTAAACTGTCAGGTTTATTTTGCCATTAAAATAATCACTGATTTTGCTTCCTAAACATCTGACAATTAAAAATAGAATTTTTAATGATTATTACGTATAACTGGTGCCTTAGATAAGAAAATAATAGTAAGTTAGGTAATTAACATTTTTTTTTACTCTAAAAGTTTTTCTTTTTGAAGAGGATTGTTTGTCACGTTTTTATTCACAAGATCTTTATTAATTACAAAACTGTGACAACATTCCTTTTTTAAAAGATTTTTGATTTCTATCAGCATTCATTTTTCAAAAACCAAATTTTTGCCCGAAATTCCGATACAGATACATTTTTCAGTTTCGTAATATATTCGCAGTCAGCTAGAGCTCTATATTCGTTGCCTATAGCCTCAATATTTTTGAGTTCATTAGGAAAAAACTTTAAAACAAATTGAACGATGGTGTTAACTTGACCATCCAATACTGCGCTTTGTGAGAAATTTTGAAGTGCGTTTAAGAAAACGCAATCGAAATCCAATCTTCTTCTAATATCTTAGCAGAAATGTTATGTAAAATATTTTAGCATGATTTTTGAAGCCCTGTATAACTTTTTCACTGAACTTTTTAAAAGTGTATAAGATTTCACATTCGGTGACGCAATATATCTCCATAACTGGTAGGTGATTTTGCAAAAGTCAATAAAGGCTTTTCATCAAGAGATTCCCTTACCATAAAATTTCTACATAATTGTTTAAAAATTAATTTCATTGTTGGAAGTAAAATAATAACGTAGATGAAGATAATTAGGAAACTACTTCTGTTTAAGTGGAGCGATCGAATATATAATGAGCCCAACTGTCGTACCTGGGCAAAACGCAACTTTTGGAGTTGAGGTCACTTGAACTAAAATTGGAAGCTAAGTATGTACTCTTACATATTCAGTTCAGTATTTAAAAGCAAATGAGCGCCTTCAGCCCAAGTGGGGATGGTTTTGATATTGGGTAATTGAGCTTTGAGTATGTTATCAATTTTGTACAAACAATTCAAAATTGTACTGAAAATGGCAAAGATGTACTTACGTACTGAGAAAACCAAATTGTACTGAATTCAGTACAATAGTAAGGCTTTTTCCATCAGTGGTCTACGTGCTCATGGCTGTTGGGTTGATGAGAAGAGGATCGTCCTCGCCTCGTCCTTTCAAATGATTGAGGAGGAATAGAAAAAAATTCAGAAGGGCGATGACGGAAGGGTGTTGACTACATATGACCGATTATAATTTTTCAACCTTTAAATATGAAAATTATGAGAACACGATTGCTAACAATATTTATAGCACAGGGCGGATGTGACGATGGCAAGGAGAGTGCACAGATGGCAGGTTGCGGGTTGACAATAGTTTGTAGGTATTGTATATTGTTGAATGAGTTTATAGGTATATTGTCATTGAGGAAAAGATGAGGCAATTTGGAAATAATAACAATTAGGATGCTGCTGGTGTATACAAGAAAAAAAAATGCTACAGATTTTTTTTGCAGATATAGCATAAGGTGCTTATATTTTAAGGCGTATTTAAGTGATTAAAATTTTTTGACATTAAGATCACACAGCTCAAAGGAGAAGAATTCTCCAAGAACTAATTTCGCGATTTTCGCTAAATTGAATGGAAACACGCAAAGGAAAAACGTTTTAAGATCTATCTTATGCATATGGGTTGGATTTGCGGGATCATATTCTGTCCATTTTACCTACACCTATGTGCAACTATTTGGTTTCAGATGACGCTAGGCTTCCCAAAATTTTTTCGATGAATTATAGTACTTTCCAGAGTTAACTATGAAAAATATACATGTAGTACTATTTTACATCTTCGTAAAAATATAGTATTTTATAACGCACACCCAGATATCAAAAATAACTATTTATTTTCAATTGGAATTTCTCTCTGAGAGATACTAGATTCGTTTACAAAAATTTCGATTTGAGATTTATTTTAAATAAAAATTAAGGTTGTCGGTTGAGATATATTTTAAAAAATATTTCACAGTGGTTGAGTTTTTTACGAAAAAATAAATGGAAAGGCTCTAGCTTTAAACTTTTTCGATTAAAATAAATAAAAAATTGTTAATTTAAAGGAAAATATCGAATATGTTGAGATTGTCTTTATTTGACAGCAAAAATGCATAGAATGGAACCTTAAGGTGCAATCAAAGTGTGTTTGCTATTTTTTCTATGATTGATTTATCCAACTGAAATATTATAGTACTTTTTCGTACTATATATTTCTTCAACAGTATAGTACACAGACCCGAAATATAGTACAATTATTATTATATATATTATTTCTATAGTCACTTTCCGACTCTCATACTACACCGATTTTGACAAATGAGGTGTCAAACGAAGCGAAATTACCTGCTGATTTGATAAATTATAATTTTATTTTGAAACTGATTATATTTGTCCAAAAACTGCATTAATTGTTTGTTAAATATTTTATTAAGTAAATTTGATTTTTACAAATGAGGTGTCAAACGAAACAAAATTACCAGTTGATTTGACGAATTATAATATTATTTTAAAAATGTTAGTAATTTGTTCAAAAACTGCATTTTTTGTTTTCGTGCGTCTTTTATTGTTGAGTACTTTATTGCGAGAATTCTCGCACGGGAAGGCTATACGTAGGTACTACATATTATATAGTATGGTTGGGTTGGGAACCCTAGATAGCGCCGTCCTGCTGAAACCACATGTCGTCCAGATCAATGCCGTCTAATTGAGGCCACAAAAACTCCGCTATAATGTTCCTCTAACATGTTGCATCTAATGTCGAATTCCATTTGCCGATTTGGATTGCGGATTTTTCGTGGTAAATGGAGAGCAAAATGGGATTGATTTATTTTTGTAATTGTGTGTGTGGCATGTCAAATATGGCACTATTTTCTTGATGAAACCAGTGATAGTATGGATAGGGAAAAAACCACTATTGAACAACTGGCCATAAAACAATCAAAATACAAATTGAGTGATGGAATTTTCATTCTGTAATCTGTCAATTTTATGGGTAATGTGACCAACTATGAAAACTAAAAACTTTTGTGATCCAGTTTGTTCTATAATCATGATCTGATCTGAATTGGATCTGGGGAAAAATAAAACGCAACTATTGATAAGGAAACCCAATTGTTGTTATGTAATGATGTAATTTATACGAATGATAACTTCATCATAATTTCTTTTTTTACTATTAAGTTCTAAATGGTCCAAAATCTGCCAGTATTTTCACAATCAAATTTAATTTTACTGGCAATAATTACTGTGCTTTCTCCACTTTGTAAATTATATATAACAAAATATTAGAAAGATTAAAATTAATCAATATTTTGAGGCAAATCAATAATAGAATCTTCAGAGTGCAATCTTCGTATAAATAAAGGTAGGTGAAAGAAAACTGACAACTTTGTTAATCGTAGATTTAAGACTATTTAAAATGCTGAAGTTTAAAATGGTAAACAAAATTAAAAAAATCATGGCGACTTGTTTAACTTACAAAAGAGTAAACGATTTTCTTTCCTCGTATGAGTCTAAAATATCAATTAAAACTGAAATACACATAAGGGATTTTTTGATCCTTAGTACTAGTAGGAATTTTATTTTTTTCATATACTAACACTGCACAAATTTCAATTATTTTAACAAAAAAAAAAAAAAAAAAAAAAAACTTAACTTCGGAAACAAATGATAATGCAACACCTTCTCTGCCTGGAAATGCAATTTCACATGTAGTCGAAGCACACTTTTCTCCGGATTATATGTATCCCTGTAGTTGGAATGGCTGCAGCAACGGCGGCATTGTATTCTACAGTCTACATAGATTGTGCAAAACAGTAAATACATTCGGCAGCTTCACCAGCGGACAAACACCGATTGTTAGTAATTGTCACCGTCGTTCTTCCAATTCATAAATGTATTTAAATAACAATTTAAATTTGAAAAGGCCACGAAAAAGGAAATATAAATTTATTTTCACAAAACTTCTAAAAAGTAAACAATAATTTCCGAATTGAAAAATTTCACAATGACGTTTATAAATCTAAATTTTTATTTATCTAAATGTCACTTTACTATTGTGTGAGTGCAAGTGCGTGTTTTGTGTAGGTGTTAATCTCTCTTGAAATCGGGATCAAAGATTTTGATCCCAAATCATGAGGGATCGATTTTTTTTGGTTGAATGGAATGCCAAAACTGGTCCGGGATCAAAATCTCTCACAGGGATCGAGTTTTTTTGGCTGAAAGGAATTCGACTTAAGAATATTACTTGGATCTCGCGCATCTGTGGATTTTGAGTGGAACCTACCCTTCTCGCTTTTATGCACATAAAATCTATCTATCTGACTGGATGAGCCTTTCAGTAAAATGTCTGTGTAAATAGGCACATAGACGGTGTAAACATTTTAATTTCTCCTACTACGATTTTTTTTGACGTCTCTATATATATACTTATATCTCACTCCTATTTCATGACAAGAAAGAGGTGGCCAAGAAAGGCATCTCTTTCTCGCCATGAAGTGGGAGTAAGAAAAATTACAGAGACGTCAAAAAAAGTCGGTGGAGGCAGTCCAATGTGAACATAGGTGCCAACCGTCAAATTTCAAAGTTGACACTTGCACAAAAAAAAATGACATAAATTAAAAAGTGCACTATTATTTAGAT
This sequence comes from Epistrophe grossulariae, assembly GCA_929447395.1. Lineage (NCBI taxonomy): Eukaryota > Metazoa > Arthropoda > Insecta > Diptera > Syrphidae > Epistrophe > Epistrophe grossulariae. The sequence goes on from OV839568.1 coordinate 46,334,502, forward strand.
TTTTAAATATTTTTTTTGTTTGATAAAAAATCATTCTTCACTTCCCCAAGCCTTCTTCCTTTAGAATAAAAAGATATTGGGTTTGGGGTACCTTCTAAGTAGGTTCCTGCTTTCAAAAGATTGCATTAATAGGACTGTAGTGGTTCAAATCAATTGCTCTTTATTAAACTATATGCTTCAGAATTTCATCAAAATCCAATACAAAATATTTGTTTAGCTAACCATCTAAAACATTTGTACCAAAGACTTTACCCCTGTGAAAGGACACATGAGCTAATTTTTTTTTACTCAAAATAAACAAAACTCTATATACATTTCGATTAATATGAATTTTCAAATGAACCTAATTGCCCAAAAACACTCCCCAAAAATCGAGTATAGGTACATACTATTTAAACAACATCTAGGTATACCTTCAGTACCTACAGTATAAGTTTTATACCTCGGTATAGTCGAACGAAATTATTTCCGTTTGAACTGGGTTGGTATGGAATATGTAGTCCGAAAGAACCATCATCATCATGGGAGTCGGTGGCGAGGCGGTGCCATAACGATTACGTTGATCGCTTTTTTTGTTTGATGGGATGATGGTTGGGGGGGGAGGGGTAAATGTCAGCAGGTACACAGAAAAGAAGGAAAACTCTCATCCAATATGATCCCCTTGTTTATGAAAGAGCATAAATGTAATCATATTACCTCGATTCGAAATGAATTCATAACTGAATTTTCCTCTTTCCGTCATCGTTCAAAGCAATGGTGAATCTTCTACCAGTTCTCTGGGTGCGATGTTGCCATTCTTTTATTTTAAATTGCTAAAAAAGAAACACAAATATGAGTCCAAGTGAGAATTTTAATTTATTTTCTTGGTGCATAGGCTTATTTAATTTGCCGTGATTATTTAACTTGAAATTGACAGGGAAAAACTGAGTTCGTCAGAGATCACATTCTTCGTGGACAGTCACACTGCTATCAAAGCAATAGCCAGTGACACTACAAGATCCAAGATAGTTTTAGGTGTTATCTCTGTTACAGGGGATCACAATGGACAAATAGGCCCCCGTGTACGCAACAGCCTCAGAGCTGGGCATGCCCCTCCTAACCTAACCTAACTTGAAATTATGACAATTTCTTGTTTTAGGTAAAAATGTATGTTTTAAGTTTTTTGTTTGGTTAAAACATGAAGGAGGAGCTGTTTTAATAAATCATGCTATAAAGTTTTTTACAGCCAAGAATCTATTCTTTAATTTTAAATTGAGTTGTTTCCTTAAACTTTTTTAAAACAAGAAAATAAGATTTAAAAAGTAAATTTGTTGAATCTGGCATTGCTGGTATTGTTTCTATCAACCAACCAAGCAAGTAAGCAACAACCACCCTCATTTCGTAGGATTGCAATAAAAAACAAAAAAAAAAAAATCGAAAACTTTTTGTTTTCTTTCGTTTCAACACCTTCAGGCGATTTGGTTTTCGTTATCTGGTGGAACTGACAATTTCACATAGAATGATACTATACAGGCATAAGCAAGCATTTATATCGTCCTTGTTGCGGGCCAAAAAGAACTGGAAGTGGAAGACACCAGTTTATGTACAGAGAGAGAGAGATACCTTAGAACAACGTAGGCTTAAAGGTAACCCAATGCAAACAAAATATTTTTGGATGCTGTATTTGAGGGTTAAAAATGGATAGTATACCAGTATTTGTGTACATACAACAATGTTTCAAAAACGCCCATTGGGTGGTAAAGCTCTGGGAGGATAATTGTTTTCCTTCGACTTTTTCTTGTATTTTTTTATATGTATATATATATATAAGTAGTAGGGTAGATATACATTCTACATACCTTTTACCTATATATCCTATTGTTTGGCAAAAGGGGATTTTTTTTACTCTCCTTCAGAAAAAAAAGAAAGGATCTATACCTTTACGGTTTTATGGTATAAGATTGGTAGGTAAGCTTACAGATGAATATACCACAGAGAAAAACTAAGCTATCAAAGAAAAGAAGGATAGATTGGAGAGATGATGGTGCAATGATGAAAGTATAGATTTTCAATGTTCATTGCTGTTGTTGTTGTACCTACATATAGGATTAGGTTTTCGTTGTAAAAAGAAACTTTAAGAAATCTCTTACCGAGAATTCGGAAAATCGAAGAAATTCCATTTGTTTTACACAAAAATTCCAAGAAAAATATAAATGAAGCAATCATGACTGGAATTGGATATCTATTTGTATTTTGAATCAAGTATAAGTGAAAGACAAGCTGAAATTCTGCTATTGAAGATAATTCTTGGTAAAACCACTATATTCTCAACTCAAACTTATTATTTTTTAGCACAATACCTACCTATTATATCTTGTCAATATATCTAACAATAAATTACGTCAATACACCTATAGTATTTATATTTTATTATAATATTAATTTAGGAAATTAATATGTTGGGTCCAGCGTATTTGACACGAGATTTTAATCGTGGCATGGAGGCAAGAACAAATTCTACATGGCGGCACGTTTTTTTGTATCTATTTTTTACTTTAAATAAAGCGAATTTTGAAAAAAAAAATCTGGGAAAATTGCTCCAATTGTATGAGCTATATTGCACTAACCCACAACTGCACTTCACGGAACGGCAAAGTTGATAATCAGACCAACTTCGTCGTGACATGAAGTTCCGTTCCGTTTCGTGCAAAAGTACCCACGGTGCCGCTGAAGCGCAGTTCCGTCCAGTGCGTTTTTACCTTAAGCCTTATTATATTTGACAAACAAATTGTCAACAAATAATTTTTTTCAAACGTTAATGTTTTTAATAAATAAATAAATTGAGTGGCGTTACAGCTCGTGTAGAACTAGGTATAGGGCCTAATGACTTACAAATCTCAAACATTCCTGTGTGCGTGTTATTGGCAGTAATTGAGGAAATCTACAATTTTCTGCCGAATTCGAACGAATAAGGTGAGAAGCACCTTTTCATGGCAAGAGATACTCTTTGAGAATTTTTATCAAATCCTTGTCATTTCTGTTTTTTTTTTTAGGTGCCATAGGTTGGGAATCGAACCTGCAACCTTCGGCGTATAACAGTCCTATCTTCTAACCATTAAACCACGGGTTAGGCAAAAATTCGGAAAAATGATGGCATTTCCCGCAAATAACCATTTTTTGATTTTCGCTTTTTCGAAAACAGTTCAACTGATTTTGATGATTTTTTTTACCGAGTATGTTTTGAGAAATAAACTATCAATTGAAATTTTTGAAAATATATTTTTCAAAATATTTATATGAAAACTAAAGTTTCGAAAACGACTTGATCGATTTTTATTAAACTTGGGTCAAAGCAATTTTTTTACATTATATAGCAGATTCTTGTAGGCAAAATTAACAAATTTGTTTCCTTGGTCAGAATGGAATTTCCAGTGGCGGATCCAGGGGGGGGGGGGGGGTTTCGGGTCCGGACCCCCCCCATGAGCCTTTAAACCAAATATTTTTATATTAATTTATTTATTTATTAAATATTTATTTCTCTTCGACCTAAATTTGGTCTACGTTTAACCTAATTAATTCCAGAAAGCCCATCTTTTTATAAAATTTCTATTAAAAATTTCTTTAAGTGCGTAATGATTAGGTATACCTCCAAAACTTCAAATGAATCTTATTGGAAATAGGGATATACATGCTTACATTAGATTGTGACTGCATAATAGTTTTATGAAGGAAACTTAGTTCAAGGGCTTAAGGTATGTTATTGTGCTGCGATGGCCCGTAAATATTTTTAAAAACTTCACAAATTTGGAAATGTTTAAGATTAAATTTTTCCAAAGTTAAGTTTTTCTAAAATGGTACAACCGACGAGATAAAAAAATCGCTTACTATTTGTAACTTTGCGAAGGAACTTAGCGTGAAATTAGCACCATCATTTTCGATTTTCAAACAAAAAAGTTGTGCTGTAGGTATTTTAATCAACTTGTGTTATCATGTGCCGTATATATATTTTTTAAATTCGCAAATTTTAGGAATGAGTTTTTTTTTGCAAAATAACGATTTTCAAAAAATCAAAGTTGTGCTGTATTTTGCTCAAAAAATGATTCACATATTTACAGCTTTTATGGCCAAAAATAAATATTGCGAAGCGTGAGGTCAGCACCGCCATTTTCGATTTTCAAAAATAAAGTTGCGCTGTATTGTGCTCAACTTGTGCTGCCATTGTGCCGTAAATATTTTTTTAAGTTCGAAAATTTGCAATTTTTTTTTTCAAAAATTACACGATTTTTTAAAAAGTTATACATCATGCGCTGTTTTAAGCTTAGTTTGTGCTTGCTTGTGTTTTTTTTTCTGAAAATAGAAATTGGCGGTGCTAACTTCACGCACATAAATAATGTAGCACAAATCGCACACAAGTTTTACTTGCCTTTAAGTTTTCTATTTGTAGTTGGACCCCCCCATGACCAAATCCTGGATCCGCCACTGGGAATTTCCATAAAGAAAGAGCTACCTATATCTATATTTATCTAAATATTTAAATCCTGCGCACATAGTTTAATCAGTGGCCAAAAGAATGTTTCTGTTTCCAATTTAAAGGTCAACGATTTCTACTACTGAAAGAATCTCGAAGGGTGACATAGGTAAGACATTTTTTTTTTTCAGAAAACGTTTCAAATTGAATAAAAATGTTTAACTTTATCCAGTTTTAAGGTAAATTTTACACAAGTTAAGGTAAAAGAGTTATTGTGATTGCCCGAAATAAGCTTGATTGTTTGACACCACACCTGATGCTAAGGTATAACAGAAATAATCAGTCTTTTTATGCATCTAAACCTCGCGTTCCACCTTTTTCTCCCCGAAAAAAAAAATATATAAAAGATCCCCTTCTGCGATAATGCTATTATTTTTTGATTCGAACCAAAAAAAAAATAAGACAGATAAGCTCACCTCGCCTTGCTTCCTATATTCCTATCCCAATCTAACAAGAACAGTCATTCATTTATTTCAAATTACACTCATCGGTGTGGTGCTCATGAACCTGCTGAGGCTGTTTTTGATGGCCTGTATAGTAAGGTACAACTATCGCTGTGGGAGTTTTTGCCAACAACGAGAACGCTCCCCCGGGAATCATGTCAAACAAGGCGCATCTGTTATCATCTATCCTCCTGTTCTATATATACGCATATTTTGTTGTTTCGTTGTTACATATAGTCTGTCTCCTGCATTTTGCAATTCCACCCATAAATCGACTTGTAATTGTATCTAGTGTGTATTCAAACTGTGCACACAAAACAGTTACAAGTTTTTTTTTTCTTTATGGTCTTTTCTAACCCCTGTTGTTCTTTAATGTTACCCTTTATTTTGGCTGATTTTGGGTTTTCCACTTTACCAACATACACGAGTGATGTGTTTGCAACAAGGACCCTCTTCCACCGGGAAAATAAAAATTAAAATACAATCATCTCGTGCGAGAACATATGACCAAGCAATCCGGACAAGTGCCCTCTTGTGATGGATTTGTTATGTACAGACAGAAGAGAGGACGCGCAGGAGTTCGGAGGATGAATAAAGATAGACTGGTTGGGTTTTTTTTTATATAAATATAGGTATGACTCCGATCTAGGATGTAAATCAAATCGTCAGATAATCGCGTTACAAAGGCAACTCTTGCAATCAGATTGCGTGCCAGTCAGGCGAACACACTCCGGGTCTAGTGAGTTGGAAGGAAGCTGTACAAAGGACATCTAAAAGTTTGATATCAAAACCACCCCAAAGTTAATGACAGATTTCGGTCTATATCTGCGAGTCTGGAATTTTTATTTTTTTTTTTATTTTAATGTTGTGTGTTAAGGGTACAATCATCACGACAGGAGGTTATAATATGAAGTGCAGAGAAAACGTATGGGGTGTGAAATCTTGGTATACTGCTGGGATGATGGGTGTGCACACACGCATAACAAAAACCCGACACACCCCCGAATTGGGTTATAGAATGCTATTTATTGCATTAAGAAGCAAATTGCGGAAAAATTAGCGGCTGATTTTGGGATCATCTAATTATACTGAGTTGCTTTGGTCCTCGGTTCATCCAAAATGGTTTGTTTGTTTCTTTATTTGCTTTGAGTTAGAAGTGAAATTCAATGATATCGATAGTTTTATTTGTACCGATACAATATTCCTTCTCTCATTTGGGAAAAGTACAATTTAGGTACATTGAATTAGAAAATTTTTCTTTTGGCACCAATGCGATGTATAGGAACTATTTTTAAAAAGGATTAACAAAAATGTTGGTATTACATATAGGTTAGAGCTCCCTATTATACGGATATTTAAAAACACGGATACACGTGTTCTTATAATATCCGGATTTGAATACGTGTATTTCGTGTATCCGTACATCCGTGCGTCCGATGTGTCCGTGGATCCGTGTATCCTAAGATCCGTGTATTTTAAATAATCCAATCATCACTGGAGAGGGCCAAATTTATGGGATTTTTTGGATAAAAATACGACAGCTACTTGGTAGTCGAATCTGTCAGTGGGTTTATATTTAGAATTTTTTATTTTTTTATTTAAAAATCGATTTTTTTTGTTGGAAAATCACCAAAAATAAAAGCCTATAATATCCATTATCCCGTAAAATTTTGAGCTTGTAAGCTTGTATCCCTTGAAAAGATAAAAATCAAAAATCATTCCGTGTATTAAGAATCCGTGTAATAAAGATCCGTGTATGCTTATTATCCGGATACACGGATATTAAGCAAATAAATACACGTGTTGAGAACGGATTTTTATTTGCGTGTAATAATTACACGGAGTCCGTGTACCCGTGTTTTTCAAATACACGGACTGAATCGTTGGCTTTAATATAGGTATATCTATGCCAATTTTGAATATAAATTAATGGGAAATCAAGAATTAAATCAAAATAAATCCTAAAAATAAACTTTGTTAACCTTTTTGAAAGATTCTTCATAGAAAAATCAGTTGAATCGTTTTCGCAAAAAGCGAAAATAAAAAAAATTAGTTTTATATAGGACATTATTGTTCTGCCTATAAAGTTAGCCGAAACCTATTATACCTATTGATAAACTGAAATTAAAAAAAAATAAGATTTTCCTAAACGGCTAAAAACTTGTGGCAGTAACCGTTATTTTTGATCTTAAACCGAGTTTTTCGAAACAAGGAGAAAATTTGAAATTCGCACTAGCGAATTCTTTTTATCTCTTCGAAACTTTGCAATTTTGTTTTAATAAATCAAAAATGATGGTCAACGAGTTGACTGTCTGACGTCCGTTTGTTGAAATTTGGTGACAAAAATCATTTCCACGTAAATTCGCGACGAAAATGAATGAAATTGGACAATGGGCAAATTTGGCCCAGCTCCAATAAGAACGACCTTTATATCATATATAGGTACGTATTCATACATTATTTGTCAGTTAACCGTTTGCCTAAATTCGTTGGGTGGCGGAAGTTATTTAATTTTTAATAAAATGAGTTCCAGGTTCCAAATCTCAGTTTTCATTAATTTCCTTTAATATTTTGCGGTTTCTTTATGTTTACTTATATGTAAACTAATTAATAAAACATTGATCAGTACATTATCAGTTAAGTTTTAGTCAAAATATGTAATGTCAGTGTAATAGTAATTTGTTAAATTAAATATACGAAAAAATTAATTTTTTTTACACATTAACGCCTGGTCATTATGTTAATTATTATCTTACCCGGCTTATATGGTAGGTTTAAGTGATAAAACAAAAATATTATGTGAAAGAAAACTTTATTTAAAAATTTAAAAATACGTGATTTTTTTAAAATCGGAATTTCAGTAGGATAAACAACAATGAAAAAGGTCTAGATTCTATTTTCTACACCAAAAAAGATAGAGAATTGATTTTTCTTGTAATCAAAAGATCTTTTTAATAAAAAATGTCATGCATACAAAAGAAAATTCAAGAAAATCTAAAACTTGAGATAAAATTGTTTGAAAGCAAAAAAATTATAAAAAGGCCTTGGAAAACAAAAATCACATAAAATCAGGGTAATATTTTCTAGAAACAAGTTTTATAGTTTTGAAAAGGAAATAAGAAACTAAAAGACCCGTATTTACAAAATTTTCGATTTAAGCTTATTTCTTGGGTAAGGGAATTTTTGAACAAAATATATTTTTTGTCATCAATTTTTGTTGGATTTTGATTTTTGCCGAAGAGTCGGACTTCAAAAATTAATAGATAGAAATCAAATTGAATAAAAATGTATTCCAGTATACAAACGACCTTTAGTAATTTAATTTAAGTCAAATTTCCTTTATAAGCAGTCTTTAAATCCAGACAACTAATTGGCGCTTCAATGCGGTGGTCTCACTTTGAAGGACTTTATGTTATGTATGTATGTATATAGACCATCAAACTCCTTCGAAATACCTACTTACGAAAAAAAAAAAAAAAAAAAAACAAATAAATAAAGACCTTCAATTAATTTAAAAAGTTTTCTCAAACAAGTATTAAATTTCTATTTTTTGCTGGTTTTTTTGAACAAAAAAACTTTCTTAAAACAAAAGTAAATATAACCTTAAGATTCAGGGAAGTTTGATTTTGAAACTAAACTATTTATTTATTTTGCTTTTTAAACACAATATTGTCTTGTCTTTTCTTCGCAAGAGTAAACATTTCGAGTTCGACTCATCAACATCCAATAGACACTTCATTCATCTCAACAAAAAACAGAATCTGAATGCTTCATTTACATAAAATAAGATGAAATTTAAATTTCAAGCAACTTTGCCAACGGATTTGGATGTTTTTTTTTTATTATTATTATTATGTTTTCTTTTTTCGAAAGAGATATAATTCTGAGATAAAAAAAAATATAATCTAATTATGAATTGGCATCGCTCAGATTCAACACATTAACAAAACTAAATGTGCTATAAAAGAAAATAATTTGGTTTGGCTAATTCGAGGCCTATTAAGAGGGCGACTTGAGTGTCTGACGCCGCACTGCAGGGCTCCTGCTTAGGGTGCGGCGGCTATATTGTACATATATACGGGACGGTGGGCCGCAGAGTTCAATCGAAAAGAAGACACTTATATAATATAGTCACTGTAAAACCCTGATGTTAAGTATCAGATTCTGGCTGCATCATTTGTACCTGCATATACTTAGTATATTTATTAATATGTATTTTAAAGTGTATTTTTCTTCAATCGAAATGCGAAAAAAATTTTAAAAGGTCCAAAACAGTTTTCGGTCTTATCTTTTTAAATCATAAAAAAATCACAAACATTCCAAAATATCTTAAGTGCGCTTTCATGACCTTCTGAAAGAGTTTTGGGTTTGAGGGTTTTTCTTAAATTAACCGCCATATTATTCACTCGAATAAGAAAATGTGAATTCATTGGATTTAATAGATGCCCATAGATTAAAATGTCTGGATTTAATAAATCTGGATTTTAGAGTTGGATTTTAAATTCACTTAAATACAATTTAAATCCAGAGTGAATAATATGGACGTATAAGTCTATCATTATTAAACTTTGGAATTCGGGTCTTTTCTATATAGGGATCTCAGAACAGCAATTCGTTATGGAATTGTTTACCTTTCAAGTAGAGCCTCCTATTGCACGTGTACACGTGTATCCGTTTTACACGTATATTTATATTTACACGTATATTTATTGGTACACAAGCATTTAGCCTTTACAAGTGTAATTACTTTTCAATCGTACTTTTGATATTTTGTGGACCAATTAAGATGTTAGAAAAAAGATAAAATATTGTAGCTAGTTTTTTGGAAAAAAGTTTTTTCTTGTTGTACCATAATATAAAAAAAAGTAAAAACCGTTTCAGTTCCAAAAAAAAACACGTGTATTTTTATTAACACATGTATTTAGAACTTACACGTGTTTAAAATTTTTACTAAACGTGTACTCGTGACAAGAATATACGTGTAACTAGATACACGCTCAAAATCGAGAGCTCTATTTTCAAGTCTCCCATTACCATTATGATGTCTTCACGTGGAGTGCTATCAAAAACCACTTTTAACTAGTTATAAAAAGCAAATTATTTATAAAGCCTATTAGTCGATTTAAATACAGTTTAAAATGTTAAAATTTGTAATAACTTTGTCGCCAAAGGAATAAATAGTATTTAATTTTAAAATCTGAAGCGTCAAAATTTTCGGGCAAAAATTAAATAACAATTCATAATATAAACCTCCTCACTCCTCTCTCCTCACTCCTCACTCCTCACTCCTTACTCCTTACTCCTTACTCCTTACTCCTTACTCCTTACTCCTTACTCCTTACTCCTTACTCCTTACTCCTTACTCCTTACTCCTTACTCCTTACTCCTTACTCCTTACTCCTTACTCCTTACTCCTTACTCCTTACTCCTTACTCCTTACTCCTTACTCCTTACTCCTTACTCCTTACTCCTTACTCCTTACTCCTTACTCCTTACTCCTTACTCCTTACTCCTTACTCCTTACTCCTTACTCCTTACTCCTTACTCCTTACTCCTTACTCCTTACTCCTTACTCCTTACTCCTTACTCCTTACTCCTTACTCCTTACTCCTTACTCCTTACTCCTTACTCCTTACTCCTTACTCCTTACTCCTCACTCCTCACTCCTCACTCCTCACTCCTCACTCCTCACTCCTCACTCCTCACTCCTCACTCCTCACTCCTCACTCCTCACTCCTCACTCCTCACTCCTCACTCCTCACTCCTCACTCCTCACTCCTCACTCCTCACTCCTCACTCCTCACTCCTCACTCCTCACTCCTCACTCCTCACTCCTCACTCCTCACTCCTCACTCCTCACTCCTCACTCCTCACTCCTCACTCCTCACTCCTCACTCCTCACTCCTCACTCCCCACTCCTCACTCCGCACTTAGTACAATAATACATAGAGGAAAGAAAATTAATCCCAAACCATCAGTTTGGATTCAGAAATAGACCAAATGCATCGAATAACGGATGTTGTTGAAAAGGTACTTGAAGAAAAACAAGTATGCTCCTCTCTATTTCTAAATGTTGCTCAAGCCTTTGAACAAGGTTTGACATTTGGGACTTGAGGACAAACTGCATAAGAATTTTCCAAGGCAGTTCTATGAAATACTGAAATCCTATGTCTAATGTGTTATGAACAAGCAAGAATATTGGGAAATTAATAAAATAGAAGCTGACGTACCACTAAGGAAGTGTCCTAGGACACTGTGTTTGTTATGCACTAGAGATATTCTCTAGTGTCATGGCCATTTTTGCAGATGATACAGTAATTTTATTGCCTGATAAATGCGTTGTAAAGGCTACAGAAAAATTTGCAAAATGCAACCGATAATGAAAAGATTGGACGCAATCTTTTCATTATTACATTCTATTTCTAAAATTGAAACTGTCTCAAATGTAGATACGGAACAATGATCGGAGACAATGAAGAACCAAGCCTCATGACCTGATGGTCTAAACTCTAAAGTATTAAAACTTCAAACTTCCCCCAATGCGATTTTGTATTAAGCCTAGTACGCTGCTGATGCGAAACGAAAAATCCCATACAAAAATGACACAACGAAATCAAAAACGGAAAATTTCGTTCTCCTTTTCGTTTTGCAGTACGCTGTTCGAAGAGCGAAATGTATAATTGTAGTAGATTATTTGGAGAAGTCTCCGCTCCTTTTTCGCACTGAATTAATTATACAGACTATTTATTGTGTGCGGAAAAATGACATTTGGGTTTATTTGTGTTTTTTTTTATGTTTATCATTTTATTACATCATGGGTTTCTCTGATTTTTTGCGTTTATGTTTGATTTTGTTTTTGGAATTAGTGAAACTCTCCAAGGATATTTTCCGTTGTGTTTTCGCAAGCGTTTAGTTGTCTGTTTGGAGATCACAGAAAAATTTCGTTTCGCATCAGCAGCGTACTAGGCTTTAAGAAATAAAAATCTTTTGCTGATCTTTCATAGATTAGTCCAGATTTCCAGTTGGTTTTAGTGTGGTATACAATTCCCAAACTACTTGGTACCGAAAATTACCAAGTGTCTTTTGAAGATTACCACATGCAGAGAAAAAATAAACCAGTGTGGGAAAAATATTAACTTGGGTTAATATACATATAAAGAACGCTTAAACGAGGACAAGGCCAATTTAAAATACTTGACGTTTTCATGGATTGAACGGATTATGGGATTGTTTATTTTATAATATAAAATTCATTTGAAACATTTTTGTCCTAAGGCCATTAAATCGTTCTTTGCTTACCACTTAATGCAATGAGATTAATGCAAATTGAATTTTTCAAAAACGTAGCACAAATCCACTAATCAAAAAAACAACATGTACCTGCGATGAATTCCATTGTTGATAGGCGATGGTCCAAAACGGTGTGTTGACGTACTTATAGGTTTATATATATAGCTTATACCAAGAAATAGAACCTCAACTCATCACTTTCTTATGCCACCAGGTGGCAGGTAAGTAGGTAAGGTATATGTTGAAAGGAAGGACCATGAGTGCAAATAAATAAATTATTGCGTCTCAGTTTGGTCGTCGTGATTCGTGAGCTTAGAGAGGATAGCATGTAATCATCTTGTCCATTATATCGTGTGTCCTTTGTTGGACACGAAACATTGATTGGTGGCATCAGTGCTGCAGTGATGGTGTGTGGTTTGGTTATAGATAGTACAAATCAGGCCATGCCAACACACCGTAATCCATGAACACAACAGAAATCGTGAAATGGCACGCACGTCAAGAGCCACGAACACAAAGTGTGTATTAATATTTAATAAACCATATTACCTATTATTCTACAATATAGTGTGATGTGTTATAATATACATATATACAAGAGTGTGTTATACTACTACAATTTGTAGAAAGGATTGCGTGATCCTTGTCGTCATCGTCATTGTCGGTTTATCACTTTTGGTTTTGTTGTTAAATTCCTCATTAAACCCTGATTTCGTTGAACAATCGAAGAAAATTTTGCTCGAAATTGGAATTGAACATCGCCTGCTGTCAAATACAAAGTAAAACATTAAATTTAATGACGTTTATAATGTTCTTGGACTTCAGTGTCAGAACAACCAAACATAACCCCGTTGATCAATCAAATATTGAAACGGACGGAACAGACATATGTACATCCCCCATGGAAGTAGGTTAGGTAGGAAGGTTATACGTAGTAACGAACGAAAATGACCCATCATCATCATCATTATCGAAAATGACCTTTCGGATAAAAGAAATTCACTGGGAGATGCATCCTCGTATACTCACACCAAGTCCAAAATAATGTGATGAACGGAGATAGGTATATACCTAACAATACATCAAACTGGCGTGACCATGCACAGCTGTGTGATTTTTATTGCCCAGCGTTCAAAGTGACTGGGGTGAAGATGTGGTGTTTGTCTATCTGTCTGACAGTGTTATCTATTTGATAGTGACTCCAAAACTGGGTGCACAATATGTGTGAATTGTGCGGATTAATAGTGTCAATTCACAGCACTAAATAACTTAGTTTAGAAAGAATGATATGTTTTCTCTCCTTTCTCAGTTTTATTTTTTTATATAGCATGTGGAAAGTCCCATTCTCGTTTTCATTTTTTGTATATCCATCCTTTTATTTGATTTATCATTTTAAGGGATAGATGAGTGTGAGTTTATTAAAGAGGCATTTTTATATAAAATGGCATGTGCTTGTCTTTAACCTACCATATGGCAACACGTGAGGTGTTGAAATAATTAACTTTTATTATGGTCGAAATTTAAGGCAAACCTTACCATTTTGTGCATTTATAAACCATCAGATAAATAAACTTAAAGCGGTCCCTAGACGCTCAATATTATTGTACAAAATATTGCACAATATTATTGGCTAGGTGCCCCACACGGTTCAATATTTTATCCAATAATTTAGTTGACAGCTGATACATGTGTAGACATGTCTACCCACAGAAGATGCAATAATTTTATATTGTGCAATAAATATCAAAAGGGTTTTGATTTTCTTCAATATATTGCACAACCTTGCAATATTATCTACAGACGAACAATAGTATTGTACAATATCAATTATTGCACAATAATATTGACCGTCTAAGGACCGCTTAAGTGTTTGATTTGAGAAGTATGATTTGTAAGAATTGTCAAAAAAACAAGTTACAAGTCTGATAGAATAAGAATTTCGCGGGTTTAAATGTTTATTTTAATTTTTAAAAAATTTAGAAGTCAATTGCAAACGGATCGACAACTTTTTATGCTCATAGTCATGGAATTGAATTCATGAAAATGAAAAAAGAAGAATTTCCATCTTTTTTCCCAGCAGACGGACTTTGATTTTTTTTTAAATGTTGTTTAATTACCTTGTTAAATATGTGCTACTAGAGCGTATTCATGGTAAGAAGAATGGACCAGGGCCTCAAATAACAAGTTTGTTGTTTGATAGTTGTCTCCAGTTTTGCACGGTAAATTGTTTGGGGTCCTCTTCCCACTTGCGTGTTCCAGTTCCTCTAAACTGAGTCGTCGCTGGGGGCTGTTTTCAAGGTTATTGGCGTCCATTTGCTCTTAATAACAGCTTTAATTAAGCGTTCTCATTAATCTTTGACAAGTTCTATAATTCTGCACCATTTATCAGGACCGGGGTCGTTAGCGTTTTATTTATTTATTTATTCATTGATACTTATACACATTAGGATACAAAAATGAAGGAACACTTTTGTTGTTCAGATATACCTTTTTAGCCCAAAGAAGCAACGATTCGCCAGAGTTATTCTTCGTTTAATTTTAGCGTTGTTACGTTTGTTTTAGCTGATAGAGCCTTGGGAGACAAAAGTTCTTTAACTTTCTCCAAATTCTTTCCAAGAGTTCGCGTTGGTTTTGTATGTCCTTTCATGGTGATATTATTTAAACTTCATCATCATATTTACCGTTAAACCCATCTTCTTCGCTTCCGTATGAATATACTCACTGATATCAAATGATATCAAACTTTGTTTGTTCTTCGTATTATGTTGATACCGTGCGTCGGAGTATGGGAGTAACCTTTTAAATATTAAGCGGAAAACACTTTTGTGTTAGCGTTGAGTGACGTCTAAAGTTGAACCATAGGAATCACTAACAACCTATCACAATATAGCTCTTCCTTCAATTTGACATACGCAAAAAGAACGGAACATAAACGTAACGTGACAAAAGCAGTTGTAAAAGTTGAAATATTTTCAACTTTTTGTTGATATGGATGTGTTTAAGCGAAATGTTTTCTACTTTTTTTTGTTGCTACTGATATTTTAGTTGATTTTTTGTTTGCGGAATTTTTCAGAAATTAAATCATTATTTTGTGAAAAAATTGTTTTAATGATAAATAAATATTTGTGCGGGTAAAAATGTAAAAATGGGTGAAAATTTTAATTTTCCTATTTAATTAAATTTTTTTTGTCTATTGGGTTTTGGGAAAATTATTGATTTCAAAAAACTTTAAATGAAAACAAACAAATTTTCTAACAGCTGATTACCAAAATGACAGACGTCAGTCAAAGTACAATTGAAAGTATAGTAGCGTAACGGAGTCAGCGCTAACAGAAAAGTAACTTTGTGTTTTCCGCTTAATTCTTCTACTGTTACCTCTAGAGTTACAATTAGTTGTAGGCCCCTCATTTGGCCGCAATCTGAGAAAAAGGGTTGCACATTGGTTTTTGCCATTTCTTGAGAACCATATAAGTAAAAGTTCCTCAAACAAAATTTCACAACATTTTTGCAGAAAATAAAATTAAAAATAAAAGAAGAACTATGGTTTCTTTAAAAAGCTTATATTTTGGGTTCTATCGATCGGATCATCAAGAATGAGGTCTTTAAGCTTAATGAAGGAGCATTATTATTTATAATATGTGAGTTTAAGTGGGTATACATCTGACACAATAATTGGAAAAATGACAATTTTTAACCCCGCACATCTACCATAGATTTAGAAAAAAAACTACCAGTCTTAAGAATTTGATATCATGATACTTGTAACTTTTGACCCACTTATTCACATTTTGGTTATACTTTTAATCCCCAAATTTTCTGTCACCTCTCTAATATTATTAGAATTGATTTCTTTAAGACACTGAAAATTTTCAAAACATCGATAGTTAAAAGTTCGGAAACACCGAGATTTGACAATGTTTTTGGAAACAACATAGTACCATCGTACTTGTAATAGAATTCTCTTTATGTTGATATTTTAAATGAAAATACCATATGAGAGTTAAAAGGAAAAAAATCAAAAACCAACGAACATTTATGAAAAAATATATATTGTTCAAAAATTCACCTAGCCAAAAAAATAGCTTAAATCAAAAATTTCGCAAACATGTGTCTTTTAATTTATTTTCTACTTCTAAAAAATATACAAATTAATTCTAGAAAACATCATTATCTCGAGTTTAAGATTTTCTATAGAATATTCTTTTATACGTACGACTTTCTTGTATTTATAAGATCTATCGATTAAAGAAATAAAAACTCTCTATGACTTTTTGTTTAGAAAATAGAATCTAGACCTTTCTCTTCGTTTACCCTAATTTACCCTACTGAAATTCCGATAAAAAACACGTATTTTAAAATTTTTAAATAAAGTTTCCTTTCACATGCATTTTTATCATTAAAACTTACCATATGAATCGGGTCAGATAATTGAAAAAAAAAAAAACAAAAACCAACCTTTAAAGCGTGACAACCCTATGCCTTGACTATATTTCAATTTAGTTTAGACACTACTCAAAAAACTGTATAGGTACTCCTTATCTGGTAACTCATGGTAGGTCGGTCTCGGGCGGGATCTTCTACTATAAGTGTTTTTCAAAATTCGCCGTACCATGGAAAAACCCTCAAATCGAAAATATTTCAAATATGAATGAGGTCTTTTATCATCCACTTTCAAAAAATATAAAATAATGTTACATTAAAATATTATACCCGGTTTTATGGTGAATTTATTTGTTTTTCTTTTATTAAATTCCGATTTCAAACTTTCGAATATTCATGTTTTGATTTGAAGTTTTTTTTTTTAATCTTTCAAAACACTTTTATATGCAACACATTTGTCGGTTAAGAAAAAAATAAATTCTGTATCTGCCTTAGTTTAAGCAAAACTGATTTTTAACCACATTGCACATTTACCCTCTTTTACCCTATTCAAATTTTGAATTTCTAAAAATCCAATCTTTGTATACGATCCTGCAATTTTGACCAAAATAACAGTGTTTAAATGCGGTTCTGTTCAAGTGCGAACTTTCTCTTTCATCAACTTAAAAAAAAGATGAGATTCTACGCATTGCCAAGTTCGATGACTCTTTCCATAATTATACTCGTCCTAAAAACTAAACTTTTTTCTAAAAAAAATACAAATCATTTGTTTCTTTTTATTTATGTTTTAATGTTTTTTTGTTGTCATGTTCTTAACTTATTACATAATAATTATATTCTTTTTTTATTTTTTTCTTATAACTAAATTATTTACACAGTACATTCACATGAATTTATATTAACGTTTTTTTTTTTTTAAGTTATATAATTTATTTACTTTTTACATCTTTCTATATAAAGGCTTGATTCTCAATTAGTTTCTTATATATGCAGCTATATAAATGTTTCACGTCCTTTAAAAGGATTTTGTGGTTAATAAAAAATAATATTATTGTGTTTACTGAAAAAAAAAAAAAATTAAATCAAATGAACTTTTCACTTATACATACATTGTATATGAAAATATATACTTATATGCATATAACAAAAATATTTACAAATAGCACATATTATTAGCCACATTTATGTTGTTTTTTTTTTGTTTTGTTTTGTATTTTACAAAAATATGTTTTAAATACATTTAATTTAATTTTTAATATTTTTGTTCGTCAATTCATTAGTGTCGGTGAAAATCGATATCAGACTTTTTTCGAGTTAGTAGGTTTTTTTTTTTTAATTTTTATTTTTGAAGTAAACGGAGCCTTATTTAGATGTTTATTTACGTATTTATGATGCAGGTTAAGTAGGTATACAATATATATTTTCATGGGGTAATATTTAGGAACTTAATACTTAGGATCAAGAAGATGAAAACAACAAGTCCCATTTACTGAAAGGAAACTTTACTATTTTAGTTCGACTTTAGAACTTGTGTGACAGTTTATGCTGATAAAAAAAGTAAAACATAAACATTTAAAATGGACATAAATATTTAAATATTCGTACCAATAAAATGCTCTAAAATTATTTCAATTATTTACTGGCAATGATTTGATCGACTTTTGCAAATATAGGGAAGGATACAAATAAATATCCAAAATACTCAATAAAAATAATGGCGCAAAATTTTAGAAAATTAGGGATAAATATGATGTTAAAGCATTTTTATTATGATGCTAGGATTTTCCAAATTTTAAACGAGTTAGCATCGTTTTATCTTTTAAAATTTTTATTAAAGTTAAAATCCTCAAATGCCTAATTTAACTTTTTAATATCATACTAACTCTAAATGTCACTTTGACAATTTAAAATGTGAAAATGGTTTGATTGTTTACTTGTTTACTTGTTTGCACAAACTGTATCTTTTTTAGGCGAGTTCAGCTGGAGTTTATTGAGAAAATAGGTTTAGTATGAGTTAAAAAAAATTTAAACAAAGAAAATTTTAGTAAAGAGCTTTAAAGATGATTTTTTTTTGTTTAGTGATAGAAAAGGGAACCTCACCAATTATGTTGTAATCGTTGCTTATCGCCATATTATTCACTCGATACATCCAGATTAAATGAATCGAGTGAATAGTATGCCGATTCGAGTTCTGAAACTTAATTAAAAATATTAGTTGTTCCTTGTCTCAATGAAAATGCATTTTTACACTTTTTCATATTTATTTTTAAGCGATTTGCTTATTTTGATGAAAGCATTCACAGCTTTATGAACAAAATTTATAGAAATATGTATGTTGACTCAACAAAAAAGTTCATTCGAAATTCATTCATATTTCGTTGTTTAATTCAAAATAATAAAGTCAATGAACAAAATTTAAAAATCGAATTTTAAATTTTATAAGCGTTAACACTTGTTTCTTGTTTGAAAATATATGTACAATGTATGTACATAAAAGAGGTCAACATGTCTTTTACAAAATATATTGCAATTGACTCAGCGAAAAAAACAGCATTATTGAACGAATGGGTGTAACGTTCAATAATGAATAATAAAATAATTTAAGTGACTCAAAATTCGTTCTTTAATGAACAGCTTTTTATTAAAATATGAATGATTATTCACTAAGCCAACGGAGGTGTACAATCGTACAAATCGTTGAATAAATAAAGTTTTTCGTTATTTATTTACTTAACCGCTAAGTTCATTGTGTTTTGACAACATCGAAGATAGTATTCCATCCTGTACTGGTTTCTAAAGATAGTATAGTCTCCCTTTCACATCAGAAGGTATGAAAGTATTCTCCCTTACTTCTAAATAAATTCACTTCACATTGTGATAGTAGACAGAAGGAAAAACAAAAGAGACGTAATGAGTTACGAGAATAACGTTCAAGTAACAAATTCCCCTATAAAAATGACACAACGAAATCAAAAACGATGTTTGATGAGCGAAATTGATAATTGTAGTAGATTATTTTCCACTATTTTTGCATTGAATTAATTGGGCGGACCTTTATTATATCTGTTTGGTTACTCCAACTTCTTGCTACAAGTCATCTTTCTTCTATGGGGTTTGACAGCAAATTGTGCTACGTCGTACAACGTTTCGAGTTACCAAAGTTTTACGACCGACCGCGACGTAGCACAATTTGCTGAGGAATCCCATAGAAATAAAATGACAAATAGCAAAATGTATAGCAAGAAGTTGCATTTAACAAACAGAGATAATAATTAATTATTCGGTTTTTGTTTTGTTGTTTTTGTCATGCATGGATTCCGGCGAAATTTTTCCTTTTTATTTTTGAAATAGGTGAAACTCTTTGTTTTTGCTGTATTGATCATTTTTTGATCAACTCTTTGATTTTGCATCAGTAGCGTATTTATTTATACTGTAAACCGATTTTTTAAGGCAAAAAGTGGGGAAATCTCCGAATACAGAGATAAAAATAGAAGAGAAAAAAAAAATTTTTAATGCCGGACGCACCTTTCAAATTTATCTAGCTGTCATTTTTTCTACGGTACATCATTTCATTTGCTAAATGCAGCCTCAGAATGAGTGACAAAATGTCGTTATATCTGCCACTTCTTTTGGTAATTAAATACAATTGTTTAAACTTATAACTTAAATTTGCCAAAAATGAGAGAAATATTTTTGTCACTCGTGGAAAACAAGCTGAAGTAGTTTATTGCCATAATCTTTTTTTTGTTCGTTAAGTATTTTTCTAGCAGATAATTTCAGGAAAAATATTCTGACAAAATGTATAATATTATAAAACTTTTCAAGAAAATGTTTCCTGCTTCAAAAAATAAAAACTTTTAATAAAACCTTTCTATAATAATTTGCATTTAAAACAAGTTAAAACGTTTCATAAATAAAAACCCTAAGACCCTCAACCTGCATCAAAACGGTCTGGAATTAATTTGTTTATTATTATTATTTTTTTTTTAATTTCTTTTACAATTGTACAACATGCATATATATAATTAATTTATAAAATATATATTTATAATTTTTTGTTTTAAATATTTATACATTTTATCCTAAAAATAGTATTAACACTAATTTTGAATTATATTACTATATTTTATAATTTATCATTAGCTATACACAATTTTTGTTTAAATAATCATAAATATAAATATACTTACAGCAAAAAAAAAATTAAAAAAAAAGAAAATTACACAACAATTTTTTTGTATTTTAATAAAAGTTTTTAATTTTTTAAATTAAATCAACTTAAACATTAAGGCGTTGTTCGACAACAAATCAAAATTAAATAAGATGTTTTTTTTTAAATAACATAAAATGTATCTATACACATGGATTACATATACAATTTAATTTATATCTTTCTTGGTTAAAAATATGTACATATTTTTTTTTTTGTAATAATTTCTCTTATCGGCTTTGTTAGTTTGTGTTTGTTTTTTTTTTTTGTTTAGTTTTTGCGATTATTCTCTGCGTTTTGTTTTTTTTTTCTTCTTTGAAAGCGAATTTTAAATTTTATTTTTAAATTTAATTACTTCTCATTGCATTAGGGACTTAAGCAAGAGCAGGGAATTCGCAAAAGCTTTTCTATATTACCAAACCACACCTTCATTTAGCATATTTTGCGGTTCAGAGAAATTGCCAGATGTCATAAATTCAGGTGATCCACTGCGGGGTCCTCCACCAATTCCACCACCTCCATTGCCCATTATATGATCAGGCGGTGGTCCACCCGCACTGGCCATGTTCATAGATTGGGGGCCGGCTTGATTTAGGAAATTAGATTCAGGTGTTAGACCGAATTCACTAACCATGGGTATTGGTCCGGAATGATCCATGGGTCCACCTGTAGGCAAATAAATAAAATATTTGTTTGATATACAATTTAGATTAACTAATATTTTTGAGTGCATTTTTTTGTTTTAATAATTCAAGTAAGATTTAGTTTTTAACTTTTGAATATGAGTTTATTGCAAATTGAGAGCGTAATTAAATTGTATTTTTACTTCAGTTGTTTTTTTAAATCGCCATATTGTGTGATTTTTGAAAGAAATAATTTTGTTTATATGTATATCTTTATTTAAAAATGTGGGGTTATAAATATTTTTAAAAATCCCTCGAAGACAAGCAAGTGGTAGTTACAGCCATACGTTATCCAACAAATTGGGATGATTTTACACGACACATCTCGTTTCGAATACAATTTCTATTGTATTAGGATAAATCTAGTACATTCTTTTCAAAAACGTCATTTCATTATCTAACTGTCATTTGTCATGCTGCTTACCTATATTTTGTTTGTGTTAGAAAATTAATTTACAAATCTTAAAGGTAGAACTAGAATAGGCGGTAGCTGTCGGAAGCTAGTGTCAAAACCGAACGAAAAGTTGCTTTCCAAAACGTCAAATTTACAAGTCACCCATAATGCACTTGAGTGGTTGGAAGTGATTTTTTTGATTTTTGAAGCTAGCTGTCAGTCCACTTACGAAAGATCGGTCGATGAGCGCTCTCACGTCCGACGGCAAAAGTTAACGAAAACTAAACGTAACAACTTCGCAATTATGTTCGCGTCTTATGAATTTCTTGTTTTCGCTCGGTTTCATACGACCACGTACGTTGGCTTCCGCCTATTCTAGTTCTACCTTAAGAATGGATACTTTGGTGGCTTTATCGTCATTCGATTTTTCTGAAGAGTGAAGAATATGTATGTACATTTCGATGACCTTTATTTGTGGCCAAATCGGGATGTTGTACCATAAAATCAACAAAGAAATATTTTTGTTTGCTGTTTACTTTAGGTATTTAAATTCATCCTAAAAAAATTCAATAAATATGTAAAAAAATATTCAAATAGAAAATAATTTACACATTGTCCGTTGACTGCCAGAGAAATGTCAAAAATTGAATTCGATACGCAATGACCGACTCCAGTATTTCGGCCCCTGGATATATGTACTTAATAAATAGGCATGTTCGGGAAAACGAGATCACGGAGATCTCAGCAATTCACAGTTACATGAACATGATTCCTCAGCAAAATTTCTCAGCTTTACTGTCAGAACTATGAAGAAAAAAATTTTGGATTCGCTTGTTCAATTTTTGAGTGAGAAAAATCTCATTTTTCTGAACGCGCCAAATATGTAGGTAAATTGAGCATTTGTAAAAGTGACGCATCTTTTTCACTGTTCGGAAAGTAAATTCACCTGAAATTAAAATATCCTACAGAAACTCGAAATGTATTCGAACCAGTATGACATCCCGAAACGTCAAACATTTCTGACAAACCGATGCAGTTCAAAGTCGAGTTCTGTTTAGCGACCAGTGACACTGAACTCTTCGATCAAAATTTAAAACCATCAAATCAACCTATTACTGTTCAATGTGAATGTTCCAAACTCTCAAAATTGCAACAAATGTTCATATAAAAACAAATCTTAAAAGAACTACAGTTACTGTTCTTCAATTTGAACTTATTTTTGAATAAACTTCAAATAAAATGTTGCTATAATTGGTAAAATTTATAGTAAAAAGAACCATAATATTTCCAAAATAGTTAAAATTATTTTCTCACAACATTTAATCATCTTTATTCCTCCCATCACATCATCATCATGTCAAAACTTACAAACTCACCTGGTGTATTAAATGGCATTGGTCCGCCAGGATGTCCCGGGAAAAACGGTCCATCATGCGGATGAAATGGCGGCCCACCATAACCAAATTCAAATTTACCATCGGCACTGAAATAGGGAAAACCAGGAGGTCCATCATCCATACCACCGGGTGACAAATTCATCGGAAAACCGCGCATTTTTCTCGCTCCACCAAAGAATGGCGGTCGGCCCATGCTGGTGATTTGTTTCATTCGACGTTCTTTTGATCGTTTATTTTGGAACCAAACCTGTAATAAAACAAAACAATATTATATTAAAAAAGGGATCAGTATAATGGGCCAACTATATTGTATGAATGAGAAGTTGGTAGGTACTTAAAGCATAAAAATATCATTTTACGAGTAATATCATATATAGTTTTTTCATTTTATTTATTTATTCAACCGCAGTATTGTGTTACCCAGGGCCGTGTCCGCATTATATCTTCAGAATTCTACACACAGAAGCGCCTGGACAACAAAAAGTGGCTTATAAAAGGGTTATATATATAACCTGTTTCACAACTTGTGACAGACAGTAAGAAGAAAAGGCAGTAGAGGCTCCATCTCGACGAAATATTTTGAAGGCGAAAATAGCTGCATTTTACTATCCATATTATCAAATCTGGACCAGATCCTCATAAAAAAACAAACGAGATCAGAGTGACAGCCAGGGTATATAACCATCTCTTTTTGCATTGTTTTCTGTTTTTGTTGGCCTTTTTCATTTCAATACAGTTTACACTATACCTTACCATAATAATAATAAAATGTACTAGTTTTTGGATTATGAAATAGATGCAGACAAAAAGCAGAATTACATATTGTTTTTGTATTTACGAGTTAAAATTTGATCCGGATCAGATCATGTATGGATAATAAAATGCAGCTAATTTTACCGCCACGGCCGGCATCGTGGAGAAAAAGTTAAAAGTCAGTTCCGCCTGTTATATGTGGAAGGCTTTGGGCCTTGAGCTTTTCCGAAAATGTATTAGTTCGGTATGCTAACAAAGATTCTATCTAGATTTCCCCAAACTAATCGATGTGTTAGGCGTTGTACGAGGACTGATGCACCCCTGTGTGTAAGTAAAAAAGAAATTAACCCATAAACGGTTTCAACAAACTTAATTCAGGGCAAACCGCAGAAAGCACGGAACTGAGTAAACGTTTAGAGCCATTATGATCAAAGAGGTTTTTTTTTTTAATTTTTTTTATTGACTCTTGCGGATGATGGTCTTAAAAATATTTTAATGATCCTTCTCGCCCTTTTTTCTATGTACCTCCTATATAATATGTTTGTATGGTATGTATAATAATAATATAGGTGTTTCCTCAGTGTCCCGTAAGTGGCGCGAGTCGTTTTTGAAAAGATTATAAAATTTTATGATGCTGCAGCAGCAGTCGATAATTGTTCCTCTTTTGCGACAAAAGGGATCCACTCAACAAGAAAACAAAAAAAAAATATCTAACAACAACAACAAGAAACAAGGGATTTCATTGAAAACAGCAAGTCAAAGAAAATTATCGCGATTATGTCCGGATTGTGTCCGAAACCTCAATTCGATGTTGAAGATTATGTTCAGATATCAGGGCTTCTTAACTTCATCTCATCGTCCATTGATGGGACTATAACTTGACTATATCAGTCGTTTTTGGTTTGGTTGTTCATGCTGCATGCATCAGCTAGTTCTTAATATTTTTTTAATGGCGCGTCGAAAATGTTGGCTTGATTTACGATCATGTGGTCTTAAATTTTGTAATTTTATTCTCTCATACGCGTATTTTTTGTTTTGTTTGTATGTAGGTTGTGGTGGTAAAAATAAAATAATTTTTTTTTTTCAAATTCGTTCAACTTGAAATGCTATGGCAGATAAAAAAAAAAGTAAACGTCTATACATATATAGGTATCTACTTAAAATATGATTTCGTTTTTATTTTTTTGATGGATGTTTTTGACCTGTTTTTTACGCTGAATTTGAAAGATGATGCTTGAAGTTATATTTAGCTGAAATATACGGGATAAAATTCTATGGATTTTTTAAGAAATATTTTTATATTTTTTTTTTTTAAATATTTAAGTCATAATCATCAGAAAAATTAAATGAAAGTTTCCCTATAGAGCATGTAAAAGGTTCCGGTTAAACAAAATCCAGAACTTTCTTTGCTTTGATTTTCGGTCAATAAAATAACAGTTTTAGCTAAACCAACCTAAGTTGAACTAAGTCAATAATCAAACGAAAAATATGAAGCTAGGTGTATTTTGTTTTGTATTCACATAAAACATTTTAAGCTATAACATAATCCATAATCTCAAAAAGAAAATCCCCCAAAGTCAAAATCCCCAAGAGAAATTCCCAAAAAGGAGACTTGTAAGTAGTGAATCAAGCAATAAAATCGCACATTTGCAGTGATAGGCTCATTTTATTAATTAAAATTCTTAACTTAAAAAATTGTATTTTGCTATATTTTACTACTTTATGTTGGGGATTATCTGGGATTTTTAGAATTTTTAAATAAATAAATAATTTGGGTGGTGACTGGCACGACAGCTCATGTGGAAGAAGGGCCTAGTGACTTACAATTCTCAACCATTCCTATGTGCGAGTTATTGGCAGGAATAGAGGGGACCTACAATTTATTGCCGAATCCGAACGGCTAAGATGAGAAGCACTTTTTCATGACAAGTGATACTCTTGGAGGATTTGTCAATTCCTCGCAAGAGGCATGTTACCCATGAAAAACATTTCTGTGTTTTTTTTTTTAGGTAGAAGGGCTGGGAATCGAACCCAAGACCTTCGGCGTAATAGTCCTACGCACTAACCATTACGCCACGGGCTACTACAATGATTTAAGCAAAAGAAAATATTTAATGAGGATTTTTTGCATGTTTCCCAAAATTACTTTACTTTACTTTAGTGGGGGCTACAGTGCGCGGTGGTCCTGGAACTCAAGTAATAGACCCCACCAGCTTTCTCGATCTCTAGCTTGCTGTCTCCAGTTTTGAAAAACAAATTGGCGTAAATCTCCCTCAATTTGGTCACGCCACCGGCGATGAGGTTTGCCTCTGTTTCTCGTTCTCTCTGGCTTAGCGTTGAATACCTTACGGGCTGGAGCTTCGATGGTCATTCGCTCTACATGCCCCATCTATCTTAACCATTGAACACGCAGTTTTTTGACCAGTGGTATGTCGCTGTACAGCTCGTATAGATCGTGGTTGTATCGTCTTCGCTAGATGTTATTTTGCCTATCGACACAAACCGGTCCATATGTATATCGTGCGTAATATACCTTTCTCTCAAAGACACCAAGGGAGCTTTCATCCGCCTGGGAGAGTGCCCATGCTTTTGCACCATACAGCAGGATCCGAATGATAAGAGTTTTGTACAGCGTCTCTTTGGTACTTCTCGATAGGACTTAATTCCTCAATTGGTTACTATAAGCCCACTGAAACAGCGATTATAGCAATAGTTATTCTACGCTTGATTTCAGCGCTGATGTCATTTGCAGAATACACAGGTATGACAAATTCACTGACCACCTCGAAGTTATATCTATCAATAGTGAAGTTCTGACCAAGTCTGTGATAAGAATCGACTCTATTTGATCACAGCTAATATTTCGTCTTCTCCTCGTTGTTCACAAGTCCCATTTTGCTCGCTTCTGACTCGATGCTGCTCGTTTCGTTCTTCTCATTATATTGAAGTCATCCACATATCCAAGCTATTGCATTACGTACCACTCTCTCAAGAACA
Source organism: Epistrophe grossulariae (assembly GCA_929447395.1). Taxonomy (NCBI): domain Eukaryota; kingdom Metazoa; phylum Arthropoda; class Insecta; order Diptera; family Syrphidae; genus Epistrophe; species Epistrophe grossulariae. The sequence continues at coordinate 46,361,556 of OV839568.1, forward strand.
ATATTTAAGCAGCTACATAACAGCTAATGTGTCGCCTTGCTGCAGTCCCAAAATAAAAGGAAATAACACCTGTGACCTTTTTTTCATTTATGAGGTGGCAATATGAACCACCACAAAAAAGCATTAAAACCCTTGGGAGTTATTGCCTTTTTGAATTATGGCATTAAGACCCATATTTAAAGCATGATTCAATAATTCATATATTTCTGTATATACTGTTGTCCAAGAAAACTGTTGATATTGCCGCCTGCATGACGAGTGAACATACCCTAAGCAAAGCAACGAAGTTGTGTGAGCGGGACAGAGGACCCAAAGAGGAAGGTAAAGTCCCTAAGGTCATACTGTTGTCTAAGAAATCTGCGACCAAAATTGTTTAAATCCACAGCATTTGTTTGCACGGGCTTTATTTCCGTGGGCTTATTGCGCATTGCGCCTTTTATCGATAGGGATTTTGTTTCGTTGGATTGCATTTTTTTTGAGGATTTTGTCCGATTTTGATTTTGGTTTTTGGGTTTTCTAGCTTTAACTACTAGTAAATGCTATGACTTTAGCTTCCTCCATAAAGCTTTTACTTTTTTCAGAAGATCGAGTAATACCTACTTAAATCAGAGTGAATCCTCAGAAAAATTTGGTACTGAAGAAAATTGAAGACTTTGGTTCCACAAAGCTGTGACAATCTCTATGTTTGTATATGTGGATTACCATTGCTATCATGGTTGATATTGAAATGTTGACCCTCTTTTAATGCATTATGAATCATGCAAAAATTGAACGAAAACTCAATGGATTTCGAAAAGGAGAAGATGAAAAGTCCAGAAATAAGTTGGTTTTGGCGTGTTGAGAAAATAAGATCGAGAGTGATGTAAAATAAAAAAAAGTGACTTTCATCCCAAGAAAAAAAAAGAAGAAAAATACAGCCCACGGAGTGCGCCTCTTAGCAAGATGGGAAATTTCTGAACTATCGTTTTCTATCGTTTTGTGGACTGTGGCCCCATCTTGTTGGAACCACAAGAAATCATGGATCACGGTGAAGTCACCCAAAAAAGTAAGGGCTGATGATCCCTTATCTTGAGGGTGCTTATCATACTGTGCCACTCTCTGACTAACCCTAAGCCTTGGGAATAGTTTAAATATCTATAATAACGAATATTCTATTTATTAACACATCTACTGAGGTGAAAATGTTCCTTGTTAAAGAAATAACCGATACCATTTCGAGGATAGAGCCGTTGTTAGAGTGAAAGTTGATTGAAATATAATTGACAACGATTTTATAAAAAAAAACAAACATATTTTTTACTGTTTTTATTTAGTTACCGAAATTGTAGTTGAGCTCTTGGCTATATTTATTACCATATCTGGGTTAATTTTCTAGCAAATCGTTTATAAAATTAAAACAAGATAAATATACTTTGAAGCATGCGATGCTATTAAAATCAAACTCCCACACTGACCACAAAAATAAATAAATCTATAATTTCGGCATGTTAAGCTTTTTTCTTACCAAATACGTGAGGGTATGACGTTTTTTTGTTTTTCAATTTATGTTCTTCATCTAACTTTACCCAAGTCATCAGATATATTTATGTATATGTAGGTACGTAACTTAAAACCGCAGCAATTTCTTATGTCTACATCGCATTTGGCGCGGGCCAAAATCTTAATCTTGAATCCATTCATTTCGAAACTGAGACAGACAATCATTGACTGACATAACCATCATCAGTGGCTCAAATGTGAGATCATTTATTTAACGATCTCGCGATCTACATAAGTTCATTTTTGTTGAAGGGGAACTTAACAAAATAAACATTAAAAAAAAATAGAGCATACCTATACCTATAAGCCTGAAATGAAATAAAAAATTAAAATTAAAAAAAAAGGCAGCTAACGACTTTGGTAGAATTTGAAAGTGGCGCCAAGTTAATGTGTCACGCGTGGTATGTTCGGATTTGGAATTAGTCTGATGATACAAACAGAGTGAATGTCACTGTTTTTGTTATTTATGATTGTGATTGAATATATGAATAGGTAGTCTTTGTAAAATTGTAAAAGTCTGTCTGACTTTGGAATCTTTTTTCTGTTGTTGATTTCGTCTCAGAATACATTTCCGGAAGTTCGGCAAGTCAAATTGATGGGTTAGATGATGAGTCAAGTACTTTTGTACCTACATCTTTTTCTTACAAATGATATTTCCCACATTCATACTTAATCTGGTAGCTTCAAGCTTCGGAAAAAGGAAGATACTGAAAAACTACTATAGGTACTTCGAAATTCATGAAAATTCAAGAGGAAATCACCGGCTTATAAAAGTGTGTTCGTTTTCAATTTTCTTTGGTGGTATCTTTTATCTAAACCAGTTACAGAATTCAAAGCAGTGCATTTCATATTCCCACCGTTTCTTCTATAAAAATTAAAATCGTCGATTTTAAATAAAATAAACTTCAAAAAGCCACAATCAAATAAAACTTCTTCAAATTTATTCGAAATTAATTCGATAAATTTCGTTTCATTGCAAAAACGATTTAACCACAATCACCTTGGACAATTTTATTTATCACCTTCGTGATAGCGTAATAGCTTTCAACGCCTTTTCACCACACAAACATCAGACAATCCGCAGAAAAAAAAAAAAAACAGAAATAAAAGATAAAAAGTGCCATTAAAACTTAAATCCTATTTTTCATTCATTCCTCTATGGTCAAATGGTTGAACTGTCAAAATTGACATCCAAGAAGAAAAATGTTAATTATCTAACACCCAGGAGGTGGTCTTTATATATGTGGTAAGCTGGCACTCTGCTGGCAGGCTGCTCCTCCATGTACATATACAGTTCCACCATCATACCTACATCATATGAACATACTTGAATTCAAAGACATTCACTCTCGCGCAGACAAACCATTTCATTCGATTTGAAATGAATTCGTTTCGCCATTAAAAAAAAAATGTCGGTAACGTCAGGCGTTTTGTTTGTGCGCCATATGAGAAGAAAATCATCAGCAGCAAGCCAGCAAAAAACCATATATGAACTTTTGAAGCGATATATAGGTATGGTCTATAAAGTCTCAAGGTTACCATCTGTTCTGTATTATATATTGAATAAATTTACTATACATGTTCAGGAAAATGAGTACTAAGCAATCTCCGTTACCTGAACAGGATTCCTCAGCTTTGCTGTGAAAATTCTGAGAACAAAAATTTTGCATTTGTTTCCTCACTTTTTGAGTGAGCAAAATATCTGAGATTTCATTTTTCTGATCGCACCAATTTATAGAAATTTTTGAAAAACATAATTTAGTAGAAAAGAAAATCTTTTACAATTATTGCAAAAAGCTGAGTTGTTGTGTCAAATTACAGTTTTTTTTATTTTTATTTTTAAATTTGAAGGCATCAGCTTTAGCATTTGTCCAAATTCCAACACCCCTATACAGTGAAAAATATTTCAAATCAAATTCAAATTCACAAATCATCTTAAACGTTGACCAAAAATTATTTCACGAACTAAAATATTTATGAACAAACAATTAACTGCTAATTTACGTTAAGTAGCAAATTTTAACGAAAATCTACTACATTCAACAAGTTTGTTTGTCAGATGCGTTCCAAAAGTCAAGAGACAATAGGCGTTTTTCTTTTTTAGTTCAGAGCAGGCCCTGAACTGCCAAACAAAAAATTGTGTTTCTATTTTACCTCTGAACGTTCAGAGCTTTAAATTCGTGTTTCTTTTTTCGTTCTGAACGTGTTCTGAGCTTGTTCAGACCGCGCTCTATGAGTTCAGAAGAATATAATTGAGCAAACCGAGTTGAATGCTGAACACAAGCATTTGACAGGTGAAATTGAAAAAAGAAAATCTCAAACAACTAAAATGACACAAGAAAATAGTCGGTCTAGTGCAGATGGTAAGTTGATATAAGAAATAACTAATAAAATATATTTTTTAAGGCTAATAATTCTGAGCGCTCAGAACACGTTTTGTTCAGAGGATGTTCAGAGCATGCTCATGTTCAGAACTCTATTCTGAAATTAAAAAAGAAAAACGCCTAATGGTGACAAAGTCATGAGTTTTTTTTTTTAACGTATCCCAATTCCCAAACATCAGCGATGCACATTAACTGAGAAGCAAATTTTTTTGGACGCTTTCATTTAAGAATTTGACGTTTGGACTAAAAGTAAAACAAAAATATGGAGTCTCGAACGAAGTTAGTTTATTTTTCTGTTGTTATTGTTTTTAAGGCATAAAATCAAACAAATGATCATCAAAACTACATTTGACCCAATGTAAATATATAATTATTTATAGTCTTTGGCAAAAATCCCTTAGGATATTTTTTTAACTTAATTAGGTTAATCAACGTACTTGGATGAATTAAAAATAAACATATATTAAATTTACTACACTGGTTAAAGTAATTCATGTTTCATTTGAAATTATGAATAGGAGGGTAAATGTTGACCGATTTGATTACTTCGTTTTCATATCCGAAATATGGTCACCACATTTAAAGGGTATTTCACGGCTTTACCTGGATGTTCTTCAGGGATTTTTCATAAGTAGGTATATCTATGCATTTTACAATTATAATTTATATAGGAAGAAGTGACTTGTTGGAAGAAATTGAATGGGTAACTTTGAGGTTAATTTTTTTTTACACGAAAAAAAAAGAAGAAGATTAGGTACAGGTGGCGTACATGTATGTATGTAGTTTGAATTGTTGTTCTTGATGATAGTCGGAATGATGTTGTTGCGATCCCGTTGAAAGGTTTTCGGTTAAGCGTTTGTTAATTCGTTGAGGTATAAGTAGGTATCCTAATTTTTTTTTTGATGTGGTTTCCCTTATTGTTTTTATGTGGTTTCAAATTGACTTTCATGACGTTGCAAAAACTGTCAGAGTAAACGCCCCATCATTATGTTTTGTAATATCGAACAAAAAAAAAAAATATGTTTACTTTCATTTACTGCCGAGTTGCAGCCGTTTGATAGTTATGGTCCGACCCTTGGCTATTGTTCTTTTTTAAATAGAAAATAAGTCAGTATACCTATGTTTTGTTGGTGCGCCAGCTATTGTTTATTATTTTGAAATGATTACTGTTTTTATATAATTGGATTGTTTCGGCAACGGCATGCATGGTATTTATGAGTTATGAGGAGACGTATTGAGGTTGGATATACTAGTCAAATTTATGGATGGTTTTAGTGGTTGATAATGATTTTGGGGCACTTTAATTTGCATAAAAATGCTGCAAAGACAAAATTAGGTCAGGTATAATGTCTTGAAAAAAAAAAAATTCTAAGACACGAAGGACGTCTTTTGTTCCCCCAATTTTTAGTTATTAATTCCCCTCTTATTTGCACTATGTCTTGACGGCTTGAAGTCAACATATTAAAACATTATCTTGGCTATTTTCTAATATCTATTGCTTAATTTTACTTTTCACTCTTGGATTTGTCAGTAGCTCACAATTCATTCTCGGGGTTTAAGTTGGGCGCCACTTAAGAAAAATATTCAAAGAAATAATTCTATATGTCTTGAAATCAACACATTAAAAATCTTGTCTACTTTCTAATATCTATCGATCAGTTTCAGTTTCAGTTTCAGTCTTCATTCTTGGATTGTTGCCAGTATGCCACAATCAATTCTAAAAAATGAAGTTTTAAGTTGGGCGCCACTCAAAAAAAAAATATACAAGATAATAATTTTTGCAGTTCTGTCTATCATAAGTTCTTAAGATAATCATTCCTTATACTGGCAGCAGGTTTTGATGAATTTTAACAATTATGTTGAACTTATGTAGGTATACCTATTAGGTATATCAGGAATTATAGATATTTATGTTACTTTTTCTCGGAATGGAATTTATTCCAATCTTCTTAAGGGCTTCGTTTATTTTTGTTCTTTGTATCCTTTTCCTCCCAAAAAAAAACACATTCTTTTGACAGGCTTAAATTGGGAATTTTGATAAAAAAAGGATGCCTTAGTTCTGAAACTCAACATCCTTTGATGTATTTTTTTTGTGTAAACCCTGGGAAACTCCAAAGAGTAAGTCACTCAAATCTCTCTCTTTCATTTATGTTGCATGACAAGTTAACTCCTTCCCAGAGACAAGCCCCTCTTGAGGTTATATTCATATATATATATATTTGTATAATCACCATTCCAAGGAACCAGACGTGTCATGTTATCCCACATATATATGTAGCAATGGCAAAGTAGCAGGTGACAGCGGTATGTGATCTTCACACATTCATCCTGTCTCTGATGTCAAACGGAATAAGCTTGACAAAAAAGAGCTCAGAAAGAAAAAAAAATTACAAAAAAAAAGAAGATAACACGGATTCAAAAGCAGAGTTCTTCGTTTAAGTATCAAACAGCAGGAGCGCGCACAAGCAACATCACAACTCACGACAAACACACACATCACCCAAAAACCCGAAAGGAGTAGCATTCACCGAGCCTGGGATATATAATATGATCCACAGGGAGCTCTGACTGTCAGATTTCCCACATCCCATTCCCAATATCTAAATGTTAGAAGATATTATATTCTCTACCATATATACAAACACATTATTGGTTGGCTGCGCTCGCTTCGCTCTCTCTGCGACACATGATCCCTGCCCAAGACACACGACATGGGATTCTTTGATCATAGCCGCATCAAAGGAGGCACTACTGACACTGTCTTTTCTACCACTCTCAAGGTATATTGCATGACACCAGCAGCAGCAGCAGCAGCGAGTTCCTGTTCCATCGTGGGCATGGCGGTAATATACATCGTGTAGAACACATCAAGGTACCTCACCTACATTGTGATGTTGTAGAGCATTTTGTCCACAAGAAGATTTTTTTATGATTCATTTGTCGTCGTCGTTGTTGTCATGTTGTCGCTGTCAGTCGCGGGAATCTGGGAAGCTGCTGGGATGAGTTTGGAAGTCTGAACGCAGTAAAAAATATTTTTATATTCATGTTGTTGTTGCTTTTTTTTTTTTATATTTAGCCGAAGAAAGATATGCAAAACAGTTTTATAAGCCATTAGGATGAGAACTACAAAAGATACACATGTATAAATCGATGTAATCATATTGTTTGTTGTGGTTACCTTCTTTGCCTTGAGTCAAGTCATGGTCAAAAGGAGAGTCGGTCTGTCGTTTATACATACAAGTGGTGGTGATATGTGAATATTACATAAATTTTCCTGTTATGGCCATCGTTTATTTTTTTTTTGTCATTGCACGTTTAATTTTTAAGTCCTTCTGTCAGAGGGATGTCATCTTGGCACCCTAATTGATGCAACATGCAACAAATTTGATATTTAACGAGATTTTTCTTGGTCCATTATTGCACTCATTTTTTTTATTTTAATAAATTTCATCAGGTTAAATAAAATGCTGCATAAATTAATAATGTTGGCGGAGTAATTTTACAAAAAAAAAGTTAAATGTTTCAAATTTCCACAAATTGGCAAAACCCATATTAGGTACAAATTACGAAGTAATGGTGGCTATGAACAAGAAGCATAAATAAAGTCTTAATATAATTTTAAAATAGAATGTGTATGTACATGTTTAAAAAAAATACTCAACTTCACCGATAGAAGCCCGTAAAAACGAATGAACAAGTTAAAATTTGTTTTCTTAAAAAATGGCGCCCAACGAAGAAATTTTTTATTTGGAGTTTTGTGGATTTCGAGTATACTTTAAATACATATACACGAAAAAGTTTCTGGCTCTAGGCAAATGTAATTTTTCGATTCCTCAGAAAAACTGAAAAAAAAGAAAAAAATGGCGCCCAACACATAGAAATTTTTTATTTGGGGTTTTGTGGATTTCAAGTATACTAAGAGTATACTCACAAAAGTATAAACACAAACGAATTCTCCTAAGAATTTTGTGCAGATATATTCACTAATTTTATTGAACTAAGCACAGTCCAAAGCAAATATATATCTATACAAAATACTTAGGAGAATTTTTTTACTGTGCTAACTTCAGTAAAATTAGCTAATACATATATTTACATAAAATTCTTCGGAGAATTGTTTTTAGTTCGAAATCTACAAAACTCCAAATAAGAAATGTCTGTGTTGGGCGCCATTTTTTATTTTTTTCAGTTTTTCTGAGGAAAAGCAAAATTACATTTGTTTCCTGTCTCGTCATCAATAAAGAAGCAATATTCATCGCATTTAAAAACAATACGCATATAAATTCATTGACGGAAAAGAAAACACTTCAGTACGTAATTCACTGCAGCAATTATTCAAAATATATTCTTACAACGAAAAAATCTTTGACTTGAAAGCAATTTTCCACATGTGTGGGTCAAATTAATAAATCTTATGTTATAAACGAGAAACGGGGTAAGCCACTTCATCTTATTTAATCTGACTCCCGTGCAAAATCCGCTGAGCCACAAAAAAAAAAAAAAAACAATTAGCCTAACAAACATTAAAAAAAAAAATATTTTTTTTTGTTTTCACAAGCAAAACAGTTCAACGTGGATTGCGAAACACTTCGCAATTCGCATCGCATTCATACATCATAGCGCAGAAACCTGTCACTGATTTATGACAGAATTTTTTTCAACCTCCATCCTCACATATACCTAGGAATGTATGATAAATAACAAAAACAAAAACACTATGCGTTTCCCCCAACTATATGGCACCTCTAAATGTAATGTAAGGTGGTTTTCGAAAAGCACTTATGCCTATACATCCAGTTTACTTCAAAAGTGGAAAATGCGGGAACTTGTGTGTGGTGATTGTTTGTTGCCCGCGTATAACGCTGTCAGCTGTCATGTCATGTCAGGGGCAACGCAACGATGACAGTTGATGAATGTCTATTTATTTCTCCTTCCGTCGACAGTCCAACATACAATTTGAAGAAACTTATAACGCAAAAAAAAGGCTCACCAAACTTGTATGTCCAATATAATCATATATCTCCGGTTGTTAACTAGACTTCTACAGAAAAAGCTTTAATAAATCAAATTCCAAACTAACTTAAATAAAAAAAAAATAAAATTGAAACCTGAAAAATTTCGGGTTATAAATTTACGTGAACTTCACCAAAATTAAGATTTTATAGACATCAACTTGAAAAATCGTTGTTGACGAGGTCTCATAAAATTGAAATCTTTCTGACATAATTTGCGATAAGTAGTTGACCAGATGATCACCGACGACGTGAATAGCCAAGTCGGCTTTTTCAACAAACACGGTCACGTACTATTTTGGTAACAGCAAAACCGAACATCCGTCAATTTACGCCCCGACCATCGACGATACAATAGCGACGATTATAATGATCGTCGTAGTCGTCATCATCATTATTATTTTTTATCTCCGCTCCGGTGTTTCGCATTTTCAAGGGACTCTTGTCTGCCTCCGTTTACTTTAATTTCTATAATTTTTCAAAATACAAGAGGGTGGCACTCACTGGCAACAGCAGCGGGTGGGGAAAAAAAATAACTCCCATAAAACTAAAATTTGGGAAACGTATAATTTTGATAAATATTCTTTCGAAAAAAAAATATCTACAGAAAATCTGAGCTTATAAAAATGTAGCGGAAATGGAAGGAATTGCACTGAGACTGACATGAACGACCGTTTAAATTGATCGAGCGTTACTGAGTGACCTAAGCCACTGACCAATAAATATGTACACTCGGTGTTGTTCAAGCCGACAACCAATTCTAATTGGATGTTGTGTTGTTGTTGTTATTGAAAGCCCAAAGTGCGGCGATCGAGGATGACGCAGATTAACAAAATTGCTGCAATTTTAAGAATGACGATGAGAGGGACGACTGTACATAGTGTATATCTGTGTCTGTAAGTAGGTACGTGACGTGGATGGGTCAATCGATAGTTGTTGACTGCCATCATCACATCAGAGATGATCTTTGAGATCTTGATCTCAAATGTTTTGACAGTAATTGGGTAATAATGTGATGAAAGATTTTCGATTTAAAATTATCTTATGCTCTGTTTGGAAATTGAGGGCTGATTTGAAATAATAATATGCAGACGATATAATTTGCTGTCAAAACGAACTTTTTTTCTTACGATATTTAGTCTTATATTAGAAGTCAAAGTATAAAATGCTTCACGAAGTGTAGATTCAATTGTCAAAGGGGAAGAAGGTTCCTAATGTATCACGTTTTAATATTTGGCAGCAAAAAAATATTTTTGAAGGGAATCTTCTTCGGTCGCATTGACAATTAAATTTCAAGGTCGAATCCATGCGTAGCAATAACATCATTATGTGGCTAATTGGGTTTGTGATGACAGAGTATAAAGGCTACCCCACACCAACGCGACGATGTGATTAACCGAAACTCACGTAAAATACATATATTGACAGCCGAAAGTTTCGTCGTCGTTCCGAATTTTTCGCATTGCTTTGGGGGAGACTTAAAAGTAAATATTTAAATTGATCGAATTTTGAAATACAAATTACAATAAACTCTCGATATAGCGAAGTAATTAAAACCAGGCCTGTTTACTATATCGAGATTGTTCATTATTTCGAGAGAGAAGCTAAAAAGGCTTTCCGATGTGAATTTGACACAAAATGAATATTTTTGTATTTATTAAAGTGTAAAACAATTTGAAATGGGTAAAAAAACATTAACATTTCATAATATTATAAATAACATACAATAAACTATTTTATTCGCGAAAAAACGAAGCACACAACTCCACTATATTCACTTTATCGAGAAACTTTTTATTCACTATTTAGAGTAGTCTGTACAAAACTTTGTCTGTTCATTATATTGGACAGTTCACTCTACCAATAGTCACTATATTGAGCGTCTACTGTATTCGAGAAAATGAATAACTAAAGCTACGATTACACTGTCAACTCGTTAAGTTTTTATAAACGTCAAAAAAGGCATGTTTAGGAAAATGAAATCTCGGAGATTTCAAAGAATCTCAGTTGCATCCACAGCTTAATTTCTCAGCGTTGCTGTCAAAATGCTGAGGAAAAAACATTTTGAATTCGCTTGCTCACACTTTGAGTGAGAGAAATTTCTGAGATCTCATTTTTCTGAACGGTGGCATCAAATGACGTCAAATTCTGGAACAAAATTATCAAGTCATGTGGTGCGTCAACGCAGAATATTGTCCATGCATTGACACGAATTTTAGCGATGATAGATTTTGGGACAGCATTGGCCGAATGACTGGCTTGATTTCTTATGATTGGCTTCAACGTTTCATGCGTAGATACAGTCTATACATTGACAGTATATTCACAATATTTTTGGTGACGTCAGATGAGTCAACGCGTTAACAATTTACTTTAACCGTCTTATCGTTACTCAAATATTTCCCTTTTTTTAAAACAAATTTGGCCTCATTTCGTTGAGCCTTATTTCACGTTACCCAAATTATTTCGTTTTTATAAATTTATAACATTTAAAAGAGGTGATCCACAGATTTGGCATTTTTACAAAACAAAAAGAAATATGAGAAAATTTGTTTAAAATTCTCCAAGGATTTTGCTGCGGAAAATTAACCAAATTTTGTTGGTAAACTTAACAAAACGTCATTGTGACTTTTAGAATTAGGCGTGTTCTGAAACATGATACATATGGTATCTCAGAAAACCCAAAAAAATCTGCCCGTGTTCTGTAACTATCCCATTGAGATCAGTTAGTGATAAAAGTTGTGAATCAAAACTTAATTTATGCAAAAAAAAAAAATAATTAATACGTCTACATTTTCTGACCCTTGTTAATCAGCATTGTTAGTTTACACAAATTCACATAATGTGCCATTTGGATGAACAAAAGTAAATGCTTTTACTTGTATTTGCTATGCTTTCCGAATTGTCAACGAAGTGACAGTGAGTTGAGCTCGGGACAACTTTTCCTAACAAAAACGAAAGTGAACAGTGAACTAAACATTATATTATTTTTCTTGTATTCCCTCATTTTCGTTCGATCAATGCCGTGAGTTTTTGACTGGTATAGTTCTAGCCCCGAATTCGTTTTCTCATAAAGGATGTTTTTTTAGACGTGTGGTTTTCAATCTGGCAAAACTTTTTTCGGAGTTGGTCTTTTTGACAGCTGTCACTTGATTTATGCTCAGTTTGGTTTGCCATTTCATAATGAATAGACTTACTCCTGAACAACGTTTGCAAATCGTGCAAATTTATTACCAAAATAATGGTTTGGTTCATCGCGCGCTGCGTCCAATATTCGGTTAACATAATCGCCCAGCAGAGTAATTCGAGGAACCATGGATCGGTTTTGCACTACGTTTACTCTAGTGGATAATGCGCATCCTCAGAGACACAGTACAGTGGGTACCGAAGACGCTATTGCGGCTGTGGAGCAGAGTATTGAAGAAGACCCAAATGAGTCCATCCGCCATCGCGAGCAACGATTGGAGCTGGGGTCTCTTGGACCTCTCGGCTGGAATTTATTTGAGCCAGCCGCCGCGGCCACTTACCCGAAATCATTTTTTTTTAAACATAATACAAAGCCCTTGTCTTTATAATAAAGCTAAATTCTTGGCCATAACATTAAATTATATGCGTTTTATTTCTTCTTGAAAACCACACGTCTAAAAAAAACATCCTCTATAATTCCCGTCGGTGACTTATGTTTGAAATTTTTTCCGTTCCAAGACATTCGGCTCCGATTTCAAGTTGGTTTGGGAGAGGTTCTGCATTTAGAAATAACTTAGAAATTTGAACACGCTTATTTATATATGTATTATGAAGTTTAATATTTGACGTTTAACGAACCGCTGATTCAATTACACAGCATTTAACCAAATGAATTAAAAAGGGCTTTCATGCAAACTTTTATGTAAACTTACCATTTTACACAATTTGTAAATTTACGATTTTGCATGAATACCGTTAATGCGAATATCTTTATTGTGTCCTATTCATAGTCATTTTTAAACTGCTGATAAGCGACTACTTATTTTTATGGTTTGTCATACCAACATTGGAAATATTATAGATTAAGGGTCTGTTTCACAATGTCTTAGTTCTGATTAGTCGACACATTAAATATTGTAGCAGGGTCATAATTTCAAAAGAGAAAAACTAATAAATTGTCTTTTGACGACAAGGTTATAAATGGCAACGAGGTTATAAATACGGTGACCATCCGTTCATTATAATAATGAACAGTTCAGTATTTGAAGACGATGTTCATTATGAATTATTTGTTGAACAAAAACATATAAATGTTCAGTATTTCAGAAGTTGTTCATTATTTTTTCTGTATTTAGTACAAATTCTTAAAAACAATAACATTAATATTAAAGCAAAATTTAATGTCAAAAAAAAATATAAAATAAAGATGCTAACGTATCCTAACCACTTGAACAAGACATCTAGTACAATTTTATTTTGTTAAATGCTCCTGCAGAGTTTTTTCTAGGTACAGTTCAATAAGAACCGCGGAAATAAAGCCCATGGGTCATATTTCTAAAAAATGTAAATAAAACCTGCAGGCTATTTTTCCTTATTGGAGTGGCAATAAGACCCAACACAAAAAAGCATTAAAACCAGTTATAGTTTTTGTCTTTCTGAATTGGCATTAAGACCCACTATTAAAGTACCTATTCATAATTTGCTTTAAAATGTTTTTCAATTAATGATTTTAAAACGAAAATGTTTTTGACTTTGTCAATAGTTTTAATGATACCTTGAATGCCGCGCTTCGCGGGTTCAGAAAAATATCAAAATCCGTAAAAAATATGTTAACATAGATTTTTTTTTTTTTGTAAGTCTTTTTTGTTTTAAAATTTAAGTTTTATGCAAACAAAGACTGAATTTCGGATTTCTGTACCTTCATTTTTAAGTAGATATTTTTTAATTAAATGGAATAATTTAAAATTGAATTGAATTTTGTTGCCTTTTTCACATGTTCATTATTTTAAATTCTAAAATATAATTACCGTAGTTATAAATGCAAAAGTAATTTTATCTGGTTTGTGGACTTATAACCCTGTTCCGATATTTATGTGTCAAGTAACTAATCAGAACTTTACTTAGACATTGTGCAACAAGCCCTAAATAAACTAATATTTTGATTAATCCAGAATATAAATTTGGTTGTGAGTATTAGCTATATTCATTGATCCGTTTAATTAAAGCTGTATGTGTAGTAAAACATGAGCTTAGCCATTTATTCAAATTAAAAACTCCCAATTATGTTTGAAGCGTCTTGAGTGAGAAGGGATCAAGTGACATTTTTTTATTTTTTTGTTTTTTTGTTTTTTTTTTACCAAAACTGGTGTTAAGCGATAACTTAAATTTTGGTCTAATTCTTGTGTCTCTATTGTTATTACTTACAAATTTAGCTTCAGACAAAGGGATTATATAACTACACGTTTGTTTTGAATTTTTTTTATGCAAGAAGGGGTTAAGATTACTTAACACCTCTTCGAGTTGAGAACGCATTTTTAATTAGTGCACACTTAACCCCTATATGCATTAAGAGCCGAAAGATAGAATACCAAGCAATATATTGTTTTTTGCATAAAAGCGGTAAGTGCTATAGACCAAGATTTCTTTCCAAGAGAGAAGAAAACCAAAAAACTTTCTATATTGAAAAAATTAAAAATCTCGATGACCAGATGAAATTTGTACCCCAAGAACACCGTTGGTTTTGTGAAAAGGGAAAATTCTGAAATTCCTGATAGCAAAAAGAAGCTTAAAACCAAATTTTAAGAAACCCAACTTTCACATGATCCCTTTTTCATAAAAAATAAATTAAACTCATTTTCGCTTAAAGGGGTCAAGTGCTGAATTTTTTGTAAAACACCAACTTCTAATGAATTTAAATAAAATTGGTTGATATACTAAAAATTATTCATTTTTTTTTCTTATTTTATGGCTTTTTATAAGTTTCTCTCGATTTCAGAAAAAAGTTATAAACGTAAAACGTTATACGCTTATAACTCAAAACTTCAAAAATGTCACTTGACCTCTTCTCATTATCAACGTTTCGTTTGTTTTCGATTGAGTGGGGTGGGAGGTATTAAATCATAGAAGTAAATGTTTAAAGAAAGAATAAAACATCAGAATACAATGGAGTACAAATATTTACAACAAACAAATGAAAACAAAACTTTAAGCAGGAGTAAAGTGAATTTAATCACACAAAATTGTAAATGTTAAATAGTTATATATATCTTATATAAGTATATTGAACTAATAACTCAGTGATATCATAGCTGCAAATCCAACAGCTTAGCGGAAAATCACGATCTTTAAGGATTTCATAAATTTCATTAAGCAAATCACTTGACTTAATTAATAAAAAAATTCTTACTTCCAAATAATTATCCAATCATAATGAAGGAGGTATTTATTTAATTATGTATTATGTTTATACTTATATATGTGTAAAGAAACAAATTAAGAAATTGAATTAATTAAAAAAGTATCAAATTTAAAGTTTTTAAATTTTAAATTCAAAAATCAAATTAAATAATAAAATGACATCCCTGGCAGATTTCTTCTTAAGATTAAAATCACAAAGATTCGTCTACACATATATTTTTTTTTTTCCTAAAACTAACAACCGCATTAATATCTTCTCATTAATTAAAATAAAGATTTGGATTCAAAAAACATTACCCATAACAATAAAAATGTGGAATAAATTAATTTCATCTTATTCACTATCGTAAATTTAATCCAAATTCAAACTGATTTCAACGCCTACCATCATCACTAGGTATTATGAACATTTGAACAGTGCTGGCGCCAAATAAGCAACCGCCGCGTAAGCACTTCTGACATGCTGTTCCGTTGCGATTATAATATTAATATAGTCCAGTTATTAATGAAATCTATAAGTTGTCATTTTATCTTTGATAATTATCGATGAAATATGCGTATACCTCAATTACACGAGTGGCACTTGATTAGTTAGCCAATTATATATTGCTTGGTAAATATTTAGGACAGACAACTATTTAGTATTTG
Organism: Epistrophe grossulariae; assembly: GCA_929447395.1. Classification (NCBI taxonomy): domain Eukaryota; kingdom Metazoa; phylum Arthropoda; class Insecta; order Diptera; family Syrphidae; genus Epistrophe; species Epistrophe grossulariae. The sequence continues at coordinate 46,377,523 of OV839568.1, forward strand.
TAGGTTAGGTATAGATAGGTACCTTATTACCTATACATAGGTAGGTAAACGTAGGCAGTCAGAAGTTCGAGACGGTCTCCTGTGGATATATAATATCTTTTCTTAACCATAAAAGAATCGAAGTTGTTGTTTTTATTTTCGGCGGTTAATGAATGAACTCGTATAATAATATTCATATTCATAAGAGTTTCGTTTTTTTTTTTTTTTTTAATTTTTTATATATACTTTTCTGTAGCGGCACAAAATGATTTATGATCAAATCTCTGCCTTTTTTGGACTTATTCATGGTTTGGTTTCAAAAAGGGCAGTCTCGTATCTGAACGATGTTATGGTAAAAAAAAATCACCCAAAATTTATTCGCTGTTTTCCTGTACCTTGAGTCGATTTTATTCGTTGTTGTTGAAGGTATATAGGTGGGCATATAATATTTCGGCTCTTTATGTGGTGATGATGCGGTTTTATTTTAGTGCTTTTTATTCTTCGGCATAAATGATTTCTCTAGGGATCCAAATGGAAAAATCATCACAACTTATTTCATGGTTCTCAAAAAAAAAAAAAAACACAGAAAAAACAAAAATCCTTGTCAGAATAATTTTTGACGTCCGACCTTTAGTTTTGCATAAAAAGTGCATAAATAATCGGACTTTTGAATTTTTAATTTTGTGCAGACACTAACGACTATAAGACTCGCCATGTTTTCGTAGAAAATCGAAAGTTTTGATTATAAGTTTATATATGTATATAGAATCCTTTTATCTATTGCGCTGATTTTATATAAAAAAAAATTTGAGACACAATCAAAAAGTTGCTACAAAGCGGAAATAATTAGATTGATTCAAAATTTAAGAAGAACCGAAGATGAAACATATACCTACATACCTATACATAGGTTAAATAAAGTTAGAAGGCCGTATCATTGGCACTCGGATCTCAATGGATCCTTTGCGTTCATCAAGATGAATGATTAAAAAAACATATTTTTTTCTATGAGAACATAAGAAGCTTAGATTTTTTTTTTAAACGACACCTTGAACCTCTCAATAAGTTTTATAAAACGGTTTTAGCTGTTTTTCTGTGAAAATATATCAAACAAGACCGAAACGAACCAATAATGGTCATCACATTCAATAGAACATTTTACTCTTATTCCGTTGGAAGGTTGGGGAGGGGTGTATACACGAATTGGATGCTTTATTCTTTAGACTTTTGATAGTAAGAAAATTAAAATCGAATTTTCTTGATACAAAATGACATTTTTATGTACTTAGCGAATTGTTTTCTAAGTGAAAAAAATAAATTAAAAAAAAAAAAGATTTCAGAAAACTTGGCTGCAACCCAGATCTTTTTGGGGACTCACTGTACAACTAGGGACTTTCGGAATGAAATGTTCCAAATTCCATGTTGAATATATTTTGCTGTCACACTTTTTACTTCGAACAATATTTAGGAATTGAGATAAATCGATTTACCAAAATAATCAAAGAATTGTTAGAGAAAAGCTTATTTTCTCGAAAACGGCTTAAAGATTTTGATAAAACAAATCTTGCAGGGAGAAGATACGAACTTTACCACGATGAAGCAGTCGAAAAAGTCAAAACACCTCAACTACATTTTTATTGGCATATGGTCTTATCGAGTAAATGGATAACAATGCACCAACCAAGAATCTTTGAATCCAAATTCCTTAATCCCAATCCCAAAATGAAAAGGAATCTCCGATGTCAGAGCACTATTGATTTGGATGACTAGAAGGAGGATGTTCGGAATCGCAGGACATGGAGAGCTATCAAATGCCCAAAATTGAGAAATAGTTTAGCTGTGAAAAAAAAATAATATACATAAGTCCCCAAAGTGGTACAAAATTGCCGGAAATCGAATATAATAAAAGTCTCCAAAGTGGTACAAAAATGTTGGTATCACGATGCGATTGGCGTGTGGCGGAAAGCAGACGGTGGTCGGCGGCCTATAGATAAGACCCGCGAACTGCGCAGTCGGCCACACAAAATTAAAAAATTGGTTGCTTAACAGCTGGCGAAGAACAAAATCCTAGTCACTTCCAACTCTCAACCATGTCTGTATGGTTTCCTAGTTAGGAATGAAAGGGACCTACAATTTTCTACCGAATTTGAACAACATATTTTTTCATGACAAAATAAAAATTCCATTGTGCCAGTAGGTAATCTTGGTGATTCTTAAGAGCCAGCTGTACAAATATTTAAGCCATGGTTCATCAGTTATAACCCACCGATTTCGGCAGATTTATTAGGGTTCAATCGTGGTTCCAGGATTCAAGTATATGTGAAACAAAGATCTTTCTATTTTTCTAGTGTTCGTATAAGCCAGACGCAATATTGGATATAGTTGAATGAAAAAAGTTTAGTCCCAGTTTTTCATTTATTTACAAATTAAACTTCAATTTAAATCAGGAGCAGTTTTTTAGTGGAGGACTAACTTCATTTTAGCTGTCAAAAATTAATCGAAATTGATGATGATGCAACACTAAGGAAATCACACTTTCAATATCGAAATTAAGATGGCGCCATAATATGGAAATCAAAAAACAAAAATCCTTGTCAGAATAATTTTTGACGTCCGACCTTTAGTTTTGCATAAAAAGTGCATAAATAATCGGACTTTTGAATTTTTAATTTTGTGCAGACACTAACGACTATAAGACTCGCCATGTTTTCGTAGAAAATCGAAAGTTTTGATTATAAGTTTATATATGTATATAGAATCCTTTTATCTATTGCGCTGATTTTATATAAAAAAAAATTTGAGACACAATCAAAAAGTTGCTACAAAGCGGAAATAATTAGATTGATTCAAAATTTAAGAAGAACCGAAGATGAAACATATACCTACATACCTATACATAGGTTAAATAAAGTTAGAAGGCCGTATCATTGGCACTCGGATCTCAATGGATCCTTTGCGTTCATCAAGATGAATGATTAAAAAAACATATTTTTTTCTATGAGAACATAAGAAGCTTAGATTTTTTTTTTAAACGACACCTTGAACCTCTCAATAAGTTTTATAAAACGGTTTTAGCTGTTTTTCTGTGAAAATATATCAAACAAGACCGAAACGAACCAATAATGGTCATCACATTCAATAGAACATTTTACTCTTATTCCGTTGGAAGGTTGGGGAGGGGTGTATACACGAATTGGATGCTTTATTCTTTAGACTTTTGATAGTAAGAAAATTAAAATCGAATTTTCTTGATACAAAATGACATTTTTATGTACTTAGCGAATTGTTTTCTAAGTGAAAAAAATAAATTAAAAAAAAAAAAGATTTCAGAAAACTTGGCTGCAACCCAGATCTTTTTGGGGACTCACTGTACAACTAGGGACTTTCGGAATGAAATGTTCCAAATTCCATGTTGAATATATTTTGCTGTCACACTTTTTACTTCGAACAATATTTAGGAATTGAGATAAATCGATTTACCAAAATAATCAAAGAATTGTTAGAGAAAAGCTTATTTTCTCGAAAACGGCTTAAAGATTTTGATAAAACAAATCTTGCAGGGAGAAGATACGAACTTTACCACGATGAAGCAGTCGAAAAAGTCAAAACACCTCAACTACATTTTTATTGGCATATGGTCTTATCGAGTAAATGGATAACAATGCACCAACCAAGAATCTTTGAATCCAAATTCCTTAATCCCAATCCCAAAATGAAAAGGAATCTCCGATGTCAGAGCACTATTGATTTGGATGACTAGAAGGAGGATGTTCGGAATCGCAGGACATGGAGAGCTATCAAATGCCCAAAATTGAGAAATAGTTTAGCTGTGAAAAAAAAATAATATACATAAGTCCCCAAAGTGGTACAAAATTGCCGGAAATCGAATATAATAAAAGTCTCCAAAGTGGTACAAAAATGTTGGTATCACGATGCGATTGGCGTGTGGCGGAAAGCAGACGGTGGTCGGCGGCCTATAGATAAGACCCGCGAACTGCGCAGTCGGCCACACAAAATTAAAAAATTGGTTGCTTAACAGCTGGCGAAGAACAAAATCCTAGTCACTTCCAACTCTCAACCATGTCTGTATGGTTTCCTAGTTAGGAATGAAAGGGACCTACAATTTTCTACCGAATTTGAACAACATATTTTTTCATGACAAAATAAAAATTCCATTGTGCCAGTAGGTAATCTTGGTGATTCTTAAGAGCCAGCTGTACAAATATTTAAGCCATGGTTCATCAGTTATAACCCACCGATTTCGGCAGATTTATTAGGGTTCAATCGTGGTTCCAGGATTCAAGTATATGTGAAACAAAGATCTTTCTATTTTTCTAGTGTTCGTATAAGCCAGACGCAATATTGGATATAGTTGAATGAAAAAAGTTTAGTCCCAGTTTTTCATTTATTTACAAATTAAACTTCAATTTAAATCAGGAGCAGTTTTTTAGTGGAGGACTAACTTCATTTTAGCTGTCAAAAATTAATCGAAATTGATGATGATGCAACACTAAGGAAATCACACTTTCAATATCGAAATTAAGATGGCGCCATAATATGGAAATCGTCCATAATGTCGTACTTTGATTTCAATTGATTTTTAACACTCATCTGTGAGAAATATCTGCTTAACTAGTGAAGAGTTAACTCAGAGTTAAATTTGTTGAGTTAACTCGGAATAAACCTGTTTCAAGAGTTAACCCTGGGTAAATCTTGAACCTTGGAAGATCCCGCACTGAAAAACTGGGCCTTAGAAAAATATAGCACCGTGGTTTATCAGTTTTCCTTTGAAATATTTCCACAAAGCGACAATCATCTCCCTTTCACATGCTTGTTTCTTAGGCTCTGTTTTATAATTTGTTTAAATCGTATACCTAGTGCCTGTTTACATAGGCATTTTACTGAAAGTCGCAACCAGTGAGACAGGTAGATTTATGTGTGCGTAGAAACGAGAAGGGTAAATTCCATCCCAAAATACTTCTTGTTTCTACGCACATAAAATCTACCTGTCTCACTGGATGCGCCCTTCAGTAAAATGCCTAAGTAAACAGGCATCTAAATACTAATACTCTTCAAATTGTCCACCCTCGGCTTTGAATCCTCCTTTTTATAATGGACTTCCTCTTACCTGGAAAAATGTTATTATTGTGTTTCAGATCTGCTCTTTCCAGCTTTCTTCTTAACAACCTCCGCTGTCCCTCAAGACACCCACTTAGGTCCACTTCTTTTTATTACTACATTAATGATATGGTCATCAAACATTCCTCTAGTTTTTCAAGACAATTTATTCGTCAGATGACTGATCTACCTCTACTCAAAACGATCTTGACAGATTTTTTATGTCTTGGAGCTTAACATTGGCAAATGCCAATCACTTAAACGTAATAAATCTCCTCCCTGTCTCAACTTTCTCCATGATCAACTCAGTTGAAAATATCCGAAACCTTGGTATATTATGTATTTGCCCAGGAACTCAAGTTCATCACTCATATAGACGAAATAATTCATGAATCTAATTCAGCTCATTCCTTCTCTCATCGATCTTAGCTTAAGTTCGATCTTAGCTTAAGTTCTTATAGCTTATATTAAGCTAAACAAATGGGGGTTTTGCCTCCACCAAAATTTAAATTAAAATTACTTATGTAAGTGGCTAAAATGAGAGACTTGAGTGACACTTATTCAGTTAAGGGCCAGTTTCACAGTGAAGTAAGTGTCACTTAAGTGCCAAATATGGAAAACTAATTCCCAATTTCACAGTATAAACTTATCGGAATAAGTGACACTTAAGTCTCCCATGTTGGCCACTTAATTTCCACTTACTCACGTAGTAAAACTGCGGTTAAAGTGCCAAAATGGGTGAATTAAGTGCCACTTATTTTGTTAAGTGTGCTCTGTGTAACTGGCCCTAAATGTATCTGGTGCACCTTAAAGGTAGACCTTAGAAAAAATAGTTACAGTAATTTTTGTTTCTCCAAAATTTCCGTAATAATCTTTAATTTTATTCATCCAATAAAATGATAAATCTATATAAAATCTCATCATCACAAAATATTATTGGTAAGACAAAACTCAACTCACCTGTATCACCCGCATTGGCAGACCCGTTTCTTTCGCCAGTTGTTCCCTAATGTGTCTTGTTGGTTTCGGTGTTTGATTGAATGCCGTTTTCAGTACCTCCAGCTGTTTCGCTTTGATAGTTGTACGCGGGCCTCGTCGCTTTGAACCATTCGCACCATCATCAGGACTTTTATTTTCCGCTTGAGAATCACCTCGTCCATCTGGATCGCCATCCAGAGATCCCTGTCAAATACGTTAATTTAACATCAATAAAAGAATACACTCATCATATACATAAGTATATTATAATAATCATTTCTGAATGTAAATCAATCAATAACATAACGCTCAGCATGATTAATCATCACCATGTATTGCATTTAACAGTTATAACGTGTCGGCGCGGTCTTTGTTTATTAATAAATAATTTTGATGATGATGATTATTTCCAAGATAAGGCTATCTCTTTTTCTTTTTTTACAAAAGTATTTTAGCTTTATGTGTGTGTATTTTATTTAAATGTTTGTAAGTGTATATTTATATACCTGATCAGAATCGTCGTGCGTATTTTTACTGTCCGTGCTCATACTTTGCACTGAGATGTCTGATGCGCCGAGTTGTCCACCTGCTGAGTCGGGACCATTTGGCCCCATGCCACCCAATCCAAGTGGTGGTCCTCTTAAATGTGGCTCATCATCGTCTTCGTCCTCGCTGGCAGATCCCATTAATGAGTCTGTGAAAAAAGCAAGAAAAAAAAAAAAGATTGAAATCCTTGTAACCTTTTCATCGTGTGTATAGATTAAAAGAGTGTTTTCAAGTGTGGGTTCGGTCCCACACTTGATTCACGTGTCTTAAAGTGTAACTAATATTACATGGGATATGGTGAGAAAACTGTACGTGGTACGAACGTTTCCTACATCTATACACAATAATACTGCCTGCACGCGCCAATCCTTTCTTTTAAGGCACATGCAAAACCTGCAGCACGATGGCGCAAGGACGTTGCTCTTCATTGTGTATATTAATCGTGTTTAAAGTCGAGACACACGTCACTGTCGCACTTCGTCCTCTGATATGGTTGAATCTTTAACTATATAACTAAGGTCTCAGGACGTTTTGTCAGTTTTCCAGATCCCTTGGGTATGATAGAGAAGGTTAAGTATAGATAGTATAGAATCTTTTGTGATATCGGAAGAGGGTGCAGTTTCTGGTGCGCGCCCGCATACCTATATTCATCGCGTGCAAAATAAAAAGGACTTTGGCGAAGTTTCTCTCTTTTTTTTTTTCTCTCTCTTGGGAAATGTCATTTGAATGTGATTGGAATAAAAATTAAATAGAATACCATTTTAGTTTGGTTATAGGGTGGCAGTGATTGAGTTCGAAGGACATACACATCAGTATACATCACGTGAATTAGGTAATGAGAAGGGTGCTTAGTTTTTTTTGTTGTTCTTGTTGTTTGGAATCGTTATAGAGAGGGTGGTAAAGGTCTCTTACGTAATTAAGTACAGATTGTTGTTGAAGTAATTCAGTCAAAAAGTTATGTAAGTGACAGAGGATAACTGGAAAATAGTCGTTTAACTAGTTATAATGTGACCTTTATAAAAAAAATATGCCACACATTTAGGGAATCTCTATTGTCTGCTTAATTTATTTATGGTAAGTCAGTTTTGTTATCTAGTTTTTTAATGTTATACCTACCTACACTTGGAAAATAAAAATTGGGGTAAACGGGTTTAATGTTTTTTTTTAAGTTGCGTAAAAAATTTAGAATATTTCAACAAAATAAATAGAAGTCCTTATTGTTTTGTTTTCATAGTTCACTTCAGGACCTGTCTTCCTCGGGCAATAAATAAAATCTTATCAATAGTACCTACCTGTTCTTTAAGAAAAAAAAAATTAACACAATGGCGCAAAATTTTAGACGATTTGGTAGCTGTACGATGTTAAAGTTTAATGCTAGGTTAAAAAACATAATTTTTTCAAATTTTAAACTAAAGCATCGAAATATAATTAAATATTTTTGACTAACCAATTTATGAGTTTCGAAATATTTTTAACATCTTATTAAAATCTTGTTTAAATCTCTAAAAGCTTGTTGTTTCTTTTTTAGTATCATAGGCCACGTTCGTGATTCAATCCAAAGCTATCCGGATAGGTTTGTGTTGTTCTAATCCCTGGTGACAAAACAGCTGATGCAACAACAACCCAACGTATCTGAAAATTTTTGGATGCGTGGATAGCCTATCTGATAGTTTACCGAACGCAAGGATTCTAACTGCAAATGTCACTTTGACAAATATAAGTGTGAAAAAGGTATGTTTGATTACTTTTTTGCATGACTGTCACTATTTAAAGTGTGTTTATTAGAGTTTATTAAGAAAATGGGTCAAATATGATACAATACCTAAAAAAATTGATGAAAGTAAATTTTAGTAAAGAGCTAAAATACTACTACAATATCAGTCTATTTAAAATTTTGCACCAATTTAATTTACTTATAACAAAAGTTAAGAAGTAATGATAAATTTATTATTGCTTTATTTATTAATTTCTTTAGTTTTTTTTAAGTCGCGACGATGACGTTTTAAAAATCTTTTTATTCGCGTGTCCATTTGGAACACCTACGCAAATGCAATAGCTACCAGAACAGTGAGTGAAATTTCTCACTTTAACTAAAACAAGCATTGCAATCATCATCAACAGTTCGTGTTTGAATAGTTAAAGGGGAATGCAGAAGCGCGTGTTTATCTGAAGCGTATAACTCTTGCAAAACGTTGCCAAACTCTTTGTATAGCCAATTTAATGTGCTACTGTTGCGTAAAATTGTTTTAATGTATACTGATGGTTTAACAAATAAATAATAAGATAATCTTCTTTATTTTACACTGAAGACTACTACCTGTTTCAGGTAATTACTTTCTTTAGAGGTTTTATTGTGATAATACAAATTTTGTCGTGCAGTGTTTTCTATGTTTCTTTTGTATTATTTAGTTAAAAAAAACATAGAAAACATTGAACGAAAAAATTGTTATTATCCTAACTAAATAGCGACTAATGAATGGCAAGTAATTGAGTACGAACTACCAATTAACATTTCAATATAACAATTTTACCTCTTTTTCGGGGTTTGCTTTGTTAATTTCATATGAATTTTGCAAAAAAAAGCGCAACAAAACATAGAAAACATTGCACGAAACGATTACAACTGTCAGAACTAATTAAAGACAAGCTACCGGCAAATTATTAAGCAATATATCAGTCACTATAAGAAGTTTTCACTTTTGTTTTGGGCACAGATTTAACTGCCCGGAATATTAATTTTTGCGTACGGAAAAATGACATAAGATATTATGTATATGAGTTTTATTCGTGCTTATTTTCATTTGTTCTTTCATATAAATAGAAAGAACACTTCCTTAGATTTAAACATTTAAACAAGTGAATAAAATTGGATTGTCTGTCTTCAATTTTGAAATATACATGATTGGATTTTCGAGCTCATGGCTGTAAAAAAAACAAATCTTTAATTTTATAATTTTGTGTGTGTCTATTTGTTTATCTATTTGTCCAGGGTAATCTTCAAAACTCCATATTTGATTTTGACAGGATTTTACATCACAGGAGTGATTTAGGCTATATTTTGCAAAAATTGTTAAAGTATCTTGCAATTTAATAAAAAATAGGAAAATATGAGCAAATGATGCTAAAAAGTAAAAATCAACAAATTCAACTATTTCACATAAATAAATTTGAAAAGAAGAAAGTTTCTGCTTATATTGTGAATTAAAGATAAATATTTTTTTTTCTATTTTCCATTATAACAATTTTTTTTTGTAAACTATCCCGATTCCAAAAACAACTAAGGGCCTATTCCAAACCAAAATTCGGTATTAGCCATAAAACAATCAGGTTTCCGTTCTGGTTAAAGCAGTACAACTGCACTGCTTAACGTTATTAAACGTGCATGGAAAGTGTTAGACGATTATAAGTTTCAACCTGACAAGTGACATAGCTGAAAAACCTGTCAACACTGAAAAGAATTGTCAGAGGCCATTTTCACGCAAACCGGTAAGACAATGAAAATTACTGCAACTAAATCTGCCAATCTTGGTGAACTAAGAATTTAGCATTGTTAGGTACATTTATGGGCTTTGGCTATTGTTTATTGTTATAGCTCATTGATAGACTTCACAATATTGTGATACCTGATAAACGTCTCTACTTGGCTTAAGACAAACAAAATAAGCCATAACGTATAACGGAGTGTTGCACTTCTGCCCGCATCTACCGAACTCTGATACCCAAACTACTACCAAAATTGAATTTAATTATCGACCTCCACTGACTGAATTGCCATTAGTTCCCTTCGTCATATTTGACCCATCCACCAACACGCTACATCAACATCCAACCAACATAATATTATACCAGCCACCCAACACCCGCACCGATATCACAGAGCATGATAAAAACAATTTAACGAAGTCAAAGTCAAACATCCAAACAATAATATTTATTTCGTCGTCTTATAGTTCACATTGTGTCATAGCAGGAAATATACCAAGAGAACGTGTAAGAAAATTCAACAATTCGAAGTTTATCGACTCATGATTTTCTTGTTTTCGAATTAGCAGAGCGCCGAGATAGAGAATACGTTTTCAGCTGATTTCAGTTTGTAGCAACTGTCATAGCTTTGGGTTTTTTTTTCTAGGTTTATTCCCGTACAAAAAAAAGTTAAACCTTTTTGGTCCTAAAAAGATACATACCTGCTACCTATATTATTTTTATTATTATTAGCGCTAACGAAGTGGCACGATCGTGCTTTTTTAACACGAACATTACATCGTGGCACGAAAAATTCAATATGGCACGTTTTTCTTATTTCTAATTTTTACTTCAAATAAAGCTTTAACTTTGAAAAATTTAGAAAAATGCTCCAAATGAAGAAGAAACTCTTATTTTCTGATAATACACGAATAGAGCATATTACTTCGTCTAATTTTTATTTTTAAATTATATTTTGTTTTTTGATATTATGAATTTGATTTGTTTTTCATATGGCACTAAAATGGTACGGTTTTTTAGAAAATGTATTTTTATAGGCGACAACGCTGGCTGTTAAATAAGCAGCGGGCTCTCTTTTTTGCCCTTGGATTAACCCTGGGCTGAAATCAGATTCCTTCCGTTTTTCTCCGGTTCACGTCTTGTAAGTGAATCTCCTGGCCTGAATTTAATACTGTCTTAAACTAAAATGCATAGTTTTGTATTTTATGAAAATACCGTATTATTCAGAAAACTACCCTTATTATGTTAAATATCAATTAAATGTTTAGAAATACTGAAAATTTATTTTTAACCCAATTACAGATAAAAGTGTTGAACATTGACGCTGTTTAGATTGGGAAGATTGATGCCGGTATCACGGCAGTTCGTAGGCAAGAGAAGTTTGGGGTGAGGACTCTCGTGAGGCACGAAGAAAACATAAAAACCAGACTTCTTTCTACTTTGTTGTTGTTTCAATTAGGGCCGCTGATTCCACCCGGGTTGCTTGTACCCGGGTAGTAAATTACTCGGGTATTCAGCTATAATGGGTATTACCCAGGTAACCGGGTACTCGGGTAGTTAAAATTACCCGGGTACCCGGCTTTCTTTTTTTTTGCTGTACCCGGGTAATCGGGTACCCAGGTAATACCCGGAGACTACCCGAATTACTCGGGTACCTGGGAGCTCGGGTACCTGGGTATCATCAGCCCTAGTTTCAATGTGTGAAATGTTAAAATTGTTGTTGTTTTAATAACGGGTGATTTTTTAAGAGGTTTAGAACTTTTTTAAAAAAAAAAAACACAAAAAATTCGAAAAAATGAATGAAATATTTATTTGAATCGATAGTTTGAACCTTGCAATTTAATGTTTAAAGATAATTTCATGCAAATGTTGACCGCGGCTGCGTCTCAGGTAGCCCATCCGCTGAGTCCAATTTTGGCATACTCTTTCACACATATCGGCCGGTATCTCACGAATGAATGCATGGATGTTGGCTTCCAGTGCGTCAATCGAAGCGGGCTTGTCCCTATAGACATTAGCCTTGACATACCCCCACAAAAAATAGTCTAATGGTGTCAAATCGCACGATCTAGGCGGCCAATTGACCGGCCCGAAACGTGAAATTAACTGTTCACCAAACTCGCCTCGCAATTGCGCCATTGTTTCGCGTGCTGTGTGGCATGTGGCACCGTCTTGTTGAAACCACATATCATGCAAGTCAAGAAATTCCATTTCGGGCAAAAAAAAGTTTGTTATCTGCTGGGAACGGCGCCGAATCGACATTTCGCGGTCTTCTGTCACACTAGCTGATACGGCCGCAATATTTTCTTCACTACGCACAGTACGTAAACGTGTTGGTGGTTTAATGTCCAACAAAGTAAATTTGGTGCGAAATTTGGTCACAATCTTCCGAATAGACTGCTCAGAAGGTCGAGAATGCCGACCATAAAATGGAAGCAGCGCGCGATGAACATTTCGAACCGAGCACGAATTTTGATAGTAAAATTCAATAATTTGCAAGCGTTGTTCATTTGTAAGACGATCCATGGTTAAATTGCAAACCAAACTGAAGCTGTTTGACAGTGACACAAGGTACTAAACACACGTCAGCTGTCAAAACCAGTGTTGCCAAAACCAAACCAGCTAAAAAATCACCCGTTATATTGGAATTACAAGAAAATTGATTATTATCAAGAAATAGTTGATCGGTTTTTAAATAAATTGAGTTTTAATGTATACAAAATTTCAATAATCCTCAATTATCAATTCATTAATTGACAATCGTAGTAGAATTGTAAGTTTTTAAAGAAACTGTAAGATTGTAAAACCCTAATTTTGTTGAAATTAAGATTAGATTTCTTTACTTCTTAACCCGAGTTCTATACAAATCCTTTTTACCCATGACTCTGACGATCTTACATTAACTTAAAAAAAAATCATCACAAACTTTGTATTTCAAAATGTGGCACATTATTTACGCATTGACACGGAAAGCTGAAATTTATGGGTACGTATAGCTTTATTTTCAAGTACCTTTAGAATTAATGCAAGTTTCTATTTGATCTGAGCTCCACTTACAGTTTTCGATAAAGCTATCTCCTTAACGGTTACTTTTGTAAAACAAAATATGTCAATGTCTTATTTGTAGATTAAAAAGTTTCTTAAAAAAATGATTAGATAACCTAAGATTGTTTTGCATATAAAGGCAAGGAATCTATCACCAATTCAAAACAATAACTAAATAAAACCAAATAATATAGAAACATATGTGAAACGAATTCACATATGTAAATATATAAATAATCAACCAAAGATTAATACCAAAAGCCAATTTGTTATACCACCGGAAAGAACCATCATTTTACATGGATAACATATATAAAACCACCCATCATAACCAAGTTATCCGTTGAAAAATAAAATCCCAGCTGAGACCGGTTTTTTCAACCTTCAATCCAACATTACCCAACCAAGTATAGAGTTTCCTCCCCTCTTATACCACTCTCTCAGTGAACAATTCATCATCCTTCAAGGATTTTATTTTTCAACCGTAATACCGTATCCTTCTGATATAATATTATATGCTGCTGCACACTAAAGAAAAACTGCTGCTGTTTGCATTTTATAAGCGAAAACACTTTGTGCGTATTCACCATTTTTCTGCATCACGGACCATATGATGCAAAACTAATTTGAAATTAATTTGCGTCAATGTGCCCGTGGCTGGTGTGAGTCCTTGATATATTTTTATGTAAACAGAATACCAAACGTCAGCAAGGAATGTACGTACGATGAAAACTGTGTTTAACAATACCAACCAAAAAAACACGCAACCATAGAGGAAAGAATCAATAGAAGAAGAAAAAGAAAAAAAAACAGGTGAAGGAACGCGAATCCATAAAAATTAACCCAGTAAATATTATCTAGAAAATTACAAATATACACTCAATCTTCGAGGTCTTAACTCAAGTCCGCAATACCACTACCTAACCTACCCACATTCGTCTCGGAGTGTTTTGATTGTAAATTGAATTTGAAATATAAAAAAAAGTGGTGGTGGTGGCGGATGTGGAAATCAACAACGCACAAGAAGCCCTCAAAGCCCAACCATGTGAAATGAAAAGCTTGTCAAAAGGTCCTTCGACGTCCTTCCTGATGATATAGCTTCGCGTAAGGTACAGATTATTTTTTTTAAAGAGCAGAAAAAGCGTATACATAATAGTCTTCGACGTCGTCATCGCATACTGTCAAAAACAAACAAACATCTGTGACCCGTCTTAAGAGAGTCTTTTGAATCACATTGGATGCTGGCTATGTATATTATATGGATCTGGAATCTGGATGATGTATCCTTGTATATATGAGCTGAGCAGTTTAAGGGCTTCATGGTACAAATGTTCCCATTAAATTTTCCATTGTTGTCATTTATAGGGGAGGATGATTTTTTGTTGTTATTTTGTGTGCTCAATGCCACACATCAAAAGGGATGACAAAACCACTTGCAACAGCAGCATCACAGGACATGGAATCAAAACCCCGGGTTGGTTTTATAGCAGCAGTAACGGCGGTGGCGGCGATCAAGTGCATAAAGAATGTTATATGCATGGTGCGCGCTTTATTATAATAGTAAATGTTTTTCGAATAAAATTTATTGTAATATCGGTTGGGGGTTGATTGCTGTGTCACTAGATGAGGGAGCTATACTCTTGAAAGGACGATGACGACAACGATTTGATTTCGTTCAAATAAGGATACAAAAGGATACACATGTACAAGTAAATGAATGTTTTGAATTTTCTATATCGGGTGTTTTTTTTGTTGTTTTTTCTTTTGCTCAAACTCAAACTCAAGTGCAGGAAGCCAGAGAGTTGTTTGAAGTGTTGTTCAGCAATTGTTTGGTTAATTGTTTGAATTACAATTATGTTGTTGTTATTTTGAAAGGGTGTTTTTCTGGAGACAACACGAAAATGTATGTCAACAAACAGGTGGGAAACGAGATGTTTTTCAGAATTATTTATTTAATGTTGATGTTTAATATAGATGAGTATAGGCTGATGGTTTTAAAGAAAAGGTAAATTGGTTTGCCAATTTTGTTAAATTACTGATAAAGAGAGCTTTATATCTAGGAAGTTTTTGTTGCCTTAAATGAAGTTCATACCTCGAAGCAATTCACAAATTATTTGCGTTAATCTTTTAAGGATATTTGGCGTTAAAAATGCTTATGGCAAAATTCAACAATTTTCTACAGAAATACTTAGATTTTTTATCAGAAATACTTAGATTTTTATCTAAGTATTTCTGTAGAAAATTGTTGACTTTTACACTATGCAAAAATTTAACAAATGTCTTGTTAAATTAGCAAGGTTTATTTTTCCCATATAAAAACGCAGAAAACTGATAAACTAAAACGATTTCAGTAACATTATATTCGTGATTTAATTAACACGGCACTTTTTTATAAAAAATTTTAAATGATTTAAAAAGATGACATGTTGTTTTAACAAGAAATTCTTGTAAAAAAAAAGAATTTTGTAAGTTTTGTAAGTTTTAACCAATATCATGCTATATCAACACTATATCTGGTAGAATTCATTGACTTTACGTTTCATAGAGTTGTTCTTACAATTGTTTACTTGATGAACTTAACCTGGGACCTATTTCACTCAAGACCAGGGGCCTATTTCACCAAACACTTTTCGCTTTTCACTTTGCAACTTGCACTTTTACTTTGCAAATTTTGTTTCACCAAACACAAATTTGCAAAGAGGAAATTATTGAATTGAAAAGTTTTCCTCTTTGCAAAGTTTTTGCACTTTGCAAATTTTGTGAAACACTTTGCACTTTTACTTTGCAGGAAATTATTCTTTTGCAAAGTTGCAAAGTGAAAAGTGAAAAGTGTTTGGTGAAATAGGCCCTTGGTCTTGAGTTAATTTAGCGATGTGCCTGATCTTTTTTACATGTCTAAGGTGTACGAAAAAGTAACTGTTCGAAATGAAACGTCATATAACCTGAAAATAGGGTTGATTGGACAGTATGTCATCAGATTATTTTGCTAGAGTATACATTTGAATATTGTTCGAATTTTCAATCTTCTTGAGCACAGTGTTGTTTTAACAGTATATTGGGTTAAATTAACTCTTGTTAGTGTATAAAATGTACCAGTTTTCTTTCTATTGTCTCCAAGTTGATTCATCTTAATTTTCACGCAAGCTTATAACCGTTAAACAGATGAGCATAGTTAAAATTTTACCTTGAGCATGTTAGTTCATCCCTGTTATCGCCAAAACTTAACACGGCTATTGGTTTTATTAAACCTTAAGTCCTTTAAATTATTCTGGCAAGGAAACTATCAGTATAACAGTAGGTGTAGCTAATTTATCCAAATTTTCGTGTTGATTTAACATGATTATTTATTTTAGATAGTGTTAAGGTGTCAAGGTGTCATTTAGATTATACAATTTACTTAACAATTAACGGTTGATTCAACATGGCGTTGAAATCTAGTACCGTGGTAAGTATTTAACACGTACAACCGATTTGAAAAATAATAACCTGATAATTGGTTATTTTCTCAGAGAGAAAATATGTAGGTACATCAACAAATTTGTAGGTAAGTAGATTTGTTATTTTAATTTATATTAAATTTTGTAGAATAGAGAAATAGATACCCCTGAATTATTTAATTCCCAAATCATATAGATTCTCGCGTGTTATTCCATTCCAGCTGTTCGCCAAAACAAAAAATCAAAAAAGAAAAACCAAAAAAAAACAAAATTTCTATACCTCGATTCGACTCAATTTGACGCCAATGCCGATTCTAATTCCGACGATGCCGACGACGACGACGTCACGGATGTTATCACAAATTCTGCACGGAATTTCACACACGAACGAACAAGTATTTTTCTTCTCTGTCTATACTGAAATATGTATGAATGCTATGGGCCGAAGGCCAACTTTTACACATATATACTATATAGTATAGGATTGATGTCAGAACCAGAAGCAACATTCTCGGAAGTTGATTATGTGGAAGAACTTCAATACACTCGTACTCGTACCCTCATTGCATTTAATATACCCTGTTTGAATGCACACTGAATTAGAACGTAGAGTTAATACACATTCTTTAGGCTTGTAATAGCAGTAGGTACATATACCCCACTCTGTTTTGGCCTTAAAATGCCACATTCAAGTCGAAGATGTCGACTTTTGTGTAGTGTCATGATTGAACACAATTCGTATACGTACAATACACTTGTGCCTCCTTATCGAAGAGGATATATGGTATACGTTTAATGTTCGTGGGTGTTTTTAGGGTTGCGTGTATATATACATATTTGAAACTCTGAATTTCCACCTTATACAACAATTACAAAATATACCGAACATAACAATAAAAGTTCCTATCCCGGTTTTTTTTTTTTTTTTTTTCATTACCCTCATCATCATTGCTCTAGCGTTGCGAATTTCTTAGGTTGGCCCTCATACACTGCAATACCTCTAATACCTACAAACTTTGTCTTGGGGTTTTTGGAAAAAAAAAAAAACTAAGAAAACTAAGAGTTCAAGAAACTCCCAATCATAAATCACAAATCTCTTTGAGAAGAGGGCAAACTTTGTTCATACACAGCATCGATTTTATAGTATATACAGAGTTTGTGTAGAGAAAAGTGGGTTTTGACTCTACGATGGATATGTTTTGCCGACGGAAATCTGTTTTTGATATTATTTAAAAGCTGTTTTGAATGTTCTTTAAGAAAGGGGACTTTTTTGTGAAGTTAATTTGATGGAAAAATGCTTGAAGTACCTTAAAGAATATGTTGTGATTTAACTGCTTAATTTAAAGTTAAAGATTTGTTTGAAGATTATTGAATTTCTTTTCACCAACTCCTTGCAGATGAAAGGAATACCTTTTTTTAAAATTTAAATATTTTATATTTCAAACTCGAGTGTAATTGAACTGGAGTCAAAAATTAACACGTTGGTTAAAAACAGCTGCTATTGACTTTTGAATTGAATTTTATTGAGACTTAAGAAAATTTTACAGAGTACAATTCAGATTATATTACTTAGCAAAGCTATGTTTAACTGCGGCTTTAATGTATTGGCTATTGCCTGCTCTATCTAGTTACATTTAAACAGCTGCTATGTTCATTAAGACTTTGACAGGCCCTAAGTATATTCTATTACAATTTCCTGTCAATCCATTGACGCTGTGCACATTGGACTGCCGCCACCAAATTTTTTTTGACGTGTCTATACTTTTTCTCCAAGGTGCAGAGATTGGCAAGAAAGGTAGGAATTTTTTTTTTTTTTTTAAATTGCAAATTTTTTTGGGGTTCCTATTGTTTCGCTTTTTTACTTCGCATTTTTGTTGTTTCGCTTTTCTTACAATTATTTCTGTTTATTTTGTAATACCTTACTTTGTTTTTGTTTTATTCTGTTTTTCTATCACTTCGCCCCATAGTCATTTCGCATTTCGTTCTCTCTCTTTTTAATCGTTTTGCATTTTCTTTAAAAGTACAATGAGTTATTTAGCTCAAGGTTATGCCACCCATACATAGCTCACTATTTATCGCAAACGATGGCGAAATAATTGAAATCAAACTAAACAAAAAACCAAATAATCAAAAAACTAAACAATAAAAGGCGAAATGACCTTAAAGCGAATTAAGTGAAAGACAAAATAATTTTTTTGCGAAACAATTATAAACCAAATAGTTAAAAAACATATTAATGAAAATCCTAAACAAACGAAATGCGAAGTGACAAAAGCGAAACAACCAAAAAACGAGATGAAAAAGGCGAAACAAACCATTACCCATTTTTTTGACGTTTTCTTTAGTGGCATCTGTTTCTTCTGTCTGTACTTTTTCTTTGGAACTTGAATACTACAGAAAAATTAGGCATTGTGCAGAAAAATTAAGATTGTTGCGGTTGATTTGAAATATTAAAAACAATGAGTAGAGTAAGTATACCTACATTCAGTCCACAAAAAATGGTACTAACTTGGGGAATGCATTAAGGGCATGTTTGGAGGTAGAAAAGTGTTCCATTTATTTACGGAAATTGTTTTCGGCAATTTTGGAAAAAGATAGCCCAATTTTGTATGTACCTGGCTCTGCTGTCAAAATTCTTAGGAATAAAAACTTGAATTAGCTTGCTCGATTTTTGAGTGAGATCTCATTTTTCTGAACGTGCCAAGTTGTTTTTAATTTGGAAACTTACCCAGATTTGTGTTTTATTTTATCGACTGCTAAACGTCAGAGTCAAGAGTAAGTCACTGGTGTTGGTGTATGTGTCTGAACAATAGAAGTCGGATTCACGTGAAAACAAATCGGAGGAGGCATTCCAATGAGAATATCGTCATTGGAAAAAAAAATCGATTTCGATACCTTTTTGAAAGGCATCTTTCAGAAAAATTTATCTAGTTTTGGGTTAAATCGTGATCTCAATTGGCTGTGTTTCAGCAATTAAATTAGGTTTAACCCCGAAATTAGGTTGATATCGCACTGAAAAACTGGAACTTTGTCTTTAAATATTTAGAAAAAACCAGAGTAATATATTAATCACGATATACTTACTAAAACTGGTGGTAAAATGGTGGGGAAATACGAGAAAACTCTTCTTTAAGTTTTTTTTTTGATCTAAAAATAACGTTATCTGTGCCTACGTTCTGTAACTCTCGCATCGACAAAATCAGTCGAGAAACGATCATAATTGAAACAAATCGTATGAGTTTTGTTTCATTTTTCAACGTTTCTCGAGCAATTTCAATGATGAAAAAGTTACAGAACGTATAGGCACTGATTAGCTTATATTTTAAAACAACGTTTCTTGCAATTTTTATATAAATTCTTCTGTGTCTTTTTAACAGCTGATAAATATTAATTCTATTTAAAAAAAAACATTATTAGGAAGTATAAAAAAGAATAATATTCTAAAGGGTTTTTTTTATTTTTATTTCTTATACTTTCTCATTACCATCTCAACCGATTGTGAAAAAAAATGTAACCAACAATTTGGAATTAAAAAAATATAAATTAAATGGCGAAAATTTAAAAAGATTTGGAACAATGTTAAAGAATTTTAAGTATGATGCTTCTTTTTAACATTTTATTAAAGTTTTAAATCACTAAAATGCTTTTAAGTATACTTTTAGTACCATACAAACTCCAAATGTCACTTTGACAATTGCAAATGTGAAAATGGTATGTTTGTTTACTATTTTGCATGAACTGTCACTGTTTTAGGCGTGTTTAGTTGAAGTTTATTAAGAAAATATAGGTTCGGTATTTTACTAATAGTTAAAAAAATTTTAAAACTATCTTTCACACAAGGAAACAAGTTGCTTGAGATTTTTTGACATTTTCTTTGAATTTCCAATTCCCACCAATCGTATAGAACGTTCATTTCTCTTATTTGGTACCCTTCTCTCCTAAAAACTGAAAGTTGCTGGAAACTGAGTTTCCTTGTGTGAAAGGGGACTAAGAACATTTTATTAAAGAGCTTTAGGGTATGAAATTGTTAAGTAGTATAACACTTATCAGGTTGTTTAAAATTTTGCGCAAATATTTTGAAACCTGTTGATGATTTTTGTTAAATACCAATTTTATTTTTAAGCTCAAATCACTCTGTGCCCTTAATTAAAATCCACTTTAATCCGCGAAACAAATATTTCCTAAGCAACAAGTTCCAATTAAAAATGAAAGTAATACATAAAAGATTTATACATCCAACAATGAATTAAGTCCAATAAAAAAGTTCCGCACTTTTTAATATCGGTGTCAACTAACATTGTTCAAAATATTGTCTGAAATGTGGCTAATGTGGGTCATTCTCATTCGTTTCCAACAAACAAGAAGCCGTTTCAATGACCATATAGTAAACGTTATTCAGATGTATACCTACCTAGTTATTTTCGCAGTAAAATCTGTCATTCCAAAAAAAAGAGAAAAAAATATAGGTACCTACAAAATGTGAATTATGAGCATTGTATGTATATTTACACGTGCCCTCCCTTAACCGAGAGACTGACTTTTTTATGAATGTGAGACGTAAAGTGGCTTCGTTTGTGGACCAAATATATAGCCTGTCCGGTCGTTGGTCACCACAAAGTCAGTTATGACTTCAGTCCTGTCTGTCATAAGTAACTTTGTTGAAACGGATGGGAGGACATACACTACACACAAAAGGGAGCGACGAAGTATTACTCACTTTTATTTCTTTTTTTTCCTTCATGTATTTTTGGAGCCTTAAAGCTTTTTTATGATAAAATTTTAGTAACAAAAAATATTCGTACTTGTACACGCACCGCGAGAATGTTTCTTGTTTTTCTTTATTTTTTTTTTAATGGGAACAATGTGATAATGTTTATTTGACAACGTTTATTGCCCGTATAGTCATAAATTTGAGTCTTTCCGTTAGATAGAAACTCCAAGAGCCATCACAACGGAATTCAGCACCTTTGAAAAAAGGTTCCAGAGAAAAGAGAGAAGAAATATACCATTTTACATCCGCCATAGCGAGTAATTTTAAGTGGATATTTTATTAATTTTTTTTAACGTCTGTGGTTCATGTATCCATTCCACACTGCGATACTCGCATCTTTTAAGGGAAAAGTCTTTTGCATTATTACCAGAAGTTTTTGGTATACTTATATATATGGGATCGTAAAAAAGTGACCAAACGCTTAGTTGGTTGCTACTTGAGCCTACAACTGGAGGAATATTTTTATGAACTGAATGGCTCCACCGCTGCCGCGCCGCCGAATAGAAAGAAATAGGCATGCAGTAGAATTTTAATGGTTTTCTTTGAATATCATATGATACACCACTCCATAAGCGAAACACCATGCCAATAAAAGTTTATCTTTGAGAGAGTTTCCCGGAAAAATGACTGGGTTGATATTTTGTTGTATTTAAAAAAAAAGATACAGCTGCTGGCTAGATTTTTTTACAATTTTTTTTTTTCAATTCAATCATGTATAGGTACGGTGACCATATTTTAGAAATTCAAATAATGAACAAGTGAAAAAAGGAACAAAAGTCAATTCAATTTTAAATTATTCCATTTAATAAAAAAAAAATATCTGCATTAAAATTAAGGTACAGAAATCAAAAATTCAGTCTTTGTTTGCATAAAACTAAAATTTTAAAACAAAATAACTTTAAAACATAAAAGATTTCCAAAAAATAAATAAATCCAAATTAACATACTTCATTTTTACGGATTTTGATATTTTTATGAACCCGCGAATCGGGCCATCCAAGGTATCTATAAAACTATTGACAATTTCACAAATTTTGTCGTTTTAAAATGATTAATTTAAAAATATTTTAAAGGAAAGTATGAATAGGTACTTTAAGTGTGGGTCTAAACGCTAATTCAGAAAGGCAAAAACTACAATGGGTTTTAATGCATTTTTGTGGTGGGTCTTATTGCCACTCCAAAAAGGAAAAAAGCCCGCAGGTGTTATTTGCATCTTTTTTTTTGGGAAATATGACAAATGGGCTTTATTTCCCTGGGTCTTATTGCACTGCACCTAGAAAAAACTCTTTCTGCAGGAGCATGTGACAAAATAAAATTGTACTAGATGTCTTGTTCGTTCTTTCAAGCGGTTAGGGTATATAAGCATCTTCATTTTATATTTTATTTGCCATTGAATTTTGCTTTAATATTTATGTTATTGTTTTTATTAAATTGTACTAAATACAGAACAAATAATGAATAACTTCTGAAATACTGAACATTTATGTGTTTTTGTTCAACAAATAATTCATAATGAACATTGTCTTCATATACTGAACTGTTCATTATTATAATGTATAGGTGTATACCCAATATGTAATTATTTAAAGGAAAGGCTTTCTTTCTTTCTTTCTTTCTTTCTTTCTTTCTTTCTTTCTTTCTTTCTTTCTTTCTTTCTTTCTTTCTTTCTTTTTTTCAGTCGAAGCCTTATAATAGCTGAATTCTAAAAGAATAAATCAAATAAAAATTAGATTCAACTTAAAGCAGAGAGTAAAAAGAATGAAGTATCGGTTGAGCTGGACAGAATATCTGCACATGGCTGATTCAAACCTGACTATCCGGAAACTGCGGTATTGGAACTTGAAACAGTCGATCACTAAAGGAAAAATGCCCTAGAAATTCGTAAAAAAAAAATTCATTAATTAAAAAACAAAAGTAAGATACCCCGCTTGAATCACCGAAGAATTTTCAATTCAAGTTAATGTACACCAGGGAAGCGTATTTAGTTCTTTATTCTTTATTAAGTAGGTACATTCTTTGACTTTCTGCTTGAAGATAAAGTGATAAACTCGCAAAAGTGAATCAGTTATTCTGTATAGAGTGATTTTTGTCAGACATTTTGGTTTAATCATAGAAGTCTTTGCTTTGGTCGCCATTTTGTGATTGTCACTAAAATGACATATTTAATCGGGTTGGCAATCTGTTTGTTTCTTTCTAAATTATATGTTATTTTGACACTGCACTCAAAAATGTAACACAAGCTCAGTAATAAATTTTTGGGGAACGCTTCAACAACATTGGAAAATATTACGAATTTCAACTGTCAAATGCAACTGTTGTACGCAAGTTTTTTATTTAAAAAAGTTAGTGATATACTGGCTTGCTGATTGATAAGCGAACATTGCCGAAAGTTAGTCTGATTATAGTGCACATTCTTTGAAACACCTTAACATTTTCGTGCCATATGAAAAAAAACATAAATTTTTCTTAAAAAAAAAAAGAACTATAATTCAATATTATTAAAGAAACCTTTCACTCTATCCATGTAATGTCAAAAAATAGGAATTTCTTACAATTTTAATGCCATTTGTAGAAATTTCTATCAGATCTCTACAAAATTCCTTTTATTTCAAGTCACATAATAGAAATAAGAAAAATGTGTTGTACTGAATTTTTACGTGTCACAAGGAAATTATAGTGGCAAGCGTGATCATCCCATTTCAGCAATACTGATTACAACCGTTTGTCACACCCATATTATACATTCGGGTTTTTGATTTGAGCAAGCTTTGACTCCCGTAGAATGAAATGGACATAAGCCGCCCAACAATCGACTTGAGGTAAGACCGCACTCGGCGGAACTGCACTTTAGCGACACCGCGCGCACTTTCGCACGAAACTGAACGGAACTTCATGTCACGACAAAGTTGGTCAGATTATCAACTTTTTCGTCCACTATCGTCACTACTTAGTGAGCAGTCACAATCTAAATAGGGTCTTAGTTCAATGATCGTGTAATCAGTTGTTTTGGTGATGTTACTTCATCGATATTGAGCTGTGATTTGACGCATGCCACCGTTTTTTGTTATAAAAATCGATGTGTACCATCTACAGATGATTCAGGAACTTACAAACAATACTGGTCAATCTATTTGTGAAATAAGAGCAGAAACTATCGAAAATGTATTGAAAATTCGAGACAAGTTGACGGATAAAATCATTTGAATGAAATAATATTCAATAATTAATCGGATGGTTTACTCCTCTTAATAGAGCAACAATCCCTACAGGCTTTTTAAATAGAAAGCAAGAAATTGCCCACCCTTCATATGAAATGAAAATTAATTCAATGATAAATAAAATTGGCATTGGGCGCCACTTAATGTGTATTAAAATATTCGCTCAAACTAAGATAAATTGCTTGATCGCTGTAAGGGTAGATAAGCTTATCTCAGTGAGAGTTTTCTAAAGTAGTTTAGAACTGGATAATCAGCACTTTGTTTTTGGTTTTAACAATTAAGAGCAGTTTTTTGAAAACTGTCAGATCTTGGGTATTTTGAATAAAAAAGGTATAAATAGTTTTTTTTTTAAATAATACAAATTCTATATACTACTGAAATACATCAGCAAAGTAGAAGACTTAGTACTATTTTATTTGGACTTGTTGAATTATTGATTAAAAAAAAAAAGAAGGTATAAATGTTTTTAGAAGAAGTTACAGCTAGGTAGTCATATAGCTTTTCGTGTAAAAAACTTAACATTACGATGATGGATGAATTTTCAAAAGCTGGTTTTTATCATTCCGTCTATCTTTACGTATGTACGTCCAACGTATATGGAGCTATAGAGCCTAAAATTTGGTACGGAGCATTTTTATACCATTCCCTAGAGAAGAAATTAAAATTTGTGTGCTATTTCATCTAAAACGGGTAGCTCCAATACAACCGTTTTAGTATTTTTTAAATTTTGTGCTACACCGTACTGAAGCCCACACTACACAAATCTAAGGTAATATATTGCACGAGTTGTCAAAGTTTAAAGTGTCAAAAAATTAAAAATGGCTGTTCGAGTGCTCACATGAACTCAGGACGCATCATTAGAAACAACAACAAAATATTAAAATTAGACAAGTAAAGGGACACTGGATCCACCATTTAACACCATAATACCTCTATTTTGACAGCTGCGCAGAACTGAACAAAAATGAAAACGCTAAAGATATTACCTCTAATACGTGTAGGTACTGTGACTGAAGTCTATGTTCACTCAGATAAATCTCATCTGATCAGAGGTCAGTGTACATCCTCTATGCTCTGTTGATTCCTCTAAAAAATTATTTTGAAAACCGAAACAAACTTTGAAAATCATCTTCACTAATTTCCGACCGTCTTCTATAAAATGTTGGTTGTCTGAGTATAAATTCGACCATATTCCCACTAGGCACTATATAACAAGAGAATTTCAAAAATAAAAACTAGTCAAATCTTTATAGACAGTGGTGAAAGAATCTTGATATTTTTGTAGCTTTTACTATAATATTCTAGTGTAAGGTATTTTTAATCACACGAATTGAAGCTTTAGCTGGAAAATAACCTTAAGCTATATAAATTTAGAATTCGATATTTTGAAATAACTATAACTAGAATACATGTCCTTCTTTCTATAGCTTTAACTTTTTTTTATTGATGCAAAGCATAGCACTTACTTAAAAATCCGAGATTTAGGCTTAAGCTTTTGCTTTTTTTAATAATTCCTTTTTTTATTCACCAAGTCCCATCGATAGTTTTTGAAGAGAAGATTTTTATTTTTTAAATGTCTGTCTAAACTTTCTAAAAAAAATATGTATTTGCCAATAAAAACTGATCCGTGTTTTTTACAGCTTAGGCACAATTTTTTTTCTTTTAATTTGATCTTATGCTTTTCTGGAAGCTTATTTGCTATGCGGTTCTATTCTGTTCCCATCTGATATTTTTCTTGTTGATTGAAGGTTGAAAAACTTAACCATGAATATCAAATGCATACCTCCAAGTACCTACATATTCATCTGATAAAATTATATTTCTGTGTTTTTTTGATTTCCTTTTCAGCGAACTGTAGGTATATTAAACATATCATCACTACTGCAATAATATTTTATCAATAACAAATATCCCAAGGCTTTATTCAAACTTCTACTTCCAGCAGCCGGCGCGGCGCGGCATGGAAAAATGCTGCTTGAGATAATAATCAGCCAGCTACATTAAGCCAACCTGCCAACCTAACTAGAGCTGAACCCTCAGCATACATAATATCTCCCTTCGGATTTGAATGTTTTTTTTTCTGCTCTTTAAGGTAACAATCGCTCTAGATTCTGGAATATATAGTATCGTTGTATGACTGAACACTGAATGGGAAAAGTTAGGGCCTATTGCAAACTTAAATACGTAAAGAGAGCATAAATGAAAGATGTATATGGAAGTGGGATTGGTGTATACGCGTTCGTCCGTAAAAAATCATCTTATCGTGATTCTCCACAATTTAAAAATGCGACGGACTGAACAGAATAAAGGGGTGTGGTTCACCATAAAACTTTGGTTTATACATGATTACTGCGAGGAGGTTTTAATCCTTTTATTCATCATTGGTAGGTATACGAGTGTGTTACTTTTCGATAAGCCCCGTTCGTGCTGTCGATGATACCGAACGATGCAACGATTTTATGTCGCCAAACATTTGTGAATAGAATATTTTTTGTTGTTGTTGTTGTTGTTGTTGTTGACTTGATTCTGTCACTCAAAATATAACAATAGAAAATCTTTAGCTGCATTAATATTTTTGATTCCAATCACACTTTAAGTGAAACCCATCAGCTGTTTTGTAAGGATATCTACACTTTTCATTTTTGTATTGTTTTTTTGAAAATGTTACTCTTTAAGGTTTGGATTTTCTTTTTTATTTCAAAAATGAGGACCTACATTCTTTTGATTGTTAAAATTTCCTTTTTTTTAAAAGTTGATCCTTTTATGTTGTTTTTAACCTTATTTCGAATAAACAGTTGTGAAATAATGAAAGAAAAATATAAGGGGTGTCGTGTCGGAAGAGAGAATAAACAAAAAAAACATTTGCAAAACCATCACATCATCAGGCTGAACGCGTTGACGGATTGGATTGCCTTTGCCATTCATCCACCAAATTGTTTTTGTGGTATATTTATTGAAATCATTATATAGGGTATCTGTTTCACAATTTAATTCTACAACAAGTTTTTTTGTTGTTGTGTAATGAGAACCACATAATCCCTGAGGGTATATTGGTATATATATGCGAAAACATCAACACACAATATACACAACAGAGCAATAATAACACAAGTAAAAGGAAATCAAAACATTCAAAACGGAAGGAAGGTAACAGACTGTAAGGTAATGAAACAAAAATTTGTATCAATTTCAGGACCTTATACATAGATAGATGGGTATAGGGAGTGTATTTTAAAGAAAATTGTTGATGTTGTTTTTAGAACTTTCAAAAGAGATTATTTTTGCTTGATGGGAATTTCGAAAAAAGGTGCGTTTGGTCGAAAAGTATAACGAATACACTTTCGATAATATTGAGATACACTGAATTAATAGCTCTGTTCGTTTACTTCCCAAAAACAGCGTTTGCTTTTACTAATTTTTGGCCAAAGTTCTGCAAAGTGCATATAAAAAAAAAACTGCATTAAAATTGATGGAACTTAGCAGTTTTGTAAAAGAGATATTATTAAACTGTATTATTACCAGTGGTTTTATAACTGTATCGTCGCTATAGAATCTGAGGTCTGGAGCGAGAGTTGGGCGATATTAAAAATTGACAAAATTTAAAAATCAGTATTTGTTAAGTATAGTCGCCCATGGCGTAATGGTTAGTGCGTAGGAGTTAGGACTAATAAGCCAAAAAACAGAAATGTTTTTTCACAGGTTACTGCCTCTTAGGAGGAATTGACAAATCCTCCAAGAGTATCTCAATTGTCATGAAAAAGTGCTTCTCACCTTAGCCGGTCGGATTCGGTAGAAAATTTTAGGTTCCCTCCAATCCTGCCAATAACACGTATACAGGAATGGTTGAATTTTGTAAGTCATAAGGCCCTAGTTCTATATGAGCTGTCGGGCTACCCAATTTATTTATTTTATTTCAATTGTTAAGTATTTTTAATAATGATGGAATATGGTTTGTAACAATTTCTATAATTTTAAATTTTAATTTCATCATTGTCTTCAATCTGAATATTAATTTGACATAGAAATTTTGTTTTTCGACCTTTAATATGAAACCCAAGTCTTTGAAGTTGGCATAACAATTTTGAAATAAGGTTCCCAATATGAAGTTAAAGAAAAGTTATGGTCCAAATTTTGAAGTCGTAATTTAAAATAAATTTCATATACATAGGTACTATATAAATTGTGAAATTAGCGTGGCAGTCACCCTTTTTCAGCAATGTGGGGGGAGGAGGGTAAGATAGGAATTCGCAGTAGGGCCCTTAAATGTGCAGTTTTTTTTAAATTCAGTTTAAAAAAAAGGATTGCTCCAAATTTTAAAGTCGTAACAACCAAATACATACTTCATTCACTCTTAAGCTAGCTTTCCTGTCCTTTTTACAAAAGCCACGCAGTCTTAGAATTTGCAACAAGGCTTTAAACTTCCAGTTAAAAAAAGGTCTGGATTTAATAATAAAGCCATAAATAAAAATAACTAACACTAACTTTACTGGTGAAGTAAGCCCTTTTCTGAGCAATTAAGAAAGTTTAGAAATTGCAAAAAGATTTAAAATTTACATTTCCAGAGGGTTCATTCCAGACTTAGAAATATTAATAACAAAAAAAAAATAATATTGTATCACCATGTCGCCGGCCATGCAGGTGAAGTTAGCATGACGATGATAGTCCTTTTCTCAGCAACCGTTCAAGCTAGAAGATAGGAATTTGCATTAAAGCTCTAAATTTGCATATTTTTTTTATGAAGAATAAATTATGTAAAAGTGAGAAATCTTTAATTTCTGAGCTAACTTCAGTGAATTTATTTTACATTTCGATTTCAAAATTTGGACCGAGCCTTTGGCTGAACTGCATACAAATAGGGGACTTTATTGAAAATTAAGAGCTTGATATTCCAGGAAAATTAGACATAAAGTTGCCCAAAGTTCGGAAAAATTATATGTATAGGGTTTTTATTTGTGAATCAGCTTAGTTTTAGTGTTTTTTTTTTTTTAAGTTCCCGTCGATCCGAGCTCCACGTCATTAATTTTCAGGAGGTCAAAGAGGGTTTTCGCTGATACGTTACTGGTAAAATGGATTAAATCCAAAATGGTCCTGAAACTTAGTAAAATCGTTTAAAATTACTATGCGAATCAAGAAAGAAAAGAGCCCATACAAATTTCTATTGGAAAAGCTGTTATATTTGGGGGGAGGAAAAATGTGAAGTGGGTTCATATTACCAAAAAATCTGCAACTTTTCTACAAATTTGAGAAAATAATTTGGTCGTCACGAACAGTTTGCAAATTTAAAACGCAAACTTTAGTATCTTGAAATTAATTTAAATAAGTTTTCTACTATTTTGTTTTGTTTTTGTAAAAAATTTAGGCTTATACTCGAGAACATCTACGGTATTGATTTTTTGGGAGGAGGGGTAAGATGAGGGGGTATACGAAACCAGTATTTTCACTGCATTATTTGGAACAAGAAAAAATACTGCAAATTCCTGTTGTGGTCTCTATTATCTGGGGGGAATTTGAAATGCCACCAAAAACCACCTCAATTGTTAAAACAAAAATACGCTGAATGCGACTCACACTATTACCTTCCTTTTAAGTGCCCTTAGAAACTGTAACCATTGTATATAAAATCTATAGTACTATCATGAACACAAATTTTTAGTCGAACATGTGTCCTGTACGCGTCGCTGAGATCGCCACAAATTAGACTATTGAGATTTAGCTAAATGTAGGGAATAAGTAAATAGAGCGAGAAGAATCTATTATTTAAATTCTGCAAACATAATAAGATTCCTTAAAAGGGTCAAGTAAACGTGCATGAAAATATTTTGTTTAATTAAATTTGTGTTTCAATTAAATTTTAAATTAATTACATTTTTTTACACATACTTTTATGTTCCTCCGCAATGATTTCGTAAAAAAATGTAACCCGACATTCTACCTAAATTTTAAGGCCTCAACCTTAACGATCCGATTATTACAACAAAATTTATCAGCCCACCAAACCAACTACGAGGGGACCTTTACAATTATTATGAATAAAAAAACCTACTACAAACGTGCATACCTACATATATACCAAATTTTTTTTCCGATGCGAAGCCAATTTGTCAAGGTTATAGTTTTTTATTGCGTTTTTTCACTTCCTCGCACTCTCATAAAATTAGTATACAGCGTTCCCGTTCTTATTTTATTATTACGTTTCTCGTTTTGTGAATATTCGGGATTACAACCAACACTTCACAAAGAAGTCGAACATATGTCCTTAAGATGTCGCTACCGTCACTCCTCTTCATGATATTACTATAGATTTTATATACAATGCTGTAACAGACAAAGATTCGATCTTCCAGGAGTAAAATTTGTAAAAACAAAAATGGATTTAATCGAAAATTTCCGGAGTAGATTTGAAAAAAAAAATCGAGTTTTTAAAGACTGTACTTTTACCAAAAATTTAGAGAAAAAAGAAGAAAACACTAAATATTCGTCATGAAGTCTATAATGTACATAATTGAACATTACATTGAATTGAACGTATTGATATAAGTCCCTCACTAGTCAACTGATTAGTCCAAGTGAGATCGACGGGGAAACACGCCAATTTTAGTAAACTAAAGGCCGTTAAAAGCTTTTTTGAATAAAATAAATATTAAATAAAAATGATTTTTTTCAGAACAGAACAGAAAATAATTTTAGATTCAGACATTCAGAGTCAGATTTGGTTGGAAAATTGAATTTAACACAATGCTGTTATATTTACTTTTGTGTGGTTTTGCTCAAGAATTTTAGATTTTTTTAGTGCGAAAAAAAGGGAGTAGATTTCTAAAAAGCGAAGAGTAGAATTATTTTCTTTCTTAAAATTGGACTAAATTTAATCCGATCTTAGTAGGGTTTTAACGCTGCTAGAGACCCGATGTTTTTTTTTATAAGAAAATTCCTAATTCAAGATCGTCAAAGACCTTATCAGGTGTTCAATATGCAATCAAAGGAGAGCTATAGTTGGGCCTTTTGCTCTCGAGATATTGGAAACAAAAAAAACTTATCAGTCTGTGTAGAAAGTAGAAAGTTGAATTCAGTGTTTATTCTCGATATTTTATAGCAAAAAAAAATATTTTAACTATTCTGACCGAAAAACTATTTTTAAACAATGCTTAGTAGTTTCCTGTAATTTTATATTTGCTTAAAAAAAAACAGTCAAGTGATTTATTTTACAAGCCGTAGCAATAAATAATTTGGTCAGTTTATATTTCAGAGTCCTCACTAATTTTCCTCCGACAAAAATTGATCAGAAGAATCCAAATTTTTTTTTCCTCGGTATATTTAACAGAAAAACTGAGAAATTTTGCTGAGGAATCCTGTTTATATTTGTGAGATTGAGCTGAGATATCTGAGATCTCAGAAACATAAACTGACCAATTGTGTAAATAAAATACTGTCAGTTTTTTTTTTTTTTTATTTCTTATCAATTATTCTTCATTACGTAAATTTTTGTAGAATAAAATTAAGCTGAAGTCGATAGCATTATTTATTCGAGGCGGCTTTTTTTTTAAATCTCTACCTATAGTACCTAAGTAAAACCTATTTTTTTTTTTTTTACATTTTTAACTTTATGACGTTATTAACTGTAAAATAAATTACACCCGAAGTCAATGTCTTTATTCATATTTACTGGTTTTTATTTTTTAAAATAAACTTTGACAGATAATATTAAGCAATATTGAGAACCTTGACAACTTAATGAAACTAATGAAAAACATGGTCTTCCATGCATAAATTCCTAAAATCGAATAATTCATTCACCAGTATTAAATTAATTTTGTTTTCATTGCATATTAAGTTGTACAAAACAACAACAGAAAATCTTCTTGATGAATACCCCTTAAACAATTCTTAGTTCAAATATTATAATGAATGACATTGCTTAAGGATGTTTACTCACAAGCTACAGCATCTTTGCAACTTTAACACACTGACTTTAAAAAAAAAATCATTAACGACAAATTAGTAATGCTACAAGCAGGAAGGTACGTACATAATGTAGGTAAGCTTTTATCACACCAGTCCAATCCAATGAAGTCGGTAAAATAAAATAAAAACATTAAAAACATAAAAAAAAGCAACAACTTTTTTTTTTATAGAAACCGCGCGCGCAAATGGAGCGCAACACAATGGCTTAGTTTCTAATTTACGTTTTTTATGAGCTTGAAAGTCTTTAAAGAATCAGTTACAGTTTTATTTTTTAAGATAAATTCGACGTTACCTTTACCTACATTCATACATATATATTCCAGGAAATGCGACTATTAAATAAATTTAAAAACAAAAATATATGTAAGGAATTGCAATAATTGGTGCATTACGTAGGTACGTAAATATAGCTGAGACTAATTAAAGTTTAGATAAACCAACACTATTTATTATACTCTTTACAAAGCGAAACTGATTGTAAAATTAAAGTTTTATGAGGTGAAGGCTGGTTGAAAGTAACAATGTTAATGTTGATAGGTAGTATAGGTATACCTAATACAATACGACGAGATGATAAAGTATTATACCTACTTCTTGATAACGTTCGAGTTTTTAGGGAAACCTATAGAAAAATGTAGACGACGAACGTTAAATTTATCTTGTGGCCTACATCAGATTTTGACTCATAGGTATAAGTATAGAAATAGGTAAAGAAAAATAGCAACAAGTATTTTTAAAACAATAAAATCTCTGGGGAACTATTTTACCAACCAAACTAACTTTTAACTTGCATTTTGCAAGCTTTTCAAAAAATATTATAAGTCTATGTATTTCACTAAAAATACTAAATTCCCACGACTTTGCACTTTGCAATTTTTAAGCACAAACCAAAAACAAAACTATTTCAAAACTGACCTAAAATGATATCGGTACTATAGATTTTTGTTTGACACAGAAACAGAACCTTATTTGATTGAAGAAGTAAAATTTCTTCCACATATTTCTTTGTGGTAAAATCCTTGTCTCCTTCCTAAATGTAAAAAAAAATTAAAATAAAACCAAATCAAGTCCTTCCTAGAAGAATCACATAATTCACTCATTATAATATGAACCTTTTCACCCAATCGAACTTTTCCTCTCTCGCCAAGCAAAAAAAAAAAAAACCAAAAAACAGATTAACCCCATTAAATTATTTTATTTTTATTATTACCTAAAATAAATACCATAAATAAAAACGCCGAAAGGTGCTCAATGAATATGACTTTGATGTCAAGCATCTGAATTCTGAAGTCTTTAACAGCAAACTAAAAAAAATCAACCAATCCCCACATTCTCAATCGAATCGAGTATAGGTACCTGTTTATAGTTGGCATATTAACATGATCTACATATGTGTATGTACCTATGTGTTTAAATTTGTGTCTATGGCAGGTTCTTCATTTTATGCCCCTTTTACCGACTATACGAGCGACTGTTCGATTGAACTCTATTGATAGAATCCGCCAGCACATATGGGAAAACATTTTGCCCATTAAAAATTATACTAATCACCTGACCCCCAATGGTGAAGCCCCAACACAGCAGGACGCTATCGAAAAATGCACGTACAAATGCGAATCATATTCGCGCTGATGCGCGCCCTCTGCAGTGAGGTTCGAGTGATTGAGGTTCTCAGGAAATTCTTCCATATAGCTTCCATTGCCGATGAATGGCTGCGGCCGGCGACTTTGCATCGTTGGCCGTCGCGTCGGTATATTATGTGAAAATGATATATGAAATGTTTTGGAACTATTTCTGATCCTACTGACAGATGGACACTGGTTCTGACACCTGACCTGAATGTTGGCAAATGTTTAGCTTGAGTTTGGGATTCAAAAAAGATAAAAAAACACACGGCTTATCCTTTTCTAGGATAATAATAATTATAATAACCGCATTATACAGACAGTGGTTGACTGACTGACTGACTATATATGTGGGCAAATAAAGGGTAAGGCACAGGACCTCACACACATCTGTATGCCTTTAACATGTTGGTACACTTATGGGAAACAAGCGCGATCACATCAAGATCAAGGTAATTCGCTTTGTTTGATATTCGGAAGATTATACTATACAGTCAGTGTTATACATATAGGAACCTTTATTGTAGTCAGTGTCTACACTGCTGCCGCTGGGAAGTTGGGACTCGGGATACGCATCTACCTGATGAACCCACGCTCGACTTCACTATTGTCTAGGGATTTGCCTTTTCGAACTCGTTGATCTTTTTATTTTTATTTTATGATTTCCATAGATTGAGTACGTATGTCGTATATGCTGATGTTTTGAGAACAATGTGTTGAATATTGAGAAGATATCCATAGTAGTGTGTATAAATCAGGAAACGGGATTATACTCAATAGATATGTCATTTAAATCCAAAAGATAAGACCTTTCCGTTTATAGGTTTTGTATATTATTCAAAATGGGATAAACGCGCGCATGTGCACACGCATGATGTTGTTGAGGATGACTTTTGTCAAACAAGATTAAATCGTCCAGGGATATACAACATACATACATATAATGTAGGTATAACAGACTTTTTGTAGCCAATCCCTTTTTATTCATAAACGATGACAAAATTTTGAAGATATTGTATGGTTTGTGTGGAGACCTTAATGCGGATTTGACTATAAGCTTGTTTGGTTTTTATAAATTAATAATGGATTAATTTTTATTTCGCGGAAA
Source organism: Epistrophe grossulariae (assembly GCA_929447395.1). NCBI lineage: Eukaryota > Metazoa > Arthropoda > Insecta > Diptera > Syrphidae > Epistrophe > Epistrophe grossulariae. The sequence continues at coordinate 46,412,790 of OV839568.1, forward strand.
CGAAACGTTTATACTTATTTGCTTATGTGATGATAAAATTATAAATAAATAGAGGAAATGAAGATTCGGCATTTTAATCATTATAAACTTGTTTGGGTTTTATCTTTAACCTATCAGAAGATAGTTTTTAGAAAATTTATACAGGTTTCTGACTCATTGTCATTACTTATTAAATTTTCAGATTAAAATTATTTCTTGACAAAGCAAGAAGTATAAGAAATAGGCTGAGTTCCAAAATGTATCAGATGCGTATTTGATGCAAATTCATTAGTTCCGAAAGTCAAAATATAAAATGATGACAAAGACATGAATTTCTAAACGCATCCTTAACGTCAGCGATGCACACTAAGACGCTCATTACATGGCTCGTTTTTTCGGTTGTTTCGTCTTCCGTCTTCCGTCTTTTTGACAGCTTGTAGAAATGTATGTTTTCGTTATTCATTCCCCCTACATTCCTATACCCCTCACCCAAGCTATCAAAAAGACAAAGAGTCCGAAAAAACGAGTCGTGTAATCAGCATCTAACTGAGCAGCAAACTCATCCAAATTTCGCAACGTTCCGAAATGTCAAACTTATGCAAAGTTAAATTTATGCAATGCATACGGGATGCGTTCCAGATGCGCATGAATTCTGAAGTTCATACGTCAGTGTAAAACAGCAACAAAAAAAAAAGGAGGGAAAACAAACACTTTTTAAAATTTTTTTTTGTTTAATATTTATATTGAAATTTTTTTTAAATTTCTAAATGTATTGTTTTGTTTTTAATTGGTCAGTTTATATTTCGGAGATCTCAGAGATCTCAGCAATCTCACAAATATTTATAAGCAGGATTCCTCAGCAAAATTTCTCAGTTTTTATGTCAAATACAGAGGAAAAACAATTTTGGATTCGTCCGCTCAATTTTTGTCGGAGGAAAATTAGTGAGGACTCTGAAACATAAACTGACCAAATCTTTTTTGTCGAGAGTCGAGACTACTAATAGCGAGTTTCATTCACGAAAAGATTTGCACTTATTGTTAAAAGATGTGCCCTTTTCTTATTTTAAGAGTTTCATTGCAAGAAAAAGAGCAATTCTAGATCAATTCTTAACACGAAAGAAGAGCTCTCTCATGGGGTGAGAGATTCGATCTGAATACACAGTTTTTTCTGTCAAATGAAAAATATTTTGTTGTTTGTTGTGAACTTGTGTCAGCTAGTGCTAAATTAAAAAAAAAATAGCTATGGAGGAAGTTCTAATTTGGATTTCATAAATTTGTTGGAGTTTTTGTTTAAATCGTGAATGACAGGTATGTCAAACTGCTGAAAAAAGTTTCATTGAAAGTTTCATTCATTGGTTTTGAGTGCAATTCTTTAAAATTTGAATGAAACTCGCTATAAGACTGCTGTAGAGACTGTCAGTAAATTTCAGTTCAAAAAAATATGTTCTCGTCTCAGTATCGTCTTGGATGCGTTTGAAGACTCAAAACCTCGACTTCACTGAAACTTTTTTCGTCTCTTGGCCATTCCATTAATATTTCCCGACAACCATTCGTCTTGCAACCATTTTTTTACCATCCAACGGCAATTTCATGTCACGTTCCACAATTGCGTGTCTTTAGGGAGAGACCTGTTGCAAACAAATGCGAAGAAAATAGTATAGGTATTAAGTTGGCCTTTAAAATCACACAATTCAAAACAGGAAAGCCTGTTGACGTTTTCTGAGGTCAATTCGGAGAACATGACGTAGATTTCTGAATTTGCAAAAACACTGTCACATAAATTTAAGGGATTCTTTTATTTCACTCGTTTATTCCGAAATATTCTTCCATTTCGATATTTATTTCCACAAAGCAAAGTTAAAAAATTCAAAAAATTACAGAATTTTTGAAAATTTAACTTGAGAATTATTTTACCGAACAATTATTTCGTTCATTAAACTGTGACAGATAAGTGATGTACAGTAAGAAATTTTTTTAACAAAATTTTAGCTTGGTTAGATTTTGGAGAATTAGGATTAAACGGGGAAAAATTAACCCCTTCCTTTACGATTTTTTGTCTGTTCCAAAATTTTACTTCTGGCAATGGGCATTTATTTTTTAGGTGTCTGAATTTAAACGAATTCCAAAATTTGCTTATGAGAAAGAAATGACAAGGAAATCATAAACAAATAAATTCGTTCACCAGTGCGCTATTCGAGTTTTGATGAACAAAATTTATTATTGTATCAGATTATTGAAGAAGTCTCTGTTCTTCTTTCTCACAGAATCAGTTGCACGGACCATTTATTTTGTACAAAAAAGTGACATTTGAGTTTTATTAGTGTTTTTATTTGTTGATAATTCTTTCATTTGTCAATTGATAATTTTTTCTGTGGTTTCCATAAGTATTTCACTGTCGTGTTGGAGAGAGACTATACAAACAAATTTCGTTTAGCATCAGCAGCGTTCTAGGCTTTAAGATCAATATATTCTGCTGATGATCGAAATTTTTCTGCGGTCTCTAACACGACAGGGAAACCACAGCGAAAAACACTCAGCCATCCTGAAATTAAACAAATACAAACAAAAATTTTACTCAAATGTAAAATTTAAATTCCGTTTGAATGATCTAAGACTTTTACACATAATCTGCTAAAAAATTAGCTATATGAATCTTCGAACAGCATACTCCAAAATGGGCAGCAGAACAAAATTTTGCATTTATGATTTGATTTTGTCGTTTTTGTATGGGATTTTTCGTTTTATAAGCAGTGTACTAGGCTTTAATTTAGTATGACAAATGTTACCCTTTTGAGCTTTTAAAATTTGGTTTATGGTGTCACTGTAACTGAATGAATCAGCATTAATACAAATCAAGTGTTTGAAAACACTATCAATCACCAACTGAAATAGAAAACAATTTTAAAATAAATTGCGGGTCGGTTCAAGTAATTCAAATTACAAAAACATCTTTACTTTGAGTTATCAAACACATTATTGTAGGTATTTTAATCTATAATTTGCTTTCAAACGAACTTGATTTTTATGAAATTTCTTTGATTAATTTGAATAAAAACGTTAAGACCAACGACATATGATTAGGGATTTTCAGGAAAATTAGATCTCTGAGATCTCTGCAATCTCAGTAACTAGAACGGGATTCCTCAGCAAAACTTCTCAGCTTTGGTGTATCACAATTTTTTTACGGGTTATATCCCTGCATTAAAAAAACCACAGCCGGTTTTCTTTAAAAAAATTCAAAAAAACTTGTGTTCAGCTTACAGATCGTTTTTATTTGCTCAAATCTTGTTTTGTTGAAAAATCATAATTCGCAACAATTTGCCTGCGTTCTGTGTAGGTCTCGCATCAATTAAATTGGTCAAGAAACAAAAATCTTATGATTTTTTTCAATTTTCATCGTTTCTCTATCAATTTTATCTACGAGAGATTTACAGAACGAATTCCATAAATCGAAAGTGATTCGCAGTAGAGAGCTCTCATTTCTCTTTACTCATTAGTCGTGAAAATAAAGGAGAACACTCTATTGCGAATCACTGCGGATCCAGCATTGCGAGTTCCATGCTGCCCCCCTGCAACCCTCTGCTTGGGCACATTATAGGATTGAGGGTATATGTGCGGACTGTGTGTTTGCAAAGTTTCTTTAAATCCACATTCTTTTAATCCAAAAGAGACTTTGTATACACCCAGCCTCGCACCTACAATAAATCCTATAATGTGCCCAAGGAGGGTGGCATCATGCCCCCCATACATACCTTACTGTTTGTGCCCGCGATTTTTTTTAAGATTATCTAATCATTGAAATTTCACTTTGGAAATATCACCTTAAATTTAGGAATGAACGCCCAAATTTTACAAAAACAATTTACATTGACAATATTTGGGCAATATTTCCAACTTAAAATTTGGAAAATATATTTTTGGGCGATATTTTCGGCTCCGGGATCTTAGCACCTCATATATGGGATATTCGCAAAAAAAGTATGCCATCTAAAAGGTCACTAATTGGTCATAAAAGGTCAGCTATTTTCAGAAATTGGTCAGGCTTAGAAAACTTGTAATCCAAGCTTGAACTTTTTCAATGTCATTAGCGATTTTGGGCACCTCATTTATGGGTTTTTGTTTATGATTTCTTGCATTTTTTGGCGAAATTCCACCAACGAGGTGTTAAAAGTCTTATAAAGGGTGATTTTTTAAGAGGTTTAGAACTTTAAAAAAAAAAAAAACACAAAAAATTCGTAAAAATGAATGAAATATTTATTTGAATCGATAGTTTGAACCTTGCAATTTAATGTTTAAAGATAATTTCATGCAAATGTTGACCGCGGCTGCGTCTCAGGTAGCCCATCCGCTGAGTCCAATTTTGGCATACTCTTTCACACATATCGGCCGGTATCTCACGAATGAATGCATGGATGTTGGCTTCCAGTGCGTCAATCGAAGCGGGCTTGTCCCTATAGACATTAGCCTTGACATACCCCCACAAAAAATAGTCTAATGGTGTCAGATCGCACGATCTAGGCGGCCAATTGACCGGCCCGAAACGTGAAATTAACTGTTCACCAAACTCGCCTCGCAATTGCGCCATTGTTTCGCGTGCTGTGTGGCATGTGGCACCGTCTTGTTGAAACCACATATCATGCAAGTCAAGAACTTCTATTTCGGGCAAAAAAAAGTTTGTTATCATCGCTCGGTAGCGTTCACCATTGACAGTAACGCTGCGATTCGCATCATCTTTGAAGAAATATGGCCCAATAATGCCGCCGGCCCATAAACCGCACCAAAAAGTGGCTTTTTCGGGATGCATTGGTAGCTGTTGCAATGTTTCTGGCTGATCTTCACTCCAAATGCGGCAATTGTGCTTATTTACGTACCCATTCAACCAAAAATGAGCCTCATCGCTGAACACAATTTTTCGATAAAACACATTTCGAACCGAGCACGAATTTTGATAGTAAAATTCAATAATTTGCAAGCGTTGTTCATTTGTAAGACGATCCATGGTTAAATTGCAAACCAAACTGAAGCTGTTTGACAGTGACACAAGGTACTAAACACACGTCAGCTGTCAAAACCAGTGTTGCCAAAACCAAACCAGCTAAAAAATCACCCGTTACAAGTGACCTTGAATTTTTTTTTTATTCATAAAAAAAATCTATTGCTGCCCAATTTCCGAAACTAGCTGCCCTTTTATGAGGATTGAGTTACCTTTCAAATGATATATATTTTTTTCGAATATCCCATAAATGAGGTGCTAAAGGTACGCGTGACCTTGGGACAAAACTTTTAAAAATTAATTAAAAAAAATCCAAGGCTTACCAATTTCTGAAAATAGCTGATCTTTTATGACCAACAAGTGACCTTTTAGATGGCATACTTTTTTTGCGAATATCCCATATATGAGGTGCTAAGATCACGGAGCCGATATTTTCAATTTTTTTTTTTTGCGATAAAAAAAATTTTGGCGATATGTACAAATCGATTTGGGCGTTATTTCCTTGGGCGTTATTGCCAAAACCCCAATTATTTACCTACATTTGATTAAAAGATCATTATCTCAAAAATTTATTTTATTTTGGAGTTCCTCAAGGCAGATATTAGGGTCCATTTATTTTTATATTATTTAATAATTATCTTCCGTCAGTTTTTAAGTACCCAAATTGTTTTATCTCTGCTGATGCTATGTGAAGATATTTAAAACAATTTCTTTTACTCTTTACTGTGTATGAAATAAGAAAAAAAAATGAAAAACAATAAATTTGTTTCAATATCTTCTTCAAAAAAAAATATGTAACTATGAAAGAAAATGCCAAGGTGGAAAATTTTACCTTCACATAAAAAAAGGATTTCCTTTCTTTTGAGTTATAAATATGTCTGTTCCCATACTGTCCAAAACAGTGAATTTCTACGAATTTTAATCAAAAGTCTATCAAAGTTAACATATAAAAAAATATAATGCGTAGAAATTATCTGCTTTGGACATAAAATCACAGAGTTTAAAAGAAAAGAACGCACCTAATATATAATAAGTCAAGCAAAGTAAAGTTTTTATTCAACTTATTTTTTCAAATTGGGAACTACATAATTTGTAGAAATTTTCCGGCGCTGGGTAAGGCAACTTTAAATTAAAAAAAAATTGAATCTAAAATGTGAGAGAAGAATCTAAATAATGCTCACTTTGAGTTGCCCAATAAACAAAAAAGTTCTATCAATTTGAAATCATCGAATATCATAAATTCAAAATATTTTTATTCATGAATCCATATGGTATATTTGTTATGATAACCTGTTACCCAACCCCATTAACCACAGCCTCAGGCAACTTGTCAAGCTTGAATGAAAATATATATTTTTATTCACCACATTTGCAATTCAAATTATAAATATAGATGCACGTAGGTTCTCATATATAATTTGAAAACCTTTCAGCTTCTGGAATATTTTCATCAAAAAGCATACCAAAAAAAAAAAAGGAAAACCAAGTCCCACCTTTGTATAGATTATATTTTTAGAAAATTCATCATTAAATTGCAAATTTTCCAATCAAAAACTTTTTCCCAAAAATATGATATTATGGTGATTATTTGATAGGTAAATATGTAGGTAGTAGGTACCACTATAACCGCCTATATTGAATTTTGATAGGCCTATCTTTGATTACCTAGTTATCCTACAAAAAGTTTTTTTTATTTGTTATATTTGAACAAAATATTCATTCATTCAATTCACTAAAAATAACTTAAAATAATTAATTTATTAAAAAATAAACATTAAAGTCTTGCTATAAGAAATCTATATGTAGGTAAGGTACTGTTAATTTATCTTTTCACGCACTTGCAGCAAAATTAAATCGTTTTTCGTAAATTATTCAACAAATTTTGCGCTTTAAATGCCAAAAGAAACACAAGTATACATAAATGCCCCACAGCGATTGTGCATATATAATAAATATTCTCTTTCCACTATAGAATTACCTTATATAGAAGCTCTTTCATATTAAAGTTGAAGTCGCACATAGCATCATCATTTGCACAGAATTATACTTTTCAACACCAAAAATTTGTAGCAAATTTAAAAAAAAAATCAAAAAAAAAAAAAAATTATATAAAATGGAAGAAAATCCACTTTAAATGGAACACCACACAAACTTTTGGATATATCATCACCAGGAGAGTGAACATTTTGTCAGATTAACTTTGTATCTATATAAATACACGCAGACATCCCCCAAACCCCATCAATATGCCTTCTCTGTGTATGGATTTGTGTGTGTATGTGTACTTTATATGTACCTATGTACTTTTACCTATAAAAGACGACGATGGAGCAGCCATTTCAGTTTTGTTTCTGTGTGTGTGTTTGTGTCTATGTGAAAGTGAGGGAGTGTGAAAATGAACATGGAAAAGGACTTTAAATTTTTTTTCTCTCCTTTTTGTTTTTTTTTTGTTTTCCTTTCAATGTACTTAAAGTGTACGTGACATAAGGCTCCAATACATTTGTGAAATTTATGAGATCATGCGCTCTGGGGAAAATCCCGCAACAAAAATGAATCGTACTCCATTTTTATACTCTCTGTCGCTCCCCCCCTCCTCGCATAACCCATCTCCCCTATCAGTTTCCCCCATTGGCATCGTCCTTTCAAAGAACTTGGAGGAGAGAGATGAAAAAAATCAAGCTCGGGTATAGAAACAAGAAAAAAAAAATACCCGAAAGTACCTGTTATCTAAAGTGACATACACATTTATTCTTTGACCCCCATTCCTCGTGGTGCGATATGCCACCCCCTCATATTTATGCATGCGAAGCTGTATAATATAGAAGGTCCCTTTATTTTCATTCCTGATGCTTCTACCTTTTCTATATATCTATCTATACTTGAAACGGGAATCGATTTTAGCTTTGAATTTGAATAGGAAGATAAAAATGGAAAACAGTATCCCAGCCTGCAGAGCGTGAGTATAGCAGCAGTGGAATTGGGACTTGAGGGTATAGAAAGTTGAGCGCGTCATTTGGTGTTGGGGTAGCTTAAGCCCTTTTTATCATTCCACCCACCTAACTGTTGTTTTTTTTTTTTTTTTTTTTCAAATGTCGTTTTTAGGTATAAAACCAAGTCGATATCTATGTACATGTGCAGCATTTAGATACGACATATAGCCAGGATATTTATGGTCATAACTGGGGGGAGAGAGAGAATAAGGAGGAAAAATCTTTTCTTATACCCTAGGTAGGTATAACTGTAGTGTATATCCCTGGTAATGGAACAAAGACAGGAATCCTTATTTTTTTTTTTATTTTTTTATTTTATTTTTTTTTTCTCTTCATCTGGTTTATATTGCCCGGAATGCTACTTCTGCTTCTGGGCTTTAGTTTAGTTTTGTGTGTCTTTTATCTCGACGAAAGATCTTTGCCATTGGTTGAGTAGATATAGAGATTCACAATAACCATTCAGAACGACAACGACACGAGATGAAGATTCCCTTGAGAGTGCAAGGGTGGATGATGATGATGGTTGGTTTGGTAGGTACCATGGGTATAAGGTGGTGGTATAATGGGGCTTGAAGTGTATGTACGTATATATATTTACATGTACATATTTATATACGAGTACGTTTATGGCATTGGAATTGTCATCGTTTGCTTGAAGTTTTGTAAATTTTGGATTTTTGGTTTGAGGCAATGTGAGATTGTGTAATATTCTATATATATGTGTGTGTGTGTGTGTATGTCTCTGTGAATGAGATGATAAAATGATATAGCTATAGCTATCACAAATCACAGGAATATGAATGTTGCATAATGGAAATGGGGGGATGTAAAAATTGCTTAAAAAAAAAAAACGTTTTGTTGTGCCCGCAACAATGGTGGAGTTTTGTTCAATGATAAGTACACATATACCCTCCATTGGTCATATACATAATATATTTGAGAGAAAAAATATGCTCGGTGTATTATTTAGATGAAGATTTCTACATAAATGCATGTGTACCTACCTAAATAAAATAAAATTTGATTTTTTTTTTTTTTGGAAAATCTGTCAGGTTAGCAACTAAAATATTTCTGTTTCAATGATTTCTGAAAAAATCATAGGTTAGGGTATGTCATGACCATGAGGATTTAAAATTTCATCAACTTGGAATATAGGTATGGGTTTTTTAAATCAGATATCATGATATTGGGTTGTGGGTTCTGAATTCAGTTTGGATCATATTTCTGTTAACAGAATGTTGTATATTAACAATTTGTATTTTAAAGTTCTTTTGTTCCTAAATTCTGTGAAAAGGTTTTTTTTAACATTATATAGTACCAAAACGCGTCAAAAACACGTTCAAAATTCGCCATTCAGTGCTTACGGCAAGGGCTAGTGGCAAAGTGTCACGTCATAGATAAAAACTAAAAATTGACAATCAATGCAAAATGTTACGTAAATACTTCAATACTGTACACCGGGCGACCGGCAGCAGGTTATACTGTACGCCCGGAAATAATTTCATCGTGTGTGCTGCAATGAATAAGCTTTTCTCAAAAAATAGAAGAAATTTAGAATCTGGTTTTAAGCGTTTGACTAAAAATTGATAAGAGCATTGAATGGTAAAAACAAAACTACTACTTAATATTTTAAAATTAAAAAAAAAATAATTTCAAAAATTTTTATCTTCAAAATTTTGAGATTGAAAATTAATTTTCAAAAAAGTATTCACTTAAATAATTTTATTTATGAACAGAATTGAAGAATGGATTTTGGGCTAACATGACATTATAAGTGTTGCCGTTGTTTATGAGTATTTTATTTTTTTTTTACAAGTCATTTTTAGAAAATCCAAGATGGTGGGTAAAGCTCCATCTTAATTTCCCCGAAAAAAAACCAGAAATATGCTTCGAATAATCCCTCTAACGAATTATTAAAGAAAAGTGTGGATTTTTTTCCATTTATTTTGCTTTAATCCTTGGTTTAAATTGCTCTTAAAATCTTATTTCCACTAAAATAGTAGTAAAGTACATTTTGTTATTTTCTTTTTTCTCAAAAACTAGAAGACATTTTAGCATTTAGTTTTTGGCGTTCGACTTAAAATTGATGAGAGCATTGTATATAAGAAACAAAAGTACTACTTAACAACGTAAAACTTTGAAATTACTTAATTTAAAAATTTTGAAAAATTAATTTAAAAATTTAAAAAATTAATTTCAAAATTAAAAAAAAAATGTTTTCTTAAAAATTTTGAGTTTGAAAATTAATTTTTCAAAAAGTATTCTTTCAAATAATTTAATTTAAAAATAGAATGGAAGAAATGATATATATGGCTTCAAAAAGTGTTGCCATTGCTTTTTAATATTTTTTTTTTCTATTTTAAGTCAATTTTTTAGAAAACTTAGTTCCCGATTGATACGAAAAACTACACATATGCTCCTTTTAACCACCTCTTACGAAAAGTGAAAGAAAAGTGAAAGAAAAGTGTGGAATAATTTTTTTTCCTGGTCAGGTCTTTTTTTTGCATATAGCGACTGGGTTAAATTCCAAGTTTTTGTTTCATATATACATAATTCAGTTATCCGTTCTAAATGTTACATTCTCACATTCTCAAAGCTAACATAATTTATTAGTTATACCTGCATATTGCATAATTACAAATATCGACTCATATTGTGATCCAAATTATAAAGCCTTTTCATTCGAACTTTGTGTAGAATAATGTCATCATTATATACATATACGTGAGCTAATAAACTGATTCCCAAAGTTCTCTTTATGGTACAATCTAATATTGTTCATTGTTCTATGTATAATGAAGCTTAATTATGAAAATGATTTTCAAAAAAAAAACAAACAAAACTTACCACTTAACGAATGATGGCCGGGAGCTTTACCTAATAGATAATCATCTTTGCAGATAAATTTATTGTCATCTAATACGTATAGTTGTTCCCCCGTGCTTAGTTGTTTTCTACATATACAGCAGGTAAAGCAATTTAAATGAAAGACTTTATCACGAGGCTTTCTCACTAAATCTGATGGGGCTATACCTTGTCCACAACCACTACATTTTGTTCCATATCGCCTAGAAGAATTAAAAATACTTTTGAATGAAAATATTAAATGTGATTATTTAAAGTAAAGGATTTATTAATATTAAAAAAAAAATAATAATAGTAATATATGTACATGTAGGTATAATAATAATTATATTTGTTTCAAAAATGTAGTTGTTAATATATTTGAAATGTTTATATAAATTCGATACTCAACGTGACGTTTAATAGCCTTATACTTACCGACATATTATTCATTCGATTAATTCAGTTTAAAATTTAAATACGGATGTAAATTAATATTAATTCAGTGTAAGTATACATCCGAATTTAAGTTTTAAACTGGATTAATCGAGTGAAAAATATGGCGGTTTATAAGGGGTTTTGTGTGATAATAACTTGCAGTTAGACTGCCAAGCTTTCGCACAATCATATTAATATTGAAGATTTGAATGAATATGGCGGTTATTTTTGAACAAAATAAAACGTACAATAAACAAATAAAAATAAAAATAAAAATAAAAATGCGAAAATCAATGTTAGGAAAATGATTCGCTTTTGAATATAGAGGAACATCGAATAGAGTTGAATTTTGTACCCAGCGGAAACGGAAAGGAATGAAAAAATGTTACGCATTTGAAAGGGAATTTTTGACCAAGTAGGTACAATTTAATTGAACTTGTGGAATTATTGATTTAAATTGGAATGGCGCTTAGGTGTGTAGCTAATTTAATATTTTATAAACAAATGAGGTGATATTTTTAAAAAGATTTTCATTTCGTGCATTTTTTAAACATAGCCTCAAAAAATATCAATTTCACTCGATGTATGTTTATAAATAGGTGGATGCTTAGTTTAAACTGAGTTGGGGTCATAATTCTGTAATAAAAATTCTGTAATTCAAAATTCTGTATTCCAAAATTTTGTTATTCAAAACAGGAAATTCAGGATTTTGGAGTTCAGAACTCAGAAAAATTTTCTATACCTATTAAATTTTCATCAGAGTGCAGCTGATAAAACTCCTGAATTCGCTAAGATATGGATTTGGTTTTTTTCTATTTCCATTCGAATTTAATTTTTTCGAATTTTGTCTTGGCTATTTGAACTTGAAAACAATTGTTTTTTTTTTGAAAACCAAAATTTATTTTCAAATTATTTATTTAGATGTTGGTCATAAAATATTATTTTATGTTAACCTTTTAAGATGCCCAGTATGGCAAACAATTTTGTTATTGAAACAAAAACCGAAAAGAAAAGTTGCGTATCGATGGTTTTATATTTTAAAATTTAAGATAAATTTAAAGACAAACATTATTTACAGAATTTTGATGTAGAGAATTCTGGATATACAGAAATCAAAAAAACAGAATAATAAATATACAGAATAATCGAATACAGAATTATATTAATACAGAATTTATTTTTAAATAAACCGACTTTTAAATTGATTTACTGAATTTTTGAATACAAAATAATGAAATAATGACCTGTTCCCTTCAAACTAATCAACATTTCAAATAAACGTATTATTTATGTCTATCAGTCATTTCAAGAAAAACAATGTATGAAAAAAGTGTAACCAAGTTACAAAAAAAAAAATAAAAAAAGTAACACCTTTATTAGACTTGTACAATGTACATTTTACAACGCTTGGAGTAAGTATAGAATGCTGAAATGTTGATAAGTTAATTTCAAAAAATTGGTAGATATTCTCAATTTTTATAATTTTTTTTTGTTATTACATTTTTCTTTTATAATGTCCACAGCAATGTTCAAGTAGAAATTCAAATAATATCATAGATGTTATATTCTGTAGATCAAGTCAAGTCACAGTTTTGTGAAAACGTTATGGAAAATCAAAGATGATGCTTTGCAAGAGTGGCCGATTTCTTGTTTCACACCTATGTAGTTATAAAGTTTGCACTTTATAATATTTAAATAAAAATATCATCTGTTTTTTCAAAAAAAAAATATTTTATTAATAATTTTAAATTGATAAATTCTAAATTAAATATCATTTAAAATTGTGTATTAAGCCTATTGTCTATAAATATAATTGTTTAATAATATATTATAATACATACATACGTATATATATAAATACAAATTTTTAATAATTTGTATTTTACTTAATTACGTTATTTTATAATTATTTGAATATGGGTCACTGTGGCGTATGTTGAACATTTTTTTTTAATTCTCAATTTTTTTTTTTTTTAAATAAATTTTTTGAAAGAAAAATATTTCTGTTAAGCATGGGAAGTATTTTTGCATAAAAGCTAAAGCCATTATTTATGTATTAGAATTACATATATAAGTATTTATTTTCAAAGAAAATAACAATTAGACCGGTAAAATGATAAAAATCAAAACCACCACCAATTGACATTAAATAAAATGCACGAACTTGGTCTCGTAGTTCAGTTCATGGCTATATATTGTAGGAAAGTATTAAAAATATAATATAATACATAGCTCACTTATGTAATCATATTGCAAGTGAAAAAGTAGTAAAGGTGTACCTACTACTAAAATACATGATAAAAAAACACATTTTTTTGTTTATTAGAAAAAATTGTTGGAAAAATTGTAAGCTCATCATTTATTTACTATTTAGATATTAATTATTCTTTTACGTTATTTTTTAAAAATTCAAATAAATTAAATTTGTTTTTAAATAGACGACGTGGTTACGTACTTAATCAGTTCTATTTTGATAATCCTATAAAATATCTAAGGAGAATAAGAAATTTTTAAGAAGGTTTTTTAATAATACAAATTTTATAAACTATACTACTGAAATACATTCTAGACTTGTTGGATATAGTTCACACTAGGCATTCGTCCCGAAATTTATGTTAGATGAACTGAACTTAGCAAAAATTGTGTATTGACAAAGGCCCTCACAAGTCAACTGATGAGTCCAAGTGAGATCGGTGGCCGGGGCGAAACGCCAATTTTTGTAGGACTTAAAGGCCGTTAAAAGCTATTTTGAATTAAGAAAATTTTTAATTTATTCATAATTTTTAAGAAACATAGATTTGTATCTATTTTTCTACAGGTCAGATATTTGAAATTTATTTTTATCTTTCAATATTCGAAAGTCTTGAAAAAAGACATTTAAAATCATCAAATCTAAAATTTAGATTTTGATGATTTATAAGACCTGAAGCCCACACAAGTAGGATTCAATTATAGCTAGAGGTACTTTGGTATGTAAAAATACACATATCGCACCCTTAGAATGAAAGTGACCTAACTCACAATTTCGGCATCTTTTTTACTGAAAAATCAGAAGTTCCACAAATTTTGAGTTAGGTCACTTTCATTCTAAAGGTTGTGATATGTACGTGAGCAACTCAAAAGTATACAAATTTTGTATAAAAATGTCAAATACAATTATAGTGAATTTATCGTCAAAAGACGGAAATTAAATTTTATAAAATTGTCTTCAAATATTAAAAATCCTAAGTTTAATTAAAATCGTTACGGGCTTTTAAAAGAAAATTTACCAAAGAACAAAATTGTTGTATATAAGACACTCGGTTCTAGATGAGCCAAAAAATGAATCACAAAAAAAATACAATAAACCAAATATTGAAGCGATTTGGTGTAGCCTTGAAGATCTAAGTCGTTGTAATAACAGTGGAAGCAAGGAGGCCCACATTTTTAATTGCTCCACCATAAAGCAAGTATTGGTTTCTTGTAAAAAATTGAAGTTTAAATAAAATCTAACATTATGGCTAGAAGTTTAAAAATAAACTGGTTTGTGAAGCTATGCGTCTGAGCTAAGTTGGAATGCGTAACGGGGTTTACTTGGAATTCCACACCAGAGAAACATTTCAGGTAAAATTGTTTAGAAAACGATTCTGAAATGTTGCAAATTTTGTTTAATAAATCATTTCAGAAATGTTTTTTTTTAGTGTGAACGCTTCGGGAAAAATTTCCGAAATGTGTTTTTTGTTTCCTATTTTATCTATCCAGTGAGGATTTCGAGTTTCCTGTTAATTTTGTTGGTCATAAAATAAAAACTAAAAAAAAAAACAAAATACGAACTTCAGATCGAGAGGAAAGATGTTGAAAAAAGTGTAATAGTGACTCTTAGAATTTTGGCCACAGGTGATTCTTATCATTTTTTAATGTATTTATTCGAAATTTCAAAAGAAAGCATATCTTTTATTATCACTTACACACTCGTTATGTAAATGCTTGAGAAAAAAAGAAAGATTTTCGTTCAGAATAGGAAACTGCACAAAAACATTTCAAAAATGTTTTGCGAAGCGTTTAGACCAAAATAAACATTTCAGAAACATTTCAAACGTTTAACGTTTCTGAAATGTTTCAAAAATATTTCTTTGGTGTGGACGGTGCTTAGATGATAAATTCAAACTTTTGTTTTTTAGTTGATTTCAAGCGATTTCGGGTTCTTTAAATAATCTCAAAAACGGCTAGCTCCAACGATTTTCTCATTGCTGTTATTAATAAAGCTAAAATACTACATTTTAATTTTTTGCCAAAAAATTGACATAAGGTATACAGGGTGTCCCGTAACTCAAAGTCAAGCGGGTAACGGGTGATAGGGTAGGTTGTACCTGTTCTGGAAAAAATAAGAAAAAAAATCCATCTCGCTTGGTTAACTAATAATAGCAATATTTAGAAAAATAGTGATAATCGATACCCTAGACCACATTTTTAGGTACTGTGGTCACAAATTTCTGAATTTTGACGTGTTTATTTTTTTTAACGTTATCCTAAATAACCATGCTATTGATTGCAATCACAAGTTTTAAAATAAATATTGTAAGTTTCGTAAGAAAAATAAAGTTTGACTGAGTCATTTTTCAAAAAAAAATTTTAAGCTAACTTTGACACTTCATATTTAAAAAAAAATGTACTACACTACCTTGGAAAGTTTTTTAAAAAATTGGCGCGTTTCATCAGGATTTCAAAATGGTACAACACTTGCTACTTATTCATTCTTAAAAAATATTTGTCATTTTTTATTTGCAAAAAGGACCTCAGTTCATTTCAATCACTTTTACGAGAATAATGCTTTTTTGCACTCAAAAATCGATTTTACCAAGGTGTACGTAACATAAACAGAGGCACTAGAATCAGACACTGTTTGCCATAAATAAGAGTGAGACAGATCTACATTACGTAATATGGTACGCTACGATCTACGTTCGGTACGCTACGTTTCTTGTTTTACTCTCAACATCTTACAATCGTGCGCTGACTTTGAGTTACGGGACACCCTGTATATAGGGTTTAATTAATTTTAAGAAAATGAACTTATTTGCGGGTTATTCCTAAGGGTGTTTTGAAAAAAAAGTGTAATTTTAAATTTGTATTTGCAAGAAACATTTGTCAAAGAATATATGAAATTCAATAAAATTGACACACGTAAAAGCCAAACATATTCATGAAATGTCCCAAACCCATTATAGAAGCTCAATTTAAACAACATTGTAACGCAATTGACACAAGCTTTTAAGAAGATTAAAAAAAAAATAAATATCTATCAACTTAACTGACACTGGATGAAAAGTCAATAAACGTAATTAAATAATTATAAAAATAAATTATCACTAACTAATTTTTACTTTTTTTTTTCAATACGATTGCAAACGTCTGTCTTGAATTTTATACAGATTGCGGGAAAGGTAAATATTAGCTATATAATAACCTACCTACATCTAAATCAGTATCACTCAACAGAAGACACAAATCCCAACCAGCTATCTCTACTGAAGTGGAAGATGATTTTTTCCCATTTCAATTTTTTATTTCTACTTCAAATGATGTTAGCATAAAACCTGGCAAAGGAATCAAAAAAAAAAAAAAAAAAAACAAGATAAAGACTGCTAATGCTGGCACTCCAAGGTAAAAAGTCAAATGCCAATCTCTTTGATTTTATAATTTGCTAGAACGACACAGCGACAACGACATCAGTAAATCGTATTCCTGGTTTATATTATACATATGTTTACATACCTATATACCAAACCTATACACATATATTGATTATATAGAGAGTGCATAGAAAAAAAACGCGCTTAGATTGCTTTCTTTGTTAACATAACTGCTTAATGTCAATGACAGAAAGGCACAAGTTAATTGAACATTCCCAATGAAAGTCGTTCTTGACTTTCTTCTTTAAATAAATCAAAGTCATTAGAAAGAAAAATAAAAAAAACTACATACATACGAATGCTAAAATTATTGCAAGCATGCAATCAAATATATAATTGAAATAATTAAATAATGATTTTTAAAGAAAAATTATATAATTTGTTTTGTTTGGATTAAGTACTTACCTAAAAAAATCATTCCTACAATATAACTTAGATTCTCTACTAAAACATTTATCCGTAAGTGGTTGAAGGCATTCACAGCAGCGCACACATGATGCATGCCATCCCCTTTCGAGGACATTTAATAAAAACTTATCTAAAATTGGTTTATTACAGCCCGCACAAGGATCACCAACACCAACGGGTGGTTCCCCTCGACCTGAAATGATGGAAAGAAAAAAAAATCAAACTTTAATTTTATACAAATTTTCAAAGACTAAATTGAATAGATTAATTATTGCATTACAAAAAAATTAGTATGTTTACGCCCAACGTTATTTTTGTTTTAAATATTTGGGGATAGCAAATTTAGTTTTGTACTTTAAACTTAAAAAAAAAAACTTACTGTGATCCTGAGGATTGTTCAGAAAAATGAAATCTCGGAGATCTCAGCAATCTCAGTTATGTACATGAACAGGACTCATTAGCAAAATTTCTCAACTTTGTTCTCAAAATTCTAAGCAACAAAAATCTTGGATTCGCTTGCTCACTTTTCGAGTGAGAAAATTCGTTGAGATCTCTTTTTTCTGAACGCGCCAATTATCTAGCTCATGGTGAAGTGTTTTCTTGGCGTTTAAAATAAATTGGTATGCCAAATTTAAGTCAACTATGGTTCATATGAAAATATAACAAATCTCAAACGTCTTTAAAATTTTGTTGAATTTTATTGGTTTAACCGTTCACTTTTAATTCTAAAACCAATAAAAAAAAGTTCTTATTTCCCCTAGTTTAATTTGATGAGCAAATTTAACGAACAATAAAAATGAAGCTGTAAACGCCGACTTACAAACATACAATTTTGTTTCAGATATTTCAGTCAATTTAAGTCGGGTTCGAGTTTTTTGCAAGCACAGGGCACAGTACAAATACTTGGTCTGTTCGCTAACTTGCTTGAAACTCTCAGATTCTACCAGTTTTATTTTTTATATGAACTTTGACAGACTTTTGGGCTAAAAATGGTAGAAGTAAACGAAGTAGGTTATTATAAATGGCATATCATTGGCGTTTTTATTTTTGTTTAGTCCTGTGCATCTGTCAAAATCGTAGAAAATGATTTTCCCCTTCACTTGTCTAATTTCAACATTTTTTTGATATTTCTAATAATGCTTACTTTTTGCGCGCACTCGAACAGCCATATGTAATTTCTGACACTTTCAATTTTGACAACGTGCGCATTCGAATTCGCATGGTCAATTCCTTCCAACTAAGGAATTGATTCTGATCAGAATTTTTTCTAAACAAAATCGATTTTTTTTTTGTTAAAACAATGTCATCATCTTGCATATTTAGCAAGATTTCCCACTGAACTGCACACTTACTTGATATTTATTCTATTACGTAAAAATTAAAAGTTGCGGTGTTTCTAGTATTGAAATTATTTTTATTATGGTTACAACGAGTTCGACGTTATTGAACAAAATATTCAGTGAATTTTCGATTATATGTAAACAAAATTATTCGTTTTTTAAAAAGAGCGGCAAACAAAGAATAAAATTACAGTTGGCGATGAAAACAAGTTCCCAGTCAACCATATTGGTAGAAAAGAATTTTACAATAATTTGAATTTAACAAACACATGAATTCACTCATTATATGAAAGCATCAAATTGCAATCGATTTTTTGGTTGGAAGGAATTCGATATTGGATTTCTATACTGTGAACGCAGTGCTACCACAAAACGTCACTACGTACAGTCACAAAATTTTCGTACAACACTACAATTTCGAAATTATGTTGTTTTGCCCTTTAAAATCGGCGTTAGGCAATAACGCCCAAATCGATTTGGAAATATCGTCCAAATTTATATTTTTCCAAATCTTAAGTTGGAAATATCCCCCAAATATTTTAAATGTAAATTGTTTTTGTAAAATTTGGGCCAAAGTGAAATTTCAATGATAAGATAATCTAAAAAAATTCGCGGAATGTAAACAGCGGGGTATGTATGTGGGGCATGCTGCCCAAATAATAATAAAACTCAGTACTTACATTTACAATATGGATTTTTGAAACTTAAAACGGCGTATAAACAATGAGGCATATATGATGGGGCATGCTGTTCCCCTGCAACCCCCATGATTTGGGATTTTCTGGATTTCTTATGGGCGATATTTCCAATTTTGTTGGGCGTTATTTAACATTTGACTTTTAAAATTTTTATTTTTTTTTTCCTTAAAAAAAAATTAAAAAATTGGAAATAACGCACAAATCGAGAAAAAAAAAACAACAACAATTGTTCAGAATTTTTTTGGGCGATATTTCCAAATCGATTCGGGCGTTATTGCCTAACGCTTTTAAAATCACTTTTATTGATAATAGAAACACATTAATTCACTTTCAATTCATTTTCAACTTTTAATTCAAAACGGAGCAAAGGTCGTTCAAAATCGCGGAGAAACTATTTTGAAAAAGGTGAAACGTCAAAATTTATTGCCTCAGCGAAGGAAAACCATAATATCTTTCCATCTGCCGAGGCCCGAGCGATATTGCCATTGCCAAAGCGTTTCCATTGGCAATATTTAAGGGAATGGCAATGAACCAAGCAATTTATTTTCTCAAAATATTGCCGATGGAGTCGCTGGGTAAGTCATCTTAATTATTTATCATGTCGATAAATTTTAATAGCCTTTTAGCAAAAAACCGTTTTTAGTGCATTTTCGTACAATGGGGCATTAAAAAATTAACTTCAGAAAATTCACCAACCTGTTTTTGGCATAATAATAAATTTATTTATTTTATTTGTTTACATCATCGCATTTAATATTATACTGGTGAGGACTTTTTTAATTTTTAAGGTTACCCCACACCAACGCGAATTTTCGGTGGTGACGACGAAAACAATAATACCAACGTGTTGTATATCAGTTTAATTTTTGTTTTAATATGAATAAAGATTTTTTTTTAAACTAAAGTGAGAATTATTTTATGGAATCGAATTTTCTTATTGTGCCCAAACTGTAGCTGCAAGTTTTACAAGCATTCCATAGTTCTGCCAGGTGGACTTTCGATACTTATTAATTTTGATTTAAAATCTCACAAAAATATAATTAATTGCCATTTTTTTATCTTTGAAAATGATATCGATTAAAATGAATCAATTAAATTTAGAAATTTCCAATTGAAGATTAGTATATCTTGTGCGAGGGAGGTAACTATACTACGAATATTTATACAGAGAAAGTTTTAATTTTATAAAAAAAATTAACTCAAGATTTTAATCAGTTTTAACAATACGTTAATAAAGAACGCTACAAAATTTAAGTATCGCAAATCGATTCGTCTGTACTTGAGATAACAAAGTTATAGGACATAACGTTTTAAAGTGACTCTCTACGGGGGAAATCCAAATGTTTGCAGTTTGCTGCGAAAATTATTGAATATACCTGCAGTAACTATACCACACAACTACTAAAAAGAAGCTTATTGATCTCAAAAAGAAATATAAAACCATTATTAATAAAAATTGATTAATTATCTTCTAATTCACAAGTCAACTAAAACATTGATCAAAAACAAATTAAATTTTTTAATAAAAAACAAAATTAACTGCTGACTGAAGTTAAGTGGGAAATCTTAACGAAAATCTATTTAATTCAACAATAACTCCTCTACTGTAGCCATGAGAGTACAAAAACAAACTCTACCATACAAATTGTGAACTTTTGCTTGTAAATAATATAACTAGCGTTTGTTTTCTTTTTATCTCTATTTGTTGGTGCGGATTTTATTTTTGCCTTAATTAGTCGTAATGTACCAACTTGGAAGAATTAGCTAATTAACAAGAATTCATATCAATTTTGTTTAATTGGAAGGATATATATAGTTTAACTCACTAATGATAGATAATTCATGTTTAATTTCAGTTTATTAATAGTGGGCACTAGTGTTGCTTTTTTGAAAAAGTGCATGCGAAATTCATTTATCGGGTATGTCTATAATGGAAAATTAGCTTATCTTCTGGACTTCAAGAAATTGAAAAAAAAATTATTAAATATTAAATTTGGGCAATTGATAATTAATACAGCCAGTTAAAGTTAGGTTATTTTTTGTGTAGAAACGAAAAATTGATATTTTCGTTTGGATTCTAGTTTTGAGTCAATATTTCAAAATATTAATATTTTTCACCTCGAAATTAATATTAACTACTATTGTTAAAATAGTTTATATGCAACACAATTTTGTTATAAACTTCAATTTATTCATTAATATATTTAATTAAGAGTTTTACATATTGGAGAACTTGACTTAAGTAGAGCCTGGAATAAAACTTAACTAACTTACAAAAATTTGCGCCTAAACTAAACAAATTTAATAATATTTTTGTTACTCTGCATTCAAAACACAATATTAGATGAATTGACACGGAAATTATCAAATTTCATCACACAAATGATGACACGGAAATGAAGCCGAAAGGTATTTTATTTAAATAAAATCGAATTTTATTGAATATTTTGTTTGTAACTATGTTATTATTTGAAGCTTAAAAAAAGGCATGCACGGGAAAACAAGTTGGATTTTATTACCATATTATAACAATAAAAGAACAAATATAAGCGGCAATGACAGATTAGGTGAACGAAAACTTACAAAGCCTATATTACATGAAATACAACTTGCTACTAAAATTTTTGTGTGCTTTTTGGAAATTGTTCCGAAAATAACCAACGGGTCCCTTTAATGATGTGATCTCCAAAACCTTTTATTCAATTTTATTAAGGATTTCTTTTTGGTCGCGGAAATCACGGAAAAACTTAAATTCTTTTAACTCCTATAAAAATAAGCTGGCTGGGAATTAATTCTTTAAAGCTGTGTACATTAATAAATTTTTCAAACTTATTTACAAATATTATGCATTTCATGAGGGAAGGTATATACAGTTTGGGACATGCCAACGTAATGACATTTTTGGTATTTAAGCTAAAATTTCGAAAGGAATGTAATTTTTATTCTTTTACCAAGTCTTTGGGAAGAAGCGTTTCTCGATAAAATATAGTGGTTAAAAACAAATGTTTTTTAAATTTTCAATTGGTCAATATTTATGATAGTTTTTGTTTTAAATATCATTTTTTTGGAGATTAAAGTTTCTGAAATTCAATGTTTAATTTGAAACATGTTTTTAACACACTATTCTGACTTTATGTTGATCTGCCAAAAAAAAACTTTAATATCTTTTGGTCTAAACTCAATTCAAAATTAAAATACCTACATGTATTTATGAAAATTCAACAAGAATCTCAACTGCAATTATTTAAATTCTTTGAGCTAAGAAAATTTGATTAGTGTGAGTCAATGTTTTTCGAATTTGTTTTTGTTTAATTGAAAAAAAGTTTGTAAATATAAATGTATATAAATAAACTTTACTTTCAAGGTAAAAAAAAAATGTGTACCTATTCATTGTAATAAGGATTTTACGGTTTTCAGGCGTAATTCAGCCCTTATGCTCTTCGAAAAATCACACAGAAATATCTGTATTTTTATTCATCACCTTTATTTAACCATACAAAAATAACATATAAAATCGAGTATCAGTCGTTACCAATAGGAGAATTGGCAGGAATCAAAAAATAAAGACTACAAGAAATATTGGTACCAAAATTCATTTAAGGATTTAAGAATTCAGCCAAATAAAGACCTATTTAACATGCTTGTAGCTTCATTGGACCCTATTAATTTTTAGGCATGTTGGAATTGAAAAAGACCTCAAAGTACGACACTTGCTCTAGAAATGATTTGTTTCTTAGAAATTACCACAGACTTTGACGAATGTTTCCAAGAAATCCAGTTTTGTTTTCTACTTATTTATTTATTCTCCACTGTTAAACTTGAAATTTTATTTGTCACTAAATAAAAAACATATTTTTTTTCTTCCACTGTTTCGCTTGAATTTGTTTAGAAATACTCTCCAGTTACTACAAACATTAACATTTGAATTTTAAACTAAATCACTATTTTTACCCATTTACATAAAAAACAAATTTTTTAACAAGAAATTCTGTAACATGATGCAAAGCATTTTTCAATACATTTACCAATTTTATAGCTTTAAACCATTTTACATACTTTCTATACAGTTTGATTTAAAATGTATCTACCTTTGAAATACTTACATGGGTAGTATATTTGCACTCTAATGTGCAGCAAAAAAAGGCCTTTGATACGCCAACAAAAATAATTAAAAACTTAACTTTACTTTTATGTACCACTGTGACTTTGTTTGACTTTTAGACAGCTTTCAGTTATTTTTAATTTTGGAGGTAAAATATTAGGTCTATTTCCTATATGGGTCGTTTTTCAGCAAAAAAATTATGTAATAAAATGTATAGCCTTGAAAATTTCCTTCAAGCAGAAATAAAATATCACGATATCTTTATTAAAAGAGTTATGATTTTTGCAACTAAAAAACTCTATTTGGCCCATTGTGCGGCGCGGCGTAGCAATTTCGATTAAAATTTATTCTACATTAATTTGCATAAAACTATTTATTTTGATTATCAATTTTCTCCCTAACAGCTTCACCAATTCTAAGAAAAATTTTACGACAAGCGCTTATTTAAAGTTAAAATAATATGGAGCGGGAGGCGGCAATACAAAAATCCCACCCATCGATGTAAAGAAAATTTTACTTGTGTATAGCGTTAGATAATCATTAGGTGATATAGAAATGCTTGGTCGTCCATCCGATATCTCGGTCAGACGGGCTGGTCAACCAAAAAAGAAGGTAATTTTTTAGGGGGGGTCACCACCCATCGATATAAAGTACAAAATTTGTATCAAATTATAGGAAAAACTTTCACCATTCATATTTCGAAGGTCGTCCGGGGCAAAGCTGGGTCAGTTTCTCTGGCCGACCAGATTTATGCAAAAAAGTAAAATAATGCATATATCACATTAAATATTAATAACTTACTGGATGTCCAAAACTCTTGCTTGAAATTTTAACTAAATAAAGTTCAAGCCACTATTTTTCAGAATTTTATAATTTGTTCATACCAAATCCTTACCAGTTGGTAGAAATGACTAAGTGAACTGAAATTATGGTGAACTTATATTTTTAACTTAAACTTGTGGAGTCAACAATAGAAAAAAAATTCCATTACAGGATATTGGCTTTGTTTTCTAAGAACTTCCTCATTTTTGCAGTTTCTGAAGAGGTACGAAACTTACAATAAAAAATCTTAAATTAGAAGTTATAATCATTTTACTATAATTATCAAGAATTCTTTAAAAATTACTACTTTTTTCATATAAATCAAAATTTGCAAAGTGCAAAAACTTTGAGGAAAATTTTTCAATTCAATAACTTCCTTATTGCAAAATTGCGTTTGGTGAAACAAAATTTGCAAAGTAAAAGTGCAAAGTTGTAAAGTGAAAAATGAAAAGTGTTTGGTGAAATAGGTCCCAGGTAATGAATTTATGTGTATGAATTTTTTGTATGAAGATTTGGAGCGAAAACCATTAATTAGATAAAATATCTTGCTCATAAGTCATAACACATAAGCATGGTATTTTTTTTTATAGAGATGTAAAAATGCATTTGCTCTATGCATGCTTGCATTATCTGCAAGTAATTAATGCAAACTTGGACTCATCAGTTTTAATAAAAAATAAAACAACTACTTTTATAATTTTTTTAAAATTTTGTTATAGTATATACGAGTAGGTACATTAATATTTATTCAAAAAATCAGACGACACACTTGATGTGTTGAAATATTAGTTCATTGTATTTTGGGGTTTAATAATTTAAAGAACAAATTTTTTCTCAAATTACATCCATGTTTTTTGAATAAAAACTTAAACAAAAAGAACATGTTCTTATGCGGCACAGTCATGTATTTTATTCTCATTTTTGTATTCTCTGTTAATAATTGAATTCTTAAATTTCTAATTTCATACGAAATTAGCTAAATTATTTCAAAATCTATATTTTTGTATTTTTCCCTTCAAATTTCATGTGCTCTATTCTTAGGCTTGTTACTGTTTAGTAGCTTACATTTAAGTTAGTTATCCATTGCCAAAAGCAATTTTCTAAATTTAACAAAACAAAGTGCTTTCTTAAGTGGGAGATAAACGCATCAGTTCTAATTCCAAACTTATTTCATTTCTACATTCATATTCCACATAAATAATATAAACTTTAATAATCCTTACAAAAAATAAAAAAAACTAATTTAATATAATTACAACAATTTCCTAAAACACCTTGTTATCCATTGATGACATGACACATGGCTAATAATATAATATAAGCTAAGCTAATGAACCAACAAAATAACCTATTTATATACCCTCAAGATATTAAATAATAACATACTTAACACACCACATAAATAGAGTCATTTTTGGGGATATAATGCGGGTTCAAGTTCCACATCAGATCAACCGGAACATACACACACAATTTTCTATATAATTATCTCCACGCAATTCATTCATTTGGAAACTTTTTGAATTTCTCAAAAAGAACAAACTTCATCAAAGTGCTAGCGCACAAAATTTATATCAATTTCCGTCATTCTTTTATACCTATATGCCTACATATAAGCGAAGCGGAGATGGTGCACATCGCACGCTCGCCTTCTTTGTTAGTTAAATAGCCCCTTGAAGGCGAATGTTAATTTTAGTGCGATCGCATGTAGACTTTACACCTTAACCATTTCCCCTCTTCAATCAGCCCCCAAAGTGGTGGGTTTGTGTTTTTATACATATATACCCTCGATCTACCACCAGAAGCCGCAGCAATAGCACACCCCAAAAGTGCAACCGAATAATAATATGTTCAGAGCTTACCCTGAAGGGATGAAGATGCGTTATAACTCTTTTCGTCTTCAACAAAGCCCATATATAACCAATTCAACCTTAAGGAAAAAACAGATCTAGAAGCTATCTGAAAAAGTATCTAAAAGATGCAAAAGAAAAAAAAAAATAAAGAAACAAAAACAAATGCAGACAAAAGGGATTCCCAATTTAATATTCAATTCCGCAGCGAGAGGATCTGTTTTATTCGAGGTTTGGGTGGGTTACCTTCCAGGTATAGGTATATATGAGAAGATTATATACGTGCCAGACACTATTCCCTGTTCTCATTCTCATCATCATCATCAGCTTCAGCATCATCCGGCATGAGCCTCGTCAGTATTCTTAGCATCAACAGCATCTAGAAGATGTAATTTCCTCCTCAATGGGCAATTAGCATGGAGCACCTCCATCACTCGGAATTCAGGATTAGCTTTGGGGCGAAACGAAAAATTCAAGTCGACAACGTCTCGAATCTTTGCCGGGTGTCATCCATCATGATGGACGGATGACGTACTATATGTATGGATACCTCCTATACGATGATGGTGCTCTCCTTTTTTTTTTGTTTTTAATGTGGCGCAGCTTTTTTAATACCTTTAGGCAATCCAAAGTTATGTATATGGACGAGAAAGACCTTAGTGCGCGAGCACATCTGAATTGGATGCGGACTATTGGTTTGGCTGTATATAGTATCGTAGGTATCCGTATCCGTTGCAGATCGTTAATAATTTATAAAGGTGCAAATGGAGCAGAACCGTAGCTCCTTTCGGTTAGAAAAAAAAAAATAGATAAATTTTGTATACAAATTCTGTTAAGGTCGTTTTTTTTTTTTTGAATTTTAATTTGTATTTTATCTTATAGTGGGTGATGTCATGTGCAAAAATAAGCAAGTTTAAAAAATGAATTCAAATAAAAATAATAAATATTATAAAGGTTAAGGAGTGACTCGAATTGTTTACCCCATATATTAAATATTATTAAATTTGCTTAGGTCATCAACGAATAATAATAAAAAAAATGAATCATGCATGTGCATTGTGGAATTATGAATTGCTATTACACATTTCTATTTACATTCCTTGAATTAATAATCCATTTTCATGATCGATTTTATGTCTTAAATGTGTTTTCAAAATATTTTAAATTGAAAACTCTGTTTGTATAGACTTTAAATAAACGAAAAATATTTTAAATGTTTTTTATTTATTAGTAATAAAAACTTTACCATATGTTTTTGGGGGAAAAAATAACCTCAAAACAATACACATTTTGTTTTTAAATATAAATATTAAAATGTGATAGAATTATTTATTTAAGAAATTAATTATAATAATTTCTGTGAAATTAATTAAGAATAAAATATTTTATAGTAGGGAATATTTAATAAAAAAAATGTTAAACGATTATTTTTAATGTCAAAGAAAATAATAAATTAACTGCATAATAAATATGTTTTTAAGAATTTGTTTTTTTAATTATTTTAAATTGAGAATTTTTTATCGAGTGATGTTTTACTCTTGAGAACAAATACCCTGCGTGGGTGACATTTTTATTTACAATTTTGTATATAAATAAGTTAAGTTTTTTAGTACTAGATCTGTTAATTTTTTGAAAATGACAAATTTCTTTTAATTGGAGTGGGGGAATATATTAAATTATTTGGTCATTCCATGCTTTCCAAAGACATCGATATGATATAGACGCAATAGATCTTTCTTCATATCTAGAACACCCAAAATGGGCAATACATTCGTTTTCACTTACAACGCCAAATATTTCTGTTGTATAAGAAGGTTTTGTTTTAATAATAAAAATTCTTTTAATAATTATACTACTGAATTAAATCGGCCAAGTATTGTTTCTTTTTTTTTTACTGACTAACTAAAAAACCAAACTAAAGAATCCAAATGAGATCGCCGGGACGAAACGCAAATGTGTGTGGCCTAAAGGCAATTTAAAATATATTTCTGTATTTTAATTTTTTGAAAAAAAGAAAAGCAGTTTTACTATAATAATTGCTTCAGAAATGACATGTAAGAAGTTCAAACAAAATTGATACAGCCATTTTTGAGAAAATTTGAAAAAAAAACATAATCGTTGTAGTGAAGCTACCCGTTCTAGGATGTGCTGAAACAAACGCCCATTCCACTTAGGTATTGTGAATTCACAAGATGAAAATGAATTTGGGTGTTCTACATTTTGTTTCATTACATTTTCTGAACGAATTCCATCCATTTTTATTAATTCTTCGTTAAATTGTTGCAGTTGTGGTTAGTTTTGTATTTATTGTTGCAAAATGTAAAAAAAATGTATGTGTTTTTTCTTTTTAATATTTTTTTTATTATTATTTTAGAATAAAAACAAATGAATATTAGAATAATCTGCAATACTTCAAAACAACTCATAATAAATTACTCACTAAAAATTATTCGTCTATAATTTTTTATCATATTTCGCTAAAAATTATAAAAAGGGTATATTCACGCGACGCACGTCGTAAGTTTACAATATGTTTAAAATGATAAGTTTACACAAAATTTTGTTAAATTCTGTGTAATTGAATCATTTGTTTGTTAAACGTCAAATATTAAATTTCAAAATATGTGTACAAATAAGCGTAATTCTTCCCAAATAACTTGAAATCGAAGAAGAATGTCTCAGAATGGAAAAAAATGTAAGATAGGTACACGAAAAAAATCAGGTTTTTTTTTTAAAGTCTGACATGAATTAGACCAGAAAACGATTTCGGGGTTAAATGTAGAACTGTAGTAGTCGAAAACTCATAGCAGTGATCGAACGAAAATGAGCGAATACAAGAATAATTATATGGCATCGGAAACCATAAAAAATACAATTAAAAGCATTTACTTTTGTATATCCATATTGCCTATTATATGGATTTGTGTAAATAAACAATACTGATCAATAACAGTCAGAAAATGTGGATGTCCTAATTTTTTTGTATAAACAACGTTTTTGTTCACAACACAGCCAGAGTTTTTTTAAGTTCTCTGAGATACATAATATATCAAGTTTCTGAACACGCCTAATTCTTAAAGTCATAATGACGTTTGGGTAAGTTTACCTAGAAAAATTCGTTACTTTTATCCAGCCAAATCCTTGGAGAAATTTAACCAAATTGTGTAAATCATTTCTCATACAAAATTTGACAGTTCACTAACAAAATGGTAAACTTAACCAAATGGTAAACTTATCCAGTGTTTTACATCATTTTGTGAATACCCTTAATCATTCTGCATCTAATTTCAGTGTAATTTTACTTTTCAACACAACTAAAAATGGATGCCCTTTTATTTTTGACAGTTCGGAGTAATTTCGAAATTTTCGAAAACGAACGAATTTTAAAACATGGAATTTCATCGTTCGAAATGCAGAACATGAGCAAAAAATTCGAATTTCCTCTTTAGGAAATCATATACAAAATTTTTGTAGCAAATTTAAATTCGGTCCATGCAGCTGCTTAGGCTATAGCTCAAATTAATCGAAATTTTTTCTTCTTGAGACCAATACTTTTTCTATATTCTTCATTGACAAAATCATGAATTGGATAAAATTGATGTCTCAAAATGTAGGTAAATGTATTTACATACTTTTCTATGAAAGTGATTGGAAAGCAGATTTGTTTCGTATTAATAAAAGGATATTAGAACCAATTTGTGTACTTTTGCTTCGATCTTTTTTTAACGTATTTCTAATTTTGAGATTTATGTTTTTAAATATGATTCAAAATTTCAGAAATTTAACAATTGAATCCTGCAAAACCTCAAAGTTTTCAAGTTTTCTGAAAGTCAGATTAAGAACTTTGAAAATAAATAAATTGTACCTAAAATAGAAAGGAGTTTGGAATCAGTAAATGGGTCTGTATATTTGGTAATTCGTAACTCAAAATTTAAATTCTTAATAAATGTTTATGTGCTACTTTTCAATCTACATATAAACTTTTACGTAGGTTTAAGTGAAATATGAATTGAAATGGGCCTTAGAGCTTTTTACTAATAAAATCAAACACTACATAATGTTAAATATCACTTATCTGTAATGTTTAAATAAAGTAGAAGGCTTTAAAAGAATACCAATAAATAAATTTTTTTTTTGATTTTTTTAAATCACCCTATAATACAATTATGTATAGCATTTTTTTAAATACAAAGAATACTAAGCGAAATAGAAAAATTTAAGGGCACTTTTGGGAGATGATTTACAACATGTTTCAAAAATTGCACTTTTGAGTAAATATGTGTATTGTATATTAAATATAAATAAACTTATTTTTATTAAAAAAAAAAACAAACGAAAGTTTGTTTTCCCATAACTTATTTTTTTTTTTTGAAAAACATTTCCCAAAAAGGTATACATATGCATGTACATACATACATGTGTATTTGTATTTTTTAAAATTAAAAATTTAAACAAAAATATTTTGCAATAAACCTTTAAATATCACCATCGATAAAAATCTGGAGTTCTATTTTTTAGAAATCCATAACTTGCCATAGTTTTGAAAATCTGAGATATCAAAATTAGAGCTTACGATTCAGTCCGTGTATTTGAAAAACACGGGTACACGGGTACACTCCGTGTAATAATTACTCGCAAATAAAAATCCGTTCTCTTAAAACACGTGTATTTATATTTGCTTAATATCCATGTATCCGGATATTAAGCATACACGGATCTTTATTACACGGATTCTTAATACACGGAATGGTTTTTGATTTTTATCTTTTCAAGGGGTGGGCTTACAAGCTCAAAATTTTAGAGAATAATGGATATTAAAAAAAAATCGATTTTTAAAGAAAAAATTAAATAATTCTAAATTTAAATCCACTGACAGATTCGACTACCAAGTCGTTTTCGTATTTTTATCAAAAAATCGCATAAATTTGGCCCTCTCCAGTGATGATTGGATTATTTAAAATACACGGATCTTCGGATACACGGAAACACGGACGCACGGATACACGAAAGACATTGGATTCAAATACGGATATTATAAGAACACGTGTATCCGTGTTTTTAAATATCCGTGTAATAGGGAGCTCTTATCGAAATCTCGCTATTATTAGGTGTGTTCCTTTAAAACTCTGTGCATTTGTGTGAATTTCTACGTCATTTTATTTTTTGTATATGAATTTTGACAGACTTTGGTGTAGAAATTCACAGAAATGCACAGAGTTTCAAAGTAAATGAACTAAGCTATTGATATCTTGGAATATTGAAATATCAAAAGTCAAGAACTCCCATCGAAAGAATATTAAACACTGAAATTCTTTGTGTCAAATTAAGAAATGTACTCTCTACGTGCAAAAATCTGACATCCAATTGAACTGAAGGTTGCTAATCACATCAAAAACTAAAGTAATGGAAGTTGTTATGCGTTCATAGTAAATGCTGGCTACAACAGCAACGTTATACAAACAAAGTTGGAGGAGGAGGTAACTTGGATGAAATTGCTTTTGAACTCACAAGACAATAATACAAAACAACTATCAGTACATGATGACTATAGAAATAAACATTACATATATACGTAAGGTAAGCATTACCTTGTGTTATGTTTATCATTATTTCATCCCACTCAAATTATATCCACAAGCGTAACAGCTTTAAGGTTTAACTTCATGATAAGCGCTTATTAAATCTGTTAAATTTATTGTTAAATTCACAATTTTCTGTCACTTTGTACGTCAACACTAAAAAATTGAAATGTAACTATGTATGTAGGTATGTTGTAATGGATAAAAAAAATAATAATTAATAAAAACGTCAAATGCCAAAATCCGTCAAAATAAATAAATAATAAAATATTTGAAAAGCACTATACGGTCTACGAGAGTATCTGTATATAATTTTAAAAGGTAATAATGCATGTACATAAATAAACATACAAAATCTCAAAACAAAGTTCTGTATACAGTGCGGGTCACTTGATCAGAGACAATTTAATGTACATAAATTAATCAAAAACATGATTGTTTTTTAGAAGACTTTTCCTATTCACTGCACCTAGTATTTTAAAACATCCAAAAATAGATTTTTGTTTTTATCGAGTTTTTCCTTAGTACCAAAAATACATAGATATACACAATACATAAATATTATCAAGTTGATAAGGCTCCGGAATATTACTTCCCCATTTGTGGGATATTCAAAAAATTCGTATGCTTTCTTAAACGTCAGTAATTGTACACAGAAGGTTAGTTAGTTTCAGTAATTGGTCAACTGTATGTGATTTGTTTTATGAAATTTTAAAGTTTCTTTTATGTTAGCACCTCACTTGAGGGATATTCAAAAAATTTATGTACCGTCTGAAAGGTTATTAACTGGCCCCCGCATAAGCGACCTTGAAAAAAAACCTTTAAAATTTACAACACCTCACAGTAAATTACTGAAACTAATTGAAATTTTATGACCAATTACTGGACTTTCAGCTTTTTCATACCTTGTTTTTGAATATCCCATAAATGAGAGGGTAATGCCAACTATATGCCCCAGAAAAAAACTTTAAAAATATATTACAAATCCCAAATGACCATTTACATAAGCAAGTGACTTTTTTAACCAATTAGTGACTTTTTAATCATTTTTTTTCGAATATCCCACATTTGGGGTTCTAAGATTCCGGAGCATAATTAGCATAAAATATTTGGCTATTTCTTTTTTATTTTACGTTTGAAAGAAAAAAAAACTTTAAAAATATATTAAAAATCCCAAATGGCTGACCATTTACATAAGCAAGTGAATTTTTTGACCAATTATTGACTTTTAAATCATTTTTTTTTTGAATATCCCACATTTGAGGTTCTAAGATCCTGGAGCATGATTAGCATACAATATTTGGCTATTTCTTTTTTATTTAACGTTTGAAAGAAAAAAAACTTTAAAAATATTTTGAAAATCCCAAATAGCTGACCATTTACATAAGCAAGTGACTTTTTTAACCAATTAGTGACTTTTTAATAATTTTTTTTCGAATATCCCACATTTGGGGTTCTAAGATCCCGGAGCATGATTAGCATAAAATATTTGGCTATTTCTTTTTTATTTTACGTTTGAATAGAAACACTTGAAATGAAATTCCATTAAATTTCATGTTTTTCAATTTTTTTTCAATTTCATCAAAAGAAATCTATTTTAAAGTTCGTATATCAAACCAAATGAACCGCATTGTATATACGATTCGACCCACCCATCGCAGGTGTTTAAAGTTGTTTGGCACAAAAGTCGGCAAAAGCAGCCACCACACCAGGCAAACTGGTTTCATCTGTACGAGTATAATAATATGGAACCTATTTTGGTTTATATATGTAGCTTGTCATAGCTTACACAATATTATATTCTCTCTATGGGTGTGTTCAGTATGCAGTCATCGGTCACTGCATCACTCTTGTTTTAAATCCTCTGATGTTCACCTCACCACCGTCACATTATTGCGTCCTCGTTCTACACCTACGGCTTTTGGTGTCGATGAGAGAATTATTCCCTGCAACCCGCCTGAGTTTCTGTCCAAGTAAAAGATGGCAGACCCCTTCAAATTGCTGCGAATTGTTGGGATGTATGTTGTACATATGTATGTAGGTTTATATTGTGTAGGTACATACATATTTTTTTGACACAATGTGAGAACGAACGCAAAAGGGGATTAACTGAAAATCCTTATCTGTCGACATGAATGTTTTGGGAAAGATACAAAGATATAAACTCCGGGCTTGTGTGTGCATACAGCATCCATTATGTGCTCATTTTTGCTTCTGCTTCGCTCAGCTCAACTCCGACTCGGGTCGGGCTCGACTGCTGTTCTTGATGACGTTGAAAAGCTTAAGTTCTTGGTGTCGTGCGATGCACGCAATATTTAATGTGGCATTTGAATGATCGGTGTCGACGTTTGCCAAACGATGCGATGTGACATTCGGACGGAGCAGAATTTCTGCAGTTGGTCCAGATGAATGAATTTAACTGATAAGAAATATATGTCGCTGCCGCCAGCGAGAGGGTGAGGTATTGAGTTAAGAACTATATCTACATACAACACATAGGGTGTCGTTTGTGGAATTTGATTTCAGATCTTGATGATAAGAGAGTTAGAATTTATTTAGGGTGGAAGTTCACCCTAACTTGCATAAAGTTGTGGTCTTATAATAGCATTTGGTTCACTTGATAAGATGACTGTGAGGTATATAGGTATACATTGAAATAGGAACTTGATCGTTTTAACATTTGCTGGAAAAATATTTTGACATGAGATAAGATTTCCTCCTCGTTGGATTTAAAATAAATTAAGATGCGGAAAAGTTTCTGAGTGTGCATTTTTTGTGTATTTAAAAACTTATGGGGAGGTTAAACTGGTGTTGATTGATTTTGTTCAAGTTGAGATAAATATTCTTTGGACGAAACAAAAGCAAATTTATAACAGTGTTGTTTATAAAGGTTTTCTTTATGCGACCCACAAGGCCAGGACTCTCAACCGGTGGGCATACTTTTTCATAGTTTTATTTTTCCAGTTAATTTTTTAATAAAACTTAACAATAGGTGTTTTATTCATTGCCTCATAGCCAGCGCAGCATTCAAGTCTGAATAAAACAATTTAACTCACTCACCATCTTCATTTCAATAATTCAAAGTTCTATCGCTATCACAGCCATCTTTTTTTTACTTACTGACTTCTTTTTCGCCAGCAATCAAATTTCTTTTGTTTGCCAAGGGAAATTTTGCTGCGCTGGTTATGCTGCAGTGAATAAAACACCCCTAATATAGTAATGCGAAAAAGTCCAAGAAGAGGTTGTTTCCACCTCACCTGAGGTCTGAGTGTCTACATTTGTCCACTGTAAACATAAAGCTATAGAACCTTTAAAGGTGGACCAATAAACTTTGCACCAGAGAAGTCAAATTTGTATCGAAAAATTAAATTAACGAAAATATGGTTTTGACGTTTTTTGAAGAAAAAACCTGAATTTTTTTGGATGCTTGCAATATATTTCATTCATGATATAATTTTGTTTTTTCGAATTTCGCATACGAAACATACCCTTTTCATTTGTGTTTTTTTTTTAAATTTTAGAATACAATTTTATTTATACTACTTAAGCCGGAAACAAACCTCTTTCGTGTGGTGTGTTGCTTTTGCGCTTCACTGTAGGTAAGTTGTCATACCTATGCGTAGAGCAATATTTGTCTCGTGTGACGTGTTTTGGTTTGGTGTGTTTTGTCAGAAGCAATCTTGTTCCGATTGTGCCATACCACGCTAGCGTTGAGTGACATATTTTATCAGAAGAAGAAGAAGTTCTCGGTTCACAACATAAATCTCTCATTATTCTGCACAGTTAGCAACACAACACACTACAAGACATAAGTATCGTTCAGCTTAGAAAGTACAGATAATATTGTGTTCTAAAATAAAAAAATATATATATTTTAGAAAAAATAAAATAAAAAAAAAATATTTATATTTTCGAAGGTTTTTTTAATAATACAAATTCTATATACTATACTACTGAAATTCATCAGCCAAGTAGAAGATTTAGCACTATTTTAATGGACTTTGTTGAATTATTGATTCAAAATAGCTATTAAATGCCTTTAAGTCCTATATATTTTAGCTTTTGACTTTTTCGCACTTTTTCGTGACAATGCAGTTATTGTTTTAATTATTAACTCATATAATTTATGAGTACATTTATGTATGTCTTTCAATTAGACATACAATATAACCTTGATAGATAAAAGTATAGTCGTGCATTTTATGTTTGTATATTGTTTATAAAACAACGAAAGTATAAAGTCATTATTATCGAAATGTCATGAAAATTCTACACGTCCGTCATGTTGAATTTGAAGTATGAGAATGCTATGGAATTATCTTTAAGAGGCGTGTGTCGTCTTGGAGT
Source organism: Epistrophe grossulariae (assembly GCA_929447395.1). Taxonomy (NCBI): domain Eukaryota; kingdom Metazoa; phylum Arthropoda; class Insecta; order Diptera; family Syrphidae; genus Epistrophe; species Epistrophe grossulariae. The sequence continues at coordinate 46,448,852 of OV839568.1, forward strand.
TCACTTTTGCAGTTCGATGTTCTTATATTGTATTGTTTTTTCTACAAAAACAAATATTTACCTATCAGAGCGGGCGAAAAACTAAGATCACTCGGATATATATATGAAAATTAATTTTTAAAAATAACAGAAAGTAAATCATTCAAAAATTCTAGTAAGGTTTAACAACCTTCTATAGGATTCCATTTCCACACTATAACACCTCTTATCACAAATCTAATCACAGATCAATCTGTAGCGGACCCGCGCTGCATCAGATGGTAGATTGCCGTCAAGCTACTGATATATGTATTTTAAAATAGGTGTTTCCCTATATGTAGTTCTAAATTATATATACCAACCCGAATGAAACGTCAAAATTTAAGGACGTATTGAAAAAACCAATTTGATTTAATAATACAGGTAAACAAAGTTTTTAAAGTCCCTTGTTTTGACGGACACTAGGTATATATTTGACGACATCGAAATATTTTGATTTTTAAATGTAGGGTAGAGCGGGGCTAGTTGGGCCACGGGGCAAGTTGGCCCACGCGAATTATTCACAAACTGAAAGTACTACAAGAAAATGATCATTTACGAACAAAGCGCGCTCTCTTACCAACACGTGCCATATCGGTTTCAGTTGCATAGTGCCCTCCGAAGATAAACTACACACAGATTTGTCTTTTTCAAGTGTAAAAGTAAAAAATGCGGATAGGATATTTTTTTTATTTTCCTAGTGAAAAATCCAGGATTAAGGACTGTCGTAAAGTTTTTTTATAATTAAATATATAGTATTTTCATATTTTGTGAGTTAAATTTAACAGTTTTGAGTATTTTTATATGTATGACTAAATATGTTTCTCAAACCAGGTGTGGGGTTAGTTGGCCCAGGGGGTTTTTGTTACAAAAATAAAGTTCTGAAGAAGAAGAGGAACTGGGATATTTTTGCCTAATGTGGATCGAACCATTCGCTGAAAGATTGTAGGGTTAGGAGTGGATATACAGTACCATACTTGCAGAAAGTTGGCTCATTCAAACTAAACAGTAGCCGGGGTTGGGTCCTTCTTCGATGCGTCAATTACAACAGCGATTACGATTCCAAAACTTATTTTAAACCTTAATATATTTCTATTATATTTATTTTTAAAACTTTATTTAAAATTTATTGTTTAGTTTGTTTGACCGTTTTAAATAAAATTCCTTATAAAATTTTGGATTTGTTTCCCTTTATGAGACTTGCTTTGCCACTTTTTAGGGCTTGATGATTTCATTTAGAAGCCAGAAGTTTATCCTTTCTTTTGATACCAGCTCCATAGTTGTACTATGAGTAGTTTGATAATTATGAGACTTCAAGTAAAAAGTGGGCCAACTATCCCCGCCCTACCCTACTGGAAGATTTTTTTAATATTCAACTTTTCGCTAAAACAAACAAATAACGTATGAAATATTACCCATAAATATTGCCAAAAAGTTAAAAAAATTATTTGTACGCAACAAAGTATAGCAATAAAATGCTACAATAATTTTAAATAATTTTTTTACAATTTATCTATACAGTATACAAGGTGTAACGTAATGAGCGGATAATACTGCAGCTGGTGATAGCAGGCCTTATGACTGCTCAGAAAAAAAATATAAAAAAAATATTTTTCTTGTGGTCTCCATGGTATAATTTATTTTCGAAAAATGTTAAAAAATTCAGGGTCTCCTAAAATACCTAATTACAACGGCCACCCATAAAGAATTCTTATTATTTTTGTATTTTTATAATATTTTTGAATTACCGTTCTAAATGATGGGTAGTAAATTTTAACACCAGCTGATGCATTTTTTGTGTTATAATTTTTTAAAATTATTTCTTATTCAAAAATAATTCAATATTTTTTTTCACCAAAGTTTGAAAATTAATAAAGAGAAAAAAAATGTATGAGAACATAAGTGGCAAAAATTGGCCTGTTTAATGTACTTTCCAAAATGGTATAACACATGTTTGTGTCTACAACATGGCATTTAATCTACTAAAGTAGTTTTTTAACATTTTATCAGATGAAATTAAGTTTCAAAGTTAAGTAAACACTACGACGACGAATGAATAACTCATTTTGTTTTTTAAATTTTTATTTCATGGTGTCGCTGAAGTGCATGTATATAATGTATGTAATTTAATGATGATCGGCGGGGCAGTTGTAAAATAGCGGCAACTGCAGCCTATATAAAAACTAGGTAGTAGCTCACTCAGGCAGTGTTGCTCCTATGCGAATTAAGTCGCATTTTTACCCCTTTTTTTTGTCTCATGCAACCATGATACGACCATTTAAAAAAGTGGCTATTTTTACCCTTTTTTAAAAAAACTTGCGACTATTCTGACCCCATCGCTAGAAAAATGCATGGAAAAAATAAGTTCTCATTTTTGTTGAAAAAATCTTTCCAACCTTCCCTTGAAATAACTTTTTTCAATGGTTCCTATTCCACATCCACAGTGCTAGTCACAGAATTTTAATCTGTAAAAGAAAATCGAGTTAAAATGTTTTGTTCGACTCGATCGCTTCGCGTTCGTTTAGTTCAGTTGAAACTTTGCTATTCTTCCTTTAAAAACTTATTTTTTGGTTTGATAAATTTTTTTTTAATAAAAATTTAAATTACTCCAAAACATGTTTTTTTATACGGATTCCCTTTGATTTTGCAATCTATTTTTAAAATGGGACTTTTTTTTCTCGTGAGCTTGTTTTTTGTGATCTTTTCAAATTTCTCAGCGGCAATACTGCACTCAGGTATATTACCTAAAGCAGTTAATTATATTACTTTTTATATTTTCGACCGCTTCAGTCTTATTTTAAATTTAACAAAATCTGTTCAAACTAAAAAATCGGCATTTGCACAAAAAAAAAAGCATTCAAATAGTTATAAAGTCAGATTTCAAAATTATTTGATTGTATCAGAAAGTGTTTATCAAAATAAAGGAAAATACAAAATATAGATCTTATTGCAAGTCATTTATAGGAAAACAAAATAAAAAATCTCGGGATCGCCATTTTTTTTTGTTTCATACAAAAACTGTTTCATTCGATGACTCGGATAATTTGACGTTTCAATACAAACTATATCGATACCAAAATGATAATTAGCGCCGGTAATGTAGTTTTTATCGGGACTTAAGTTCAGTCCCGAAAATTATCTGGACTTAGCTAAGTCCATATGGATTTAAATTGTTGTTGTCTCCTATCACACGAGAAAAGTGAGTTTCCAGCAACTTTCAGTTTATAGGTGAGAAGGGCAAGAAGTAAGAGGGGAAAATGAAATTTCCACTGTCAACGATTAGAGGAAATTTTTTTGACATTCCTCTTCACATACACAGTATGTGTGTGTTCAACCAAGCTATACTCTATATAAAGAAACTACAGAAAATATCCACGATTTTGTTTCTTCGTGTGAAAAGTACAAGAGATTTTTAAGGAAATTAAAGGAAAACTTCAAAAAAATCTCCGGCAACTTGTTTCCTCATGTGAAAGGGGACTTAGTTCCGATGTCGTTTTTTTTGTCGACAAATCCATATGGACTTGCAAAATTTTTAATTTCCATTTAAAGTAAAAAAAAAAAACACAAATAATGAGCCAGATTATATTAAAAAGGATTGAAAAACACATTGAATTTTTTCATTTATAACGATTTTTATTTAATTTTGTGAAATTTATAATTTATTTTAAATATTATTTTTTGTTTTCACATTAATGGTAGTTCTTTTCGCGAAATTAATGTGTTTTTTTTTATCAACCAGTCTCTGGTGATGAATCCACTAACTTTTTGGGAATCCTCGGTGACCAATTTGAATGACCTTTCTACAGCTTGACATGTGGCTTGTGAAACTTGTCAACAAATTTGATTTGTTACTGTCGTTTCGGCTGATTATATTATAATTATATGCCACTTTGAATTAATGGGCGGTCAACTTCAATTTATAAAAAAAATCGAAATTTCAAAATTACGAGAAATTAAATTTCCACCATATTGACAGCGAAAAGTTAATAAATAAACACATTAAAAACAAAAGCTATATAAACAAAAATTCTACCGTAAATTTGTGCATAGATTTAAAAGATGTGGAAAAAACTAACAGCAAAATCAAGAAATCGTAAGTTTTAATTCTGCGTTGGCCGTTCGTTGAATCCAGTGGAAATAAAAAATTAAAAAAAAATTTAAAATTAGTTTTAAGACCAAATTTTGCGGTGGTTATTAGGTATTTTGATTTCCAAAATTTTGGAAATCACTCTGGTCTAATGCTGGTATAAAATTTTAGAAGACATTTTTGCAATTGGCCTTCTAGCTTTCCATCAATACAGACTTAAACTATGCTACTGTTCTAAATGAACTCATAAATGTACCGCACTTTTTTAGTCACTGAAAATGGAAACTGGAAATGGAAACTGAAAATGGAAACTGAAAATGGAAATGGAAACACTAATCGAATCCCATAGAAAAACTTTATTTATTGGGATAAATTCAAAATTTTATTGAGCAGTTGGAGGGGTGTTGTTGGGTAGTTACCTGCGTCCATCTTTTTCAACGTCCTAAGTTTTTACTTTTCATCCTTTTAATGGAGAGACTATAGAGTTAGGTAAAATATTTAATTTATTTACTTGGAGCGTGATTATAAGTGCCTTGGAATTTCAGTAAAATTCAATTCATCATCAATCTCTGTTTCAAATTTCAATACTATTATTAGGCATCAAATCCACCGCACTTTTTATCACAATTGTAAAAGTAAATATATGTATTTAGATATTTTATGGTTACAAGAACAAAACAATTTATTTTTACAAAATTAAAAAGAAAAAAATAACATGAAGGCATTTTGAAAAATATGCAAACAATTGCAATAAAGTTTAAAAAAGGCAAAATAAAATACATATAGGTACTTACATATATTTAGAATCAGGAGAAGATGAATCGTTTTTGGTTAAAGTCGATACTTTCTTACGATTAACCAAAAAATTCAATGTAAGCAATATGCTGGACCCATGTTCTGTAACTCGGCGATAACTTTTCGAGGCGATAAACGGCGAAAAATGGAACAAAACCCATTGGATTCCTATGAGTTTTGCTCCATTTTTGTTCCATTTTTCGCCGTTTCTCGCCACGAAAAGTTTTCGCCGAGTTACAGAACATGGATCCTGGTTAATCGATATACATATGTGGTTTTTCAGTGGTCGAACTTTTTAATCAATTAGGCAACTTTTATAGGGACTTAATAGCCATGTTCCTTTGGAGATACGTTTCATGAGTATATTTAAACAATAATCTAGTACTAACAAATTATCGTGCTCCCATAGTTATACGAGTTTTTTTTAAGTAGGTATAGGTTTCAACCTATATGCATAAAATTAAGAATTATCAGCATGAAAACTTTAACTTTAATATTATGTTCTTAATATAATAAATAAATTGATACACATATTTTTCCTTGTAATAATAAGAGGTTTCAGCAGCTACTGGTATGTACATCTAATCAAGTTTTTTTTTATCATCAAAAGCAATCTTATATCCTGTATTCTATCTTGCTGGCTATACTGTTGGTTTGAATATTGCAACCGTTCGTTGTTGGAGATACAACATTGAAAAAGAAAACAACTTATTCGTGGGTAACACCCCCTTTTGAATATTTCTTTATACCTACTGCTGCTGCTGCTGCTGCTGCGAATTGCTTTATGTCCCCCAAGAGACAGGCCATGGAAACAGAAGTACCTACATACGTATCTTTATACTTATATATGTGCAGATGGTAGATGGAAAATGGCTGCCTTGTCAGACAGCAGCGCATATGAAATCCGCCTCCTTTTTGGTCGCAATAGCCACTGTCATGTCAAGCAACAAAAATAAAAACAGAAGAAAAAAAAAAAATAAAACTAAACACAATTCTGGCGTTTCTTGTGATTCAATCCACTCTCTTATCCATGGCGAATTATTCCCGATATATATACCTACTTACTTACTATACCTACATCTTTTCAATACGCTACGCTGTACGACAGATGAACATTGCTATATTCTGCTGCACACAGCACAGGAGGCAATAACAAAACGTCTAACCACGACACAACTCTGACGTGCTTTTACCACAGAAATCCAAAAAAGGAGTCGAACGGAGACGACAACGACGACCGAGCCCATGGAAGCAGGCAGCTTGATGGCAAGAAAGAAGAACAACCCAACCAGCCAACCATCACGTTTCCCGTCTTTTCACGGTTACAACCGGGTTAAACTTCAACTACTTCGGTTTCTTGCTGTTGCTGTTGCTGATGTTGCCATTGCCGCACCTTTGCCCCTTCATTTTCTGTGCTTGATTTCGTTTGTGCGGTCTTGGGTTTTTGGTCTTTTGGCACAACAACCAGAGAGGCAATAAGCCATTATTACATATCTCTAACCTAAACAAAAAAACCATAGATACAGTATGTACCCTATCTCGGGTTTTTTTTTTTTTTTTTTTTCTGCTGTGCGGGTCTTCAGTACGTGCAATGCATAAAACAAATTGCAAACCTACACAGTACACACACAGGCATTCAAGTTGTAAAAGAAGGAAGAAAGAAAAAAGATCTAGCTACTACTTCAGGAAAATATTAAAGATGGATCCATGATTTGGACATCAGATATATCTCCATATATAGAGCTCTCCCCATGCCTTAGAGAGTAGGTATACTATAACTATGGGGGTATATCTTTTGCTTTTCGGTTTGCTTGACTTGACTTGGCTTGGTTTGGCTTTGTGATGCGGACGCGGAGTTGGAGTGCTTTATCATTGCAGTCACGTTCATGCATCTGCTTCGGCAGCGAAAAGCAAAAAAAGGAGGTGGAACAAGGTATGGAAATGCCATGAATTCTGACCGGAATAAATGGCAGGCATAATGAAGGAAAAAAAATCATTCCATTAAATTTTCTACCGTCCAATGGGGTATGAGTATATATCGAGTATCTCAACCTATATCTACAGCTATAGCTAGAAAGATAGGTAAGTATGTATTTATAATATGTACCAGTACCTGCAAATAATACCTACAGATTGAAGATTGCAGAATTCAGAAGCAAATAGATACCTAGACATTTATGTATAGAGTTTTGTGTTGCTTTTGAGATGCGTGAACTTTGTTCAGAACACAAAATGTATAGATACCTATTGGAAATAGAAAAATATCTATACATAATGTTCATTCTAAAATGCACAAATTGTATAGATATTATATCGAGTTTTATATTTTTAATTTATATTTTCGCGTCATCAGCATAGCTCGCTGAACACAATGAAATTTAGCTGCTGCTGCTGTAGGTAATAGAAGTCAAAGTTATAGCTCAATTTCTACGTGTTTTGATACAGCTTCATATTGTAACGAAGCATACCTACTATTTATACGTATACCTATCAGCTTTGACAGCTGTGCTACGAGCTTCAGTTACAGTTTTACCAATGTATTTAGCCAGTAAATCAATGGTGTTGAATTTTTTAAACAGAATGGAGATCAATTATGAATTATAAAAATAATAATGGACCAAGGTGACTTCCTTGAAGTACACCACAATAAGGCACCAGTTATAGCTTTCATTGACACTTATCATTGAAAATTTTAATTGCAAATTTTAAGGCACTTAAAAAATGTAATTAATGATTATTTTAATGCAAATAAAAAGCTGACAACTCAATTATTATTTCTAGTCAAAAAAATATTTCGTTTTGGCCCACCCTATCGCAGGAAATGAATTTCTTTATTTCAATGATTGAACTACCTTATCATTGATCATTAAAATCTTAGAAATCGTTTTATGTGAAAGTTAAATATTTTATTGACTAGAAATAATAATCGAGTTATCCGCTTTTTATTGGCATAAAAATATTCACTGATTTTGGTTTCAAAGTGTTTCAAAATAAGAAATTAAACTTTTCAATGATGAGTTTCAATGAAAGCTAGAACTGGCCCCTAAGTGTAGAGAAATAATTTGAACTATATGGATACTGAATCCACCTGTGTGGAAAACATTTCCACTCTAAATAGTGCTTCAAAAACTAATCACTAAAATAACTTCATTTAAAAACATAATTAAAGAATGAATTACTGGTTTTAAAAAAAAAAGCTTTAACATGATATTGTAAGTGTTGCCGTTGTGTTTTTATATTCATTTGGTATATTAAATATTTTTTTTTTTAATATTCATTTGCTATATTAAATTTTTTGTTTTTAATTTGCCCAACCCCCCCCCCCCCCCCTCCTAAAATTGTGGTCAAAAAGAGTGGGCCAATATCTTAAAATCGTTTTCATATAATGATATCAATAATAAAAAAAATTGATGCTTTTTAATCACAAAATGCACAATTTTTGAACTAAGCCGCTAGAATATTAATTTTGCAATCTAAAGTTTAGTTTGAAAGCTAAAAAGCTTATGAAATTAAACCAGGCTTAAGATAAGAAATGACTGGGGATTTTTCAACCCAGGTCCGTGCTAACCACACCTCTCCATTTAACGGGCTAAAAGCAAACAACAAATTACCTACATAAATAAATTCCAAGGCAGTCATATAGAACTCCCACGTAATTAAAAGTCATTCGACGGGACAAGAAAAATTTCATTAGATGTGTTTTTGTTTTTTTGTTAATGTTTATTCTAGCTAAAATAAAAATGGTTATTTTAGAGGAGACAACCATTTCGCTTAGTTATAAGCGACAAACAAATCCACCTCTGAATAAATTTAATAATGCTTCCGAGATTTTTGGTGAACTTCAGCAATTCATTAAAAAATTCATCCTTTTGACATAATATGACTTCACATAAACAAAATGTCTGAACAAAACATGAGGCGGGGAATTTGGATAGAACTCAATAATTAAAATAAATTCTTATAACTTTTTGTATTTTCATTGATTAGGTCGGAGACTTATAATGCACCTGTTTAACTACTGAAAACTTCTAAATTTCTTATTTTCCAACAATCCCTTCTTGTTGCTAAAAATAAGTTCATGAATGCAGCATTTTTACCGGATTTTATCCAATGTTGGTTTGTCATCTTTTTTGATAATTTGTCGCCCGAGAATTGTTTGGTCGTATACGCCATTTGAGCAGTTTTGGGAAATCGCATTTTAAGTTTAGCGTTTAAATAAAAAAGAAACCGACCGATGAAGTTTTCTCCATTTTTAATATAAAAATTTTAAAATTTTTTTTTAGTTAAGGTATTCCAGGCAGTGATGCCAGACTTTGGGAGCAGGTTTTCCCACATTGATACTCAAGAATTCCCTTTTATCCCACGTCATTCTGATAAATATCCCACAATTATCCCTTGTCGAAATATTTAAAAAAATCTATATTTCTTTGTAATTTATAAACAAATTTTCATGCCGCATTGGCAGAAACGTTAAAAATTTATATTGAATAGTAAGTTTAACGTTTTGCAAAAAAATAAAACAAAAATAAAATCACAGAAATTAATATGAACAACAAAAAAAGCAATAAAACTCAAGTGTCATTTAATTATTCATGCTCAAAGAAAGAAAACAAACTTTTCCAAATATTGTGCTTGTATTATCAATTTCGCTCATCGAGCATAGTTTTGCAGAACAAAAACTAGAACGGCAGTTTTCGTTTATGGTAAAAAAAATTTCGTTTCGCATCTGTAGCGTACTAGATTTTAGTAGATCAAAATACAAAAATCTAAATGAACAGACTCAGATATTTAGAATGAGTTCATTATATGCTTGACATCGTTTTATTCGACCATAGCTGAATGCAACTTTTGTTTCATAATAAAATGAACAATTTAAAAAAAAAAATTGAGCAAACACTAAAATCCCTTTTTTTTGTTCTATGAGATTCATAAAATCCCTTTTTCCCTTTAAGCTTATTTTAGACGTGAAATTCCCACAAAAAGGGATAAATCCCACGATCTGGCGTCACTGATTCCAGGTTGCTCAGTCGGTTTTAGTTTTTATACTAAATCATTTTGTCGTATACACCATGAAATTCAGTACTTTGTTAGAACGACATACACGTACGAAAAAGTAAACACACATGCGACAGTTCAATACAATAGTGATTTTCGATTTCCTCAAAAACTAGAAAACATTTTTACATCTAGTTTTTAGTATTTGACCATAAATTGATAAGAGCATTGAATATTAAAACGAAAATACCACTTAATAACGTATAACTTTGAAGAAAATTATTTGAAACAATTTTTCATTTTTCTTTTTCAATTTTGAGTTTGAAAACTATTTTTTACAAAACTATTCAATAAAACAATTTTATTTAAAACAGAATTTTTTGGGTATAAAAAAAGGTATAACACGATATTGTAGGTAAGTGTTGCTTTTGATTTAAATAAATAAATAAAATTAAAGTCAATTTTTTGGAAATTTGTCTTTGGAGCGAGAGCTGAGTGAAAAATTCTAAAATTTTAAGATACCTTTCAATCGTGCAGTGATGACAGTTCATTTCTTGAATCAAAGAATTCCCAGGCTATGAAAATGTTTGCTTTATTACCTTCAATAAAGCAGTTTTCTGACGAAGATACAGCAACGCTATCGAGGTTACTTTATTCTTATTTTAGAGGACACAGGAGTCACTCTAAAAAGTCAAGTCTTCAATGTGTGGGTTATCAGATAGAATTTGAAAATGAAATTGAGTAATTCGCCCGAAGATTGAGGTACACTCCGAAACGCATCGCTGAACCATATATATAAATTATTTTAATTAAAAGTTGTGAAAGTTATTGAATAACATTAAAAATTTAAACTAACAAATTTAACTTAAAACTAATAACATATACACGTGTTTAGTTTGTTTTTATTTTATTAAATACTGATCATGTTGGCACCATCTATGGATTTTCTCGAAGATGCATAGGTAAATTCTTCACGCACGAAATGACATTAATGTACGATATAGTGGGTGTAGCGGTCGGTCTCAGTGGCGTTCGGGACAATTGAAGATATTTCAAAACACTTTGAAACTTCGGATTCAAAAACAACAACAACACATGGATAATATATGACTACAATTATTAACAGATAGGCATGTTTTTGGCTACGAACAGTCATACCTGTCATGAATGTGTCGCCTTTTTGATCCGACGGCATATATGCCGAGCCGACAGCCTGCGAAAATTCTAAAATCTGTAAGCAATGTGCAAAACGTAAAATAATAGATCAAATCTGATTTCAGAAATGGAAAGAGGACCTCCGAAAACATAGAACTGCATACCCACTTTAAAAATGTGCATTTTGGCGTTTACGACAAAACAATTCTCGGCGACGAAATGTAATTTTTACGGAATATTTACTTTGGATTTACTACTATCAGACTTTATTGTTTGCAATTTAACACAAAATAATTGTTTGTTTGATTATGCGTGTTCTGAAAAATTAAATCTCAGATATTTCGCTCCGTCAAAAAGTGAGCAAACGAATTCCAAAATTTTTTTTCTCAGAGTTTTGACAGCTAAACTGAGAAATTTTGTTGAGGAAACCAGTTCAAGTAACTGAGATTGCTGAGATCTCCGAGATCTCGTTTTCCTGAACATGCGCCTATTGTAATCTTCATAAATAATATTTCTTTTCATTTCTCAAAACAGTTGACAGCTAAACTGTTATTAAAATATCAGTGCTGTCAAGATATACATTTTTTCATGCACTTTTATTTTGAATGAATATCCTAAGGAAAAACGACAGTTTAATGCAAAAAATAAACTTAGGACGGGACATATTAATTTTTGGTTTATGTACCGGTCTTGGAATAAAAGAGCAACAAATAAATTTATGGTGTCTGATCAAAACTCAAAACGGTGCTAAAGGCAGTTTTTTAAAAATATGGAGTTTGAAATGTCAAAATTATTAGTATAAAAAAAAGCTATCGGAAGGTGAAAAAATTTTGTTTCTAAACCGATTTTCCATAATGTATTTTAACATTAGAAATGGTTAAGCGGAGGCATACCTACTAACAATGTGAAAAAATCAACAGAATTTCAAAAAAATGTAACGCTGAGTAGAGAAAGTGGGCGAAACGTTAGGGGAATAGACAAAATTATTGCGTTTGTGCTTTGTTCTTACTGGTCTGAGGAAACAGAATGCGAAGAAGATGATAAAACGGACACCAAAAAAAGTAAAAGTGTTCGCAGGCAGGGATGGCCACTACATTTTTTACATTTGCTACGTAGTTTATGCAGTAAATCGTAGTTAAATGTAGTTAATAAAACATATTGTAACAAACTTCAATTCAAATATCAAATGATCTGTCAGTTTTAACTTTGAAGGTTGAATTTTGAGTTAAAATGTTAAAATTTTTATTGGAATTTTATTATTTCTCTAAATTTACTACAATTTGCAGTAAATAAGACGTGTAGTTTATTAAATTAACTAAGCGTAGTTAATGATGTAGAAAATGTAGTGTAATTAATTCGGCCAACCCTGTTCGTAGGCTTTCCAGATTTGCATGTGAAGAACAGCAAATTTAAAAAAGAATAACTACCGCTTGCTTTATTCAAAGTTTTAAACTATACATAAATCCTTTCTTTATTTCTAATGTACCTCAACTATGCTGGAATGGCAAATCGGGTAAATTTTTAACAAACTGCCTTAAAACAAACATTCCTCGAAAGGAAGAATATAAAAGATCTATATGTATATAATTTTTTTTAAGAAGGTTTTTTTAATAATACAAATTCTATATACTATACTACTGAAATACATCCCTGGGCTAAAAACAAAAACTTCCAATTTAATGATTAGGAATTCTAGTCTTGTTGGATATAGTTCACACTAGGTATTCGTCACGAAATCTATACGTAAGATGAACTGAACTTAGCAAAAATTGCGTATTGACAAAGGCCCTCATTAGTCAATTGATGAGTCCAAGTGAGATTGCCGGGACGAAACGCCAATATTTATTTTTGTAGGACTTAAAGGCCGTTAAAAGCTATTTTGAATCAATAATTTTTTTTAATAAATCTAAATAAAAAAAAACTTCCATATACCAAACCAAACAAAATTTACTCCATTCAATTATTTTAAATATTTTAGAAATTATATATTTTCCCTTTTTACTCGTAACTCGGTTTTGGGTTCAATTTTTTTAACCTCTGTTTGATTATTAACGCTACATAATATGTAAGTCCAAATCTTTGTTTTGACATAAATGCATTTTAAAGTTAAAAATGTACTCTAAATTCAGTTAAAAAACAAAATTGAAGTATTCTTTGGACCATGGAATATCTTATGAATCGGTTCACCTCGAATTTTACTGTTAAGACCAAGTGAAAATAGATTTTTTTTTTTGTATAGTTCTGCATCTATAACTCAATTCCAAAAAATGGAATTATGCTGTCTTGACCAGACTCCATAGAAATTAATTATTAGGTGTGTTTTATTCATTGCTGCATAGCCAGCGCAGCACAAGTCTGAATAAAACGAAAGCTCACTCTATACGTTCATTTCAATAATTGAAAGCTCTATCGCCAGCACAGCCATCTTTTTTTTTACTGGCTTCTTTTTCGCCAGCAATCAAATTGTTTTTCTTTGCCAAGGGAAATTTTGCATCCAACGCGAACTAACCATCTAAATGTAGTAGCTAAAGATTGATAAAGATTGTTAAGTTTAGGTAATTAGATTTTGGTTTATTTACACAACCACATACATAGGTAGTTAATAGGTGTGTTTTTTTTTTCAATTCCGGAGGGAACTGGTTAAAAAAATCATATTGGAGATTAGCGACGCCATTACAAAAAAAATGGAGTTTCCATACAAACTATCGATAACAAGTATATGTAATCCCCGCCGATAATACAGTTTTTCTACGTGCTAAAGTTATCAGGGTATAGCTAAGTCCATTGGGGATTAGTTGTTGTTGCATTTAACATGTAAATTATTTAGCCCAGAATCGTTTTTTTCGTTAAATTCTTATGGACTTGAAAATAAAGTACGTCTATTATTGAGTTATAATATTTTAAGTACACATAGTCAAATGTTTATGTTTTTCATGTACAGTTTGAGTGAGAATTTTAAAATGTTAAAATTATTTTAGGCAGTTAAATAACCATACCTATTATAACCACCGCCACGTGGTTGATATTATGAAAAAGGTACATTTGTATCTAAGGCAAACAAGCGCGATTGAATGAGCCACCTTGAAAGAAAAACAAAAAACGGCAAAAACAATTTTACAAACAATAACACTCCTCTAGATCGTTATTCACTCAACAACAACACAAAAAAAACAAAATATGTCAATACCTTTAAACTTCGATATACCCATATATTTTTTATTTTGAAGTAGCAATGTCATCATCTCCACCCGATAAAATCTCAGACTATAAGAGCTTAACTTTTTTGTGTTCTAAAGGTTTCGAACTGCTTCCTTATCAGTGGCACTGGTGGTATATGGATTCAGATGATGAAATGCCGCCGCAGATTGACAACTCGTATACACACGTTTACCTATATAGGTTTTAATAAATTTGTTTTGAAGGCTCGTATGCTGACTTCCAATGTGCATACAAGTGCTACAATATAAGTAAAGTATAATTCGGAACTGGGTCATGTTCGATCTCCACAGTGAATGAATCCAAAAAAAAAAGAAAGAAAGAAGATTTGTATAGCTTGATTAGCCAGCCATACAGAGTCAATATCCATGCAACGCAGATGGTTACTTCCAAATAAAAAAGAAATACCTATCTGCCGACCTACGATAATTTTTTCCAATCGGATTTAATTTTTTTTTTTTTATAAAAATAAAAACTTATCAGGATTGACAAATCTTTCGAGTGTTGTTGGAAATATTTATAGATATGAATGTAATTTTCTATACGAATATGATAAGGTAAAAAGTTACACCCGAGTATAACTTCATATCACATATATAGTTTGTTTGTTTACCCATCAAAGTTTGAACGTAAACATATATTTTCATGCTTTTGGTTGAGTTGTTTTGAGTGCGTATGACAGCTATAAATCAATATTGGTCAAATCACCGTCAAGTTATTTATGTGGGTATGTTACTATCTCAATAAAAATGTACTTCAAATGTGTCCATTAAAGTAATCTTTTTATGACTATCTTGAAGGCTTTTGACATTTTTTGTTCTGTATTCAACAAGACTATAATGTATTATGTTGTGTGGTCTAAGACACCCTCTTGACTTTGAAAGTTTTTTTTTTATATAAATATTTGATACAAAATATTTTAAATATGTATTAGACATGATATGAAATTTATAACATTCATATAGAAATATTTTTTCGAATAGCTATATATACTCTTTTCGATCAGAATCGGAAGCTTTCAATGATTAAAATTGAAATTAACTAAAATAACTCAAATCTGTTTGTTTTAATATTTTCTTAGGTTTATTGTTATTCAATTTCGTATTAATTCAATTCCTCAAGTCTTTATTGTGAGGAACTCTATCTCCACAATAAACATTCATAAGCCAGAAGTAAGCCTTCCTTATAAAATAACAATAATTTTTCGTAGATTCCTAAAAAGTTTGCTATTAACAAGCTTTCTCTAAATAGAGGTTTAGAAAAATATATTTAATTTCCTAAATAAGCCGACAGGTGCTAAGATGAGTTGTTTCGCATTTAAGTTTTGCAAATTGAGGTTTTTTTTCGATTTTTTAATTGGGAAAATTGTTATACAAATTATTTTTGTCTTAAAGCATAAAGTATTAAAAAAATGAAATACATAGATGAAAAATTTAATGTCCACTTGTTGTTCAAAATAAACATTCTAGTAGTACCTACATAAAATTTGAAAATCTTCTACACTTACAAAAATTACAAAATAATTACTAATATAATTATATACCAAGCTCAATGAATTGAGCAACGGCTTATAGAAAACGATAAATCTAAAACAGAAACCGATTCTAATGAATATATTATACAAACAATCAAAACAACTAAACGGTGAAATGATCTATAGCGAAATAACAAAACGGCTTGGCTATATTTTGCGAACTAATGAAACCACAGTACACATTTTAAAGGTAATATCATTAGCGTTTTAATTTTTGTTCAGTTCTGCGCATCTGTCAAAATTGAGGTATTATGGTGGTAAAATGGAGGATCCAGTGTCTCTTTAATTGTCTTATTTCAATATTTTGTTTTTGTTTCTAATGATGTGTGCTGAGTTCCTGTGGGCACTGGAACAGCCATTTTTAATATTTTGACACTTCCAATGACACTTTGACAACCTGCGCAATATAAAACAGGGTGGCGCACGAATCGTTCTACAAAAATAAAACGTAATAACTTTTTTTCTGTGTGAGTAATCGGCTTATTTTTTTTTTATTTTGTAGGTTACTATTTAGATTTATAAAAATGGATGCTTGGGATACGGAGAAAAGAATTTGGATAGTGCAACGGTACCATGCTTTGCAGTCCGTCATTTCCGTCCAAAGGGAATTTAGGCGGGAGTTTGGCGGTAATCCCCCGAGTAGATGGACCATTATGAGGTTTGTAAACATGTTTGCCGAATCTGGAAGCATCGCACGAAGGCCGTACCATCGAGATGCCAATGTTCGGGTTCAGGATACAATCGCAGCAGTAGCATCTGCAATACAGGCCAATCCGAACGTTTCGACCCGAAACTTATCGGGGCAAATTGGAATTAGTAGACGGTCATTACAACGGATACTTCATGACGATTTAAACTTGTTTCCGTACAAAGTCCAAATTACTAGCAAGTTAAACCCTCAGGATTTGTCTGTTCGCCTGGAATTTTGCCAAAAAATGATATCAATGGCCGAAGAAGACAACACATTGATCAATTGTTTGTTCATGTCTGATGAGGCCCATTTTGATCTTAACGGCAATGTAAACAAGCAAAATTGCCGTATATGGAATGAGTCTAATCCAGAAATGCTCCATGAGACGGAACTGCACCCAGAACGAGTCACTGTGTGGTGCGCAGTTTCATCAAGGTGTATTGTCGGGCCGTACTTCTTTGAAGAAAACGGTGTAACCGTTACTGTCAATGGGGACCGTTATTTAAAGATGTTGAACGAGTTTTTTTTACCCAGAACTGCGCCGAAGACGTATACCATTCAACAGCGTTTGGTTTCAGCAAGATGGAGCAACTGCACATATAGCCAGACCAGTTATGGCGGAGCTAAACAAAAAATTCGCAAACAAATTAATTTCTAGGAACTCCACTCTTCGCTGGCCCCCAAGGTCACCTGACCTGACTGCACCAGACTTCTTTTTATGGGGTTATGTCAAGCAAGAGGTGTATAAAACGAAGCCCAGGAATTTAACTGGATTAAAGCAGTCCATAACGACAATAATTGAGGCGATCCCAACTTCAACTCTTCAGGCCGCAATGAATAATTTTTTGACCAGGTGCCGCATCTGCGTGGGACAGCGTGGAGGTCATTTGCGGTCTATAATCTTTAAAAACAACTAACTATTTAAAATAAAATTTAATTTTCTAACCAATAAAAAAAAAAAATGAAATACATCGATAAAAAAAAAAGTTATTTGAATTTCTTATTGTAGCACAATTGGTGCGCCACCCTGTACCTTTAATTTGTGTACTGTGTAATGAAACAGCGAAACTTTATAAAAACACTTGTACAAAAAGAATAAGAAAATACAATGTAACAAAAATCTAAACAACAAATTACCAAATAAATTTTGCGATATGATTGAAAATATTGAAAAAAAAAATAATCGAAATATAAAAACGCTGAATGATTAAAAAAAACAAAAAATAAAAAAGAAAACGTTAATGTTCAAAATATAGAATTGGGAATTTAACGAAATATTTGATGAATTAAGCGAAACCAAAGAAATGTCAAATAAATTTTGTCAAACAGCCAATGGTAACACTTTAATTAAAAAAACAAATATTGAATAGCTACTACAATTTTTTTATTTAAACGTTTCAAAAAATACCTGTATAGGCGGCAAAAAAGACCAACGCGACGCTTTTACTCTCACTCACGGTTGAAATGTGTAAACATCAATTACTACGTAAAGTGTGACACCTAATGTGTGACATGGAACGTATTACACGTTAGGCTCAAGTTTTTAGTTTACCCAATCGTCTCACCGCTACACAGTGGACTTTTTGGGTTGCTAAAATCATAACTATTAAACGAGTAAAAATATTGTGTTAATTTTTTTCAACTTAAAAAGAACTTTTAAGGTTATCAAGCTGGTGAGTTTCAAAAAAATATCTAGACAGGGTGTTTCAGAATTTTCTGTTAAAAAAAAAAAACAATTTTAACCTATCCGTATACCGATAGACATATGTTTGTATTTCACTTTACAAAGGTCTAAAGTTTAGATTTATAGATTAACAGCAGAGTGTTTTGAACATATTTGAATGAAACAGTGGGGAAAAAAGAAAATAAACCATTTTTTAAAATATTATTTTTATATTTTGTTTAATATAAGTGTATATTTTTATTTTTTGACATAAAAGAATGTACTAAAAAAATATTTAATCGGTAGAAAAATAGTAGAAAAAAAATCAAAAGTGATAGATTATACATGTCAAATAGTGGAAACAAATTAAACAAACCAAAAATATACAGGGTGTTTTGGATAAGGTGCAAAAAAAAATGTAAAGCGGTTAGGTTAGGTCGATACAAGAAAAAAATCTTATAGGAGGGAAATTCTATTTCACCCCGTTTAGGCGGGAGGGGCAATTTTATAAAAAAATGTCCTAGAATTAGAAAACAAAAATCAACGGCAACACTTACAATGGCATGTTATACCTTTTTTTAAACCCAGAATTCCATCCATTAATTCTGTTTTTAAATTAATTTTTTTGTGAATATAGTTTTGGAAAAATAAGTTTTCAGGCTCAACATTTTGAAAAAAAAATGGCTTACTTCTTTAGATCAAATCTCTCTAACACAGCTCTATGCAACTTTATGCAGCTGAATTTTTGGGATTGTGTGTAACAACATAATAAAAGGACTTTTTCCCGCAAATTTAAAGAAGGGAATTTGTGCAGTTTTTTTGTAACTCAATTTAAAGCTGAAAAAGTGTGCCAAAGGTGCCAAAGGTGGTGTTTCAAAAAACATTGAGTTCAGTTTTTAAATAAAAAAAATACAAGTTTTTTCAAGCACTCCCCTCAGTTTTTACACTCAAAACTACAAACATAAATAAAAAAATTAGTATTTGATAGCAATATTTTCTAAGTGCTGATGATTGTATCATGTGAACCGTCCAATGGTCTTCCATTCTATTGGAATCAGATTATACTTCTCGAAGGTTTTTGAATCAAACCTTAGAATTGCTGAAGCAACTCAGGTTTTTTTTTTTTTTTTTGATGATTAGTGTTGTTTTTACATAACTAACGTCGATGCTCCAAGAGCTTAACAAGACTAATGTAAAGGAGCTAAAAGAAATCTTGAAGATTACTACTAGATTGCTATAACACTGTTAAAAGCGTTAAATGGCCTCTCAACTCAATTAAGTCTTGCTATGAGAATGCGTCTCTTCCAATGAGATTCGCTTCGCTTAAAAGAGAACAGAGGAAGGGAACTTTAAAAAATTATATATATCTTTCTCATTTTGGCATTTTCTCGGAACAAACTATTTTTGTATCTATATCCTTATAAATATCAAAACTTGAAATTGAAATATTGGTTGGCTTTTTCTACCCAATATTTACAATATTTACAAGTAGAACTTTAATCTTATTTTTATCAAAACAACTACAAAGCCTATATACGTATACATATTTCTCAAGAATATCTAAAGTTTATTTTTGTATTAGTGAAAGATTTCTTAGAATCAGTTCAGTTCCAAAAAATTGAAACAAACAAATAAATTTAACCTCTCCATATAATAGATATAAATTTCGAAAACCTTGATGTAAGATTATTTAAACAATTAATATAAAAGGATGGTTGCACCAATTTTCAAAAAAAAAATCGATAAGGTTTTGTGTTGATTAAGTTTTGTTTATCCTTGTACTTTTATACTTATATGTACCTACATATATACTTATTATGGGCAAATCATAATTTTTATTCATCATCTATCTGTTATCTCACACCTCTTGCTCTCCTCAAGTCTATTTTTTGGTGACGACCTTCAAATAAATAATTGTAAACAACAAATTTTGAAGGCAATCAATTGGCTCCGTGACAATAATTAATAAAATAAAGCAGCAATTAAAATGATTGGTAAAATAACTTATCAAACTTAAGATAATATAGGCGCATTTTTTCCAAGCCGGGAACGAATTGGATAAAAATAACGATGCGGGGCTAAGCAATTAACATGTTAAATGCAACTAAAACCAATTCTTTTCATACTTAGCTAAGCAGAGAGAATTTTAGGGGCTTAACTTTAGCATGGAAAAAAACTTTATTACCGCGTGCTTTAAGTTCTAATAGGTATTTTTTTTTTTATTAGCGACGCCATCACAGAAAAAAACATGGAGTTTTCATACAACTATCGATAGCAATTATGAGTAATTCATTTTTGTTGTAATTAACATGCAAATTATTTAGCCCCGAATCGTTTCGGGGGGAATTTTGTCCAATTCCCCCCGGGCATGCAAAAAAAAACGCCTTATTTGTCATCGATAGTTTGTTTATAGTAATTTTATTTTTTTTGTCCGTTTTTTTCAACCAATTCTCTCTTGGATTGCAAAACAACACACTTAAAATGTTAATTATTCATGGAACCTTTTATTAGGCATTAGTTTTTGAAACACTGTAGGAAATTTTGTGAAGAAAAAAAGACACGGGGGGATTATATCAACGCAGAAAAAATGTTAAAGTTTCCATACAAACTATCGGTATAACTAGGTAGTAATTCGCAACACCCGCCGCCGCGCCACCGCGCTTTTAAATTTTTGTCTTTTTATTTTCGCGTCACTGTTAAATAAAAAACGTGTTTTTCTTCCATGACTATTTTTTTTTAATAAATAAAACTTCCCACTGTTACAATTAAATTCCCAAAACCCAAAAACAAAAATATCATTCTTAAAAATATAATAAATCTCAGCAATTATAATATTGATTGCGGCTCCTTCTGATTGGAAGCCTATTTTACTACCCAGTTTTAATTACCTACTACTTTTTCTTATTTTATTAGTTCAACTTTATCTTTTTCAATCAAATCAATAATACCTTATTCATGCTTTTGAAAGCCAAAGCAAATAAGTAAATCGAAGTTAAATAAAAGAAGAAAAAAAAAAAAAATAAGAAAAAAAAACAAACCCAGCCAAAACCTTTTATTGCCCAAAATCAACAAATATTTATTTATCTATATATACGTACTCTCTTTGCATTTTTATATATATAGTATACTAAACCAATAACGTAGATATGTAGGTATATATATGAAAAAGATTTTATAAATTACCAGATGACAATCTTTATGGCTAATCACGAATCAAATATTTTATTGAGCTGTTTATGGTACTTAAGTTTTGTATCTCAAGTCGAATATATAACTATAATAACTCGGCGTTTGAAGGTAGGTATAGGTATTGGGTTCAAGAAGACCGCGTGCGGCACAAATATAAAAACTCCCCGCAGATT
Organism: Epistrophe grossulariae; assembly: GCA_929447395.1. Lineage (NCBI taxonomy): Eukaryota > Metazoa > Arthropoda > Insecta > Diptera > Syrphidae > Epistrophe > Epistrophe grossulariae. The sequence goes on from OV839568.1 coordinate 46,470,368, forward strand.
CGTTGTCAATTTTTCATAAATTTTTATTATGCTGTTCTTCGGCGCGACCGAAGCGGCACGGCGGAACGTGTTATTTTGTATAACACTATTAAAAATGCCTTATAATGATGGCGCGTAAACTTTCAAAAAAAAAATGAATAAAAGAAACACACAATGACAACAACAACAACAACAACAATAACAACAACAACAAAAATAAAACTCTTCTTATATAAAATATAAAGTGAAAAGGAGAGAAAAGTGAATTAGTGCCTAATTAATTAGGCAGTCGAGCCAAGTCCAAGCCAGCCTGCCATCAGCCAGTGCAGCGCAACGCTTATACCATGGTCACAAATTCAACATTCAATTGTCAAAGGAAGAGGTGTATTTTTCGTGGCTTCAAATTTGTTTCCGAACATCACAATACCTAGTATATAAAGGTACCCCAACATCCAATAACAGCTGAGACTCCTTTTGGTGATGACAACAATGAAGACGACCGCGATTTAGTTGCGACGGCATTTGGTGCATCTTCCAACCATGGTTGCCAGAATTCTTTAGAAATTTATCGAAATTAAATTAAATTAACAGCCCTATTCTGGCAAACCTTACCGATCGATATCTCACAAGTTGAGGTAAAATTGATTTTGTGAGTAGCACCGTCACAACTTTTGAGGCTCACAAGATGAATCGAATTTCTGATCTTCTTTTGAGTAGCTCACAACTCACTGCAGGTTTGACATTTCACAATCTTGAAATAAAAATTATTCAATTGGTCCCATCAACAAATATTGAGAATTTAAAAATCAAATATAAAATTCACCTTGCTGTGATGAGTTTCTTGTGAGGTTTTTTTTCTAAAGATTGTCTTAAAGTACTGAAAATGTTATCGGAATCAACCTCACAAGAGCTTGTGACTTATAAGCCCTTACAAGTTACAACGGCAGAATAGGACTGTAACGCCCAATTTATTCACAGAAGTACTTAGCCAATTACCTAGTACCAAGTCTAGCTAAACCATGTATACTAGCTCTGATACTCAGTCCCAACGAAAAGTTAGCACCTGAGCATTTCTTCACACACTATAGTACTTAATCTAAGGCCGTGTCCGAATTGCGTTAAAATGTTGGTTAAAACTTGACGTTTGGTTAAATTTTGACACTAGCGTGGTGAATAAAATGGGTTAAAAATTACCCAGCTCCAGAGCAGGTTAAAATTTGACACTAATGGTTAAATTTTGACGTTTCTCGAAAGAGAGAAAATTGAATTTGAAATTATTTTTAAAAGTGCAACAATGGACAATGGAAATAATCAATATTTTAAATTTTGAATTTTCATACGCATGTACACACACCTCGCGTAGTCGTTGCTGTGTTATTGCAGTCCTCGTAATAATACGCTGATATTTTAAAAAATATACAAGAATTAATGTAAAATACTTTCTCAAATTGTTAATCATCTTGCAAAATTAATGCCAATTGGTTATTTTGTTTTGTTTGTTGAACGCTGTGAACTTGTGTTCGCAGACTGCATAATCAAGCAATACACAATAGGATTTTTCCCGTAATGTTTGAGGATATAATCGATGCAAAACCTTTAAAAGTAAATCAAATTAAGAAATGTTTACTTTATTCGCGTCGAATTTTTATTTTGATAAATTTCAAGCTGGATTTTGTATAAAATATTTATTTTCTGGAATAATAAAACACATTTGTGGTTAAGGAAATATCTTTAATCTTGCGTGAATTTTAACTAAAAATACCATTTAACTCATCTTATTTTAATCCAGTTCGGACAGCAAAAATAAAAAAATTATCCCATTTTAACCAAATGTTAAAATTTAACCAGTGGTAGAAAATTTTAACGCAATTTGGACACGGCCTAAGTTCACAAAGTGGTACTAGGAACTTAATACGTATAAGTCTGGTTTTGAATCTATCAGAAGGATTGGTTAATCAACAAATCCGCAGCAGCGTTGTTCTTGGAACAAAAAATCCTGGGGCCATTCTTGGGGCCATTTCAAATTTCTTGGGCCAATTAGGGATATTGGAGTAAAATGACACATTTCGAAATGATTTCTTTGATATTTTTTATTATTTTATTTATTTTTTCAGTAAACAAAGAATAATTTCTAAGAAAAAAGAATAAATTAAATTTAAACGAAAGTAAAATTTACAATATCTCCTAATTTGTTTTAATCAAAGGCTAAATAAAAATTGACAGGTTTTCATTAAAAAAAAAAATCATTCAACTCTCATAAATTAGTAAATAACTCCTTTGTTTAGTTTGTTGCGGTTTTAATAATTTTATGGTAGAAGAAATCATTCTTCATAATGCACTGCATTGTACAGATAGTCATTTAAAATATTGTTCGCTAATTTTTCCAGAGTTGGTCCAGAATTAAAAAATGAATCTATTTCTTCTATTAAATTCAAATAAATTTTTAGAAACATCTCCTTTAATAGATTTGATGGGTAGCTTTGAAACCATTCTTATAAAATCACAAATAATTTTAATCAAATAATTGGAGAGCAGAGCACGGCTTCATTCTTAATTCCTTTGAATTGAGTATAGATAATATTAATAAGCTCAAAAATATTTGCGTTTCTCACAGATTTATGAAAGCTTACATTATTAAAGCTTGTCAAAACAATACATCATCATTTTCTACTAATTCTCTTAGGGCCAGTTGTACAAATATTTAAACCGTGGTTCAGCAATTTGTATCCACCGATTTCGGGGGATCAATTGAGTTTTAACAGTGGTTTACCGTTCAAGTCTGTGATAATAACCAATTACATAATTGAACCAGCGTTGAACCTTAGTTAATCTGCCGAAATCGGTGAGTTAAAATCTTGAACCGAGGCTGAACCACTATTGTACAACTGGCCATTAGAATAATATTTCTTTTTTTTATATTATTCGACAAAATTTGAAATAAAAAAAAAATTTTTTTTAAATTTGTGAAATCAAGTATTTTTTCTATTGTTTTATTTATGAATTTTTTGAAACTGGGGCCATTTCACGTTGGCCCGGGGCATGGGGCCAAAATACAAAACTTGGGGCCACATGGCCCAATTGGGCACTTTAGCACAACGCTGATCCGCAGTTCTAAAATGTCGAAAAATGACAATTAGCGTGTGAAGAAATTAGTTGATACTGATTTGAGTACCTACTAACTTTAGGACTATAAGTAACGGTACTAGCGTTAGAACTCTGTGAAGAAATTGGCTGTAAGAAGCTAATTTAAAATGACTAATAACGATGAAAATAATTTTAGATTGTTCATTTCATTTCCCTATGTTTGTTTGAAATAATAACAAAAAGGCTTTAAAGGTTCGTAAAAAGGGCTACTAGAATAACAGTGCACACTTACCTGAATATGTGGCAAATTTTAACCACTTAAATGCAACTTAAATATAATGGGGCATATTCATAGTCACTGTTTAAGTTGTTTCTAAAAAAATACTGGGTTTATCCTATCTAATTTACAATGGATAAACTCCAGGCTAAAATAAACTGGGGTCTAAATTCGACTATGAATATGCGCAAATATAAATATAAATCTGACAATTACGTATCATATTTTAATTCGACTTAAACCGCTAAGTTGAATTTACATTTTACACCTACATATGTAGTATTTTGGTGAACTGCCATTTGGAAGTAAGCATAGTTCGTTTTTCTATTTTGTTCATTGAGTCACAAAAATCTATAGCAAACTACATATACATATGTACATATCACACAAATCAGAAAAATCTTAAGTATGAAATATAATTCTATGAGAGTGGTAACCATACTTGTATACGTAGCACCCAGCCCCAGATGACCATGACAAATCGGTTGGCCACAGACATTCAATAAAAGAACCCACAAGAATGGACTTCAAAATAATGACGCGTGTAATATTCGAAAAATTGTAACTGACCACGATTTGAGAACTCAGAAGTTTCATAGTTTGACAAAAGAAAAAAAAAAAAACAAAAAAAACAAAAGGTCTACCTACCATCATCAGCGAATCGTGAGTTTCTTTCTATAATTCCTTATCCTGCTGTCGTGAACGCGCGGACATCTGTGTATATTGATCATGCTATATTATATTAAAAGACTTTTGTGTGCTAACTAAAAATAAATTATAATTTGTCGAAATTCTCAAGACCTCCTATTCTTAAAGTATATATTTTAAGTGTGAAATGGGCGTTTAGTTCATCCTAACCCATAAAAGTCATAAACTAGAGTTATATAAAAAAAAAAAAAACAATTGTGTCTGTTTTGTATGTTGAATTAATGATATGTTAGATACGACGAAAGACAGTGTTTCAAGTGGAAAATATATGTAATGTGACACTTTGTGAGGGCCAGAGGCAATTTTAAACAGGAGTCACAGTTTTCTTAGCGATGTTCCTATATCTATGTGCGTCGCATCGTCTCGTCATGCGTCGGTCTTTGTCAGTTTATCTTTCTGAAGAAGGTGTAAATTCTATAATTAGTCATCTCGAAATAGGTGACAATTGGATGACATGGAAGTCGGTGTTTTTTGCTTGAAGTTTATGATTAAAGAGTTTTCTGAAGTTTTTGTTTTTATCTCATTGAGGTGATCAAAGAAGAAGAATATCTTCATAATACAGGATCTTGAAAATGGAAATAAAAATTAGACGCGAAATGTGTCAATCATTCTGGACTATTCAGGTTCTTAAATTATTTTCTAAATTAATGAAAATAAGGACCAAATCTTTTGAACAGGTTCAATTTACGGGAGGCAAATTGGATTTTCTCTGATAATACAATCATGGTGCAAAAATTGTCACACATATTGGAAGATGTTTTATTTTTGCAAATGCATATAGCAACAAATAAATGGAAACAATTATTCAGCAATCTTTAGTTAAGAGATAGATATAATGATTCATATCTTGTTGACGTGTATTTTAGGTTTCAAGTTTTCAAAAAACTGTATTTTTAACAAAAAACAATTATTTCAACAAAAATAAATATTTTTTAACAAAAAAAAAAAATATATTTTAACAAAAAAAACATTAAACACATAATTTGCATTCGTTTCAGAACAGAAAAGAATTTTAGATTCAAACATTCAGAGTCAGAGTTGGTTAGAAAATTGAATAACACATTGCTGTCATGTATTTGGCTAAAGAATTTTTGAATTTTTCAGTGTGGAAAAAAAAGTAGCTAGATCTCAAAAAAACGGAGTAGGTTGGTTAATTTTCTTTCTTAAAATTTCAGTAATTTTACTCCGATTGGATTAAGGTTCTATGAGTCATGGTGCCTATGTGTATAACGTTGATGGATTCCGTCGGCAGTTCAGAATCTCCAAAGCTATGTTTGAGCAGCTTACAAGTTAGAGTTGTCGGCTAATTGTCTTATTTGAATCAATGATGCCAGACTTTGAGAGCAGGTCTTTCCCACATTGATATTCAAAAATTCCCTTTTATCCCATCCCAAGTCTTTCTGACAAAAAAAATAAAAAAAAATATATTTCTTTGTAATTTATAAACAAATGTGTATTCCACATTGTAAAAAAAATATAAACGTGGAACATTTACATTGAATGTATGAGTTTAAACATTTGCAAAAAATACAAAAATAAAAGCACAGAAATCAATATAAACTCAAATGTCAATAATTGTCATTTAATTTTGTATGTTCTTATTTAAAAAGAGTGCAAACTTTTCCAAATACAGTAGACGCTCGATATAGTGAAGTAATTAAAACCAGGCCTGTTCACTATTTTGAGAGAGAAACTAAAAAAGCTTTCCAGTGTGATTTTGACACAAAATGATTTTTTTTATTTACTAAATTATAAAATAATTTCAATTGGGTACACAAAAACAAACATTTTATAATATTATAAATAACATACAATAAACGTTATTTTTCATAAAAACGAAAAACTTCATAGCACCCGGTACAAATTAGTTTTTTTTTAATAAGAATGAAATCACTAATTCTGTTTGATTGTTTCTCAACTTTAAATTGATTTGCACTTCTTTTTCTTGTAAATGTTTTATAAATATCTTAAAAAAGTTCCACAATGCTGTAAACGCATTGCTGCTGGCATAATCTTGTTAAATATTGAAAAAAAATGTGAGTTCACAATTTTAACACGCCTCGCAAACAGAAATTTTAGAAATTGTAGTAGAAAATTGCAAGCTATCCATATGGAGGTTGCAATTTTGTTGAGTTAACAAAGAGAAATTTTAGACAATTTGTGAAAATTTGTGAAATTTTGCAAGAAATTTCAAATTAACAAACAAAACTTTTGTATCTTACTTAACAAATATTAAAATAGAATTGAAATTTGCCGCCATTTGCAAAAATTTAAGCATCTTGCGATATTATGTTGATGAGTGATGACTGATGACATTTCCGCCACATTGTATAAGAATCAACTATATTCAAGGGGTTGGAATTGAATTCTTTCTGACTGACCAATATTCTTTATTTCAAAATATGTACTGAAAAAATTAGTAAAAAATAGTTTTTGTGAAATTAGACCCCATGAAATAAGTTCCCAAAAGTTTAAATTTAATATAAATTGGGGGCCATTTTTCACAAAGAAATTATGTCCCATGCAATAAGCACTAATGGGAACTGTAAAAAGCCCCGAAAATAAATGAAATAAGACTCCAATTTGTTTTGTCCCTAATTTTTTTTTTCTTAAATGAAATAATACCCCAATGATTTTTTTTGAATATTAAAGTTTATTTTCGCAAATGAATTAATACCCCAAGACCGTCATACAAATATGCACTTGTTACTTGTACAATTTGTTTACAGCAAGGACACTTGTAGGTCTCCTTAACTCCCATATTAATCACTCGATTCATCTAGATTAAAACTTAAATCCGGACGTAAATTATACAAATTCAATATAAATACATCCGCATTTAAGTTTTAATCTTGATGTATCGAGTGAATAATATGAGGGTAAGAAATCGATTCCGCTTGAATTTTCAAGTATTTCAGCACAATTTTTTTAAAGCTTACAAGGAAGCGCGATTTTCTTCAGCTATTCTTTTAGCTTTAAGAAACTGTGCTGAATGCAACATGAAAATTCTTTTAAAAATCATCAGCGAGTAACAGAATAGCTGACAAAATTCGCGTCATTTGTTTTACTCACTGATGGTTTTCACATGATCCTTACATTTAAACATGATTGCTTGAACACAATAAGCAGAATTTTACAAGCTCTGAGTTCTTGATTAAAGGATTTTCAAAATATTTTTTGAGGAGAACTAATGATGTGAAAAAATGAAATAAGTCCCCAAAATCTTTTTCAAAAAAAATAGAAATTAAACCACAAAATTAATGTTGGGGTCATATTTCATTGGGGATTTATTTCATTATGAAATGAGGTCCCAACACAAAAATGAAAAAGGGCCAACAAAAAATGAAATAACACTCCAATTAAAATTGGAGAATTTTTGCATCGTAATTGTTTTGTCTGCATTATAGTTTTGGGGCCTTATTTAATTTTTTCTTTGAGGCCTAATTTATTGCGCCCTTCCCGTTTTTGCATCTAGGTATAGATACATGCGTAGAGTTTAAAAGTTCCTTATATTATAATAGTTTTTTAGTTCACTGCCTTTTTACAATAAAGGAGCCTATTAAAGCTGGCATTTTTTCCCCGCCCACATTTCAATGGGCTATTTAGGTAAATGAACAAAAGCCATGATGAAAAGTCATTTGTGTGATGTTCCAGTATGATTTTAAACAGACAAAGTCAAACAATTCACGGAGGTATGTAGGTAGTTATACAGGGAAGACAAAATTACAACAACAAAATGAGTATAGTATATATTTACGAGCTTTAATATTTATGACCCCACCTTCTAGTGTTTACTACTTTCTGAAGAATTGCTACCAAACACTATTATCATCAAGTTAGATGTAGGTACCTATATAGCTATATCTCTCTCTATATATGGATGTTTATATTGCGCGAATGTTCTTCACGCGAATGCAATTTTTCTACCTCAAAAATTCTTCTTTTTTTTTTAGTATTATTATTTATTCATGTTCATTTTTATGACCGAATATTATTATTTACTATTATGCAAGACGAACAAAATAAATGCCTCGTGTCTCGTGTTTCGATTTAGCATGGCGAACTGCAAATATAATTTACCTCCTTCCTTTCCACCCGATGAAACTAATATAACAACTTGTGTGCAACGTAGTTTAAAATTAAAAAAAAACAACCGCGCACATCTTTCAAATCGCAAAGATTTTGCAAGTCAAAGGGCATAGAAAATTATTTATTCACTTTTATGGCCGCCATTACTTTTTTTTTTTTTTTTGTTGTGTGATGCCATGGATCTCAGTGTGCGCGAATTGCGAATAGAACAAATTCCACAACCAAGAAAGGCCGTGCAAATGAACTGGCAACAGAGCGCAAGTACAGCAGCAGTAAGCAGTGAGATTACAATCCCATAATATCCTTATGGCACAAAGGAGCTGCATGGTACCGCATGAACTGCACAATACGAAAATCCTCATAATCTTGCATATTGGTAAGAATACAACAACATCAACAGCAGCATCAGCAGCAGCGCCAACGAAAGATCATTACTCCTCGAGTGCTGACGATCTATGATAATTTACTGCGCTGCTGCACCAAGACATATAATGTAGTATCTATTCAGGGGCTCCTTTTGCTTCATATTGCTTGGAACAAATTCTATATGTAGCTAGAACCATTCAACGACCACAACGGACAACGACAACGACGATGAACACCATCAGACTATCCACAGTCCAGTCCGGGCTTGAACATTTATATCATAATAAATTATTGTTACCTTGTGGGATGAGTTCTTATTGGGAGCATCATCAGTGGTCGCGCACATGATGGTCGCGCTGTCTTATAGATCTAAAGACTCCTTCGGTCAGTGTCGATGGGAAAATCATATTGTGGGGAAGCTGCTGCGCAATAGCGTCAATGTGTGGCATAGTTTGAGTTTGAGAGTTGCGACAGACGACCGATCGTTGTCTTATGCGGTTCACCCATAGCATTTTGATAGTGCTATAATTTATAAACCATCAAAGTGTACCTCCCAGAAATATATGCTTGCAGTGTATAGAGCTTATATTATAGGAGATGCGGTTTAATATCGAATAGAAAGGTTCTAAAATCAATTGGTTTGGGAAGATTGTGTGCAACAAGTGGCTGTGTGTTTTTTATAACTCACCTAGCGGAACTCTTTAGAACGTTTTATAGGGTTAATATAATTTATATTTTTTAGTAGGTATACACTATATCTCCCCATAATTATTTTAATAGACATTTTTGCTATGTGAAATATTTATTTTAAATATTTATTTGTTTCATTTTCGACTTGCAAGATTGAATTTTTTTTAATAATTTTCGCTCACAAAAGAGATTATGATGATTAAAATAAAACCATAAGAAATAATAATAATAAGAATAAGTTTCAAATCCAAAAAACTTTGAGTCACTCTAAAAACGAATTTGAAAAGCTAAGGGTATACGTACCTACATGTATGTCATCTGCAAAGCATTCTAATGGATCTGAAGTTGTAGATTTTGTTTGTATGAAATATCTAGTTGATTCGTTTGTTTCGTTGATGGCTATATAATAAAGAAAGTCGGTGACAGAATGGAACCCTGGGGAACACCAGAATTTATTTTGTGAATATCAGATTGACTTGTTCACAAAATTGGCGAAATGAACAATCCGCCTTTTTCGCCCATGTTCTGCATTCCACTTATTGTGAATTCACATGGCGAAATTGAATTTAGGTGTTCCACAATTCGTTCGAAATGCTAATAGTGAATTCTAATTTCGAACATGAAAATTGATGTTCTGCATTTCGGTTCATTCCGTTTTCTAAACGTTTTCAATCCACATTTTTATGCGTTGTGAAATTGGTGCATTTGCAGATAGTTTTGTATTTTTTGGTACAAAATGTAAGCAAATTTAATGTTTTTGTTTATTTATTTATTATTATTTTCGTAGGAAACATAAGAACATACGAATAAAAAAATACAAAAATCATCAGAACCATTCATATTTAGGTATATTCACGCTGTCGCGTCGCGTCGGGCAGATTTTTTCTTGCAAAATTGTTCGGCTAATTTTCTCTTTCGAGTTCCGTTTTCTTTTTTCCCTTATAAATGCCAATAATAAAGAATTAATTTTCATCTTCAGTGTAATTTCACTTAAAAACACCATTAAAAATGGAGGCACCTTGCATTTTGACATTTCGAACTAATTGCGAAATTTTCGAAAACGAACGAATTGTAGAACATGGAATTTCAATTCACGTGAAATTGAAATGCAATTTCAATTCGATTTCATTCGAAATGCAGAACATGGGCGTTTATTACTGTTTATATGTTTAGGATTAAGGACTCAGTTCAGTTTGCACGAAATATTAAAAAACAAAATGTATGTTGTTTTCTTATTACGTTTCTGGTTGGAAATCTGGAAGAGAAATGCCAATCGAATGCTTTTATTAATTCTGGAGTATAAGTGCACTTCTGGCTTCCAGAAGAATTCAAATTTCTCTGCTATCGAGAAGAAGAACTGTCATTTCGTGAGTTTCAGAAGGCTCCAGAAGGCCAACTAATCGATAACGCCATAAAACAGAACTAATTTCATACCAACATTTATATCTGCCAAACCAAATTGTCAGATTGCAAAATGTCAGTGTAATTTTTATTCGTTAAATCACAAACATAACCATCGTTTTTATGGAAAAACAATGGTTGTGTGCGTTAAACTAAAGCTAAGTACAGATTGTAAGATCTTACAATATTGTCAGAACTGTCAATGGTCTGACAGTAGCTAACAATTAGCTTATAATTGACATGTTTCTTATAATGAAAAATTGTTCGTTCACACGGTTGGTAGATTTCTTCCCAAAGTCTGACAATTTGATTGTCAGCTCTTTTTTTATCTCTCTTTAACCAACTCATTGACATTTCGGACAATGAAGAAATTGTCAGCAATTGTAAGATGGTTTCTCATCATTTTCATCTGACAATGACCAATGAGTCTGTTTGACCTAATCGACTGACAATGATAAAAATTGTGTGTTCAGACGATTGTAAGGCATTTGGGACACTTTTTTCACTGACAGATCTGACAATATTGTATAGTTGTATAGATCTGACAATTGTCTATAAATAGCTTTATAAATAAAGTTGTTTTATAAAAAAAATTGTTCAACGATGAGGCTTATTTTTGGCTCAATGGACTTATAATATTATATCAGTGAGAAAAATTGTCGCTTTTACATCCCGAAAAATTTGCAATTTGGTGAGGTCTGTTCGCTGGTGGAGTCATCGGACCATATTTTTTTTTTTTCAAAAATGATGCTAATAAGCATGTTACGGTACATGCCATGATTAATGACGTTTTTATTCCCCAATTTAATGGCATGGATGTGGAAAAAATATGGTTCCAGATTGATGGTGCTATGGGTACGTTCTATACAAAACAAACGAAAAAATCAACTTATTGAAGAAAACATTTCCTACAAATGCTTTAAAAAATGGTTGAAAACTTTATCTCTCGGATGACATTTATCACATCCAATGGAGGGCATAAGTCCGAAGTTTTTTTTGTTAACCAATTGCAGAAAGTATATTCTCTCGATTGAAATTTCATGTGTTTTCTTTAAAATAAAAGTTAGAATCGGCTTAACAAAACAACCCTTATAATAGTTTCTTGTACTACATTCTGTGTACAAAGTTTAATCAAAATCGTATAAGAGCTGTTTTTGAGAAAACTTTTTTTCAAATATTATGGAAGAAACCCGTTCTAGATGAACTTTAATAAAAATGTAAATATTCTCAGTTCGAGTAAAAAGTGACACCTAGTTCACTGGTATGAAATTCACAACATCAAATGAGTACCAAAATATGAAAGTGAATTATGACCCGGTTATTCAATTAATTTCACGCAAAATTTTCATTTCTCAACGAACGAGCACTACGAAAAAACTAAGGTGTTGAATAAAATTGTGACATTTTGTCAATCAATTTGTTTTGCTCAAAATATAAATTCTGAAATAAAAAAAAATTTCGAATTTAGACTCCAGATCAAAAATTGCAAAATTAAAATTTTTTTTTTTTGTTTAGGAGAGAATTTAAGCCACAAAAATTGTTGTATATGAACAAAATAAAATATGTTATAAAAAGAATGGCGAATTCTACAGACGTGATGTTTTTCAGTTTTTTTTTTTCATCGGTTAAAATTTTGTACGATGATAACTGACAAATTTACAACAAAACTTTAGACCCCTACAACTCGGCGATGAATAATTATAAGCTGAAAAGAAAAACAGTAATATATCGGGAATTTGAAACTCTAAACGTGTTCGATTTACTTGTTTTTTAATTTACGATATAAGCAAAAGTTTTTACAAAACAACGAAATTATAACAAAAAATATTTAAGACCAAATAACTTTGGAACTGACAACCAGCGTTGTTCTTGGAACAAAAAATCCTGGGGCCATTCTTGGGGCCATTTCAAATTTCTTGGGGCCGATTGAAGATATTGGAGTAAAATGACACATTTCGAAATGATTTCTTTGGTATTTTTTTATTTTAGTTATTTTTTCAGAAAACAAAGAATAATTTCTAAAAAAAAAGAATACATTAAATTTAAACGAAAGTTAAAACTACAATATCTCCTTAATGTTTTTTTAATCAATTCTAAAGAGGCGGAATAAAATTGACAGGTTTTCATTTAAAAACAAATCCTTCAACGCTCATAAATGAGTTAATAACTCCTTTGCCTAGTCTGTTGCGGTTTTAATAATTTTGTGGTAGAAGAAATCATTCTTCATAATGCACTTCATTGTATAGATAGTCATTTCAAATATTGTTCGCTAATTTTTCCAGAGTTAGTCTAGAATTAAAAAATGAGCACAGCTTTATTCTTAATGATTTCAAAAATAATTGCGTTTCTGACAGATTTATGAAAGCTGACATTATCAAACAAATTCTGTTAGAATAATATTTCTTTTTTATATTATTCGACAAAATTTGAAACTAACGCGAGCTTGTTGAAAACTTGATATTTTTTAAAATATGTGATATCAAATATTTTGTTTTCTATTGTTTTGAACGTTTATTTTTAAATTTCTGAATTTTTTGAATCTGTGGCCATTTCATGTTGGCCCGGGGCATGGGGCCAAAATACAAAACTTGGGGCCAAATGGCCCAATTGGGCACTTTAGCACAACGCTGCTGACAACTAAGAATCAGTCTGCTTATAATTTTGTAATTTTGTTTGGGGCTGTTTTCGAAAAAACAAAAACGAAATGTTTATGAAAAAGTTTTATTTTCGATAATGCAGTTTGGTAAAGACACGTTAATGTTTGTTTGTTCAATACCATAATTTCCGACGGAACTCGGCAATACAAAAATCGAGTTGACGGCAATTTTTTTTATTTTTGACATTCTTAATATGTGAAGAATTTCTTGTTTAGTATTTTGGATTATTTTGATGTTATTACGCACCTTTCAAATCTTAACAAAATGGCCTTCTTTTTATTCTTTAAAAATAATTTTCATTTGTTATAAAACATTAATGTTATTTAAATTCTGGTAACAATTTTCAACCATTATTTTTGAGAATTTATTAGGATCAATTAAGTTAATTAAAGCGTTTTTTTAAAACGTCAAATGCTCTTTTATAACAAGTGAATTTTATTTTTTCCAAATCTTATTAATGTATAGGTATACAAGTGTAAAAAGAGTAAGAAGAATTTTAACAAAATTAAGGCTGTTCCAAAAAAAATCTCCGTCCATTTATCAGATTTTGTTCTTTGTGTAAATCATCGTTTATTGTAACAAAAATGATATTATAATTTTCCTCCAGTATTTCTGGATTTCCAAAAGTCAAAATATCGAATGAACTAAAGAAAATAGCTCCAAAATTAACAAATCACTAAAACCTTTTAATAAACTCAATAAAAAATTGATAAAATGACATTTTAAACGTCAGATAATTAATTTGTGTTTTATTGAGCTTCATTATAAAGTTAGTAAAGAGCCAGGGTTCGTTAACTTGTTTTTATATTATCATGAAAAAAGTTGAGTTCATATGTATTAAATTCTTTCTTTTTTTATTGCAGAGCACTACGAAACACGGCTTTAGATTATTATTACAAACTTATGAGAGTTCAATTATATTAAATGCTCTAAAAACATTTTGACGTATATGTAAAGTTTAACAAAAACCTGATGATTGGTTTATAGATACATAACAAATAATTTACCCGAGCATGTATTAGGGGCGTTTATGAAACGTCGTAAACTTACAACTTAAATCAAATCATATAAGCTAATACCACTTTTTTTTATTTTTTAATGTTAACAGATACGAGTTAAACATATGAGCTTAATAGATCGTTCTCACTTACAGCTATGGACAGAGAAATATAGCACACTCATGAATTTTCTTATAAAAGCATAGTTTATTTCTAACTTAATAAATTAAAAATGTATATTTCTTTGTAGAACACTCAGATAATGTATTTCAGATACTTTTAAACTAAAAATTAAAGTAAATTCCTATAAGGTTAAATTATAAAAATAAAAAAAAAATTTTGTTGACATTATTTCTGAGTGTGATATTTCTCCGTCCATAGCTGTAGATCAGGTAAAAAGTTGTTACATTTGTTTAGGTAGGTTGTTTCCGACGGAAAAATTATTTCAATGAATTGATTTCCGTGTTGATACTTATTTATACTAAACTCATAATCCGGTATAGTTGTAATAATAATTGTTATATTTAAGGAATATCTTCACTCTTCAGTTCCACATCAATGAAGTAGGTATTATTATGTTAAACCTTTTTTGTCTTTAAGTCTTAGTATACTGCTGATGCGAAACGAAATTCTGTGGTATCCGTAGAGACATTAAAATGCTTGCAAAAACGCAGGGGAAAAATATCAATGGAGAGTTGAACCGCTATGCGATGAACGAAATTGATATAATTGTAGCAGATTATTTGAAAAAGTCTCCACTCTTTTTTCGCACAGATTTAATTACCCTGACTATTATGTGTGAACTGTAAAATATTTAAAGCCTAGTACGCTGCTGATGCGAAACGAAAATTTGCTGTGATATCCAAACAGACAACGAAACGCTTGCGAAAACAAAACGGAAAATATCCTTGGAGAGTTTCACTAATTCCAAAAAGAAAATCAAACATAAACGCAAAAAATCAGAGAAACCCATAATGTAAGAAAATGATTATCAAAAAAAAAACACAAATAAAACTCAAATGTCATTTTTCCGCACACAATAAATAGTCCGTATAATTAATTCAGTGCGAAAAAGGAGCGGAGACTTCTCCAAATAATCTACTGCAATTATACATTTCGCTCTTCGAACAGCGTACTGAAAACGAAAAGCGGAACGAAATTTTCCATTTATGATTTCGTTGTGTCATTTTTGTGTTGTGTCATATTTGTATCGTTTCGCATCAGCAGCGTACTAGGGTTAAGTAATGAGCCTCATTGACTTAAGGGGATTTGATAATAATTATTGCTCTTAAATTAATTGAAAACCACCTCATTCAGGAGTAAACTTGAGTTAGCTACTAAACTCGAATAATACCAGATACCTCGAACTGAAAAGCTGATAATACAAAATAAGAGATTTTTAAAACAAAAAATTTTCTTTGTGATTGTAAAAGTTCAGTTTACACAATATGCTTCTTACATATAATTTATTCATAAGTCAAATATATTTTATAATAACCTCTGATTGGCCACCCAGTGTTGTTGGACTTTCTTACTATACGTTTTTACATAGTTTTTTACGTTTTTTACATTAGTTTTTTTACTTGCTGCATTTTAATTATGCTT
Source organism: Epistrophe grossulariae (assembly GCA_929447395.1). Classification (NCBI taxonomy): domain Eukaryota; kingdom Metazoa; phylum Arthropoda; class Insecta; order Diptera; family Syrphidae; genus Epistrophe; species Epistrophe grossulariae. Next base: position 46,486,222 of record OV839568.1, read on the forward strand.
ATATGTAAAAAAACGTAAAAAAAGGTAAAAAAGTAAAAAAATGCGAAAAACAATCAAAATTGGTTAACTTCAACTTTCAAGATTGAAGATGACAGTTGGATAAAAACTATTGGTTTTCATTTTATTTTCGACAAAATGATTAAAAAACAGATTCTCTAATGGCTAATATATTTCAATCCAAGTTTTTCATTAAAAAACCCTTCAGTTATTTATTTAAATTTTGACAGATGCCTCTCATTTTTTCTCTTTTTTCTTAGTTATTTACTTTTTTTTACCTCTTGTTTACCTTTTTACGAGTTTTTTACGGGATTTTTACGTTTTGTACACTTATTTACGTGTTTCTTACTTACTTTAACGTAGAAAAGGTAAAACATAGGTTTTTACACAGATTTGAACAACACTGGGCCCACCATCAGTTAAAAAAAATTTGACGTATGTATGTTTTTGACACGTTGTTTTATTGCTATTAAATTGGAAGTTCATGCCTTTTAACATTGGCATAGCGTCGGAAGCCATTGGATAAATTAATATTGAATGTCGATTTAAAAATCGAATTAAGACACGTACCTATACCTAGATATTTTTATAAAATGAGCTACTGTTGATGGATTAATAATGAATGTTTCCCTCCACTATATACTTAACAAGTTTCTGAAACTGGGGCTTTTTATAGGGAATTTGTCCAAATATAAAAGGCTTTAATTTAAGGATAAAGTTTTTTTTAATTTTTTTGTAAAACGAACTATCTTCAACTAAAATGCACGAACTATTTCAGTAGCGTGATTTTAACTAAATTGATCGATCACTCAAATGAACTAAATTGCCCAACTCTAAAACATACTGATGACAGCTGGTGGTCAACCAAAGAAGACCCGGTCAGTGTCAAAAAACAACTTATTATTATAACCACTTGTCAGTTTGATTGATTGGTGTTTTGGGGTCCGTGCCTACGTTCTGTATAACTATCCCATCGATAAAAGTTTAAAAATGAAACGAAATTCATTTGTTTTGTTTCATACAAACATTTAAACCACTCGGCAGATCCAGTTTAAAAAATCAGATTTTCATTTCTCAATTGGTCAGTTTATATTTCTGAGATCTCAGAGATCTCAGCAATCTCACAAATATAAACAGGATTCCTCAGCAAAATTTCTCAGTTTTTGTGTCAAATACCGAGGAAAACAAAATTTGGATTCGTCTGCTCAATTTTTGACGAAGGAAAATTAGTGAGGAATCTGAAATATAAACTGACCAAATGTTAAGTACATTTCTGTCAAAATTTAGAATATTTTTGAAAGATTATTTGATTCTTGAGTTTTGTGTAAACTTTTTTTTGCGAAAATTAAAATCGAAAATGCGAAATATTTCACAACAAACAATTTAACACTGGAAATCCATTTTATTTGATTAAATTTACTTGACACCATGAAAACATATTCTGTGAAATGATTGGATAAAATGTCTTTTAAGAACGACTGTTTTCTATGACATATTTACCACAACCTCCTTCGTCAAAATTTAGCTTGGATTTGAACTGTTCTTTGGAAAGAAGAGCGGGATCTCAAATTAATCGCAAGGCTGTATATTATAATCTATAATGAAATGGAGTTTTTTTTTTCTGAAACCCGTCGGAACTCGGAAGTAGATACCAATATAAATTTTCTTATAGCAACTGTGCGTATCTACTTTTTTGACAGTAGAGACGTTCAGTTGTACGTTAACTTATTAAAGTTCTTGATTAATGGCCTTTTTAATTGGAAACCCAGAACAACAAATCGATAAATGTGAACGGTTCTAATTTCGATTTTGAAATCAAGTTTAAAACCGTTCTCTCTTTTCAAAACAAGAACTGTCATTCATGACACCAATCGAAAAGTCCATAAGTGTGATTCCTTCGTTAATTATTGAAGTTCCCATGGGATCAAATTTATCGCACATTTTAGAGCAATTTACACAACTTCATAGTCGTCATCAATTAATACAAGCAAAAGAAACACTGCAATTGAAACAATGACTTCACCAATTATTATTATTTATCCGGGAACTTTTAATTTTGAGTTGCATCGCCATTAACTTGAAAAAAAAACACAACAATAGGTATTTATACACACATTTTAATATCACTCCTGTCACTGTCAAAATTGAATGTCTATAAAAAACTCATTTAAAGCTTTAAAACTGCTAATGACACATATAAACCAGAAGCATCACTTTAACAATATCATATACATAGATATAGGTATACTTATAGCACTTAAAGGGGGACACCATCAATGAATTTGCCCCACCACCCTTATAACAATTTTAGGTAGCTAGTAGGTATGTATGTACGTCGCGGTCGTACATATTATAAATAGTAATCCACATGTACATTATATACTTGGTTGCCAAAGGAGGACCCCGACCCCTCCCCCAACTTTTGACACTACTCTTAGCTGTCAGATATACGAAATTTTACATATATCTATATCTACCTACCTATATTGTGTTGGTTATGTTGTAAAACTGATCCGAAAGCCATAAGATCCTTTACCGGTGGAGCTCGTGCACCGAGGGCGGAAAAACCGTCCCCCAAATAGGACGCCAGTGCGACAGCCCCAAGGGGCGCTTTAGATACTTCGGTGAGAATTTTGAAAATCACGTGTAAACACTTGTTTTCTTGATATATTTAAATATACTTATAGGTGTATGCAGGTTTTAGGTATCTAAATTAATTATTATATGTTGTTACACTCAGAATATTCACTGTTGAGAACTTTTTTGCTTTACGAACTATTATTTTTTTCTTCCTTTCTTTTAAAAAGGTTATTAGATTTATTCCTATATAAACATTTGTGTCACCTGCGGTGATTTAAATTAATCAATTCACCTCACTTAATATTTTATTGTAATCCGATATTTGGAGAGTCCGACGATTTTTATTTTTTTTTTACGTAATGTTAAGCACGCGAAATTCGTGATACCTACGAAAATTCAGTTTCGATTTCGAAAAACAACGACGACGCGAACATTTGAACGAGCACAAAAATAAATCAGCGACGATAGCGAAACAACGACGACGTAGACTTCGCCACACACCACAAACGTCAAACGACAAGCAATGACTATTGACTGGTCGCTTGGTGGTGAAATCAGTTAGCTGTCATCCGGGTGCTGTTGGTTCGCCAGCGCCCTCTACACACTAATGGTGGGGTGTGTTCAGCTATCCCTTCCCCTGTTTTAACTCATGCTGTGCTCTTCTTTATCAGCCATGACTGAGATAGTAGATCTGAATCAGCAATGGAGTCGGTGCATGACGGTTGAACATTATTCGCTGTACGCAATCGTGGATTATGTGACCCTGGGCGTTGCTAAGCAACTGTCAACTAGTTTTGCCTGGAGTTGAAATTAACCAATGGATAGCGTTTCTGCCGCCTCCTTGGCAATGAGTGTGCATACATTTAAAGAAAATAAGCTGCTAAAAGAACAGGTATGAGGTGAATAAAAGAGTGTGTGTGTACGATTAAGGGTCTGTTTGGTGGTGTCAGGAATTGTTTTTCTTTTTTTTTGTGTATTGTTGGTTTCATTCGAATTCATTTGCCCTAGTGATGGTTGAGTATTTCCATTGATGTCGTTGGGATTTGATGTCATGCAGAAAGAAAGGAGAAAAAAAACAGTTCTTTTATCTGTTTTACTTCTTGGAAGATTCTCTTCTGTTTTTTTTTTTTTTTCTCGTTGGGGTTCTGTGTCTGTTTATTTGTTTTGTGTTTTCACTGAGAAGGCAACACTTGAACTGGTAGTTTTGTTTTGTTTGGTTGATGGTGATAGTAGTGTTGTTGTTGGCTGGCATTGGACTGAAACTGGTACTGTGGTGCCGGGGTTGGTGTGGCATGGCGTGGTGAGGAGTGGTGGTGACTGGTAAGGTTGCTGATGGTAGTATGGTAATGGAGGTGGTTTTGATAGCTGGCTGTTGCTGTTGGACACCTTCGGTTGAATATGGTGGAGTTTTGTATGTTGCGATTGTGATAAAAAAGAGGTTGGTTGTTTTGTTACGGATGAATGGAAACAAGTGCGGTTGGCCTTCTGTCAGATTTTTTTTTTTTTTGACAGTGTGGTGACATTTTGCACTAAAGGGATGGTTAAACAAAAAAGCTTTGATGTTTTGCGGTAAAAAATATAAGATGACAACTTTATGCTTTTGTTTGATAAGAGGGGCTGAAGGTTTAAGGGCAACTTCTGGGTAATGAGTACCAATGAACCGGCGATGCTTTTTAAGCCAACCAAATCTAGGGTGCGAATCTAAACATGACCTATTTATTATAGGTAGGTTGGCTTATCTAAACGTATATTTTAACGTTTTAATTCTGTTACGTTTTAAGCTCGAAAAATTATACATTTTTATTTGTATCCGGCCTTACTCTTAAATATAGGTATAGGTTGGTTAAAGATATTCAGCGAAAAGGTAAAAGGGAAAACAGTTGCAGATTTTATAAGTTCCTCTAAGTACATGGCTTAGATTGAATGCACTCAAAGAATGTAGGACTGATAAGATATATGACAGGTGTATAAAGATTTATGTACCTATGTGTATGTACATTTAAATACAAGTATATCTACCTATAGTACCTATCGTATGGAAATGAGTATAACATTCATATTCATATTAAAAAATATGCGATGACAGTTATTCCTCCGAAATACCTACATACCTATTTATAATTAGGTATACCTATAAATATTGATATGTCATGGTTAAGTATAGGTATATCGTAATTTGGTAAGCTTGTATACGACTAGGTATACCTGTCGTTTATAAACAACAAGAATGATAAGAAAACTTACGATACTTAAAAAACTATATCACTACCCATTATACTTATAGGTAGATATCTATATCTAAGAACTTATTGTTTTGGTTTTCAGAAGTAGTCATGAAGGTATCAAGTTTCAAGTTGTTCAGTTCATTGATAACTTTTTATATACATTCTTACGAATGGTGTGGTTTTTCTTTTAATTAAAATTATGTTGTTGCATTTAAAAACAAGTTTTAGGTTTTTTAAGCAGGGTCGGATAACAGATTTTGGAAGGAGGGGGATATTTATAGGTATGCGTCAGATAAAAAATTTTTAAGTTATATGTTTTTTGAATGTAAAAAGGCTGTTTTTTTTAAAGGTATGTACATACGTTCGTAAGGAAAGGCATGTAAATTTAAAACGAAATAAACAAATTCCTCTATTAATAAATTGGAATGAAACATGAATTATCTTTTATATGTCAGTGAGTTAATTGAGAAATCTTATCAATAAGATAAAATTAAAGTTAATTAGCTAATTTAATCAAGTAGGTATATATATGTACTTACCTACATTAACGAGTAAATAAGTTAAAAATACCCAAGATATTTTTGCCAAAGACTATAGAGATAAAAAGAAAACAAACAGACAACATATTACATGTATTTTAAAAGCTCAAATGAGAAAGAATGTGTGCAAAAGTTCACACTTTGGCGACAAAAGCGAGTTCTTGTTGAATGTAGTAGATTTTAAATTTTTTGTTCTTAATTTACCTAAATTAACAAAACTATATTTTGCCATAATATGTTTTTGATACGTTATATTAGCCGCGTTTTATTATCTGCGGGTCTGGGTCGGGGTTATCTTTTAACACGTAATACAAAAACAAATTTGGATCTAGGTTTTTATCGGGGTTTGCTTTATGGAACCAGAATTAAGTCTTTACTCTGGCGGGTAGATGGCTCCTCAGTCGGTAGAGAGTACAAACTGGAGTGCGAGGAAAAAAGACAGTATCTACATGAAAAATAAACAAACATAAGACAAAAAGAGATGAGCATACAACAGTGTTTTCATTAGGATCCGTATCGTTTTATTCTATCGGGGTGAACCATGTGGGTTATTGGCGATAATAAAACGCGGCTATTACCACTTTGGTAACTCTATAATTGCCTATCAGTTTTCACTAAATAATCAACTTTATATTCGATTAAAGAAGTTAATAAATCAGGTATATCTTATTCACACTCTCTACTTTCCACGATACAACAGATTTGCTACTTTACGTTAATTAGGAGTTAATTATGTTTATTAATAAATATTACAGAATTCGTGATTTAATTCCTGATCAATGTTTTAGTTGTTAGTTATAGAAGACAACTTAGTTTTTTTTTATAAATAAGATTGATAACAAAATAATGAATGTAAATTATAAAGCCATTACCTACGTACGTACCGCATCGTAGATAATGGCTTTATAATTTTTTGCCATTACTAGATATTTAAAAATTATTACGCGAGCATTTATGGGTTCCGCCTGTGACTAGTTATAGAATCTGGAAAGAATAATTTAGTTTATATTCTATTCAAAGTTGCAGAGCTTATATTTTATTAAAAATGAAGTAAAAAGTAAAATTTTATTAAAAGTAAATTTTATTCTTTATTTTAATTTATTTTCGGTCTTATGCCTTCCATCATCTTTTTATGAGTGAAGTAGTTCTTTTACAATTGAATCAATTCCAATAAAACAATCGATCTGATTGGACGATATAGAACGAACGATCCCACTGAATATTTTGTCTTTTGACAGTTCAAGTGTCGAGTCAACCAAATTAAAAGATTTTCCAACTGAGTATATGTAGTTACATGTGCTGATTTCTTATCACAATCTTTTACCTTACTTTCTTGTATTACAAAATTCAAACTGTGAATTCGGTCACCAGAGTTTCATTAGCTCTGTTTGAGAATTTTATCAGAAAATTGATATAAACTGTTATGAAATACAATTTACTATAAGTAATTTCATTGAAATTGAGTTGATCTTATAGTACGCATGCAGTCAAAATAGGTTTAGACATCACAAAAAATTAGTATAAAGTCTATATAACTCAACAAAGAGCCAAAGTCTAAAGTCAGCAGCACTTCCTCGTTTTGTATTTTGTATTTTTTAAATGTTCGTTGAGAAAATGTGTGAAGGTACATTTGATATCTTGCTGCCTGTTTACACAGGCCTTTTACTGAAAAACGCAACCAATGAGACAAGTAGATTTATGTGTGCTTAGAAACGAGAAGGGTAGTTTCCATCCCAAAAACCTTATCGTTTCTGCACACATGAAATTTACCTGTCTCACTGGGTGCACCTTTCATTAAAAGGCCTGTGTAAACAATATTTTAGGTGGGATTTTTTCGACATCAGATCAGAATAATTTCTCTCTCCGACCAAAAACAATTGTAATAATTAATCGATTTAGGTAAAGAATTAAAATAGAAAAAATTTTGTTGTTCAAATAATTATCAATTCAAATTGTTATATTAGTATGGACCTAGGGAAAATTGTGCAATTTCGAAGACGATTGATTCCAACTCACTTTTTAGAATAAACTGAATTTTGTTACGTAGTTAATTTAGTTTATGTAGTTAAACGTACCTACTTAAATTGAATGTAGTTAATGATACAAATCGTCGCCCGAGAATTGTTTTGTCGTAAACGCTAAAATGTACTTGTGGGTATATGCAGTTCTGTGTTTTCAAAGGTCCTCTTTCCAGTTCTGAAATCGGATTTGACCTATCATTTACCGTTATTGAGAAAATCAGTATATGCATTTGTCGTATATCCGCAAAAAATAACTCATCCCTTAGTTTTGTTTTGTCGTAAACGCCAAATTTTGGCATATACGACAAAATATCCATATATTTCCGCGATATTTTTTTAAATATTGTTTTGTCGTGCGTATATATAGGATTAACTGCATTTTCTTTAGTTACAAACAAAATTATTAAAAATCAACCGCATCACTTACAATGTCATGTTATGCATTTTTTAAACCCAAAAATCCATCCATTTATTCCGGTTTAAAATTTTTTTTTTATGCAATAGTTTTGGAAAAATTAATTATCAAACTCAATTTAAAAAAAATGGAGAAGAAAGTTTTTTTGTCGTATGTGTATGGGGATCGAACAAAGTATTTTCGTGGCGTATACGACAAAATGATCTTGGAGATAATCCTCTATAGATTAAAAACTAAAACCGACTCAACAATCTGGAATACCTTAATCAAAAAAAAAAAAACAAAAAAAAAAAAATTGCTCAAATGGTTTATACGACAAAACTATTCTCGGGCGACGAAATGTAGTTTCAATTGTCAAATGATCTGTCAGCTGTCGATTTGAAGTTTGAATTTTTTTTTAATTGAAATTCTAGTATTTTTTTAGATTTACTATATGCATATGTAGCAAACGTTACAATTTCTAGTAAGTAAGGTGTGTAGTTTATTCATTTAACTACGCTTAATTAATGATGTAGAAAATGTAGTTAAGTTAATTCGGCCAACCCTCATAACTTATAAGTGTGCTTCCAGCTTAAGATAAATGAATAAAAAGAGCTTGACAAAATTCCAATATTCAGCGAATAAAGCTAAGTACAGACGATTGTCAGACCTTACAATATTGTCAGAACTGTCAATGGTCTGACAATAGCTAACAATTAACTGATAATTGACATATTTCTTACAGTGAAAAATTGTCCGTTCACACGGTTGGTAGATTTCTTCCCAAAGTCTGACAATTTGATTGTCAGCTCTTTTTTTATCTCTCCCAACTCATTGACATTTCGGACAGTGAAGAAACTGTTAGCAATTGTAAGATGTTTTCAATGAAAACATCGAACAAACCTATTATTTTTCAAAAGTGTGAACTTTTTCATCAACTATTGCGTTTTAAAAAACACATTGATGCCGGACTCAACAACCCATTTTAGTATAAAGTGTTTTTCTAAAAATACAGCCTGACCTTAACCTCTTAAATATCCGACTATACCCTATAACGATTTTATACATAATATCGACGGTTAAAGTGCAGGACCTCGTTGCTTGTAAATTCAACAAAAAATATTATATTAATGCAAAATAATCAGAAAAATCAGAGCCACCTTTTGGCAATTTCAGCATAGCAATGTTGTTCTGAACCACAGTACACATATTAAAGGTAATATCATTAGCGTTTTCATTTTTGTTCAGTTCTGCGCATCTGTCAAAATCGAGGTATTATGGTGGTAAAATGATGGATCCAGTGTCCCTTTACTTGTATAATTTCCAAATTTTATTGTTGTTTCTAATGAAGCGAGTTGAGTTACTGTGGGCACTCGAACAGCCATTTTTCAATTTTGACAAACTGCGCAATATATTAGAGTAAAGTCGGGTAATGTGGACTACTCGGCTAATATGGACCACCAGCTTTTCTCGCCTCACACAAATGCAATCGAGGTGAAGATTGGTTGCTCTTGTGAGCGAACTGCTTAAACTTACCTCGAAGTAGTAGGAAGAACGCGTCTCGAAGCTATGCGAATTTAAAAAATAACGAAGGCATTGATCATTTTTTTTTTCGTAAGTGTTTCTCCTTTTTTCTTTAGTTACCTAAACATATCTTATTTATCCTTTTCTTTTTTAAATATAAGAAGTGAATATGTGTTTTAAGATTTTTATTAAAAAAAACTATAGTAGAGAGTCTCGTTTTGTTGTAAAATTGCTGTCTTTCCAAGCAATATGGATGCGGGTAATGTGGACCACGGAAATGGAGCCTTATATGAACTAGTGGTCCATATTACCCGCCATTTTATTATAAGAAAATTAAAATAGCATTTTCCCCTAAAGGCCATGGATTGGAAAAAATAACATTGTTTGGACTCAGGAGAAAAGACATTAAAAACATACTAGCAGAAAAAAAAAATTAAATTCCCAATCCATTTTCCCAGAAAAAAAAAACTAGTGGTGGAGGTCCATATTACCCTCCACTTTTGTTTTGTTGCGTTTTAGAGTTACTTTACTTTTTAATTTTTGTTATTTTTTAAAAAAAAAGTTAATTATGTTTTTATTGCTACTTATTTAATAAAAATAAACTGATATTTTTTTTTTTCAATAAATATCTTTAGGAAATCTTAAACAGATTGTGTTTTATTAGCAAAAATATGATTGGTGGTCCATAATACCCGACTTTACTCTACCTTAGATTTGTGTACTGTGGTTCTGAACAATTTACAAAAAATAGAGAATTTCTAGGTTCTGCACTTTATATGTAGTTTTGAAAGCCTTAAGTATAATGTGTTTGTTTATTAACATTTTCTTAAATATAGTAAAAATTCCGTGTAAGAACGATAGATTTGTTTTTGATTTGCAGTAGGACTATTCCAACCATTATTTGTATGTTTGTAGGAATACGCACCTGATTCTATGGGGTGTATTGTTCCATCGCTACTTGATATACCTACATAAGTGGTTTAAAAACTATGGTATCAAGTTAAAGATAAGTCTAATCAGCACGATGCGGTAGCATGTTGGGTAAATTTATTTTTTTGTACAAAATAATATGAAGTCATCTCACATTATAGCTATGTATGTAGGTATCAGATTTTTTGATCAAATATAAGCCAAGTCACCGTCATAGATATACCCCTTAATCTTATGACGTAAATAAATTTTGATATTTATAAGTTTTATATCATTATCTATAGTAGCTTGAATGAATTGCAAATATCATGACGGTGCTGATATTGCGCTTAGATGGATTTGTACTGAAGAAGATTTCAATTACGAATGAAATAAATTATTTTTAACTGATTAGACAAAAAATAGATGACATGAGATAAGATAGATTGAAAAATTAATAATTTCTGAAAAAATACATCTGGTTTAACCCTTTACCTTTACCCTTTGATAAGACAAAAAATAGATAATATGAGATAAGATAATGGTGGGTCATATTTGAGCCAAACCATATAAGTGTGAATATTTTTGAATTTTCAACTAATTCTGTTGTTTTGTGAATACAGTGTAAAAAAGTACCATAGACGCTCATAATATTTCTTTTAATAAGCGCTATTTATGAATGAGTTGCGGAAACAAATTCTTTCGTTAAACTCGTCAAACCGGTTTCAGTAGGAGAGAAGCTTGTTTGAGACATTCAAAATTGTTTACAAAATATAGAAATAAAAGTTAGTGTTACATGAAAAAAAATTTACGAATAAAGAAAATAATGTACAAATTTTTAATAATGTGAATTTTTTCAATTTTTTGAAGTACCACCTTTACTATCAAGTTATGTAAGAATTCCTCTCTTATACCGTCAACCCGGGTGACTTTGGAACTTTTTCATATTAAAATGTAAATAACTTTTGCAATAATTTTTTTTTAATGAAAATTTCAACCTTTTTACCTACTTCGCTCACTCTATTAGGTATGATAAGTCTGGAACAATACTATTGAACAGTTTTATATATAGATGCCTAAATATTGGTGGCCAAAGTCACCATCCCATTCAGGGTGAATTTGTTCGGACGGACATTTTCCTCATTTTCATATATGAACTACAAGTATCAAGTCAATCTCAATCTCAATTATACGGGTTGGCTACGTTTTCCCGCGGCACGTTTTCCCACGTCACTTTTTCCCGCGTACGTTTTCCCGCAAAACGTTTTCCCACAGAACGATATCCCGAATCACAGTTTCCCGTGTAACGTTTTCCCGCCGATTCCTACTTTTTTTCAATACAAATCGACAGCGCATGAACAAAATTCATTTCAGTGGTAGTTTTCTTGTACAAAAGTCTTTTCTTGTGTCAAGGTGAGGTATGTATGGGAGGGGCATGCTGCCCCCCTGCAACCCCCCTGCTTGGCACACTATAGGATTTGGGGTAGGTGCGAGGTTAAGTGCATGAAAAGTTTCTTTTTATCATTTGGGAGTTTTTTTTATGAAAATTGTTAAAATGCCTTTTTATGCGTATATGAAATAAAAAAACGCTTAAAATAAAAAAAAAAATATTAAATATTTTAACAAACATAAAATATTTAATATAAATGCAAAATAGTATTGTCAAAAAGTACTAATTAATATTGCCTATCCCGCCGCCAATCCCGTGGAAAATTATATAGGCAATCGTTCCGCGGAATATCGTGCTGCGGGATTGTAGCAAAAAAAAACTACCTTTCAAATCGACGGGCAAACGTTACACGGGAAAAAGATCGCGGGAAAACGTAGTGATCCCATTCAAAAGCCAAAGTAACCCAACCAGGGCCCTGTTTCATAAAAATTGACAGGTGACAATTCTATAAATTTGTCACACTTGTCTGACATCTGTGTTTCATAAAATATTGACAGGTGACAAATTTGTCAGAAAAATACAATGACAAATTTGTCATGAAAATTTTGTCATTGTATAATCTTGAAATTTGTTATGATCGAAAAACTATGAAATATGGAAGAAAACCTTTGCATTTTGTTTTAATTTTCATCGTTTCTGGACCAATTTTTTCGATGTTAGAAGTAACAGAACGCTGGTACTCTTTTAATTTTAAAATTTCATAGTTTGCACCAATTCTCGATAAAATAATATTCCGCGGCTGATTTTCCGACACGAAATTTTTCTTTAAATTGTAGCCCATTTAACGATTTGAAATAATTATTTATTCCGAGGGCGCCGGCGGCGACGTATTACAACGAGATCCAACTGAGATCACTTGAAAATATATCGTTTATCATTTTAGATCAACTAGTCTTTTTACTGTCAACACTTGACCGTAACTGAGTTTCCTGTCGCAATTGTCAATTAAATACTGACAAATATGTAAATTGTAAATTTTTTTCATTTCATAAAAGAATTGTCAGTACAAGTTTGTCGTAAAATTCCTGACAATTGTGGAAAAATACTTGACAATTCATTGTCATGACAATTTCCTTATGAAACGAAAAGATGACAACTGTCGGGTATTTTCCGACAATTCTACAAAATTGTCAAATTGTTTATGGAACAGATTTTGACAATTGTCAAGTTGTAAATTAACAAATGTTCACCTGTCACCTGTCGCAATTGTCAATGTTTATGGAATAGCACCCAGGCCACAATCACACGGGATGACGGTATATAAGCTATTAACCAATTTGACATCAGTTGCTTCTACGCTTCTACATCTCATTCGTGTCAATTTCAATACCAATGTATAATACAGGCAATGTGGAGTAATTTTCATACCATCTGAGAAAAGTTTTTAAGTGGTATAAGTTTGAATGCAGTATAAATCTGAGTTTGCGGGAAATTCGCGTTTGTGGGGGTCCCGTTATCTTGAAAATAAGATTTTTTGTTTTTTCTCCGTTTATGTTACTTTTTGCAATTTATTTTAACTACAAACACCTATACAAAACATAAATAACAAGCAATTAACTTAGAAGTTATAAAAGAAAAAGGAGTAAAAATTTTGGCTTGACCACACTTATTTTCGAATTGCTCGCAAACCGTTACAGGTATATATTGTATATCATCGGCTTTCTGTCAAAAGCTCCGTGTTAATTATTCAATTATTACAAATGAACATATACATAATAAAAAAAAAATTATAAAATAAAAATAAAAAGTTTTTCAACAATAAAATTAATCTGTTAATTTAAGTATAAAAACAAAATAAATGTTATAGTTTGCATAGTAAGTTCTAAATATACGTATCTATATCGATCTGTACAGATTTAATAAAACTACCCCTGGGAAGTCGGGGAAATCCGACGAATAGGGAAAAGTATGGAATAACATTAGTTTCATTTGCATGATGCAAATAAAGCCCGATTTTAAATATAAATAAATTACATCATTCAAAAAATTGGTCAAATAAATATTTATTCAGCCTCGTGCATAAGTCGAAAATTAAAATGTGTCTTTAAGCCTCAATCAAATAATAATATGAAACGAAATTTTAAGAACTCAGAAGGTTTAAAAACTGGCCGATATAGAGGAAAAAGGAAAAATAATTTATTAACAAGGCAAATAATCTCAGCAATCTTACTATATGAACAGTAAATTTTGGATTCACTTGCTCATTTTTTGAATGAGCATCATCTCAGTTTTCTGAACCCGCCAAATATTTAAATTCAGTTAGATCTCATAAGATCTCCGAGATCTCAACAATATTAGAAATCTGAACGTAATTGCTCAGTGAAATTCCTCAATTTTGGTTTCAAAAAGCGATAAGAATAGGCGGATTGCAACGTACGTGGTCGTAAAAAACCGAGCGAAAACAAGAAATTCATATGACGCGCCCATAATTGCAAAGTGGAACTTTTCGTTTAGTTTTCGTTAACTTTTGCAGTCGGACGTGAGAGGGACAGCTAACTTCAAAAATCAAAAAAATCACTTCCAACCACTCTAGTGCATTATGGGTGACTTATGAATTTGACGTTTTGGAAAGCAACTTTTCGTTCGGTTTTTACACTAGCTTCCGACAGCTACCATACCTATTCTAGTTCTACCTATATTTTTTAGATTTAATTGCTCAATTATTTATTGCCCCAGTTGATCATCAATTTATAAAAATAGAGACGAAGAGTGCTTTTGACTTAACTAAAGGAGAAATCTTATTCAGGTTTCTTTTTCTGCTCAGTGAAGCTGACAGAAATTGCTCATTGCGATCTCAGAGAGGTGCACTGGTTAAGTGATTTTTTTATCTAAAATACTTTTAATTGCCATACCTATTTGAACTAACGAGGTGTTGACAGAAAGCCGACGATATACTTTTTCAACTTTTAAAATATTTTTTTTATCCGGTTTGCTGAAAGCACAATATCTCGTTTGATTAAGTTTATGTTCATTTGAAATTATTGTTGCAAAAGGTATCTTTGTTCAAATGCCAATTCAAAGTGAAATCCATATAACAAAAATCACCCCCTGTTTCCAACACAAAATTGTCTATCTTTTCATCATTCATGTGAAAAGATACAAAACAGGGGTATCTATATAGGTGCATAATGCTGTAATGGACAAAATGAACAAACCACCTTTACATCAATAAATCCTAAACAATGAATCCGAGTGAGAGACTCATCTCACCATATAACTTTCTGTGAATCCCCAATCAGAGGAGAAAACATCCAATAACGAGCATAAGCAAAAGAAACCCTTATCTGTCCATACAACAAATGAAATACGAGCAACAGAAAATATTTTCAAACTTTCTTTATAAAAGTGACATAAGGGTAAGTTACAATTTTGTACAAAGAAGCTTTTTTCGGAATATTTGAGGTTAAGTGCAAATTCATAAACATCAAACATTTATAGTGTTTCTTTACTTCCCAAAACTGCCACTTTCTGTTCTGTCAAAGTCCATATAAAAAAATAAAATTGTACTAGAATTCGTTAAAATTGGTAGTTTTGGGAAGTAAAGAAACAGATCTATTTGCTTTGTTGCGATGCTCAATGTCGATGCGCAACGTTGTTGATGCTGATGCAATACATCAGTTTTCTCAGCTTTGCTGTCAAAATTTTGAGGTAAAAATAAAAATATCTTGTATTCGTTTGCTTGCACTTTTTGAGTGAGAAACATTTCTGAGATCTCATTTTTCTGAACGCGCCAATTATTATATACACTTTTGAAGAAATTATCTAATGACATCAGCATTCAAAGAGCAAGATCGAGCAACTCATTCGCGTGTTTTATTTATTTCCCCTCTATTTATTTTTGACCAAAAGAGAAGAGTTTTCGTATTACCATGTTCAAAATGTCACCGTTGTCGTTTCCTCTTGTGAACATAGGTACATTTTTATAGGTATATATGTTGATTATTCGGTATTCGATTTGATAAAATCAAACCCCAGTGCACTGCTTGATGGAGCAAGGACTGCCGCAGCAACTGACAAGCGAACTCTGTTTTTCATTGTTGACACACCTACAACAACCCACGTGTGTACGACGTAGATACGTGTCGACCGTTCGATCGGTTTTACCAAAGGACTTTGTCTATTTAATATCGTATATACTAATACATATTATGTGGATAGAGCAGAGGCAAATAATGGTAAAAAGTGTATCTATGATGAGGTGCAATGAAATACGCCACGACGAACGACGCGACGTGCCAGGGTGATGATGACGAAAACATCGATGTCGGCAACGAAAGATGATGGGTTGTTGGATGATTTTTTTCCTCTGTGTCTGTTGTATTTTTGTGTGTAGGAAGCTTCAGGAAGTGAGTTCAATTCGGATCTTGATTTAATTTTTTTTTAATTTTAGACAAACTTTTTGTTATAGTCTGGGTATAGATACTCGTATCTTTAAGTTGAATGTTGTATTTAGTAAAATTTAAATTATAAATAACTAATAGAGGAAAACGAAAAAACTTGTCCAAGCAGATAAATTTTTAATATAATTAAGATGACACTGAACAGTTCTTAAGCAGATTAAAAGCTGGAGCCTTTATAGGCTTATAGGATCAATAACACAACTTGAAACCCCTTCTGTTCGGGGTAGGTATGAAAATTTAGGAGTCTCTTCGCGAGAAGATGTTACGAAGTATATGGAGATTAAAGTTGAAGAATTATGAAAAAAAACAAGCTTGCATTTAAGATGTCAGACATTGCCCTGAAGGTCGATTTTCATACGTCCTTTATTTTTACGGAATCAAAAAATTTTGATAACTGAATTTATAGCTTTGTTCTTAAATCAAAGTTTTTGTTAAAATAATTCCGAAGTTAGCGGACGAAATCTGAAATAATATACATATACAATAAAACTGGCTTAAGGGAAAAACCCGGATACCTAAAACATATTTTCAGTTAAATTAAATATTTTTCATTCAAAAAAACTCTTTTAAGTGGACAAAAATTAAATAGAACAGAACAAAAAAGAACGCTTTTATTTCTTTTTTATTTTTCACCTCCAACAAATTTTCATCACGAAAATGACATTTGAATTTCTGATATGTCAGAACCTTTTTTGGAATTATTAAACCCGCTTAACCCTGGATTCATAAACATGGGTCACACAGACCCCGGTTTCCAGTGAACTCTGAAAATTAACCCAGAAAAAAATGGTGTTTTCTGCGATTTCAAATATAAGCGTTTAACACCAGATTTTTGTGCAACTCCTGTAAACGGCCCATGTGCGGGGAGCATCGCTGGAATTGGTGTCAAGATTGCTCCGAGTCAAAAAATTTCATTATTTTTTCTTTTAATTATTTTAAACAAATGTTCCTTTGACATATGTTTTTTTTTTGCAAAAATATTTGTAGATAAAAAATAAGATTCTTTGAAGGTAAGGGTTGTCACAGACTTCTGTTTATGAACGATGTAACAATGAATATAGTTTATGAATCTAGGGTTAAGTGCAATTTTTTTCGCTTATCCGGACTCCGCTTAAGTTATTTTTTATCACTCGTTTAAGTGAAAAACCCGCTTAAGTGAAAGAAAGACTATGACATTTTCCAGTTTCTCTTAAGCGGGTTTTACTGTACTAATTTTTAAGTTTGATTGACACCCAAATTCGTAGCTTTTTAAATGCTCTTGATTTGCAATGACCTTGATTTTGTAGCTCAAATAGAGCTCAAATATATAGTTTATTTTATATTCAAGGCTCCGCTAAAATAAGTCTAAAGTTGGCGGACGACAATACATAATAACGGGTGATTTTTTAAGAGGTTTAGAACTTTTAAAAAAAAAAAAACACAAAAAATTCGAAAAAATGAATGAAATATTTATTTGAATCGATAGTTTGAACCTTGCAATTTAATGTTTAAAGATAATTTCATGCAAATGTTGACCGCGGCTGCGTCTCAGGTAGCCCATCCGCTGAGTCCAATTTTGGCATACTCTTTCACACATATCGGCCGGTATCTCACGAATGAATGCATGGATGTTGGCTTCCAGTGCGTCAATCGAAGCGGGCTTGTCCCTATAGACATTAGCCTTGACATACCCCCACAAAAAATAGTCTAATGGTGTCAAATCGCACGATCTAGGCGGCCAATTGACCGGCCCGAAACGTGAAATTAACTGTTCACCAAACTCGCCTCGCAATTGCGCCATTGTTTCGCGTGCTGTGTGGCATGTGGCACCGTCTTGTTGAAACCACATATCATGCAAGTCAAGAACTTCCATTTCGGGCAAAAAAAAGTTTGTTATCATCGCTCGGTAGCGTTCACCATTGACAGTAACGCTGCGATTCGCATCATCTTTGAAGAAATATGGCCCAATAATGCTGCCGGCCCATAAACCGCACCAAACAGTGGCTTTTTCGGGATGCATTGGTAGCTGTTGCAATGCTTCTGGCTGATCTTCACTCCAAATGCGGCAATTGTGCTTATTTACGTACCCATTCAACCAAAAATGAGCCTCATCGCTGAACACAATTTTTCGATAAAAAAGCGGATCCTCGGCCAGCTTTTTTTGATAGTAAAATTCAATAATTTGCAAGCGTTGTTCATTTGTAAGACGATCCATGGTTAAATTGCAAACCAAACTGAAGCTGTTTGACAGTGACACAAGGTACTAAACACACGTCAGCTGTCAAAACCAGTGTTGCCAAAACCAAACCAGCTAAAAAATCACCCGTTACAACAATAATTCTCTTGATGTGCCAAATTGTAGCTTATTAAATGCTTATTTAAACTTTTATGGATCATTTTGTATTTATATTTAAGTTTAAAAAGCGCTTTAACGATCAGTTAACGGAAACAGTCAGACGGAAGATGGCGCGGGGGAAAATTAAAAAAAAATGGATTTTCAAAAAATTTTATTTGTTATATTTTTGCATAAAGTCGAAATTTGTAGTTTTAAAATTAGCTCTAAACGCAGCTTCCAAAATCTGAAAAAAAATGATAAAACCAAAAGCCGACAACGATGCACAGTGTCCATTGCCCTATAAGGAATGGAGAATGAAGATTACGCAACATGAATATTTGATATGAGAGGCTTTAAAAGATGCATTAAAATCAAGGAAATATTGAAGAGATCTGGAGAAATTAATGTACAAGAAGTGATTATATTGTATTGAAGCTTTTTAATTTTTTTTAAACAGATTTAGTGTGTGAAGTCGAGAAAGCACCTTTATAGAGAAAAGAAGAGATAATGATCTCCTTCCAATAAAGGAACTTTCCGAATTGGTTGGCCAGTAATTTCAATAATTATACATCACAAAGCTGGTGGAAGGAGTTTCAAGTTTTACGAATGAGTTATGCTTCGAAGAAATTCTTATTTCACAAAAAGTTTCAATCGATTTGTGAATTTTGAACCGGAAGACGAAAATGCTTCGAATGTTGTGGCGCCTTGTTTCCAGAACAAATTCGATTTAGAATTTTGCCAAGTTTCACCCCAATACAATCCGAGAGATAAAAAGCAGCACCAGATGGTGTCAAGTTCTTCAAAGATAATAGAACTTGAAAAATTGAAGCTATGATGAGAGATTAGTTTAGCGTAAGGCAAGCAACTGGGAGATGAGAAATATTCTGAATGGTAATGAATGGATTTACGGAATAAACTATATATAACAATACTGTCAAAAACCATACAAATATAGAAGAGCAATAATTGAAGAACCTCTTTAAATTTTTTAATTAGTAATTTAGGCCGATTTTGTTCACTAAAAGTTGAACACAACTTGAGAATTTTTATTTTCAACTTGTGAATTACTTTTTATTCACTCACAGCCTTATTTATTAGATTTCACTAATACTCGTTCCAACCTCGGAATAGTTAAACCGAGTCGAAGCACTTACTCCGTCATAACGCCACGTAAAACGGTTTTTGCTACACCCTCCTTATGTCAAATATATTATCAAAAAAAAACAATCTCTCTGATTATTATAATATGGGATTAAACGAGTTTTGAACTGCAACTAAAGCATTTAAAGAATTTAAATCATTTATAAATGCAAAATAACTATCCATTTTGCCTTACAATTAGTAACAAACGGATAAAAAAGAACTTCTTCTTTACTCCTTTTTAGTTACTAAATGTCATGTCATTTAGATACTAAAACGGCTTTAATCCAACTATGTACCAGTTTTAGCTTACTCCGCCTCTAATCCTCGTTTATTTTTTTATAAATAATTTTTTCAGGATTAGAGGCGAAGTAAAGTCGGAGTAAATTCACTCCGTCGCTAAAACGACTTAATAAATAAGCATTTGTTTGACGTGGCGTAAAGACGGAGTAAGTGCTTCGACTCGGTTTAACTATTCCGAGGTTGAAACAAGTATTAGTGAAATCTAATAAATAAGGCTGTCAAAGTTTACGTTTTCAACTTTAGATTTTCAACTCTAGTGTTAATCAACTTAAGATTAGTCAACTCCTGGAAAAAGTGGAAGTTGACCGAGCAAACTTGAGGTTTTACGTACAAAAGTTTTTTTTTGTTTATTTTTGTTTCAAAAGCGTGTTGGCTTCAGTTATCGCAATAAAAAATATATTAAAAAAGTACTTATGTGCCAAAGTAATTATTTTTCTTGTTTTTTTTGAACCTTTTTCAATTATTTTTTCACGCAATTTAGCACAATTTGACACAAAAAACAAAATTTGACACAAAAAACACAATTTAACACAGAAAAACAGTCAGATATGATTGACAGATTCAAATTCAAATTTAAAAATGACAGTTTTTGTTTTATATTTTTCAAAAATATCCCAGGGATATTTTTCAAACTCGAAATTGGCCAACTTTAGATCTTCAACTGGAGAGTTGAGAATTTAATTATTGAATAAAAAGAAAATTCAATTTGCGTTTTAACTCTCGAGTTAAAGTCAACTCTCAATTTGGCCAACTTGAGAGTTTGCCTCAAGTTGAGGAATATAGTGAATGAAATGGCCCTTAGTATGTTACTTGAAAACATAATTTTAAGATTACTACTTGTTTATCGTTTAATATGGTTTTGCCGAAGGCCGTTTACCAGATTGACAGTATTTAATTTTAATTATTTTAAAAGGTTTTTTTTTTTTAAAGTCTCCTTCTTTACGTCTCCTTCTACGCGTCTCCTTCTTTACGTCTCCTTCTACGCGCAGTTGACATGTATCTAAATAAAATTTTCCAACCCAATTTTCCATTAAAAATGTCCAGGACGGCTTTTATTTTTACTCCAAAATATCATATCCGTATGGGAGGACATATGGCAATAAAATACTTTTATCAAGTAAGTCAAACACGAGCAGACGGCTTTAAGTCTTAGACATAACTTTTATAAAGTCCTTGTTAAAAAATTTAAAACTAAAACAATAATTTAAATTTATTTATCTTATTAACGATAAAACTATATGAAACACCAAGAGTAAAAAAAAGTTGAATTATTGTTTTTTTATTTAAAAAAATGAAATAGTGCAATCGATATTACTTTTATATTTTATAAAGTCTTACTATCTCTAACCCATCTCTAGATTATCACAAAAACATGACCAAAATTGCCTTAAGACATTTTTATTGTATATTTAAATTAAATCTCAGAATTTTCAATAATGAATGCAATATAATAAATGAATTTCAAAAGAAGGACCCCAAATTGTATGCCCTTTCTTGACAATCACATACTACTTTCCCGCCCTTAAACTGGCTATACATATATACTGAATATACATTTGGCGCGGCAAAGGTGGCAATTGCCCATCATAAGCATAAATAAAATAAATGCAGATGAAAAATTATCCTGCAAATCCACAAGATTGCTTGTGTATATAATATATAGTTCTGTTTCATATTGGACTGGGAAGACTGCGTATTGAAAGTAAGTGGTATGGCTTTAAGAAATAAATACAATATTTCAGTCTGTTAGTATAGGACAATGTGTTTCAATAAGATAGCGAAATTGTTTCGCCTGAGGTGGACATAAGTCATTCGACGACACCGCGCGTCGGCCGGTTTAAAAGATATTGTTTTTTGTGTTAATATTATATTGTCCTATAACCACGTTACATGATGGTGACCTTCGATACTTCGATGGCTCCAATGAATTTAATCAAAGGGCCATATAAGTATATAGAACAATATGAAATAAAATGCGAATATAAGGGGATAAGAATAATAAATAAAATCTAGCGATGAAAAATGGATGCAATTCTAAGGAACATATATAGAATGTACCTAATAATATTTATTATTAAGTGGGCAGATCTTAGATGACAAAGAACTTGTTTACTCCGTGTCAGTTGATTGTGATTATTCTGTTTTTTTTTTTTTTAATTTTCGCAAATCCTTTCCATTGAAATTTTTAAATTAGTATACGCAGATTCAAAATAAAAAATTATGAACTGTATAGGTACCTATTATAAAATTTACCCGATTTGCCATTCTAGCATATTTGAGGTACCTACATTAGAAATGTAAAAAGCATTTATGTATTTTAAAACTTTGAATAAAGCAAGCGGTTTTCTTTTTTAAATTTGCTCTTCTCTGCACATGCAAATCTGGAAAGCCTACGAACAGGGTTGGCCTAATTAAGTACACTACATTTTCTACATCATTAACTACGCGTAGTTAATTTAATAAACTACACGTCTTATTTACTACAAATTGTTACGTTTTCATATGCATATTATATATGTACATATAGCAAATTTAAAGAAATAACAATAAACTCAAACTTCAAAGTTATAACTGACAGATCATTTGACATTTGAAACTACGTTTGTTACAATTTGTTTCATTAACTAAAATATGGGTTGAAGTCATTATTCTGTATGTGCCGAAATTCTGTATTTTAAAATTCTGTAAAACTAAAATTCTGTATTTCAAAATTCAGTTTTTCAAAATTCTGTAAAACCAATTTTCTGTATATCAAAATTCTGTAAATACAAAATTCTGGAAAATTATAAATACTATATATTCTGAACTCCAAAATTCTGTATTTCAAAAATTCTGTAAATTGTAAAAGAAAAATTGTTTTGATAATGAAAAAAAGTGCGCATTTTTGTTCATTATCAAAACATAATTCATTATCATTTATAATTTACAGAATTTTCGAAACTCAGCATTTTGGAGGTCAGAATATACAGTATTTATAATTTTCTAGAATTTTGTATTTACAGAATTTTGATATACAGAATTCTAGATTTACAGAATTTTGATATACAGAATTCTGGATATACAGAATTTTGGAATACAGAATTAAAGATTTACAAAATACTGAAATACAGAATTATGATCACACAGAATTTTCAATCCATTTCCAGAATTTTGGTCATACAGAATTTTGTAATATAGAATAACGACCCGTTCCCAAAGGAAACATACAACCTGGCTATAAGTCTTACAAATATAAGATGCACAACTGAGGAGCACGTCCGAACTTGCTCTAATGTAAGTTATTATAACAATGTGTTTTTTTCGTCTGAATATTTAAAACTGTAAAAAAGAAAAATAATAAATAAGTGTCTAATGGGAAACTTTATTTTATATGCCACCTGCCAAAAATATATTTTAGTTTAATACTTTATTATTTAAATACCTTTACAAAAATGAAAAATATAGCACCGTCTTAAACAAAAGCTGGAGTTAAACTTATAATTATAACAGAAAAATTGTAAATAATTCAACGTAAATAGAAATAAATAGACTAAACAACTTCTAAAATTGTTTTGACCCCAATGCGATGTAGGTACACCATCTGATATTTTTAACAAATCTTAATTTATGAAAAAAAATTGAAATTTCTTTAAAAATATAATTTTTTATAAATAGAATTTTTTTAAAAAATTGGTGCACCAATTACATACATATATTAGCACTTATTAATTTTTAGTTTAAAATATAATTAAAATCAATGAAACAAATAATGAGAATTTTTTTTAATCTCAAAATTGTTTTTTTTTTTTTATTTTGATAAAGAATATTATTCCAACTTATTTAAAGCCACCTACCATTTATAACCATTTTTCGGAATGTATTTTTTTATGAAATGGTTTAGTATAACCTATATACCTAAAGTGCGCACTTTTTTTCATTATCAAAACAATTTTTCTTTTATTATTTACAGAATTTTGAAATTCAAATGAACTCAAGATGAGTTCAAAACAAAGAAAAATTGTTTATACCTTGTAAGCTTTCATTAGATTCCAAATTAGTTTATTTCAACATTTTCGAAAAAGTTTGTTCATCTCAAGTTTGTAAAATTTGTTCACAGCTATTAAAACTTCCGAATTCACTTGATTGCATTGACGGAGTTGTTTTTTTTTTTTTTAATTTCCGTTTGAAACTTTTTGAAAAATCGGTTTATAGGATATTAAATAATTTAGAGTCGAATTTAGACGTTTTAAAATAAATTGTATTAATAAAATAACGTAATTGGAGTTGATTTCACGAGTATTTCCAAAAATGTATATCTTCTGGATTTAAAGAAAATCGAACGGACAGGTCTTGAACGGGTTATCTTTCATGCAATCATTTTTTATTTTTGCAAATTTTCTAGAAAACTCCTGTATAAGGAGTGTATACAAATAAAACTGCGTTTAAATTTTTTTTGGTACAAGTTGACAATTGTTTTGAAAAAATTGCATTATTCTAGGAATGTGGACTGCTTCCGGAAATGTTGCAATAGGCGTGTTTTTTTTTGCAAGCCTGGGTGAATTGGATGAAAAAACGACGTCGGTTTTAAACAATTTACATGTTAAATGGCATCAACTACTAATCCCCTGTGTACTTAGCTAAACCCATTGAATTCTCGGGGCTTAACCAATTGTCCCCGAGATCGCAAAAAGCACACCTTGTTAATTGTGTTGTGTCTGTTCTTGTTTTCTTTTATTTTAAAAATGGAAAATTAAAATATGAATAAAAGGGATTGAGAACTGGAGTACCAACGACAAACTATGTTCTTAACAATAAAGTAGACTATTTCTAAATTACGTTTTCCATTATATTTTTCGGAACCCATACTCAAATTATTGTGCATGGAAAAAATAGGCACAATAAAAAATAAATCTGTTAACACGAACACAAATCAAAAGAAAAAAAAAGTCCATTGAATCATCGGATTTTGTATATTTTTCATGTCGTTGATGAACTGATTGTACGATAATTGCAAATAGGTTTAGAATTTGATAAATCATGTAATCATTATTAAATTTATTTAAAATTGAATTCGTAATCTTTACTTATATTTTTTAATTATTGAATAAATTGAACACATCTGCTTTTTATTCATTCGCTAAACCATCTTCTTCAATGATTCAGCTTAGTAAACTTCACTACTTAGTAGAAACTTTGTTTTGTTAATAAAATTTTGAACATATAGTCCACGGAATAAGGCCTAATGATTCGCTATTCCATGTTTATTAATTTGACTATCAAAGCTTAACTTATAATCTGAGTGCGCCTCCCGATTATCTATCTCATCCCGCCTGTTGAAAAAGAGGATACCACCGATAGCTTTAGTCCAAACATTAACTAAACCACTGGTCGGACAAGATTTTTCAGGTTACTTTAGGTAAAAAATGCACTTTTCCGGTTGCATTTAAGACGAATTATATACCTATCCCACAAGTGATGTCTATATTTCTATTTAATGCTATATTTATCAATATACATATAATATAATAAGAGAGCTCTAAATTCTAAAATAATAAGAAAATGACATAAAATATATATAAAGACAAACAGCTAAACAACTTTATCGAGACTAAAGCTAACGGGTGATTTTTTAAGAGGTTTAGAACTTTTTTAAAAAAAAAAAACACAAAAAATTCGAAAAAATGAATGAAATATTTATTTGAATCGATAGTTTGAACCTTGCAATTTAATGTTTAAAGATAATTTCATGCAAATGTTGACCGCGGCTGCGTCTCAGGTAGCCCATCCGCTGAGTCCAATTTTGGCATACTCTTTCACACATATCGGCCGGTATCTCACGAATGAATGCATGGATGTTGGCTTCCAGTGCGTCAATCGAAGCGGGCTTGTCCCTATAGACATTAGCCTTGACATACCCCCACAAAAAATAATCTAATGGTGTCAAATCGCACGATCTAGGCGGCCAATTGACCGGCCCGAAACGTGAAATTAACTGTTCACCAAACTCGCCTCGCAATTGCGCCATTGTTTCGCGTGCTGTGTGGCATGTGGCACCGTCTTGTTGAAACCACATATCATGCAAGTCAAGAACTTCCATTTCGGGCAAAAAAAAGTTTGTTATCATCGCTCGGTAGCGTTCACCATTGACAGTAACGCTGCGATTCGCATCATCTTTGAAGAAATATGGCCCCATAATGCCGCCGGCCCATAAACCGCACCAAACAGTGGCTTTTTCGGGATGCATTGGTAGCTGTTGCAATGCTTCTGGCTGATCTTCACTCCAAATGCGGCAATTGTGCTTATTTACGTACCCATTCAACCAAAAATGAGCCGACCATAAAATGGAAGCAGCGCGCGATGAACATTTCGAACCGAGCACGAATTTTGATAGTAAAATTCAATAATTTGCAAGCGTTGTTCATTTGTAAGACGATCCATGGTTAAATTGCAAACCAAACTGAAGCTGTTTGACAGTGACACAAGGTACTAAACACACGTCAGCTGTCAAAACCAGTGTTGCCAAAACCAAACCAGCTAAAAAATCACCCTTTATAAGCACGATTGGAAGATCTTCCAATACTGGCCGGACTGACAAAAGTCTTGCAATAACAGCCAATGAGTTGACAATTGCCAATTTCCTATCAAGTGAAAATTGTCCGTTTATATATGGTTTTTAGATTTTATCCAAAAATTAGACAAATACCTATTTGGTAGAAAATCGGATGACAATTGCCGACAATTTTTTGTCTTCCAATTAAAAATTGTCTGTTTACACGATTGGAAGAATTAAGAGAACAAAAAATTGGTAACCTCATTGGAAGACAATTTTCTTGACAGATGACAGAGAATTTGAAACTTTATTTTAGAAGTGAAGATGGTATAAAACATAAACATAAAACCCATTCGATTTTTTTGTTCGATTTAGAATTGATATTAACATTGAGCACAAAAAGCCAATTTCGCACTTCATTTCACAATAATTTTGAAAAAAATTGGTCTAAACGTTTTTTTTTTTTCATTTTTTTAATCAAAATTTTGAGTTTGCATCCGAATTTTTCAAAAACTGTCGACATAAATAATTTAGTTTAAATTTAGGATTATAGAACAGATTTCTGGATTTCAAAACTTTATTGTACTTTATTGTAAGTGTTGCCGTTGTTTTTTAATATTTTTTTTCAATTTAAGTTATTTTTTTCTAAAATTGCACCTTCCTCCTAAACGGGGTGAGATAGATCCCCCTCCCTCTACAAAAAACCGTTATCAATTCTTGGTGCCACAGTTATTGAAAATTAAAAATTGGATGATGTTTTTGGCAAGAACATCATCCAATATCCAATTAGTCGACAATCGTCCAATTATCTGAAGAAATTATATAAGAAAAATTGTGTGTTTAGACGAGTTCATACGATTGCAAGAAGTCGGCCAATTTTTTGATAGAAAAGGCCAATTTTTTGATAGAAAATTGGCCGACGATTGGCTGCCAATTTTTTTTTTCTGTCACTTTTGACAGATAAAATTGGATGTTTACATGGTTGATAGAAAATTTTTTGCGAAAAGTCGGCCAATATTGGATGGTCTTCCAATAGTGTATACTTAGCTTAAGGGCTGTTTCGAAATGTCTGAATAAAGATCTGATTATAGTTATAAAAATATCGATGGTCCCATGCAAGACTATACTAAGACAACTCAGTACAGTTTTGAGTTATTTATGTCATTAAAACCGCCGCATCGACTCAAAAAATTTGAACCTCTCTCCTGAAAAATTGCATATTTGCACTTAATATATTTTTGCATATGGAGCCATCGATATTATAAAATATTTCCACAAGGTCATAAGTCCACAATTCAAACAGGGTGAAAAGACAGCAGTGAATGTTTCTCCCATGGCATGATTACCATTCGTACCGTTTGGGGCGGCGATGCGGCGCCGCAAAAAATAATTTTTTTGAGTGACGCAATAAAAGAATTTTTTTACTATGGGAGATGGGACTATTTCCCCCCGTTTAGGCGAGAATCGTAATATCTCTTTCCCCTGGGACTTATAACCCTGAGCCAATATTTATGTGTCGGATAACTAATCACAACTTTAATTAGGTAGACATAAAGCCCTAAGAATTAACTTACAAAAATAACAGATTAACAAGAAATGGGAGTAGGAAGAGCCTATATGAGGGTGTGTTTCATTTTAAGTTTTATAAAAACAGTCCAGCATTAAAAAAATATGCACCTAAGCAAACCAATGATTTCACTATAGGTTTACCTACTTCAGAAAAACACAGCCGCTCTTCCTAAGCTTAGTTTATTATAGTCTCCGGGGACTGTTTACTTACAATTTGCTCATTATATCTTTGATATCCAGGATTAACAAGTGAAATTTACAACAATAAAATTATTTTTAAAAATTCTATAATTTGTAATAAGTAGTTTCTAATTCATAACTTTGACGATTTAGTATATACGAATGTGCAGTACATTTCAAAGATTTTAGTGAATATTGCAAATATGAAGACTTTCTTAGCTTTTTGTAAGATAATTGGGATGCAAATGAACTTTAAGTAAGTTTTTGCTAGATAATCCAATGTGATGGTACAACCATACCCCAAAGAAATCCTATACATTACGAAAATAGAAGAAAAAAACTAGATTAAAATATATCTGGCCACATGTACTCCTGTGGATCTGGCTATGAAAGCATATTATTTTTGGTTTTTTTTTGTTTCCTTTGCATCGTACTTCGAAACTTGGATCCCTTTAACGCCCTTTATAGTGAAGCTCTGTGATAGTCTTCTTCCTCAATGAAACGAATCACGTCAAGTAAGGGTAAAGGTAAAGTTAGCATCGTATCGTAGGTATACTAACCGAGAATATCGTGGGTGATTGAGATTGGGACACACTGGCAGATATACAATGATATGTCTACACTGCACTGCTTTTATATACCAACAACAACAAAACTAATGTTAAAGTGTATAGATATTTGATATTTCCTTGGTTGTCTCCATTTTTTTTTTGTTTCAGACTCTGCTTTCGCTCCGTTTATAAGAGAAGTGGAATTGCCTCTTTGATTTTTTTTTTGTATTCATCGTGGGACATGGTTTTTGGTCGTTTTATCTTCTTTGTGCAATCATGGAGGAAATGGAGAATATCAAGCAAAATCATCCGTACAACAAGACAAGTTATATAAATACATACACACAAAGGAGTAAAGGGATGGTGAGGGGTGGGGGGGGGATATAAAGACAAACACAAACATGTAGGTACTTTGGTTTACATCAGGACTAAAATGAAAATGATGAAACAGAAATCTCTTGGGTGTTATTGAAGTTATATTAAACATTCTTTTCGATTAAAAAAAAGCCCAAAGAGTTTTTCTACTTCGATAGTCACAGCCTCTAAGGGTATATGTTAATATACCTGCAGTTAATTCTTAAAAAAAAACTATTATTGTTGTACATATTTAAAAATGGCGCCCAACGTAAAGATTGATTCAGTTATATTAATTAATTGTGGGGAAGCGCTCTACAATTTCGAAGATGGAATCTTCAAACTTTATATCAAACATGTGTACTTTTCATTAATTTTTAATTTCGCGAATAAATAAAGCTCCCGATTTTAGCTTGGTGAGCGAAATAAACTGAATCCACAGTTGCAACAATCAACGCAGTCAATTGCACTTTTTTTTCGATACATTCAACTTTGTTAAAAGATATGCAAAAAATTTGTATAAATCACGAATGCGCAACCACTTTTACAATCGGATACAACATTTTTTTGGATTCACCCGATTCACCCTATACATAGAAAATTTTTAAAAAAAATTCTAGCTTGTCATTCCCGAAGTAGGTACATCTACAAATAATTACTTTTTAAACAGATAAATGTTTTCAAGTCCAATACAATACTTTGTTTTTACCCCAATTCACCCTATGAGTAGCTGAATTTTAAATTAATTTTTTTCCACAGTATTTTGATAATGAAACTGAGAAAATTTTCTGAGGAATCCTTTCTTAAAATTAAGTATTTAATGATAAAATATATAATGTTGTAGTTCACCCAATTGTTGTTGTTTCATTCCAACACTTTCTATATAACGGGTGATTTTTTAGCTGGTTTGGTTTTGGCAACACTGGTTTTGACAGCTGACGTGTGTTTAGTACCTTGTGTCGCTGTCAAACAGCTTCAGTTTGGTTTGCAATTTAACCATGGATCGTCTTATTTTTGGTGAATGGGCTCTTGGAAAGCTGGCCGAGGATCCGCTTTTTTATCGAAAAATTGTGTTCAGCGATGAGGCTCATTTTTGGTTGAATGGGTACGTAAATAAGCACAATTGCCGCATTTGGAGTGAAGATCAGCCAGAAGCATTGCAACAGCTACCAATGCATCCCGAAAAAGCCACTGTTTGGTGCGGTTTATGGGCCGGCGGCATTATTGGGCCATATTTCTTCAAAGATGATGCGAATCGCAGCGTTACTGTCAATGGTGAACGCTACCGAGCGATGATAACAAACTTTTTTTTGCCCGAAATGGAAGTTCTTGACTTGCATGATATGTGGTTTCAACAAGACGGTGCCACATGCCACACAGCACGCGAAACAATGGCGCAATTGCGAGGCGAGTTTGGTGAACAGTTAATTTCACGTTTCGGGCCGGTCAATTGGCCGCCTAGATCGTGCGATTTGACACCATTAGACTATTTTTTGTGGGGGTATGTCAAGGCTAATGTCTATAGGGACAAGCCCGCTTCGATTGACGCACTGGAAGCCAACATCCATGCATTCATTCGTGAGATACCGGCCGATATGTGTGAAAGAGTATGCCAAAATTGGACTCAGCGGATGGGCTACCTGAGACGCAGCCGCGGTCAACATTTGCATGAAATTATCTTTAAACATTAAATTGCAAGGTTCAAACTATCGATTCAAATAAATATTTCATTCATTTTTTCGAATTTTTTGTGTTTTTTTTTTTAAAAAAGTTCTAAACCTCTAAAAAAATCACCCGTTATAATGTCGTTTTCACCCCAATTCTCCCTGAAAATAACAAAATTTTGAAAAATATTTAGCTCGAAAATAAGGTTTCCTTGAAGTCTATCCTCTAAATATTATTGGCGCAGGGACATAAGGCCCAGGGACATAAAGGCCAAATTTTATTTTTAAGGCTTACGTACTTGAGTGGGACATAAAGCCTAAATTAAATAAAAATGTTGGGGGTTATGTCTCACTAAATAAAAACTACAAAATGATAAAAAGAAACTTTGCATACACCCAACCTCGCACCTGCCCCAGATCCTATAGTGTTCAAAAACAGGGGGGTTGCAGGGGGGTTGCAGAGGGACAGCATGCCCCCCATACATACACCTCACTTTTTATACGCCACGCCGTAATGCTGGGTGCTAGCACTGTACTAATTTTCTTTCAAATAAAGGCTCTCCCAAACCAACGCGAAACATTTGCCGACGACAGATTTTTGTTGTTTTTTATCTTTGTGTATTTGTCATATTTTGTGTTACTGTGAATGATTCGCTACGATTTCGCGTTGGTTTAGGAGAGCCTTAAAACATCAACAAATTATTATTATCTTCTATGCATCTAAAAAATTTGGGACTTATGTCCCATTGTTAATAAAAAATATTTGGGGATTGGGTCCCACTTGGAAGGGACTTTACTTAAGGTCCAAATTTAATTTGGGACTTGGGTTTTATGTCACACTCAAGTGCGTAAATTTGTGTGTAAATTTGGGCTTTATGTCCCTGGGCCTTATGTCCCTGCGCTAATATTATTATTCAAATACAGCGAGTATTTAAAAACGTATATCATATTTTTTTAGTTTAATCAAATCCACGCTATTACCTTCTATATATCCAATTCTTTATATCCAATTTTGTTCCTCTGTATTTTGACAACAAAACTGATAAAATTGTCTGGAAAATCGTGTTCCTGTAACTGCGACAAAATATTTAAAACCAGAAGCGCCTTTGTTATTTGTCCCCATTTTACCCTATAAATATTAAATTTTTAGAAATATCCTCGAAGTCAATCCTTTAAATATATCCTTTAAAAAACAACGATAATGCTTAAGATATAACGGTATATTTTTGTTTAACACAATTTCACACTATAAATGGCTTAATTTTTAAAACTACCAGGCCCTAACATTAGGTATTCTTGAAGTTTATTTTCTAAATATTATCTTACAAAAGTAAAGAATTTTCAAAATCGTAAACCATATTTTTTTATGTTAAACCCATTTTAACCTATATCTGTAACTAAATTTTTAAATAAACATCAAGCGCTAAAATGATCCCCAAATGAACATCCTCATAAAAAAAAATACCTTTCAAACACAAAAAGTTTTTTAAAGCCGGATTCCATTTTTGTGTGTACCCTATTTCATCCTATAGCAGACAAATTAGAATTCCAATTTTTTTCCTCAGTATTTTAAGCAGAACTGAGACAATTTGCTAAAGAATATTTTGTTCATATAAATGAGATTACTGGAATATTTAAAACCAGAAGCTAATTTTTTGTTTTTTCCCTTTTGCACCCTATACAAAAAAAATATCCTCGAAAAACATACTCCATCCTCTAAATATATCCTTTCAAAAAGAACAAGAATGTTTAAATTCTGACGATATTTTTTTTTGGGTTATCCAATTTCCAAATGTAAGTTAAGTAAATGCTCAAAATTAAGTATTTACTTAAAGGGATATAAGGTATTTACATCTTTCGAACGAACTTTTCTATAGGAAATGCTAAATTAAGTATTTACTAGAAAAATTTATCAAAAATATTTAAGAGGGTATACTTTATCCCTTAAAGTAAATACTCCTTTGTCAGCATTTACTTACTTATTTCACCTGTATATGCTTACCATAAAAAGCTTTTACTTGCTATCTACTTTCCATGAACCCATTTTGACAGAATTAAATTTATATATTTTTTTTTTCAAAATACGAGTACATATACATACTATATATTTCTAATACCTGTTGGCCACACTATATCTTCAAATAGACAGGCAATGAAAAAGAGAATAAGATATTTTGCTCGGTAGCTGGATAGAAGAATGGAGTATGGACGTTGGTCAGTCATTTGGTCGGTTCGGTTGATCAGTAGCTACGAGCAAAGCCACCGTCATAACACGGGTTTGTATGTAAGAAATTGGATTCATTATTTACGGCCCCGAATAGATATTATGCTCGAGATTATTTGTTGAATGAGATTCGTGATAATTTTGCACAAAAGGAACACTTCTCTTGCTCTTCATCATTTAATGTCGAGACGATGTCGATGTTGGAACGATGTTGATGTTGGAGCATATTAGTGTTGTCGTGCTTTGCTCATTTGAGACCGAGCACATCTCAGTGCTTTGGTTACATATGGCAGGCTTTATTTTCATCGCATGGACGTCATGGATCTACGGTTGATGTATGTAGGTACCTACCCTCACGTCATATGAAAGGCCAACACCACCATTTTTCCCCCCTGATGATGCCTTACTTCAACGTACATGCTCTTTTCTTCATTCGCATTTATAATCCACATTGCCGCAGCCATCAGTTGAGGAATGGTAGCTGAACTGCTAATCGTAGGAATAATGTGTTTCGGCTTCTTCTACTTTTAAGACCAACCACATCATTTGAGGCTCACAGCAGCTCAGTTCATCATCCATGAGTCTTTTTAAAGCACGTCCCAAGAATGGAGATGATTTTGATGGGCCAGGTGTTGATGCACTTTCAACTTTGAAAAGAAAATCATCACGCGCTCACCACCAAGACAGTGTTGTTCAAAAAGTTGCACAAGAATTGCAATTATGATGAATTACAAAAATATAGTCGTTCGTCTTCGGACTTCGGATGCATATAGTTTGTTATTTGGTTGGTTCTCTTTGTTTCCGTTTGTTGTCTGCATTTGCACACACTGAGCAACTGGGTTGGTAGGTGCTTCTTATGGCTTCCATTAAATTGTCAGAAAGCACGCCATTATATAGCTTTAGAGTTCAGGGATTTAGCGAAGTGTATAGTGGTGATGTAGCAGCAGCAACAGCACCAGCTGCTGAACCAACCTCTCAAAACTATTATGAATGGAGTCATTGCTGGATGGGTAAAAACAAATTGATTAATTTTATACTGACCGTCATAATATCTGCAAGTTTGTATTCTATAAGTGGTAAGAATTTGTTAATCATAAACTTGGAATAGCTTCTGAATATTTAAAGCAAAACTTAAGCATAGAATATAAAGTTTTTGATCATTCAAAGGCTAGTCTTTCGAAAAATATTATAATACACTTTTTGACTTGTATTTTACTATTTAATGCTAATTTCACAATTTTGAAAGTTTCTGTTTTAACCCCAAAATGTTTTACGTCATTTGTTTTGTTCGATAAAAGTGAACCGCTTATCCATGGCTGAAGCCTTTCACATTGTATTCATTTGTGGGTTTAATTTCCAGCTATAATGATTTTGGTTGAACATAGTTTACATTGTCAAAAAATCTATGAAATGTAAATTGATGAAAACTAACAAAAATGGTATTGAAAAAAATGAGCTAAAGACTCGAAGTGAGATCTGAAATCCGCAGAAATATGAATAAATTCATACCATGTGACACAAAGTCTTTGCAAACTTGAAATATAAAGTTGTAAACCTATGTATGTATGTACATTGAAACTCATCATTTTTAATTTTCCATTTTAAGACGTTTCAAAAGAAAAATCAATGATTATTTTGATGCCACAATAAAGCTTTTGACTTGATATTTCTAGCCAAAAAATATTCCAACATTTCTGTTTAAATTGACTTTTAATATTTCAATGATAAATGGTAGGGTAGTTTGATCATTTAAATAATAAAAAAAAAATATGTAGAAGCTTTGGCCAAAATGAAATTTGTTTTTGGCTGAAAATATTAATTGATTTATGAACTTTTAATAGTTTTACCAAATAATCACTGAATTTGCTTTTAAAGTGTTTCAAAGTTAAAATGTTTATAGATGAGTTTCAATGAAGGCTATTCCAGCACTTACGTAGGATGAGAAGACCGGGATATTCTTAGGCCAAAAAGTCCATACCTATATTCAGTCAGGACGATCATCTTCTCGGACGAAACCAATTTGGAAAAAAAATCAATTCCTCGAACGAGGCCAATTTGGCTCCACGGATATGTCAACAAGCAAAATTGCCATTATTCGAGCGAACACAATCCACAAGTGTTCGACCAAGCATCAATGCATCCACAAAGATTGTTTGTGGACCTTATTTCTTTCTAAATGAGGCAAGAGATACCGTTAGTAAACGTTAATGGTCTCAGATATAGAATAATTTTAACCGTCTTTCTTGACAACATTGATATATCCTAGGTGTGGTTCTGACAATACCTAAGGCACTTCAAGACACACAAACGACGCTCGAAGTTGTGAAGGAGAAATTTGTCGACTTGGTCATCTCACGGCAAACGTTCATCAATAGGCGTTTTTCTTTTTTAGATCAGAATAGAGTTCTGAACAGAGTCCGAGCATATCGAGCATGCTCTGAAAATCCCCTGAACAAAGGGTGTTCTGAGCGCTCTGAACTATTTTTGAAACACACCTGAACACTTAGCTTTTTTTTCAATTTCACATGTCAAATGCTTGTGTTCAGCATTCAACTCGGTCTGCTCAGTTATTTTATTCTGAGCTCATAGAGCGCGCTCTGAACAAGCTCAGAATATGTTCAGAACGAAAAAATAAACACAAATTTGAAGCTCTGAACGTTCAGAGGTAAAAAAGAAACACAATTTTTTGTTAGACAGTTCAGGCTTTGCTCTGAACTAAAAGAGAAAAACGCCTAATTTGTTGTCGCGATCATGCGACTTCACACCCCTTGAATATTTTTTCTGGGGCAACATCAATTCCTTAGATGAAGATACCCAATTATAGTAATATAAAACATTAATATTTAATTTACCCACAGACATATTTATAACGGGTGATTTTTTAGCTGATTTGGTTTTGGCAACACTGGTTTTGACAGCTGACGTGTGTTTAGTACCTTGTGTCACTGTCAAACAGCTTCAGTTTGGTTTGCAATTTAACCATGGATCGTCTTACAAATGAACAACGCTTGCAAATTATTGAATTTTACTATCAAAATTCGTGCTCGGTTCGAAATGTTCGAAAATGAAAAATTGTGTTCAGCGATGAGGATCATTTTTGGTTGAATGGGTACGTAAATAAGCACAATTGCCGCATTTGGAGTGAAGATCAGCCAGAAGCATTGCAACAGCTACCAATGCATCCCGAAAAAGCCACTGTTTGGTGCGGTTTATGGGCCGGCGGCATTATTGGGCCATATTTCTTCAAAGATGATGCGAATCGCAGCGTTACTGTCAATGGTGAACGCTACCGAGCGATGATAACAAACTTTTTTTTGCCCGAAATGGAAGTTCTTGACTTGCATGATATGTGGTTTCAACAAGACGGTGCCACATGCCACACAGCACGCGACACAATGGCGCAATTGCGAGGCGAGTTTGGTGAACAGTTAATTTCACGTTTCGGGCCGGTCAATTGGCCGCCTAGATCGTGCGATTTGACACCATTAGACTATTTTTTGTGGAGGTATGTCAAGGCTAATGTCTATAGGGACAAGCCCGCTTCGATTGACGCACTGGAAGCCAACATCCATGCATTCATTCGTGAGATACCGGCCGATATGTGTGAAAGAGTATGCCAAAATTGGACTCAGCGGATGGGCTACCTGAGACGCAGCCGCGGTCAACATTTGCATGAAATTATCTTTAAACATTAAATTGCAAAGTTCAAACTATCGATTCAAATAAATATTTCATTCATTTTTTCGAATTTTTTGTGTTTTTTTTTTAAAAAAAGTTCTAAGCCTCTTAAAAAATCACCCGTTACATTTGTCATCCCTGCATTTTTCCCTAACTGCCATCCCTGTAACTACTTTACCCAGTTTTCCTTTTTATCCGTCCCTTTCATTATTCATTCTATTGTCTTATTCGAAGAGGCGGTTTAAAAGTGTTCAGTCGTTAGTCGTCAACAAGAAGTTGAAACAATAAAATGGTTAAAGTAATATATTTAATTCCATTTCTGTGTTTTTAATTAATTAATGTTTTATTTGTGAACTCGGTTATTTTTCCTGACACATTTTAAAAAAAAAGAACTAACATACGAGTACTTCCTTATATGTTTGAAAATACTTGGAAAATAAAAATTGTATTATTTATAGGTAGGTATTTCTCCTTTTCATTTGTTTTCGTCCAAAATACATCTGTCAAACATTTGGTAATGTGTCAGAAGCTTATCACTTTCATCGTTAAATATATTCGGCAGACAAATTGTCAACTTTAATAAAACTTCCATCAAATCACTTGTCAAACATTCCAAACAATATTATATTGAGCGAAAGTCCTATACCATGTGAAATATTAAATCCAATATACTAAAACACAACACAAATAATATTGTATGTATAGAGATACATTCTGTACAATATTTTTGTTGATGAATGAAAAAACAGGCAATACAAAAAAATTTAAGGAAGCACTGTTGACATATGACAATAAATGACAGCTAATTTCTTCCACGCAATTTGAAGGAAAATTCTTCACTCTTGCACACTCACTAATTAACAAAAAAATTTATTACCATCGACTCGCATCGCACTGACAATATGTTGCTGACTGCTGCTATGGAATGATGAATATGTACGTATACATACAGGAAGACAATATATTAGGCCGTAGATAAATAAATTAGTAGAAAGGGGGGGGGGGGGGGGGGGGTATTTTTTGCTTGCTGGCTTTTTTCATATCATTATATACGGAGTGATCGGTACAAGGTGCACCAAAAAGCTAGACCCAGTAGGTTTTCTCAAGTTTGATCTGCTTACTGAGTGTTCATGTCAATTATTCATTATCATCCCTTTTTTTATTTTTTATTGCATGCCATCCGGTTGTTAGGAAATAATAAAAAAAATTTTTTTCAAAATTTCGAGTTTGAAAATTTATTTTTCAAAAACTATTCACTAACAATACTTAATTTAAAATGAATATTAAAGAAGAAATTTCTGACTTTTTTAAAAGGTATAGCATGGCATTGTTAGTTTTACCGTTGTTTTTAATTATTTTTTTTTTCTGTTTTAAATCAATTTTTTAGAAAATTGCCCCTCTCGCTTAAACGGGGGCAAATGAACGATTTTTTTCTTGTCTTAACCCAACCTACTCGCTCTAGCTTTTTGTTGCACCTTATACCGATCACCCTGTATATAGAGACTCAACTTCAGCATTTAAGTTTTTTATGATGTAATAAATCTTCAGGTTTGATTCGGTTTCTGAAGTAGGTTTCTAAAGGTTGTGAGATGCTTTTTACAATAGGTCCAGGGTTTTACCACAGAAGCAACAATTATAGTGCTATCGAGGTTATCTTTATTTACGAATCACAATTTTATTAAAATGTTTCTTTTATTACTTTTAACTATAAAATTTTATATAAACCAAAATCCATATATTCTTTCAAGTAAATTTATATAATACAAATAGGTTTTGACTATGTGATAGCAGTGTCCACTAAATTACAGTCTGAGATAGCAGACGTCATTATTACAGTCTGAGATAGCAGACGTCATTAAATTACAGTCTGAGATAGCAGACGTCACTTAATTACAGTCTGAGATAGCAGACGTCATTAACTTACAGTTTGAGATAGCAGACGTCACTAAATTACAGTCTGAGATAGCGGACGTCACTAAATTACAGTCTGAGATAGCGGACGTCACTTAATTACAGTCTGAGATAGTGGACGTCACTAAATTACAGTCTGAGATAGCAGACGTCACTTAATTACAGTCTGAGATAGCAGACGTCACTAACTAACTACTTTAACCTGGGCTTCCACTGTCGCTTCTGCAGCCTAAGCTCTTCAAAATGGAGACTCAACATAGTACTCGAGATTGGTACTTTATTGAAGCTATATGGCAGAGCTCGGTTTTCAAGTGTTTTTTAGTTTTTAGTTTTTATTAAACATAATATATATACAATTTGGCTTATAACTAATATGATACTATGATAAATTTACATTTGTTGGCATATAAGGGGCCTAACGTCATACAATGTCTTAAGTTCAACAAATTATAGATATATAAATTACATGTCAAAAAAATTTAATTAAAACGTCGGTTGACTTAATCGTTCTCAGGTTGTCTATTCCCGGTTGTCAATGGACGGTTTTTAAGTGTTTGTTCACGGTCTGTTATACATATTTTTCGGGTAGAAGTGAGTGTGAATTATAATTTTGCAAAAAAAAATGTAATTTGTATTTTAATATATCTGACCAGAGATGGTTTAAGTGGTATGGTCAGGGGTGTCAGGAGTTTTGAAAAGTTTGTATTTTTTTTATACACGGTATCTGTCGGTCGGTGTTGGGAAAGACGCAGTGTAATGCATCATTATATTCCCCTATTTCTTTCGGAGACGAGAACCTACTCGTCTGTTAAACTTGGTCTGGTATTCGTTGAAATTTTTATAGGATACGGTCCTATCCATCGGCGCGTATTCCAACGCATAATCGTATTCTTTCCAATAAGTTGAAGTTTGTATATTAAAAAAAAACTTGATTTCTAATACTTTCCTTAAGTTATTCATTAAATTAAAACTAACACTCCTATTAATAAACTCGAATTAAATATAAACTATCTTTAATCAGTGGGCTATCTATCGAAATCTTATCAATAAAACAAAATTAACGTTAATCATGATATTTATTTGACACTTTGTCAGATAGTTTTTTTTTTTGTGCAGATTGCAGGCTAAATAAAACTCTTAAGTGACAGCAGAGTTCTTGTTGAATGTAGTTATAGATTTACTTAAAGATTTGCTACTTAACGTAAAAGCGGTTAATTTATTAATTATTATTAAATATTTTGATTCGTGAATTAATTTGTGATCAATTTTCTTTAGTTGGTTAATGAATTAGAAAATAATTAAGCATTTTTTTATTAATATGAATTGTACAGAAATTATTTTATTTCGCTTAAGAACATTGAAATTTTTTAAAATAAACTGTTTTCCCGGGTCTGGATGGGATTTTTCTTTTCTAAAATAAAATAAAATAGCTACGGCTTTGTCATATGGCATTTGTTTGAGATTTAGTAGGCGGCAACTGTGCCGCCGCTTTCAAGGATCCTAACATCATCATTATCATCAGCTTCATCTTCGGCCACTGCCGTCACATTTTTAGGCGGCAATGCGGAAAATAAGATTTGAAATTCGACGCGGCCAAAGGTCTATGTGAAATCTCGGGGGCGTGTATAGTTAGCTATAGCTAGCATGTATGTGCGGTGCGTCAGTCAGTATAGTTTACCATCTTCTAATATTGCAGTAGCCTTTTGAATAATGAGCCACTTGGATTATTCCCTCTGGATTCCAGAGAGACGCTGTTGTTGGCATTTTCATTTTCCCATATTATGTTGTCTGATAGATGATGATTATTCAATATTATGCCATTATGAAATACACGCGCAGCGCATACAGCAATTATGCGCTACGCTAACAGTTTACATCAAGTTTTTTTTATGATGGTCTTTATTTTTTTTTCCCAATTTACATTGAGCGATAATAATGTTTATGATTAAAGATAACTATCGGATATAGTAGTTATACGCGCAAACAGCACTTTTGTACAATTAATACAAAGTTGCGTTGTGAAGCAGAATAGATGTGCGGAGTTGTGCAGTGCAGTGCATCATGGGTCCGATGGGAAACTCAATTTGGCAGCACATAATTGATACCAAACTCTATATAGTATAATACAATATCGATAGATCGAGGGACGAAAGTGGTTATTTCGGAAACATTTTGGTTAATCGACATCGACTACACGCTCAAAAGCGGCTTCATTACGCACAAATTAGGTTCATTACTGCAGCGACGAGCACTAATTGCGAATCGATACGCAATCATGTGGATAT
Organism: Epistrophe grossulariae; assembly: GCA_929447395.1. Lineage (NCBI taxonomy): Eukaryota > Metazoa > Arthropoda > Insecta > Diptera > Syrphidae > Epistrophe > Epistrophe grossulariae. The sequence continues at coordinate 46,526,963 of OV839568.1, forward strand.
GTGCTTTGGGAGTTAAAATTCTATATCCTGTGTATACAGTATATGTATATCCTGAATATATATTCTGATGCAACGTGATGATGCGGCTTCATATGGCTATATAATTTGGGGGCTTTTGAAGTACATCCGTATGCCTTTCCATATTATGTGGCATTCATATTATAAGTGAAGTATAGGTATATATTATGTAGAAATTTAAATTTAATGTACAAAATACGAATTGCATTTAAAATTGTTGTTCTAATATAATATACTGCCTCTGAGATGAGTATCAGACAGAAGAGAGGCATATTAAACTATACAAACTTGGAAATTTTCAATTTAATCATACAAAATGTTTTCGTGTTTGTAAATTAATATAAATAAGTTGAGATAAGCTATCAGCGGATATAATGCTTGTTTTAAATATACCTATTATTCTCTTTGGTTTAATAAATGGGGATTTCATGTAAAATTAGAAAATCCTACAATTATAAATTTAATGTAATAGCCAGAGTTGAAATGAAGTAATTTTACAAAAAAAAAAATATAATGTCTTAAATCAACACATGGATATAGGCAAAATAGCCTACCTGGAAAAATGGCTATTTATTACCAAGTTTAGTCAAGGCCATTCAAAATTTTCAGTAGACCAGGAAAACTTGCTAAATACCCGTAAGGCTCTTTCTAGAAAAAAATTTGTTGGACAAGTTTTGCTATCCTCAGATCAGAATTAGTCTTTTTAATCACTACACTTATGTGAAAGGCAGGGGCAAGGAGGGCACAGGCCCCGGCTGGCAATTTTCCAAAATATTAGTCAAAACAGACGTGCAAAAGATTTTTGTATGCTCTGTTTTTGTATTAATTTATTTTCATTTGGATCTATTTTTCTTCAAATGGATACATTTTATCAGTACAATAATATTATTTAAAAGTTTTTGAGCGGTAATACAGCTTCACAGTCAATAACTGCAATTTTAATTCAAGATTATATTATTTTATTTTTAAATACGTTTTTGAAAACTTAAATTTTCCTTAATCTTTAAATTTGCTACCTAGTCGGGAAATTTTCGATTCAGTTCAATTTTAACAAGTCACGAAATTTTAGTTCTTGCGGTGAGTCTACGAAAAAAGAAATACATTTGGTTTGTCTCGACTGATTCGATGCAAGTTGGCTAATATAAGCTCACTTTTATCACCGAAAAATTTTAATTTTAATTATGAATTTTAATTAAAATGAGTACCTAATTAAAAAATTCCGATTTCATTTAAGATTAACTGTGGTAAATTTAGCACCTTTTATTGAACTGTAAAAAACATGCGAACCATTTTTAAAAGATAGAACCAGTGTTGAATACTTAAATTTTTATGGACTATTTTGAAATATGTTTAAGTTAAAAATAAACTTTGAACAACATTTCTGTTTTTCATTTACTTCAAGAAAAATGGTAATCAAGTAATCTTAGTCATTTTTTTTTTCTAACAACTATAAGGGGCGGGAAAATTAAATTACTCTGCCACAGCCGGCAAAAACCAACGCTACGCCATTTGCCATCTTAAAAAAAAAAATGCTTACATTAGGTTATGCGAAAGTGCCATTTGACATTTCATAATAATTACTAAATTTATTGAAAATTAAAAGTTTTCGTAGATAAAAGGTAGCGATATATGAGCCAACTCACATCGAATCAGTCAAAACAAACCAATGGTTTTTTTTGAAGTCTCACTCTCACGACTTACGAGCATGGGTTCGAACCGCAGTACTAAAATTTCGGAGCAAACTTGTAAAAAAAGTGAACTAAATCTAAAATTTCCCGAGTAGGTTTTAAAATTAAGGAAAATTTCAAGTTTTCGAACACCATATTTTTAACAAAAATTTTTTTTTAAAACACATCACATAAATTCTATTTGTTTCACAACTGAATAGAATTCAGATTCAGACATTCAGAATTATAGTTGCAAAATATAATAACACAGGGGCCTCATTCCGTAAAACGAAAACGATCGAACAATATCGTTTTGGCAATACCCATCTCTATCACATCAAAAGGGAAAGATATAGGGACAGCTATTGCCAAAACGATATCGTTCGATTGTTTTTGTTTTACGGAATAAGGCCCCAGGGCATTTACTTTTGTATTTTTTTTAGACTAAAGAAATTTTGAAAAAAAAAATAGCTCAAAAGTGACGGAGTAGATTTATTTCACTTCTTAAAATTGAAGGAGAATTGAAATTATTGGCTAAGTCACCGCTCGAAAGCTTTTAAATAATTTCTTTGGACTGATAAAATGTACCCATTTTGAAGAAAAATGGATCCAAATTAAAATAAAATACATACACAAAACATACAGAAATCTTTTAACACTAACGCCTGTTCTTGATAAATACATGTTTTTAAAAATTGCCGTCCCCTAGCAAACTCTCCCGAAAATTTTAGAAATTTTCCGCCCCTAAAATGGATCCAATGAAAAAAAAAATAATATAAAAACAGAACATACAAAAATTTTTTACATTAACGCCTGTTTTGATAAATAGTTTTAAAAAATTGCCGCCCCCTTGCAAACTGCCTTCCAGATTTTTGGCTCCGGATATACATGTTTAAAATTTACCGCCTCTATATTTGGGAAAATTGCCGCCCCCAAGCAAAGTGCCACCTGGGGCCTGTGCACTCTTTGCCCCAGCCAGGCTACGCCACTGTATATGAGGAGCATAGATATTCTGATATCTTAGAAATAACGTATACAAAATTAAAACCGTTATTCCATTCGGAAGAATACATTAATTGGAAAGGACATCCGCCAATCAATATTTAACCAACTTGTGATCTAATTGATTATTCTTTAAATGTTGTTGGTAATCTTTTATAAAATTGTGTCTATTTGCAATAAATAGTACAAAAAACAATATTTACTATCAATTTCCGATGAATTCTAAGTATTTACTTGGATGAATTTAGTATCTACCAAAAATTAATTACTAGCAAGTATATTTGGGGCCTTGTGAATAAAAAAAAAGCTAAAGCTAAAACTTGGATTTTTAAGTAAAAGCTAGATTTTTGGTGAATAAAAATAAGCTTAAGCTAGCTAGTTAAAGATATTTTCTAGTCATGATTATTTTAAAATAGCCAACGCTAAATTCGTTTAGTTTTAGCTTGTTTTCCCAGTCTTAGCTTCAATTTGTGTGAATAAAAATAGTTTTAACTAGAATATTGAAGTTAAAGCTACAAAAATTTCAAGATTTTTTCTCCCTGTCTAGAAAACTTTGACTAGGTTTTATTTTCAGTATTCTCTTTAGTTATAGTGCGATTATGGGCGAGTTAATTGTGATGAGTATTTTCATAGTTTATTTAGATTTTCAAAAGAAATGTGCAGTGGCTTTCTGATTACTTTTTAGAAGTCTCAACGGAGGGTAGAGGAGGTGCACTGACCTCTGAGCAGAGAATACAGATATTTTTATGATATCTAAGTGAACCTGGATTTCAGTATGGTGAAGGATACGATATTGGAGTTGAACGCTCTTCTGTATATGTAAGACTGTTAAGCACTTAGTAGTCGTTGACATTTGTAGCACGAATTAAATGTACGATTCAATCTCACGAACTTGCTATTGCTGTAAGGTAGCTAGGCATTGTAGGTACATATATAAGCCATTAAAAGGTACAATTACAAAGTTAATGGAGAATTATGAAGCAGGTACAAATTGTGCGAGCTTTTGATTAAATTAATGTTAGAGAGTAACTCAAAAGTAATACAATTTTCTTTATACTTTTTAAAATATCAAAACTGTTTTATTCAAGCTACCCGAAAACTTGCCCTATAGAACAGATAGTGGCAAAATAAAATCCAAAACAACCTTCCTGAACAGTTCTAGCTAAAGCTATACCTAGTCGAAACATGTGAATAAAAAACAAACTGCTTAAATTACGAAGATTAAACTGGAATTTTCTAGCACAAGCTATTTAGCGTTATCATTTTTTTTCACATAAAACAAAGCTTAAGCTAGAACTGTCTATAGCTTTAGCTGCTAGTAAAAGCAATGACTAGTTGGCTTTAGCTTCCTCCAAAAAAAGCTTTTACTTTTTTTTTATTCACAAGACCCATGAACTTAATTTTATGCATACGAAATAAAGTAAATACTTTTAATCTAACCTTTTACTGAAAGTTATAGTTTTTACTTTAACCTTATATACTTCTAGTAATTACTTCCGTTGTATGCATATCACCCACTATCTAGCAGTAGCAGATTAAAAAAAATATTCTAATAACCAAAAATAGCGGAACTTTTCATACAAGTGTTTAAAAACCCTGTAAGGAAAAACTCACTTTTCTCAAAAACCACTCCTACGATTTTGATTCTAATTTTTATGTGAGCTACAATTATTACACCATATTAGTGGAAAAAATGTTATCTATCGATTAAAAATGGCATCTCTCAGAGAACCATTTTTTTAGTTTTCTACTATCTCATTATTTTGTTCAATTGATTTTAATGTATCAAAGCCAGTTTTCTAGCGGGTTGGGTTCGATATCCCGCTTTTTATAATCCCGTTTTTTAAAATCCCGGTTTTACAATCCCGCTTTTTATAATCCTGTTTTTTAAAATCCCGTTTTTTCAAGATCCCGGCTTTTTATAATCCCGTCTCTTATAATCCCGTTTTTTATAATCCCGTTTCTTATTATCCCGCTTTATCAATTAAAACTACTTGTTTTAACTCCCACCAAAATTTCGTTGGGACTTAGTTGATAAATTTGGGAGTTAATTCATTTGTGACTTATTTCATTATGAAATAGGTCCCAACGATTTTAATAATCAGTGAGGTATGTATGGGGGGGCATGCTGCCCCCCTGCAACCCCCCTGCTTGGACACACTATAGGATTTGGGGTAGGTGCGAGGTTGGGTGTATGCAAAATTTCTTTTTATCATTTTGGTAGTTGGCAGTTAGTTCCTAAAATGATGGGAATGAGTTCATAATTAACCAAGTTTAATACCCAAATTAATTGCGAAAAACGGGATTGGCGGGATTTGGCGGGATTTTAAAAAGCGGGTTTTTAATACATTGGGATTATGAATAAGCGGGATTTTAGAAGACGGGATTTTAAAAAAACGGTATTTTAGTAGACGGGATTTTAAAACTTTTTTTTCGGGATTTTCGAAAAACGGGATTTTAAAAAGCGGGATTCCGATACGCTCCCTTTTCTAGCACTACAACCTTTTTAAAGGAACAAACTCAGGTAATTTTCGACCCCCCTCTAACTTCATTAACATAGTAAAGTCAAGAACTTCAAATTCGGAATATTTAGTAAACTAGCCAAGCACAAGCGTCACACCAAATTCCAACTCCTTAACGTAAGTGGTTCCCGATATAAAGGATGTCAAAAAACGCGAAAACCGTACATGAATCGCTGACAGATCATTTAAATTATAGAGCACTTCCCGGCACCGCAAAATCTTGTTATTTCGCACAGCGGTAGGTCTTGTGGTGCATACAAAGGAAAAATTGACTAAAATATGGCGTTTTACTTGGCAAGTTTTCTTTTTATTACTCAGAATTCAAAACGTTTTGAAAACTTGACCAGTGAACCGCCAAATTTCAGTCATTAAATAATAAATTTCTCTTATAATTATGTAGTTCCTTCAATAGGCGTGTTTTTTCAAATCCCGAAGGAAATTGGATAAAAAAAACGATTCGGGGATAAATAATTTACATGTTAAATGCAACAACAACTAATCCCCAATAGGCTTAGCTAAACCCGGATAATTTTGGGGGGTTTAACTTATGCATGCATGTATTACCGGGGGGAATTACATACTTGTAATCGATAGTTTGTATGGAAACTCCATTTTTGTTCTGCAATGGCGTCGCATAAATCCGATATCGTTTTTTTTTCAATCAGTTTGCTCCAGGATTAAAAAAAAAAACACACCTAATATTACTCTACTTTAAATATTTGATATAAAACCTTCATAAAGTAAGAACTTGACGTACTTTTAGATCTCACTTTACTTTTCATGGCTGACTTGTTACATGCAGGTTTTTTTATATAGAAGAACTGGGGCTCCCTTTTTAACATTCATGTTTTTGGTCTGAGCTTCTAATAAGTTGGAAAAATATCGCATAACAAAATTTTCAAAAAAAAAAATTGGATAAAAAAAAATCAAAATATTTGTTTGAAAATTCGATATTTCGAAAACAGCCTACCTTTGTGTCTAGTTGAACTTAGTGGCGCAAAATTTTAAACCGTTCCTCGTTTAAGCAATAAACCCGACTCTAGTTAAAATAGTCCTTTATTTAAAAATTCTTGTTTAAATTTTTCTTAATTCTAAACACTTTAAACAACTCTTCTAACTAAAGAACGTTTTAACAAAACGTCAGCAAACTTTTGTGAAACACGCCTAATTTTGACAGCTGAATAAATCAAACAGAACGAAAAATTAAAAAAAAAAAACAAAAAGAACCCAATCTGTAATTTTGCCAAGCTATAGCAAAGTGTTTCGAGATTTAAATTTCGAGTTAAAATAGTGAAAATACTAAATAAAAAAGTGAAATAAAAGTTAACATAGTGAATAATTGCAATATTTTATAAAAAAAAAACAAAACAACATGAGGTGCTGCGTTAAATCGTGTAAAAACACCTATAATATGGAGTTTTCAAATTTTTCTTCTCACGGGCTGAGTGTGTCTCATATTCCACATAAAGTAATGTGAAGTGATGTTTTTTAGGCTAATACATTATCTGAGAATACTTTTCAATTGATATTTCGTAGCATTTTGCTTTAAAAAAACAAATTATTTGAAAATAAAAATACACTTCAATCACGGGAATTAGCTGAACCCCATCTGTGAAAATTGAAATTCTCGTCCAGGGTAGCATTAGTTTTTGTTGGTGATGGCAAGGCGCTCAAATCCATTGAGCACCTGTAGTGCAGAGTACGTTTACTTACTTTATGTGGAATATGAGATACAGCTTACCTGTGAAATGAACAAAAATTACACTGCTTGTTATAGGTGTTTTTAAATATAGGTGCAGTATTTAACGCAGCACCGCGTGTAGTTTTCTATTTTTGTACATTTTTGTATTGCATGTAATCACTTTAATTACTTTTATATTACTTGTTTCTTTCATTTACTAAGCTTTTTTACTATTTTAAGGATTTAAAATTTCAAAACAATCCTAAAACAAAACAGATCAAAATGCCTTTGGGTGCATTTAGCTGTCTAACTGCACGCCTTCCCTGTGTGGATGCATTTGTGTTTGTGTGACTCACACTCAAAGTGATACTTTCCCACAGATAAAGCATACTTTAAAAAGATAGAGAAGCGTTTTGCTGGTTTTAAAGTTAGAAGACCTCTTTAACGCTAAAGTATACTTTATGTCGTTTAAAATTTACAAAGAGCCCAGCTCTAAAGTTATTATTAAGAGCCGACTCCCATTTTAAAGTAGATTTAGAGCCGCGTTAAAATGTTTAAAATTTTGCGCCAGTGTTCTTAAATTTGTATTTTCTATCAACCGACAATTTTCCTTTAAAATTTTATTAATTCCATCAATCAATTTCATTCATTGTTTGTATTTGTAAGTTATATATCCTTTTTTTTCCCAAAACAAAATATGAAAACTTCTTAAAGGTTTAACCCTAAGGCAATTGACACCACCTGAGAAAAACAAATTGTTCATATATAGATTAACATCCATCCACACCTTTGCTTCCTTTTTAATAGCATAATGATAATGATCACACTATACCACAAGAAAGTCGCACCTTAAAAATCATATAAATGAACCTACATACGTATATATAGCGAATGTATAGATGCTCTTTGCTCACAACAAGAACCTCTGTCAAATTGTGCTACCGGAGTTCCGCAGAAAAGTGTGCAGGTCCCACAATATAATTCATTGTTGAAAAACATACAAACTTTGCTACCTATAGGTATAAGGTTATTGTAAATACTATATAAATAACCTCATAAAAGACCTTATGTCTTCGGTGTCATGTTTTCTTCGCTCTGAAATAAGCATCACTTCTTACACCGACCATCAAGTTTGAGATTTGAATTTCAAATTTATTGTATAGGTACACTCCTAATTCTAAGCTATAGTAAAAACGTTTCAATAGATCCACAAAAACACGTTTGGAAAAATAAGACACACGACTCTGAAGTTAAATGACAAATCCAGCTTCGTTTGTCGCTTAGAAAAAAATGTAAAGAATTTCGCCAGTACATTAGTTTTGAAATTGAATTTTATGTTTTGATAGTTACATTTTATAGGATGCAACTATATCAAAAGAAACGTCGGGTTTTGAACAGAGAGCTGGAGATCGACTCTCGTTCTGTGAAGCTGTGAAGTGAAAAATTTTATCACGCCTTCACGCCGAATGCGATTCTCGATGTATGAAAAAGTGATGACAAATGTCAAAATTTTTTCATATGATGATTTTTTTATCACAGTCAAATCCTTCTGTGAAGAACTGTGAAGGGCGATGGATGTATAAAACAAACAAGGAGCGAAAGCATCTGAAACCCAAAAAATATTTTTAGTGGAGTTTTTAGAAGAAAGACCGGATTTGGCAAATGAAAGGTAAGTAATAATATATTTTTATATAATAAGTTTATATAAATTTATATGGTTTTAGTTCCTTTATTAAGTCGATGCATAGTTGTTTTGGGAATCTGTAAAGCTGAATAAAGTGTTCCTCAGTTGTAACTTCGAATGGATTCTATCTCGAAGGGTACGCGCCGCAGTATTTTCAATTTATTCCTAGAAAAGAATGATTTTATAATTAAATAAATGTAAATACCTTTGTTCAGTACGGCGTCTATTATTATTAATTATTTGAATTATTATTCCGGACATTTTTTCGAAAAAAAGAAAAAAGAGATAAAATATAATTGCTTTTACACAAAAAGCAAACACAGTACTGACAGAAAACTGACTGAATTTATCATTTAGTACTTTTTAGTACACTGTTTGACAGATGTTTTTCATAATGAGATCGAGAATCGCCTTAGGCCCATTCATGAAGTTATAAAATGAAAAATCTCTGTGATCACCGAAATGATAATTTTTTCATCACTTCATAGTTTCACAGAACGAGAATCGACCCCCTGGTGAAAGATTTGCTGAAGTTCTCTATATCATTTTCGGATGTGACATAAGATTCAATATGATGTTCAACGCTGGTTAAATCAGTGTATTTGGCTTTTATTACATACATGAACCCTGTGACCTACCGTTGAATTTGAGTTAAGCAGACGAAATTGGTGGTGTTTAAATTGTTGAAATAGGCCTTAGGGACCAAGTTAACTCTGAGTTAAATCAGAGTTAGTTAATCCTGCGAATAAATTGAACCCGAGTTAACTGGGCAATAAGTTGTTTTTAGTTGTCAAAAATCTATCTAAATCAAAATGCGAAATGGTTTTTCTCTATCGAAACAAAATGGGCGACACTATATGCGGCACTATGAAAAGAGCGTTTTTCAAAGTGTCGCCTGCTCTAACCGCCATATTATACACACGATACATCCAAATTAAAACTTGAGTTCGGATATAAATTATACAAATTTAATGTAAGTTCATCCGGATTTAGATTTAAGTCTGGATTTATCGAGTGAATATAATATGGACGAAATTCTATAGTGTTTTGACACACATCTGTCAGAAATTTCTTATCAATTAATTCAGAATTAAATCATACAATTCGATTATTTAACTCGAGATATAAATTTAGTGATACACATTTTTCAGGAGCATTTTGTTCCTGCTGGTGAAATTATCTTCTGTTTCGCTGTAAATGGTTATTTGAACATGATATTCATGAGTAAAATGACGTTATCAAGCCAACATCATCTGGAACCGCCTACACTGCACTCCACAGTGCTCTTCCTCACTGATGAATAATGTTTTTCTATAACTACCTGTGTAAATGTGATGAAATGATAAACGTATTAGCACAACTGGGTTTTTAATTCTCAAATCTCCAATTGGTCAAAACATGTAAATCTCGATGGCGAAAACAGATGTTACAGTGCCAAAGCAGGAAAAAAGGATTTAAGACAACGCAGTGTATAGATACCGTTGTTTTGTGAAGGATTTATTTAGTATAGTTGAATTTGACCGACCAACTGATGACGATTATAGAGACAGAGAGAGATATGTGTCATATCCTGTTACGGTGGTATCGGGTTTTATGGGAGATTTGTTGTCAGTTATCTTAAGAGGATACAATTATTTTTAATTATGAATATAGGTGCCAGACTCAAGAACAGGTATTGAATTATAGATAGATAGGTTCTCAGGTATACAAATACCTATACACGAACACACATGAATCAGAAAATATGATGAGAGAATTGTTGATCCGATATATAGATAAACTTTCGCACCTGAATATTATAGTTGTTGTGGATATATCTGCATAGCAGAGGATTACACCTGATTTAATTACAATTTATAATCTTTAAAGCAAGACAGAGGAGTGACATAAAATGTGTGGTTTGGTAAACAATATGCATTTAACACAAACCAGATGAAAATATTATATCTATAACCTATAATAGATTTAAAGCAATATATACTTAATGTCGATAAACGTTTTCAAAATCTTGGTAAATATTTTGAACTACCTTATGCCTAGGTTTAAGATGAGGGGGAAAATACTTAATTTTAATTGAAGGGCATATTGGAATATCATGATAAGCCATACCATTTTAAAAAATGATAACAAATTTTAAAGTATAAATATTTTGTGAATTTTTTTTACACTTTCTCAAATGCCAATATTATAACAGTTTTGTTTCAAAGGGTACTGTTGAGGCTTGTCAGATTGTGCGATGTATCGCCAAACAAGCGATTTGAAATTACATTTGGCAACACGATAATCGGTTTGGCGAAGTAGCACCAAAAAGGTGATATTTTTTTTAGTTTTTAGCGATTAAAATTTTGATATGAAAAACATCCCATTGACAACAATTGATACATAAATTGAATTTTTTGAAGAAGACAAGATAAAGAAAGGCGTATTGTGTTCTTTGATTTTTAAGTTTTTGAATTTATTCGTTTCTTTTAATGAAAGGTTTTTTCATAAAAACTACAAAGTTGCGGAATGTTCAAAAATGTTATTTCATTTTTAAATTTTGTGATTTATTGGGTGGAAAATTTTGAAATTTGGCGATTTTTTGGCGATTTAAATTTTACGTATGACAAAATTTGTTGATATCAAAACAAAGAGAAGAAAAGTTGCACATCGGCGCTTTTATATTTTAAAATGTAAGATTTATTGAAAGATAAACATTATTTACTAGCTACACAATATTTAAAACTTTCCAGAATTTTGGATTTACAGTATTTTGGATTTACAGACTTTTGGAATACAGAATAATAGATTTTAAGAATAATGGAATACAGAATTATATTCATACAGAATTTTCAATCCATTTATAGAATTTTGGTCATACCAGAATTTTGTAATACAGAATAAAGAACCGTTCCTTACGTTAAACCTGGGTAATTTTCAGAAATGTATTTCTGTTAAAAAAAACTTCTTCGTAGAAACTCGATATAAATGTTAAAAAAAGACAAAAAAGTTTTTTCTTTACATAGGAGTTTTTTTTTTACATAATAAATTGTCTGTTTTAAATAATTTTGTTTTTAAATTGACAAATGCCCCTGCGGACTAAACGGAAGGAAATTGCACCACTTTATTTATTTCAAAACGATTTTTTCCTGACTCAGTCCAAAATAATTTGTTTTGCACCAAAGGTAATCACTCTGAAGCAAAAACTGCTTTAATTATAACTTTATTATTTTACACCATAAACAAAATGAACCAATTTGTTTCGCCAAAATGGAACTAATGCTATTGTGTAATTTGTATATTATTTGGTCAGAATATATGAATAAACATCATTGTTATTAACAAAAAAAAAGAAAATTAAAACAAAACGAACAAGACTAATGATTTATGAATGACTTTAACATTTTACGAGTATATTATAGTTGTGCCGCCGAAAAGTTGATTCTTTTGGAATTCTTTTCCCTTAGAAGATGCATTTTGTTCATATACATATATGCATATTTCGGTTTCGGCTCATTACTCAAGTGGAACGAATGTGGGCTTATCGTCTCATTGTTTGTATATTATATTTGAATCTGTATGTGGATGGCTAATGGCTATCATCCTTTTTCTACCTACCGTATATACAATATATATATAAAGAGAAGATCAACAAGAAGATGAAAATAAGAAATTTCAAAGATAAGGTACAACCGACCGACCGGATGCTTATGTATGTTACTCTCAAAGGTATCCCGGTATCCATCCCAAGGGAAACGATACATCCTTCTTTTCGTATAACTAAATGGTTGCGATCGATTTAATGAATGAATATCGTTTCAGGATTCATCTAATTTTTTTTTTTTTTTAATTTAAGCTTTTCGCATTTACTTATATGTATGTTGTTTGATAAAAAGTAGGTATATATCTTTATAATGTCGAGAAAACTAGAATGGCTTGAAAAAACCTCACAGACTTTAACTGGACTGGTTGGCCCACAGGTTGATCATTCATGTTATGGGTACCCATCATACAGGACGTAAAAAGAAAACAAAATCCTATATAAACGAAATAAAGGATGGCATCCGTTGATTTGGCTTTCGATTACATTTCATCTGTTTTAGTTTCTTCATCATGCTATATAAGCGTGCTGATGCTGTAGATAGGTATGTGCAACACAAGACATCAAAACACAGCATTGGAGGTTATATAGATAGCCAGAAGAATATTATCCAAAGATACGAAGAAGATATGTACATACTCCACATCAGAACATGAACAGCAGGAAATCACAAATCAAAAGCGATTTTGATTAATTTTTAATATTTCGCATAGCACAAGCGAACTGAATGCAAATCGAAATTTTAAAGAATTCAGACCAATAATCCTGAGATTGTTTCATATTTATATTTTTTTTTTTTTTTTTTTTTGTAAGTTAGACTGAGAATGAAAATGTGATATGATGCAAAGAATATGCCTTGGGGCAGTAAAAAATAATACCTTAAAAAGGAAATTAAACATAACTAATTGCAAGATAGTGTGGTCAAGTTTAGAATATTATTAAGATGCTGGGCCCTGGGGTATAACAATTAACGAAATGTTTTAATTAATCTCATTTGTCAGTTTTGCTGTATACCGACACATAGGCTTAATGTTATTCTTTAAAGCCCTTCCACACTATCCCACTGAGTATTAATACATGTCAAAAAAGTGTGAAACAAATCATGTATACCTAATAGTGTGGAAACAAAATATGATATTCCCAGCCTACACGATTTGACATGACGTGTTAATACATGAGAATTTTTAGAAATGGTTCTAATTCTGTCACACATTTCATCACATTTTTATTGAGGTTAAATTAAATTGTTGTGTGTGGTCAAAAAATGAAAAGAAATTTCTCTCTCACAAATTTGGCAGTAGCATGGAATTCTTTTCCACTTTGTATTAATACTCAGTGGGATAGTGTGGAATTGGCTTTATGAATAAAAGATTTTTATTGAAAGAATTAAAAAAAAACATTTTGAACAATTGTTTGAAAAAAACGACAACGGGGATTAGCGATGCCATCACAGAAAAAAACATTGATTTATCATACAAACTATCGATAACATGTATCATGTATGTAAGTCATGCCGGTAACACAGTTTTTCTGTGCGCTTAAGTTAAGCCCCCAAAATTCTCTGGGATTAGCTAAGCCCGCAGGGAAATAGTTTTTGTTGCATTTTAAAAGTAAATTTTTTAGCACCGACGTCGTTTTTTTTTTCATCCAATTCTCCCCGGGCTTGCAAAAGAACACGCCTGATAAAAGTTATTTTATGCAAACTCTTGGGCAAAAATTGTTTGCTAAATATAATAATTGACTCATAACGTTCGTTTTTGCACGTAAATTAACACTGATTTTGCTTTCTAAATGCCTTAAAATTAAGAATTAAAATTTTCAATTATCGTTTTCAATGAAAGCTATAAGCCTAGTACTCTGCTGATGCGAAACGAAAAATCCCATACAAAAAATGACACAACGAAATCATAAACGGAAAATTTCGTTCTGCTTTTCGTATTGCAGTACGCTGTTCGAAGAGCGAAATTCATAATTGTAGCAGATTATTTGGAGAAGTCTCCGCTCCTTTTTCGCACTGAATTAATTATACAGACTATGTATTCACCAAGCGCTCATAAAAGGCTCTTAAGTTTATGAGGCTCATAACTCAAATAATATTTGTGCTATTCACCAAACACTCATAAGTATTTTTCGTAGTTCGAAAATGAGCGGCTCTCTCTTAACCAGGCATAACCAAACTGTAAAATCAAACTTTTTTCGCACAAATGCATCACAAATAATAACTTTAGTACCAACAACAAGACCAATTAATATTTTTTCAAATTAGTTGATAGGAGAAAAGATTTTCTAACAACGAAAAAAAAAATTTAATGAATATCAAAAAAAAAAAATTAAATAAAAATAAAAAATTGTGACATGTTGACAATTTGAAAGAAAAAAAAATAAATTATTTTAAAAATTTTCGAACAAGTTTTCGGAGAGAGGGCTCATAACTTATGAGTGGTCGGGAGCATTCATAAGTTTTATGGACGCTCATAAATATTCACTATTATTACTTGGTGAATAAATTTATGAAGCTTTATGCGTTATGAGCGTTCGGTGAATACCGCCTTTATTGTGTGCGGAAAAATGACATTTGAGTTTTATTTGTGTTTTTTTTTTGTTTATCATTTTCTTACTTCATGGGTTTCTCTGATTTTAATGTTTATGTTTGATTTTGTTTTTGGAATTAATGAAACTCTCCAAGGATATTTTCCGTTGTGTCTTCGCAAGCGTTTCGTTGTCTGTTTGGAGATCACAGGAAATTTTCGTTTCGCATCAGCAGCGTACTAGGCTACAACTGGCACCTTAGTCAGTAAAAAATGTGAATATAATACTTGAAAAATATTAGTATTAATATTATATTTTGTATTCTGAATTTCTCCCATACGTCAATGTGACACAAGCAACAAAAAAAACGCTTTTTCAAAGGGTCGACTATAGTGTGAACATTGCGATTTGTCGTTGTATATGTAAGTTTATTTGTTTGTATTGCATTGTTTTCCCCCCAAATAGTTTGATAGTTCTAGAAAAAGATAGTTTTGTGAAAAGCCCAATTGAAGGTTGGCATTTAAGGATGTGTTCGTTGATATTTTATTAATATTAAGGGTGGTATTCATCGAACACTATTAGGTTAATGGCTTCGTAAACCTATTCATCAACGTATATTAGTGCTGATTTGCGAGCGCTCTCAAAAGTTAATAGTGGTCCTGACCACTATTAAGTTGAGAGCAAAACCTATCGGAGGATATCAGAAGTAACTTCGAAACTTTTCGAAATCACAATGTAGAACGCAATAATTTCACCTCCAGACAGAAATACTCCAAACTCTTCCTACCTGAATGCTCAGCTGATAAATCTAAATTAATGTTAAATCTTGACAGGAAAAACTTACTTATGATTATTATTTTCAAAATAAGTTTTAAATTTTTTGATACATTGTATGCACAGTAAAAATCTGTTTTATTTTATTTCAATTAATAGCAAAAGGAAAACAACTGAAATGAAAACCGACGTTGACAAGACATGTTCGAAAGAGGTACGCTCACGATTCACAATCGTCTTTGGCATATTCGAAAGGGGTACGTTCATCAGGTCCAAACACTAATATTTCGAAATATCGACTTAGCAAAACCCAGAACCTATTAGAGCTTGGTGAATAGGACCCAAAAATTTAAAACTAATCGATTCTTAACTTTAATACCGCTATTAGTATGCTTAATGAATACCACCCTAAATGCTTTGTTTTGATTAGAACAAAAATGTGTTGGTTTCGAAAAATAAGCTAGAGTTAGACGATAAACGTAGATAATCAATGCGTCTTCGTCACAAAAAATCATCAGTACACACAATGTTGTTCCTTACAGATACGTTGACATTGTAGTCTTTGTAAACGTGTTAACGCTCCTGGGTTCGGTTCCTTAATGAAATTTCTTCTTTTCAGAAGAAGGGCTGTCGAAAAGAAACGCTATTTGAAATTTCTGGTGATAGTTCACAGTAAATTTGTACGTCTACGATTTAAATGGAAAACCTAACAAAATCAATAATTTTTTTTCGCCTCGGAAATGGAGCGCATTTTGCGATAACATTTGGAACAAAATACATACGTTAAAAGTTCGTCCCCTATCAGTCAAATATAAAAGTGTCAAATTCCATTGAACAATAGTTATGATGTTCTTCTTCTATTAAATGTCAAAATATGAAAAGTTAGAAAAAGTGAAAAGTTAGAAATAGTTTCAGCAAAAATGACAAAAATGTCTTTCCCAACGAAAACACTAATGCCACATTTAGACCACACTGACAAGTTTTCATAATTTTCTTCAATCTTTCAATCTTTTTTGTCTTCATGTAAATATGTCTTTCATTATTTTGGGACAGAAGTTTGGGAACAAATTTTAATGGTGTTTATAACTTAAGCAACGTTAAATTCTTGTAAAAATATTCAAGAAGCGAATGGAAGTTTTATTATATGGAAAAACTATGCTAGAAAAACGCCGAGATGCATTATTTTTTGTCATTTTAATATTTCAACAGTTACTCCTCGCTAAGCCAACTCAACCTTCATATAAATAAGAGTAAATATTTTAAAAAAAGGCAATATTTTTCCAACACATCCCTTATTTCATATTTGTTTTGGAAAATATGATCCAAAATATGTAATATAAAATGGAAAGAAAATATATTCAAATATGTACTATATTCTAAGCGCAACAATGCTATTCCAAATAAATTCCGATTTTAAACCTTTCAAATTTCTATTTTGTTTTCCAAATAATTTTGCATTTCGGTGACAGCTGATTTTGACACGCATACCAACTGAGCGACGATTTTAAAATAGATATAAAGTATATTACTTAGTGTTTTTAACGTTTTATTTGGACTCGCATTGCTCCGCTAGTTAAAGGTTCGCAATAGAAAACGCCTTATAGCCTCACCAGTCTACCTTTCTACCAGAATATCACCGTCGCTCCCTCCCTTTTATATTTCCCTTTCAACTTCAAGCTCAAATAAAGATCTATCTCCGATAAGATAATGAAAAAAAAGCAGCTGACATCTGAAATACGTGTCAGCTGATTTTCAGCGTCTCTCTCACTTTCTGTGGCAATGGATTAAAAAACACGCGGGATTTCTAGTTTGTGTTTTTTTTACATAGATTTTGGTTTTTACCGAACAAAGTAAAATTTCGAAATAAAGTTTCGAAAATCGGAATATTTTTCGAAGAGATTAATTATCCACTTATTATTGCTTGGTGAATACTGGCCTAAATGTCGATAAAATTCAACTTAGTTTTTATGACGTAAAAAAGTAAAACGTAATACGTTGAACGTGGTTTTTTATACTAAAGGCCAAAAGGTATATGGAGTTGAATTAGGGTTGGATTTTCAACTCAGGTTTTTCGAAACTTGAGGTGATAGATCTCTTTGAAGTTCAGTTTAAATTAAATTATGTTGAGATGATGGAATGGCGTCAATGTATTAAAATCACAACTTAAAAACAAATAAAATTAAGTAAACACGCGTACAAACTACGCATAGCTGTTAAACTAAATCCATTTTTACACACAAAGATGCAAATATACTGTCAAACCTACTCCTCGACTTTCTGTCACTAATTTGAACTCGACTTCGCTAAAGTGAGATTGAGGAAAACGAAATCAATCAACCTGTGTTGGGTACAAAGGATTCAAGCGAATTTAAAGCTATACATAAAGCCTGCATCATACGACGATGGTTTTCCTACTAGAAATGCTTGCTGGCTTTCGTGCTGGTTTTGTTGCATGGTGTGGTGCTGGATGTTTTGCTGGTTTGAATTCTTTGGCTTCACTCGATAATTGTTTTGGAGCTGGATTCGCTGATGGTTTTTTGACATTTCTTGATGTTTGCTAAATCAAGAGAACACAGTACACAATATTTTTCTAAACAAATTTTCACAAAAAGTGCATACATCTGATAGAACTAAATATAACAAATTAATGAAATCACATTTAATTTTGTTTAAAGTTGAAATAACTGTTAGAAAATAAATAAAAACGAAATTGAAAAAATGACATTTGAAAATATACATGTACCTATTGACGTCTGCTAAAATCCAGCAGCAAAACAAGCAAGAAAAATTCAGCATACCAATCAATTATTTTTTTTGTGTCACTTTTCAACTGAGGTTTTTCGTTAAGTTTTAGATTCATGTACATTGCGTATGGTTATTTTTGGTTCGTGAACTTGCTTCTAGTTTGGTTTAAATATATACTAATATTGATTATTTACATGAATATGCTTGATGTCCGTGATTTCGAATTCGAATTTTCTTGTTCTTGTTCTTGTCAAGAGATGTCTCTATAATTTTTGATATTGTTATGCGGGGTGTGGTATAAAAAACAATCTGTTCTTTTTCGAGTCTGCAATCCATCTGAACTTTATTTCATCTTTAAAATTCTATCTTACTATTAATGATCAGCTATACATGATTGAGCGCAGTATATATCAGTAAAAACCGCAGTAGATTGCAATATACCGCAGTAGATCTTACAATATACAAAAACAAAAATTCAATTCATTTAAAATATTTTATTTACGAATAAAAACAGGAGAATCTGAAAACTTAACAATTACTTCAAAAACGAACTCCACAAAAAAAAATTAAATTTCTTAAACTAAAGTAACAAAATAACAACATTTCATTTGGAGAATTCATAAATCTGTACCTACAACTTCCCATTTGAAGTTATTGTAATTGTTATAAATATTAAATTATCAAAAAAAATCACAATTCATTCGGAAAATAATAAATATGTTGGCCTTATTTTTTTTTATATTCGCCATTTATGAATTTAAATTTATTGAAAAAACTCAATAATAAAAGAGCAGTAGATTCGTTTTGCTGCGCAGTAGATTTTCGTTTGGGGCTAAGTGCAGTGGATCTACTGCTAAATGAGTAGAGTGGCAGCACTGTTAATGATACAGTAAAGTGGTGTCGATGAATCAGCATCGACAGATACTTAATATCTAAATTGTGGACAGAGAGATGCTGCACACACAGCATATTCGCTGTAATATAAACAAAAGATAAGGACATCCTAAGAAAAGTATCTCATGATGGGTGGCACTTGATATTCGATTTCTCAAATATAAACAAATGGATATTCAGATAGAATATCCGCAATAACAAATAAAATATTATGCATGGTTAGCACAATAAATATAAACGGGCACAACAATATTTATTTATTTGAAAAACATAAGCATTGTAAAAACGTATGTTTTTTTTTATGAGATACTTAGTAGGTACAAAAATTGTATGTTGGTTATTTATGAGGAATTTAAAAAGAAAATAGGTAAACTCTGCTTCTTTCTGACTGTGAAAAGACGATTCTTTCGTATAGATAACTCGGTGTCCCGTCTGGATCAGATTGAATAACACATCAACACTTTACTCTCGAGATAGTTTTGAAATGATAACTGATAAAAGCTGTTTGCATATTGGGAGACATGGTCGAATCGATTAAGATTGTACACAAAACGTGTAATATTATTGAAAGCAACTCTAAGTTTTCTTTGGCTTGCACTATCAATTGTACTTAGTCCATTTTCCCAGCGTATTTATATAACATCATAAAGCTGGATCTACACTTCAGACCAGGGTTGCAAAGGCTTAACCTCTTTTTTAGCTTAAGCCCTCGTTCAATTCACAAGTCAGTAATGGACACGTGAAATGAATTAAATTTTTTAAATTTAATTATCTAAGGACTTCATTTTTTTTTTCTTTTTTCTAATATAAATAATTGAATTTTGGTACGATCTGCGTCAGTATTGCCGCTAAGAAATTTGAAAAGGTCGCATAAAAAGGGGTTACGAGATAAAAAAGGTCGCATTTTGAATAGATAGCAAGATGAAACGAAATCTGTAAAAATAAAACATGTTTTGGAGTAATTTTAGTTTTATATTAAAAAAATTAACCAAGCCAAACAAATCAGTTAATACTAAAAGTAAAATACATTTTTATTCAGATAATTATTGAATTACATTTATTTATATACTTAGTATGATTTATTGCATTTCAAACTAAATTTTATCTATACATTTTTTTTGTTCTTAAAACAAATTTTGAAGGTGTTGAGATAAAAATAAAATTCAAATGAGGACAGTAACGTAGCTGAAAATATTTTTTAGGGTTTTGAAAATATACACTGCAATATTAAAAAAGCAAACAAATCAGTACAAAAAAGGGTTTTCAGCCTTTACTGCGAGTATATTTTGTCATAGATCATTCATTCATTTTTCATTTCTATAAAAATTTAATGTATTTTCATGCTTTAAAAAATGTCGCTGCACTAATATTTGGCCCTCTTGATCCCATTCCTCGCCACTGACTCCACTGACTGAACGAAAACAGCTGTTTTATATAATCTACTCCCGTAACTTTCTTTCTTGTTTTATTTTATGTTTTTTTGGTCATCATCCACATAACACCTTTCAATATTGAAAATGCTAAGACCGAAAATATGTTTTTGGTTGGTAAAAACCGTGATATTCATGAAACGTTAACATTTGTCCAGCAAAATAATGCGTCGAACATTATTTGTCTTGGAAAAATTATGTGGAGACTTTTGCATATACAGTTTGAAAAAAAGTTTAGATGTTTCTGCTCAAGAAAAATCCGAGAAAAAATTTGTCCTGGGAAAAAATTTGTAAATAAAAATTTTCCTGAACTGCGTACTAGGCTATAAGTTCAATTAAATCAATGTCCTAATTAATAAGACGTTTTTCACTCAAAGGTCTAATCTGTGCTTTATATTTATTTATTTTTTTTTTTTCGTCTCAAATTATAAAATTGTGCAATATATATGTGATTTTCCAATTTTTTTGATGACTTTTTACAAAAAATGTAACTTAATAGTCCAATTAAGAAAATCCTTTGAAAATGTTGGAAAGTACCCAACGAAATGTCGGGAATATTTAAAAAATGGGTTAGTTTTAATCGCATAAAAATCTAACAGATCAACAACTAAAGTTTTCCATGCAATTTTCTAGAGATGGGGTCAGAAAAGTCGCAAAATTTTAAAAAAGGGTCAAAATAGCCACTTTTTTAAAAGGTCCTATCATAGTCGCATGGGACAAAAAACGGGTCAAAATGCGACTAAATTCGCATAGCGGCAACACTGATCTGCGTATTCAGTAATTTTTTTTTTGTTGAAAATGTTGGTTAAGGTCAAATAATTATGACAAACAGTTGTACAAAAAGTTATGCTGGATTTACACGAATGACAAATTGTCAGTATTTCTGTCAAAATCTAGTCATTATTCTTTTTGTCGTGCAAACGGTAGCAAATCTGTCAGCATTTTTGTCATTAAAAAACTGCCAAGTGAAACTGACAATAAATTTTGGCATTATACTGACATCGTGTAAACACAGTGCTGACAATTTTTTTCAAATAATGACGATTCACGTCGTTTTCGTGAACTTGCTCATTCTTTACTGCCAATTGGCAGTATTTTTAATCAAATGTCAATTTGAAAAAAAAAATCAACAAATTTAAATTGGCGGTTGGTTTTGTTTGTGTCTGGTTGAAAAGAAAATTTGTAAGTAGATCAAAAACACCTAATTTTTATAAATTATAACAGTAAATTTATTTTGAAATGAAAATTAAAAAAATGGAAAACATCAGCAACAAGAAAAATATTGGTCGGAAGCGGAGAATTGAAAAAAAGTGGTCGCCAGAAGACGACATAAATTTGGCAGTCGTGTGCATTCGTTTCCATCGTTGTCATTAAAATGAAAAAAACACTGTCAACCAGTAATTATTTAAGTTCCGTTTAAATGCATGTCATTAATGAAATAATGTGTGCAGTATTTTGACAGTAAAATGACAAAAATACTGACAATTTATCATTTGTGTAAATCCAGCATTACCAAAATATGGCCAGTCAGTGGTGTGAATCTTTCAATTATTTTTTTATTTTTGCTGGTTTTAACTTGTACCACAAAGCTTTTTCGTTAGGTTTTTGATTAATGCTTTTGTTTGTAGGTTCATTTACTTAATTGAAGTTTGGTTTAAATATGAACTAATTTCTATGAATGTGATTGATGTCCATGATTTCGAATTCGAATTTATTTAAAATGTTGTTTTTAAAAATGGTCAAAGTTCTTATCAAGAAATGTTTCTATAATATAATAAAGTCAATATAGAAACCACTGACAGCTTTTTCGATATTATTTATATTTTCACTTCTCAATTATTGTACCAAAATGGAATGGTCGGAATATACTAAAAATATGATTTTTTTTTATTTTCGTTTTGCTTAAACATTCAAATATTAAACGCGTTTGACAAATCAATTAATTATAGAAAGTTTTTAACTGTAGGGTCAACTTTTTTGTTTTAAATACGACCTATTCTTTCTGTATTGATCACTCTATTCTTGTTTCTAAGCTTCAAAATATTTTCAAGTTCTCGAAGGCATCTCTTCGTCTAATATGTAACTACTTAAAAAATAGATCACAATCGATAGAAGTTGAAAGCGGTATCTCTTCCCCTTTCTCGTAAACAAGGGAGTACCACAGGGTTCTGTTTTGGGGCCACTTCTATTCTCACTTTTTATCAACGATCTTCCTGATGTTGTTCATATGTACGCAGATGACGTTTTAATCTACATCAATCGTCCACTTGGATTGATAGAAGACGCTGTAGTTCGAACTAATGAGGATTTAGAACGAATTCAACAGTGGGTAAGTGAGAATAGGCTTTAACTTAACCCCTCTAAAACTGTTGCTATGATCTGTTCTAGAAATGAATTTCATTCAGCGGATTTTCCCTCAATTGTTCTCAGTGGAGAAATAATTCCTTACCTAGACAAGGTTATCTATTTGGGCTTCACTTTAAATAGCTCTCTTAGTTGTTGTGATGCAGTATCAGTTGCTATCCGAAAAATGTATGCAGGCTTACGAGGTTTGAGATACTCCGCACAATTGCTTTCACATGACATGAAGCTTCGTTTGGTTAAAACTCTTTTAATGCCATTTTTCATTTTTAACTGTTCAGTTTATCCGTGCTTAGATTTTGAATGTAAGCGTAAGTTGAATGTCGCATTCAACGATTGCTTACGTTTTATTTATAATAAACCTAGATTTTTTAGTGTATCTCACCTTAACAGATCTATTCTGGGAATTCCTTTTGACACTTATTATAGTTTTAGAAATATTCTTAAATTGCATAATATTATCCATGGCAAGTGCCCAGAATATCTAAAAGACACACTGCAATTTGCGCAGTCTCGTAGAGGCCTTAAGCTCATTTTACCACGTTTTTCCACACACCATTGCGGAGCGTTCTTTCTATGTTTCAGCGATAAAAGAGTGGAATAATCTTCCAATTGATATACAGATTATTGTCAGTGCAACAAGTTTCCAGTCAAAGCTTCTCTCTCATCTTTCGAATTAAATGTTAATTGCTATATTATTACTTTTTTTTAGGTATATTATTGATTGTTTTATATTTATTAAACTTTGAATTGAACTGTTTGTAATTTTTTGTTTGTAAATTGTAAATTTTTCTTAAAATTGTAACCTGATTTAAGTACAAATTATTACTTTTATGTTTTGTTTTATTTATCAAAATTTGTTATGTTGAACTAGGATACTGCTCAAAGATTTCATCTTATTGTATCTATTGCAAATGGTTTTGTCTTTAAATAAACAAATAAATAAATAAATAATAAATAAATATGTCTTATCTGAAACAACTAAGCTAAGATCAAAGTAGAATTATGTTTCAATAATGTTTAAAGGGGCCAACTCGATTAAATACACACGTTCTTATGAGAAGCAGCGACACATTTATAGGTAACACATGCGCCTGACGCAACGCAAAAACTAGTTGTACTTTTAAATTTTCTCTCAGTTAGATGACTGTAATGCATCAGATGTACCTCTTTTATTGTGCTCTAATGTGTTTTATATGCCTATTTGTTCAACGTAGTTTACTTGCAATCAGTTAAGTTTAAAAAATTTGGTAGTCTGTAAATTTGTATGACAAAAAACTAATAAATAGGTATAATTTTAAGTTTGTCTTTTTCGATAATTTGCTTTATTCGTGAGGATTAAAAAAAATAGGTTTTTGTTTAAACAATTAAATTAAAATTACCCACATACTTCATAAAAAAATTGTAAACATAATTTCATTATGTTAAAGATCGAATCTAATTCCCTGAAGAAGTCGTGAATAACGGCGAAACATTGGGAAGAAGATAAAATAAAGTTTGTTTTATTTGAATTTAAATTCAAATCGACCAAAAAATACTGCATACAAAATATCCAAAAAGTATACTATACAAAATTGGTCGCATAATATATTCAAATTAAACAATCTTATTTTACTTTTTAGGTTATTCGCCAATTTTTTTTTTTTTGTGGAAATGATGACCAAAAAACATTTTTCAGGTTAGAAGACATCAAAACAAATGCAATGTTGTGTGTTTTTATTTCTTTTTAATTATAATAGGTGTATTTTATTCATTGCTGTATAGTTGGCGCTGCACTGCATTTTGAAAAAGGTTTAATATCAAAATTTATTGCATCAGCGATGGAAATCAATAATTGTCTTCCATCAGCCCAGCAATATTGTCATTGCCATTGACAAAGCGTCTCCATTAGCAAAATTCAAGGCAATGGCAATGAGCCAAGCAATTTAGCAATTTATTTCCTCAAGTATTGCTAATGGAGCCGCTGGGTAACAGTAATTGCTTTTCCGTTCTGACGCAGGATTTCGTAAAAGTACACATATTTTGTGAACTCACGAAAACAGTCGTAATGCCACGAATGTGTATTCGTATATTTCACTAACGTTTTGTGTGTTTGCAAGCACGCATTTTTATTATTTATGATTTTTTTGTAATATTACTCCTACTTTCTACCATTCGTAAATTACACAAACGATTTAAATTTTATTTCATGCATATGACTAAATATTTTGTAAAGCTGCAGCTGGACGCCCGCCTGGACCTAGTCATTTAATCGAAACGTGTTCAGTTGTTTTTTGACCGCCGCGCCGCGCGCCGTAGTAAAATTGAAAAAAGTAAATTTAAGAAAAATTAAAAAATTGATAAAAACAAAGTAAAAAAACTAAGAGAGTAAATAAAAAGGAAAACTAAAAACAAAAAACGAAAGAAAAAAAGTTTAATAGCTAATTCCATTTTGGTAAGTGTATTCACTATTTATGTTATATCAGTACTAAATAATTAAAAAATGTGAATTTTTTAGTCATTTTAAGCTGGATGGTACCGTCGGTTTTTGGACATTGGTCATAGACAAAATTTTGGCAAATCATTTCAAAAATGCCAGCAATCCTGATAAAATAAAATTTGCTCGATATATTATTAAAGAAAAAAGATAACTTTTCAGACGGTAAGTTCCTACATTTTGTATTTTTTCTATATTTTTAACTGATGCGATTTGCTTGTAGGAATTCATAAACACCCAATTTTTTAAAATTCTTGGTGGAAACTATAAAATAAGGAAAACAGTAGCCTTATGCACTGCTTAATAAAATAAAATGTGAGTAAACTTTTCTTATTAATTTAAAAATCATGCAAAATTACCATTTTTTTATAGTTGCAAACGAAGAAACAAAGGTGTCTCTTGATGATGATTATGATGATGAAAAGTGATGAAGGTTTAAAATTTTTGTTTTTAATTAATTTTAAATAAACCCTTTTCCTTTAGTTTTGTAGAATACACGATTATGTTCCTATTAACGAATTCAATTTAATTGAAATACAAATAAATTCGTAGTATATAGGAACATAATCGTGTATTCTACAAAAATAAAGGATCTTAAATCACAAATGTTTCGTAAATCGTACAAACGTATTTGTTAAGTTACTATAGCTAGATCGTTCATTCTACAATATTGTTTCGTATATTGTACACAATTTATTAGTTTTCTTATACGAAAGTTTTGTAAGACATACGAAAACATTTGTATGTATATTACTTTCAAAATGTACGAGAAACATTCGTGGAGCAAATGAACGAATGTTTTCGCAGTATATCTACAAAATTTTTCGTTGTATTTACCATTTATTTTTGGTAAGTGTATTTTTTGTTTATTATCACATAAAATTCATTGTATATTCAATTTCCCATAAATATTAACTTTGTTCTAAGAAATATTAATTATTCTCTTAAATAAAAAGAAAAACAACATATAAGTTGAGGATATTAAATTTTTAAATATTAGTTGGTATTTTGTGCTTATCTGGTAACAAAGTAAAAATTTGAATGAAGAATTTTACTTTTGAAATAATAAGTGGAAAGCAAAAGCAAAGTAAATTGCTTTACGTTTTTGAACAAAAACAAATATATAAAAAAAAATATACTTATAAAGAAAATATTAATTATGTGTGTTATATAAAAAATTGTGCCGCAAAAATGGTTATAAAATCCGATGGATCTTGTGTTAAACCAAAAAAGTATATCAATCACAATCATGGTTATCAAGAAAAATTATATGAAGAGTTTAAGGTTCTTAAACAAATAAAGGAGAATTGTGTTAAATCCGCAGTTGTTGTCAATGACACCAATGCCATGAGTAGAATTAGAGCTGCATATCAAAGTGCTTGTGCCAAGTAGATTTAAATTATGAGAATTCAAAATTAACAAAATTATACAAATATTATTTTTTTTCTTTAGTAATCAAAGAGCTACACAATCGCTTCCTTTTTCGAAAATCGAACGAGGCTTGAGATATTTGACAAGTAAGATTTTTGTTTCGTCGCCAAAAACAGCAATTGAAGTGACAGAAGCATTTAGGAAGGAGGAAATTTGGAAAAACTATGGCATATCCAAACATGACGTAGATAATTCTCGTCCGTTTTTGAAAGTCTGCATGGGGGAAAAAGATTTTTCTTTTTGTATTTTTGGATCGGATTATATAATGAAGTTAATAGAAGAGAATATACCGCCTCCAAATCGTATTTTTGTTATTGACGGAACATTTAAAATTAAACAAGTTGGTTGCTTCAAGCAGTTACTTCTGATACACATAAAATACTTTGAAAAGGTATGCAAAGTAAACAATCGCCGTTTTTTATTATCAGAATTGATCAATATGGATCATCAAATAATATACCTACAAAATAACAATAACACATGAGCCTGATCTTTATCGGATTCACGTTTCATGATCCGAAAACAGGCTTCTGCTTCCCGACACTTTGAGGCTGTTTTATTTTCGCATGATGATCCATATGGATCATGGCTCATAATAAAAAACGGCAAATAATAAATTATAGCTAATATCATTGAATAAATATAAATAGAAGTGACATCCAATCCCAAACAGTGCTGTTTCCCATCATGTCGCGTCGGTGGCTTTTAATTCACTTCAGATTTAATGCAAATTTGCCAGCACTTTTATCTTCCAAACTGTCGTCAAACAGGGTATATCCCTCCTGGTTGTTTGTTTTTGTTTTTTGTTGGCTTCGAGCAATATTCTGTTCTATTTTTTTGGTTGAGTTCCGTGAATTTGTATGTTTATACAAACGAAAAGGTTTTTTTAATTAATGCTTGAAATTTGGTTACTCCTATTAGAATTATTCAAAGTAAACTTGTATTATATACATATTTAGTGAAATTGGATTACTTGGAGGAGCTAAATGTGTCTTGTGTCTAAAAAAAAACAAGTTTGCTGCTGTTCCTGGAAATTCAGCACCAAAATCACCTTGCGCAAGAGCCAACGATATTTAGTTTTCGAATGCTGAAGAAGTATTTGCTGTTGAAGTTGATACACTGAGCAAATCAAAATCGAACTGAATATTTTTTGCTTGACGATTTTTTTAAATAAAGTTTAAAAAACAAAATTTGTTACACACACTTATCTTTGAAGACTTAAAAATGTCTGTAGGCGAGAGGAGAGGGGGCATCTTTGAACACTTTTTGATTTAGAGCCTTCAAAAACCCAGTGTGATGGAATTATTGGCCTGTAAGTTATCGGCACTTCGAGAAATGAATTTAAACCCTTTTATGACTAAATTTAATAAAGATTGATATTTTATTTTTTATTAAAAACTACAACATAAATAAGAGATGCACCGCAAGGTCGTTGACGTGTAAAGATATATCGGTATTGCCATGATTAGAATTAATTTTAGTCTTTAAAATATTTTTTGTTAAGATTTTACTAGCCATGTTCAAAGGTACCCAGCGTTCAAAGGTGCCCCACTCTCCCCTACTACTTTTTTTTTTTGTTTAATAATCCCCTTTTTTGGTTGCAGTGCTACCTTATAATATTTCTCTCCAGCAACATAACAAAATATTCGTTTCCATTAGGCGTTTTTCTTTTTTAGCCCCGAGCGTGGCACTGAGCTGTTAAAAAGAAAACTATGTTACTTTTTAACTCGGAGCGCTCCGAGCTCTCAACTTGCATTTCTTTTTTAGCTCAGAACTCGACCGGGGCTCGCTCGATGAGCTCGGAAAAAAATGACCGAGCAGTGAGCACATCGGGCACAAAACTGAGCGATGCTAACTTCATACAATTTTCATGTAATTTGACAGATTACTAAGCATATGAGAGTTCAGTGCTCAATTGAGTTTCTTAAGTAGATCAGTGCGTTCAGGTCACGCTCTGTTCGGAGTGAGCTCTATTCGCTCAGAGCCCGATCTGTGCCCGGCTCGGGGCTAAAAAAGAAAAACGCCTATTACTATTAACTGAAATATACAAAAACAAAAAACCTGCAAAATATTAATAAAATCCCATTCGAATACATGGGCCTTTTATAAAAAAAGGAAATTTATTTTATTTGTGGGCTGTGGCGACTCGTTTCCACCAACAGCGCCTCTACTTTTGAATAGTTAAAACAAATTTTATCTTTATATATTGTAACTCTTCATTTAACTATCTTTTCATTTCACTCTTATTATGTCTGTTTAGTAACTTTTTTTTCAACAAATTTTCCAAAAATTTTGTGTTTTTTCTATGGGTTTTGACAGCAAATTGTGAAAATTTGGGCAAATTCGCAAGAAATTTCACGTTACCAAACAGACCAATTGTATCTTTACCTTTTATGTATTTTTACTATATTCATTCTCTTTGAATCCGTTATTCTTAATTCATATTCTGAAACTATCGCTTGCGCACAAGAGCTAAAAAGAAATTCTGTGAAATAAAATCGTTTGAAATATTAAATTGTGTCTGTCATTTATTTCTTTTTTACTACATATTATCGACATTAACGCCCTCCGTTTAGGCTCCATTAACAATATTTGAGGCAATGTCAATTTCAATGGCAATGACAATTTAATGCCTGGGTGGGCCTTCTATTGCCAAGTAATTTCAGTTGTCAAATGTCAGTGTAGGAATTACGACTACAGTTAAGTGTTTTTAGCTTTTTAAATTCACAATTTTTGATAGTAAAAAAAACTTTAATTCACTTAATTTCTCATTTTTTCAACTTTAATTTCAAAACGAAGCACAATTCATTCAAAATCGCGGAGAAACCATTTTGATAAATGTGAAACATCAAAATTTATTGCCTCAGCGATGGAAATCAATAATTGCCTTCCATCAGCTGAGCAATATTTTCATTGCCATTGCTAAAGCGTCTCCATTAGCAATATTCAAGGCAATGGCAATGAGCCAAGCAATTTATTTCCGCAAGTATTGCTAATGGAGCCGCTGGGTCGCCCTTCAGTGACGCTCGACAGTAATGCCAGCTGCCATTTTTTTAGCGGCGTTTTTCCGCATTGACGTAATAAAGTATAATATATATCGTCGGTGATATATGGAAAGTGTGTAACTCCATTTTAACAAATTTAACAGGAGACCATTAAAACTTCTTATTTTCTGATTGAGTTTGTATTGTTATTCATTTTCTATACTGCCTTTTATGCGATAAACTATCATTGCATTAAAATCTCATTTTCACAAAATTTGGAGTTACACACTTTTCAGGTTCCAACGACGATATAATACTACAATGTTTTTTAGGGTGTCACCTTCTACTTGTATTTAATCAATGCTTATATGCAATTAATATACAATTTTTTTTTTCAGATTTATCCTGTTTTTTTTGTGCTTTTGAGCAACAAATCTGAACTTTGCTACAAAAAAATATTTCTTTATATCGAAGAAAATGTATTTAAAATGCAGCCAAATTCTTTGATGACTAATTACGATCGTTTATTGCGGAACACACTGCAAATGGTATTTCCCATGTCTGAACATTTAATTTGTTGGTATCACTATCGCCAAGCTATAAAAAACAAATTCAACAGCATACCAAATTTGTTTTCAAGTGTCAGAAGAAATAAAAATTTGCTTAAATTATATCACAAATTTTTAGCTTTACCATTGCTTCCCAGTGAATCGATACGATATGCATACGATGAGTTGAAGAAAGAAATATATTCATCCAACTACAGACACTTTAATTATTTTTTAAAATATTTCGAAAATCAATGGCTAAAAAGGGTAAGACAGGTTTTTTTTGTTGAAAATATTTATGTATACCTATATTTCTTTCGGAATTTGTTGGGGTCAAGAACATTTAAAGCGAAGGAAAATATTTTTTTCATATCAAATCGCAAGTTCAAAATTATTTATTTGTTACTATCTTTATAAATATAAGGCATTTTTTAAGTTGCATTTTATTATCCACATGATATGATCCGCATCCAATTTTAACACGTAAATACAAAACAGGGGCCGAATTACGGCATCAGTGACTGAACGACACGTGAGGGAAATTTCATACAAAATATCGATAATATTCGATATTTCGTATGAAATTTCCCTCACGTGTCGTTCAGTCACTGATGCCGTAATTTGGCCACAGCATTCAATCCCGCTTTTTATCTGGATCTATGTCATGATTCAAAAACAAGCACTTTTTTTATTATTTATATGGTTCCTTCAAAAACTGTCACTTTCTACCAAATTAACCCAAAGTACTGTCAAAGTCCATATAAAAAAAAATAAAATTTGACTAGAATTGGTCAAAATTGGCATTTTTCGGAAGTAAAGAAACAGACCTTGTATTGCAAAGAAAAAATCCAACAAACACATATTGAAAAAAAAAAATACAAACACAATGAAAAAAAGATGTCACCGTGATGCTGTTTGTTTTATTGCTATATAGGATCTGATCTATGTAGATGCAGAATGCAACTAATTTACCTTCTCTAACGTGTTTTAAATATTGTTTTCAATTTTAAATATATATCCTATCTATTTTAATTTCTTTTAAGGAAAAGCCCGAAAATTTTACAGTTTTTAAAAAACCAATTCAAATGACACCAGCAGTTGAAACTTATAATAGAATTCTTATAAATCATTTGGTACAAAAAAAAGGCAATTTTTTCAAACTTATAAAAGTTCTTCGAGAAGAAGAATTTATTAAAGGCCGTGACTTTTTTAATCATATTAACCCACGTGGAACAAGATCAATAAAAAAAAGAGAATATCAAAACGAAAAAATTGAAAAAGCTAACAAATTGTTGGAAGACAAGTTAATAACACCGATAGTGTTTTTGGAAAAAATGGTATATGAAAAGGACTGCATTGATTTTGAATCATTAGAAAATAATATTTTTGAAGGTATTTTAAAATTTTTTTTATTATGATGAAATGTAGTTTAAAAGTTCTTTTTCATTATAGATTCTTCCAATGACGACGATATCGATAATGAAGATGAAGAAAAAGATGAATCAGCTGCTTTGTGTGTTATTTGCAAAGCATTGCGCTCAAATATAGTAATGTTGCCATGTAAACACATGAAAGTATGCTCTGTGTGTAATATTAAATTGCAGGCTCAAGCAGTAGTTGATAGATTAATGCATTACAAATGCCCCTTTTGTGGAGAAATGGTTATGGATACTTTACAAGTTTATAATTAAAAAAAAATTTAACTAAATCTTTTTTATTGTAATATTTTACACTTGTTAATTAACCTTAAACTTATTCCCTTTTGTTAATTAACTTCCACAAATTTCATTCACAAATAAAATACACTTTATCTCACTTCTAATCGTTTTAATTAACCACCAATCTTAATTGTATGCAATGTAAAATCAATTCAGACTTCACATAGACTCATCTTTAATATTTTCTGGTGTATATTTCTATGAGTTTCTTTTCAAAAAGGCAAAATGGTATATATACTTATAGAATTCAGACCTTTTGCACAAAACTAAAACACCAACGCACATAAATAAAATCAGTTTAAAATCGACTAACAGACGTCGCAACTGGGAGGGAAATTTTAAGGGAACAAAACTGTTCATTCAGATGGTGCTAGGATTTTTTCAACAAAATGGTAGTTTTGTTAAACATTTCTCCAAGGAGATGTCGCTAGAGTATGTGTGTATTTTTTTTCACTTTTGTACTTTTTGCAAAAAGTTTAGAATGTAGTTAAGCTCTATTTAAAGTGTGACAGCTGTCCAAGAAAACTGTTGACATATAGGCGTCTGTTTTAGTGATGGGCGCATTCGAATGATTTTCTCGATTATAATCGATTCAAGCAACATCTCGAGATGTCTCGATTCTTCACTTGAATCATTCGAATGATTTACCATACCGATTATACCTACCCACTTACTATTCTTACTTGTAAGTTGTAATCGTAAGTGCAGTGAGTGAGAAGAGAACTCGAACTTGGAACCAGCGTTGCCGGAAATAGTTTTTTGTTAGTGCCATCGCCGCCAGCAAATAGTGCCATTTTAAGCCACTGCGTGCCACCAACAGAAAATGTCAGTCTATTTCAAAAAAATTATTAATTGCGCTTCATTATAAATAACTTTATATTAGGTATTTTATTTTCTACGCACCCAATGCGACTTCCGCTGCATTTTTTTTTATTGTTTTTGCAGTTTTATTGACAAATCTTTAGAAAATTATATTCTTCTAAATACATTTTTAAGCACAAACTCAACTTTTTAATGAAAACCAAATCAGGAATGACTAATTTCACAAACAAAAATAATTAATACTACGTTTTCATTGCGGCAAATGAGGTAATTTCGTTGAAAATTTCCAAATTCGATTGCAAACTATCTCATTTCCCATATAAATACACATTTTGAAAGGGGTTAATTTCAACCAAATTTGTTCGAAATTAGGTTGCAAATTACGTAAAAACTTTGTGAACACACCCAAGTTGAATGCACCCATAGTGGAAACGCATTGGAAACCATTTTAAATGTCAAAATTCGATGTATAGAGAACAGAAACAGAAAGAGAACACAACAAAAGAAGCTATAAACTGCTCAGTCAAATACAAAATGAAATTATCTGTCAAACGAAATTAGCAAATTTGCAATAAAAACACGATTAGTAGTGTGCGTTAAATGCTTTTTAAACGTTCTAAGAATTAGTTTTTTGTTTGTCAAATATTTTATTTTACTATACCAAAATGAAAGTGCCATATGATATCTTTTAGTGCCACAGTGCCATTTAAATAAAAAAGTGCCAAAAGTGCACGATCGTGCCACATCGGCAACGCTGCTTGGAACTCGAGAAATGAGAACGAAATACAAGCAAGAGAAAGATAAATAGAAAAAATCGAAAAGTCGAGAGTCGAAACGTTGATTGTTTGTGTAGTTTACGTCATTCGTGTATTCAACCACTTGAGTCAACGCAGTGAGAAGTACGTAGAAAAAACGAAATAAACGGCAATACATTTTTCCGAAGCAGAAAATAAATTTTTCGTATTTTTCAGAGGTTTTTTAATCCATTGTCATCGTAGCCTTTCTTTGATGGAATTTGACAATTGATGGCTTGACAGATAGGTAATACCCTATACAGATTGCCCTAAAAAAGCATTTTTCCGGAGCAGAAAAAAAACTCGATTTTTTTTCGTATTTTTAAGGGTTTTTTTAATCCATCGTCATCGTAGCCATCCTTCGATGGAATTCTACAATTGATGGCTTGACAGATAGGTAATAACCTATACTTTGAAACATAAAGAAAAAAATTCTAAATTTTTCGTATTTTCCAGAAGTTTTTTTTAATTTATCGCCTTCGTAGCCATCCTGTGATGGAATTTGACAGATAGGGGACAAATTATATTTTGAAGCATAGAGAACATTTCATTCCAAATGGACTGCAATAAAAAAGCAAACAAGGGAAATAAATTTTATATTACCTTTGCAAAAATCCAAAATTTAATTTTTAAAATGTAGATTGTATTGAACAAATTTTTTTTTATCGAACAAAGCGAATCTACATATTAAATTTTAAAGATTTATTATTCCAATTTTGTACTATTTCATATCTCGAATGATCATTCGATTATTGGAATCACTCGAATACTAATGGCTCGATTACTCAAATCATTCGATTATGCCCATCACTAGTCTGTTTGGCAACTGAACATACCCGTAGTGGATCAGAGGAACTGCGTTAGCGGTACACAGATGACAGAAGTTAAAATCCTTTGAACATAATATTATTATATTTGTTAAGATGTGTGAATGTATCTATAAAAAATTGTGTCTTTAAAAGAAGTAAAAATATAATAATTTAATTGAGCAGAAACTTACACAAAAAAAGATGTGAAAAGTACATGAAAACAAAAAGCTTTCAATGTTTCCAAAAGACGGCGCTGAACACCAAATTCAATATTTTTAATAGTTTTTCGATAAATGGAGCTGAACATTAACGCCCATATTATTCACTCAATACATCCAGATTAAAACTCAATAAAACTACATCCGGATTTAAGTTTCAATCTGGATGTATCGAGTGAATAATATGGTCGTAAATTATAAAAATTAGATAAAACTCAAAAATTAATAATTTTATTAAGCTGAAATTTACACAAAAAAGATGTGAAGAGTACGTCATGTAAACCAAAGATTTCAATGTTCTCGAAAGATGGCGCTGAACACTTAAATATCAAGATAAGTTGAATAACTATCTGATTGAACTGAAACTTTCATGTTATATAAGTATTTTTTATGAAGTGAGAAGTTCATGTAAATACAAAGTTCTCAAGTCTGCTGATAGATGTCACTCGACACAAAATATTAAAAAATTAGCTTAAAACTTCAAAAATAACTTGCGAGTTGACCGAACGGGTCTTATGATTTTGATCGATTCTTTAACTCCTATAATAACCAAAGATATTTTAAGAAAACTGGCGTTTCAGGTTTTTTTTAAAAAAAATTGAAAACTACGAAAATAGAGTTTTTGCGTTTTTTTTGACAAAATAGCCTTATTTTTAACGTAAATGTCTATCTTTTTAGTAGCTCTACTAATTTTGTTATAATTTTGTAATCTAATGCTTGTTTCACAATATCTGAGCAAAGTTCTGATTATAGTTATCCGACACATAAATATGGTCACAGGGACAAAACTCCATAATCCAAACAAAAATTATTTGTGGATTAACGGATAACTAATCAAAACTTTACTTAGACATTTAAAAATATATTTTAAAAAATAAGGCTTTTGAAATTTTGTTTAAACAAAAAATTATTATTTTTTCATTAACTTTTGAATTTTGTATTTTAATTTATTCTGTGATAATTATTATCTTAAACAAAATTATCAAAAAAAAAAAATATTTATATCATATGTATTATTTTGTAAACCGTTTTTTTTTTATTTTCAAGCTACAAAATAATATTAAAAATATTCTAGTACCAATCAGACGAGAAAACCAGCAAATAAAGTTGAACTTTGCTATACATTTATAACATGCGCATAAGAAAGCAGGTTTCCTATATGAACGAAATAAATACAACAACCCTAAAAAAGCACATTTATTGCACTATCTTCCATCTAATGGCACTTATACACAAAAACTGACAAAAAGTAACCATCATATCGGCAAAATGCTAAAGGTAGTCGAGGTGTAGGTAACGTTTGCTATAGCCAGAGCTTGACTTTGCTTGCCTGAATTGCAAGACCCAGTGCACCCACCACACCACACCACACCTCGTACCGCGCTGCCAATGTTGTCTATACAAACTTAATCATCTTCGAACGAACGTATACGGTACGAGTTTTCTTGATGTTTCATCGTACAAAGTTCGTATCTCAACTCTTTCGTTTTTAGTACAACTTCAATGGTCGACTGTTGCGGTTGGATTTTCTTTTGTAAATTTTTTTTTTTATTTAAACGATTGTTTGTTATTTGAATTTGTTTTCACCTTACCGTTGGACTATAAACAATCATCGTGTTTCACCTAACGAATTAAAAAAAAAATTCTCCATTAGTTTGTGTCTGTTCCATTTTAATGTTGCTGATTGAAAATTAAAACAAAAAAATAAGAAGTTTTCGAGAACATGTTCTTATTTTTTTTGTTGACTTCACTGTACAATATTTATTGAAGTTAACTTATATACTTATACTTAATATTAATTGTTTAATCGAAACAATTTATATATTGACACTTAAAATAATATAATAATCAGTTCATTCAGAGGTAACCCTATTAATAGCCACAGCAATATAATTTGCCAACGTAGTATTTAAACTGTGCAAAGAGAAAGAGAGAAATCATCGTAGATTCTTCTTTGATGCCATCTTACAACCATAATGTGTTTTGTTCTTCTTTGCGGTTAGAGGAATATTCTAATATTGTGTGAATTGGTATTATTTTCGAGTGTGTGTGGAAATTCTATTGTATTCGTGTGGTACTATTCGACCATTGCCTCAAGTGTAATTTTTTTTTTTTTATAAAAAAAAATATTAAAACGAAAAGGGGGAACTGCTAAAAAAAAAAATAACAACAAGAATACATTCCAATTAAAGGGATACTTTGTGGGTTTCATCATCTTTTCTTCCTTCTTCGTCTTTGACTTTTGGATTAAAAAAAAAAAAACAACAACAAAAATTACATTCTTTGGTAAGTGTACATGTACCCTCTATTCTTAGAGAAAAATCTACATATGATTTATTTTGAAATCAAATTAATTGACACTAAATACATGTTTGAAGTCATTATGCACATTACAATCATGGAAATTATACTAAGTGAAAGCAATTAAAAAATAACGTGTTTAAGCATTTTTTGGTTTTTTTTTTTTTATTTTTATTTTGATGATCATTATTAGTTGACACTACTAATTCCTTTCACAAACCTAATGTATGTAGGCCGGAAAAACTAAAAGAGAAACAAATAATATATCACAAAGTAGAAAGTCGTTAAAAAATATTAATCTTTTCTCAGCCATGTGAAGCTCTGTGCTCTGACTATACTTTAGAGAAGATTATCAGATTTCTCTAAAATTAATTCATAGAAGATAAAAACATAAGACGTTTTATAGCATGATTAATTCTGGTTTTAAATGGGAATTTTTTGAATATGAAAAAACAAAAAACAAAACCGTTGATGTTTACTTATTTAGTTTAAGAAGTGATAGTGTTATAAGGTAGGTGTGTTTTGATTAATTAATTGCACATTAATAGAAAAATTTAAAAATACTAATTTTTAGTTTTCATTCTTCATGACCAAGAACTACGTTATAATGCTCATATACTGACAGATGACAATTTTATCAGTATGTCTTAGCTATTTATTAATATTGTTATATTTGGAATTTAAAACCGAATTCTTGTCTTTTTGACAAAACATACTGAATATTTTTTTTTTAAATAAAATTAGTATTTTTTTTTTAATTTTCCGCCAAATTATAATAAAAATAACATTTTGCAACAATTGTACAATTATCACTGACATTTTTGCTATAGTAAAAATTAATAATAATATTATTCCTAATCATTAATTTGGAAGTTTTTTGTTTTCGTTTTTTGCCGGTGGCCTGGCATTGTTTACATAAGAAGGTTCTTTTAATAATAAAAATATTTTGTAGGACTAAAAGCCGTTAAAATCTATTTTAAATCAATAATTCAACAAGTACAAATAAAATACTGCTACTACTTGGCTGATGTATTTCAGTAGTATATAGAATTTGTATTATTAAAAAACCTTACTTTAAAAAAAATTTAAATTAACGAAACAGCTATGTTCAAAAACCAGTAGGTACCGCAGGTTTAAAAAATTGACTAATTTGATTTTTAAATATGTAGGTATTGAGTTTCCAAAAATAAAATATTATGTTTAAAAACATCATACTTATTCAAGATCTTCGAAAATCTTATGAGGTGTTCAATATGCAATCAAAAAAGATTTAAATTGGGAAGCCTGCTCTCGAGATTTTCAAGACGAAACACATTTTTCAATAGTGTTAAGTATTTTTTTTTTTGGTAGTTCAAAAATAAATAAAATGCACGACTGGGTCGTACAAACAAATTTTTTCTGCATGTAAGAAAATTTGCTATTAAAAATTATTATTTTTTTTTTTAATTGCGGGCACGTTTTTGAAAAAAAAAATAAGATTTTTATTATTTTCTAAAAAAATTGTATGGCAGGCACAATTATTTTTGGTCCTAAAGAAATGTAAAATTGTGTAGGGACAATGCCAAAAAACCGATAGCTATAGGTACCAAGTTTAAAGAAAATCGAGTCACCCGTTTTTGCTGCAGCCGAAAGGACAGAAAGACAGAATTGCGAGACCCACTTTTTCGACATCGCTATCGTCTTTATATCAAGTAGGATCATGTAGTTATTTTCGGAGTATAT
The DNA here is from genome assembly GCA_929447395.1 of Epistrophe grossulariae. Classification (NCBI taxonomy): domain Eukaryota; kingdom Metazoa; phylum Arthropoda; class Insecta; order Diptera; family Syrphidae; genus Epistrophe; species Epistrophe grossulariae. The sequence continues at coordinate 46,565,673 of OV839568.1, forward strand.
ATTGCAAGTAAAAGCCTTCATTTAAATGTTTCAAAACCTTATGTATAGCTGTTGGCATATATGTAAGTTGTTATAGTAGTGTAGTTCTCGATTTTGTTTTTTCTCGTTTTTTTTTTCAACAATTTTTATAGTAGTTTTTTATCATCATCTAAGATATGCTATGCAACTATTTCGGTTATTTCAAATTTTCTTCAAAACGGCTCTAACGATTTTGACTAAGCTTCGTACGTATTTAGTATGATAAATAAAGTGAATGTAAGAAAACTGGCTTTCAGATTTTTGCTAAAAAAAAATTACAGAAGTAGACTTCTGAGAAAATTGTCTTATATTTGAGTATTATTGGTAACCGTTTTTCTCACAATTTAAAAATCTGGTATTTCTTAATAGTTTAACATCAAATTTAACAAAATTATTAGAAACTAAATCTAATTTTCCTAAATTCAATAATATTTTGATAATTTTTATATTACTTTCAAATTATCTTTAATCTACAAAAATAAATGTTATGTGATTCATTTAGTGGTTAACTCTATTTAAAAAAATATTTAACAAACTGGAAATCAAAATTATACAGTCTATAGTAATCTATTCGAATAGGTGCACGTTAGGAAAATCTTTAAGAATTTTTTTTAAAGAATTAACAACATCAGGTATTTTATAAACTGGCTTCTTTGACGAATTTTATGGTCTTCAGTGCTCTTAAGTTCTTTTTCTTGCTATTAAACGAACCATTGAGCTTTACATAGCCTAACTCACTATCCATATGTACCTACACTTTGCTGCTCTCGAATTTTGCTTGAGAGGCATGCAGTTGTTTGTATATTTTACATTTATTTGTCTAAAAGAAAGTTTATAAAACTAACACTCTCTTGCGCGCATTCTATGCACCTTTACTCTCAAAAAGAACATTGCATATATATATAAATTTACTGTGAGTTAAGTTAAGATTCGTGAAATTCGCTATTCGCCTGAAAAATACTTCGGACCAAAGAAAAACAAAAAAAAAAAAAACAGCGAAATATAAAATATCCAAACCAATCTATCCGTCCATTAATAGCTATAGGGTTGCCAATTTTCTTACATGCCAATAATTTAAATTTAAGAGAGCCCTAAATTAAGTTTTAAGTTTCTCATTAATTATTAATGGAGGCAATCCGAGATTTAGGTACCAGTTATAGATTTCATTGAAACTCATCATCGATAATTTTAATTTCTTATTTTGAGACACTTTGAAAGCAAAATCAGTGAATATTTTGATGCCAATAAAAGCTAATGACTCAATTATTAATTCTAGTCAAAAAACTATTTCATTTTGGCCCAACCTTTTAATGATCAATGGTAAGGTAGTTCAATCATTGAAGTAAAGAAATTCATTCTCAATGTTAAAATCCAGTAAATAATCCGGCAGACGGCATACATGCCATGCTTGTAATTCTTTATTTGAATGTATTATGTAACATTTTGTATTGTTAAATAAAGATTTTATCAATAGATACTATCTATCTAAATTCATTTCGGGTGTTAACTTGGGCCGAAATGAAAATGTTTTTTGGCAAATATTAGGGAATTAAGAAATTTTAAATTAATAGAATTTTAGATTTAAATGTAAGCTTCCTCCAATTTTAGGCTGTAGTTAAAGGTTTTTTTCACGCAAAACAAGGCGATCATCAAACTCATTACTCATTACAATTGTGCAGGCGTATTTATTAAATTTTGTACTGTAAACTATATAGACATAGTTCAAAATAGTTGGAAATACAAATAAACTGTTACATTGAACAAGGTAACAATATAACTCTTAAACATCAACTAAAAATGTTTATCTAATCGTTGGACAGCTGTCCAAAGTTAGACAACGTTTATAAATAGGAACGATAGTCACGCAACACAAACCGTTCAACAGATTCATTAGAATTGTGTGGTCGTATGTATAAACGTTGTCTAACATTGGAGAGCCCAAGTTGAAGATAAACGTATTTATTTGATGTTTAAGAGCTATTTAACTTGAACAACGGTTGTCTAAATCTTGGCTAATGTAACATTTTATTTAATCAAATAAATCATATTTCAAACTATTTTAAATTATTTAGATACTGTCTAACTCGTAAAAAACTAGCCTTGCGGTGTTAAGTTATACATTTTTCGTTTTAATTGAAAAAGTTTTGCCAGGCCATAATTTTAAATGAATAAATTGAAATTTTAAAAGAACAAAATAAAGTATACTGCTGGCAACCCTAGATAATATAAGAATAACTAGTTCCACATGATTTATCTCCAATGTTTGCCTGATGTTGATGTTACTGTTTTTTTTTTTTTTTTTTTGCAAGCCTTACAGAACATGCTGCCAAACTCGTTCTGCCAGCAGCATTTTCAGACTTCTTCTATCTGCATCTATGGTCTATGCACTTAAGATGATAGTAATAATATTTTACTATTGGTCACTATATGGCATATATAGACAGCAGCAGCTAGCTAACTATAACTGCAGTTCTCCTCTCTGAGATATCATTCAGCAGGGACTCATGACTGCAAAAAGTGTTCCCACTTAATAAATTCAAATAAAAATAAAAAATAACAGTGAAGGCACTTAAAATAGATGAAAGACATTAGATTGTTGATAAGTGCGTGCGGTTCTTCAAATGATAGAAGAAAAAAAAGGATACAAAGTGACGGCAACAGCTATTTAATAAAATACAAGATAATAATTTGCATCCATCCGCAGGACAAGATGCGATAATGTTTATTTATCAGAGGGAAAAGAATTAATGTGAGGAAAAACAGCAAAGACCAGTATATTTTTTATTTAGGCGGACTGGTGTATGTGGTGAGGTATGTAGGTGGTTTATATTGATTTTTACAAAATGTGTAGGTCGGTTAATCGCAGACTTTGGTTTGTTGGCAAAATAAGACTAATTATTTTGATACAAATATTTTTTTTTGTTAACAAAAAAGTAAAGTAATTAGTTTTGACTGCCTCCACTCATATCACCATGTTTAGGCCATTTTTTGATACATACATATATTATATGAAGGGAAAGAACGGTTTTAGAATGGCAATGGCCATTTGACAATTTGATACTAATTGTCTATCATTGCTTATGCGAATAACCAATTATAGTAAATTATATTTTTTAAACATTTTTTACTGACTCTGTATGTTTTTTCGGTACAAATTTTGCTATCAATTTTAAACTTAATACCCAATAAGCTAGAAACTTGAAATTTTATAAATAGATCTCAGAATCGAATGATAAGACTTCTGTTTAGAGTTTCAATTATAACTAGCTCACAATTATCCACAATTTTTTTTTTTTAATCGATTACAAAATTTAAACCAATTAAATACTAAAATATGTATTTTCTGGATCGGAGAATTTGCGTTAATCCTCCCGGAGACCTCAAAATGGACATTTTTTACTTATATAAAATTTTGTAATGATTTGTTTCTTAATCTGCAGTCAAAGAAAAAACATTATTAACGCCCATATTATTCACTCGAGACATCCAAATTGAAAGTTAAACCCAGATGTATTTACATTGAATTTGTATACTTTACATCTGGATTAAAGTTTTAATCTGGATGTATTGAGTGAATAATATGGGCGTAAATATTTTAAGCCAATGGGCCTTTTATTATTTTTAACTGTTTTTCTATTCCACGGCAATAACAGAACTGACACGAAAATGACAAAATTCGATCACGATTAAGCTTATACTAAGTACCTACATACTTGTGAATCATGTCGTGTATTAATACAAAATTTGAATTTTTGTTCATCCGTGAACGTGCTCGAGAATCCGTGTTGAGAGTTTTCATTCACAATAGGTGAACCAATTTTCGTGCAAAATGTATGGGAATTCTTTGATTTTTTGCGAAGCATTGACAATTCGACTACAAAAAAGAAAATATTGTGTGCAATTTTTTATTGCCTTTGTTTCTTTTTTGTGCTTTAGCATTATTTATTTATTTTTTAACTCTAAAGTTGAATACCTACAGAGAATCCAGGTGGAGCTTTTTAAGCTTCAATAAATTGAGTTTCAATTAGTTATTTTTTCTTCGTTATTTTAAAGGTGATTCCCTCCTTTTTTATTTTTTTCTTTGTGTTTTTTATCCTCGTAAAGACATATTTTTTATTGATTTAAAAATTTTCCTACCCTTTTTTTAAATACATAAATATCTTTGTTTTATTTTCATTCTGTTGTTGGCATTTTTCAGGATCTTTTCGAATATCGTTTTTTGTTTATACTTTTAAAAGAGTTTTTGCAGTAGCGATTCTTGATAAATATGTATTTTAAAAAAATATTTTTTGTTTAAGCTTTAAACATTTGACCGCAGAATATTAATATTTAAAAATATTGGCCCATATAAATGTAGGCAGTTGTCGAATACATATTTAAAATCACCCTTCGCCGGTGCAGAGGCACAATAGAGGAAGACCGTTACTCAGGCAGCACACGTCCCAAAAAAATGTAGGTACCTCTAAATAAAAATGTCCTCATTTACCTCAGTTAAATAAATAATTTTTTAAGTGTAATAAAAATAAAAATTCTGCGTAAGGTTATTAAAATTTTAAATTAACTGATATTTCGTTAAATCTTTATTTAAAACAAACATTATTTAATTTACTTTTTCCATTTATTTTGAACAAACTTGAGTATTTTTTGAAAGTTTTCATAATTTTTTTTAGAAAAAATATTCTTACTTTACGTTGACTGAAGGGAAAAAGTTTAAAAATATTTTGATAATAATTCAAATAAAGTTCTTACGGTAAGAAAAATTGTAAAAGTTTCCAGGAAAATTGTAAAAATCAAGAAGGACTGATCTATTAGATTTTTTATGAACTCGTGACGGCCATAATTCACAATTCGAATGATGAATCAGTTGAAATTTGAAATTTTGTAATTGAGCCCTCTGACACCTAAGCACGCCCACTTTTCTTACATTTAAGTTCTCTTAACAAAGCCACCTTAAATTTTATAATTTAGCTTTCTATAGAACCTTAAACATAACATAACATGAATAATTTATCCCACTCACTACCACAGGAAATTTTCATTCGTATAGTATCGACTTATTTGTATGAAATTACCAGAATTTTGTTATTATAAGTGAGAAGTTCAAAAGGGAAAATTTTATTTTTGATTCGATCGCGAATCTTATATTTTGGTTACCTAGGTACCTACTTTAAAATAAAATTCAAATCTGTTGGGATCAAGATTTTTTACTTTTTCCAAATTTTTCGACTTTTCTCAAAATTTTTCCCATTTTTCAAAATTTTTATATTCTTCAAAATTTTCGACTTTTTTTCAATTGTTTTCTATTTTTTTCAAATTGTTTTTTTAAGAATGTTTTTTTTTGTTTGTCTTTTTTGACTTTTTTCAAAATGTTTGATTTTTTTTTTTTTTAATTTTTTTATTTTTTTTCAAAATTTTTGACTTTTCCCAAATTTTGATCCCTTTTTTCAATTTTTTTTTCAAAATTTTTGATTTTGACTGTTTGTCATCAGCTTTAGCAAATTAGATTTGTCAACCCGTGCAAAGCAGGAACAGGTCAGCTAGTAACAAATAAATTTTGTTAACTTAACCAATTAATCAACGAATAAATATGTTTTTCTTTACTTAGGGGAGAGCCCGTTTCACAATGTCTGAGTAAAGTTCCGATTAGTTATCCGACACATAAATATAAGTACCTGCAGGGACCTTAGTTCGCAATCCAAAAAAATTAAATTATGGATTAAAACCAATTTAAGTGGGTCAGAAGACAATATTTGGAATTTTTCTACTTTATAGAGACTTATTATGAGCCTGTAGCAATATTTATAAGCCGGATAAGTAATCACAACTTTACTTAGACATTGTGAAACAGGCCCATTTAATTAATGGATGCAATCGAGATTCAATAATCCATGTAAATAGTGAGTTATACGTTGACTTATGAAATAATTTCATTGACTTTACGAAAGATTTGTTATTTGATATACATGAAACTTTATTATTATTATGAACAACTATTCATTGAGCCAACAAAGTCCATCATAATTTTAATACATATTAAAAAAAATAATTACGCCAACAAATTTTTTTGCTGTCTCAATTTTGGATTTTATTGTTCCTAAAAGCCTAAAAATTCAACAAAAATTTGCCTTTTTTATACAAACCTGTAACTTATAATTATTATTATCTTTTTTTTTAATATATTAATTCAATTGTTAGTGAAACTGTTATCTCACCGTTTGGGTATTTTGTTCATATATACATTTCATACAAATATAAAAATAAATTAAAGGAAACAAATTTTTGAAGCCACCTAGCTTATTGTTTTGCTTAATCTACTAAGAGATTAACTTCGTGGTTGAGCACGAATAAATAAATAATTAAATAGTTTGAAGTTTGAATCTACTTTTTATTTTGTTGTGTAGTTACTTCCTCATTTAGAGTATATATATTTTCTCATGACCCATAACTAAAACGAAATGCATTTGACAGGCTTCATTTGTCTGTTTCTTTGTTAACTTGTACTACTTGTCCGTTCGTATTTTTGCCACCACACCGCCATTCATCGGCAAGGGTAAGCAACTAAGGTAACTCGTTTCCTTATGCTACCTTTATAGTTCGCGAGGAAATGTTACATTTCTTGTGGTAATCTTATAAATAATCCAGACATTACACAAGTACGTAAAAGTTCGTTCAATGAGAAAATAAATCAGATCAGAATAGAAAAATTAAAGCTTTATAGTCTTACAGTTTTTGCATATTTAGTTTATTCTAACTTAAGAACAAGTTTATAGATCTTTTTAATGAAGAAAAACTAGATAAGAAAAGGGCAAAACAGCACTAAGTTGGTGAAAATTGTTAGAACTGAAAAGTACAGCTTTGTGTTTTATGGAGTTGACAGTTGCCTGTCAGCTGTTTAATTTCAAATTCGTACACTTCTAAAGGGCCCTACACACCATCAATTTTACTTGTCAGGTAACATTGACGTTTTTTTGATTAGGTAACATTGATACAAAACAAGCCTCCACACGTTCAATGAACATTGACAATTTTGCTTTCTGTTTAGTTGTTTCATAAACTTCAAAGGCGATGGATACTAATAATTTGTGTCTGCTTGCAGCTGGAGCTGCAGCAAGCTTTTTGATTTTAAACGAGAAGAAACCTAAAGCTTCTTGTTCAACTTCCAATAAAAGCCGAATTTGTTTTGTTCTACCAAAATTTTGTCTTCGTTTGGCTGAGATCGCAATTCGCAAGAAATATTTTTACCATAAATATCGCAATCATCTTCTTTGCTTGAATTCAGCTTTTCTTGTACTTATTGCAATACATCCTGAGCTTGCTGAACACCAGAATTCTGAATTCACTTAAAAAATCCCGAGAACACTGTCGCAAATCAGACATTTCGCACAAAATTGAAAAACACCACACAACTTAAATATATTTTGTCATTAAAACATTAAGGAAAATCAAAATAATTTTGTGTTTCGTCAATGTATCAATATTACTTGTGACGAACATTGAAGTGCCTACTAACGATCAATTTTACCTGAATCGATACTCGTTCAAGTAATATTGTTAGGTAACATTGATCATGTGTAAGGATTTTAAAATTAAATTTTATTTCATAGTTTATTCTTAATTTTGAATCCAAAAATCTAATGAATGTGCTTCTAAGCAGTAAATTTCAGATTTTAATTTACAATCTTCTGATGATTTGACATTTTTAATTCACTTGTGTAGAAAATGTTGTTCTTAACTGTTTTGAACAACGTCATAGAAAACAAATTCACACGATGTAGAACAGAGTTGTACTTTTCTGATATTTTCTGTTGTTTTCTGTGGTTCATTAAACACACCTCATAAACTCTTGTTATATGTTACACGCAAATTGAAAATAAAAAGGAAATTTGACAAACAAATGCAAAAAATTTATAATTTAATTTTTATGGGGTGCGGTAAATATTGGCAATTTAAAAAATTATCAAAATTTACTTAAACGAATCACAATTTTTCTTAACAAAAAAAAAACTTTAATCTAAAAGTAACCTCCATCCCCACCCTACCATATTTGATGGTAACACAGCTAATTTTCAATGTACTTAATATTATTATTATTTATTTAGAGTGCGTTTGTTGTAGTTATTTGCTTATTAACTACTAACACTGTACTAAGTGATGAGTCAGTATTCACAAGTTTATGTTGGCAAATCTTTGGTCGCTAGTTTTAGCTTGCCTTAAGCTCTCTTCGACAAATATCTGATAGTGTATAATTATTAAAGTACCATAATATTAATTTGCAACTTTGTTTCTTCGACTATAAACTGTAAACCGACATAGTGTTGGTTTTATTGCATGTTTTATGTCACTCTGTAAATTTCCGATATTTGAAATTGGAAACTACAAACTCTATAAACAACATTTGTAAATTAATACTCTCTGGAAGGAAGGCGCAATACCTACCTACCTATACCCATCTTTTATATACATAGTAGGTAAGACTTCCCATCGTGGCACATCGATTCATCCTCCTATTTGATGAAATTGCGTGGAGGAAAAATTAAATAAATGAACAAAAAAAAATTATTAAAATGATTGAATGCTGATGTAATCATAAACAATTAAACTTTAAAAATATTATAATGGCATATCTACATACATACATACATAAATCTTACATAATGAACAAAAAAAATAAAAGTAATATTCGCCAAGTCAGAGATGATAAATTTAAGCAAAAATTTTACTGCCGGAAAAGTTAATTTATTCAAATGGTCAGGCTATTTTGTATACTAATGGTCGAATGTCTGACGAAATTTTCGCCTTCAATTATTACTTTGTGTATAGTAAATTGGTCATTTTAATGTGATGGCTAATTTTTGTCTTATGAAAGAACTTAAGATTCTCTTAGCCACAAATTACTTATATATACTCGTATTTTTCTTTTCCTACAGAAAGCTTGAAGTTAATTTTTTTTCTCAACATAAAAAAGTTTGATTGTCTTAACGTTAGATGATGAATATTGTATTTATATTCCTATATACTGATGATGGCTGTTAAATAGTTTGTTAAATAAAACATAAATTAACTGTGGAACAGGTTAATTTATTTAATTTATTTTATGCAAACATTTTTACAATATACTTGGGAGAACAAAGTTTATACAGTTTAAATCACAGACAGATTTTGATTTTATTTTTTCTATGACTCACAACAGTTTTATTTACCGCACACTATCTAAAAATTAAAATATTTCCAAAATTAAAAAAAAAGGTTTTTTTATAAAAAACAACAACTGGTTTTTTATTTAAATTTCTATTTAAAATTTGTTGTTTGTTAAATTTGTTTATTAATTTTAAAACACATATACATATGTATGTACATAGGTAGGTATTTTATTTCTTTATATACAAGATTCCAACGGAATAAAATATATTTTGTTTATTTTTTTTTGTCCAAGTCTTTAGTTTCAAATCACATTTACATTTGAATAAAAGATGAACAGATCACAAATTTCGAGTTTTTAACTTGCAATTTTTTTAAATTATAAATTTCATAATTAAGGGTCTGTTTCAATTATGTCTGAGTAAAGTTCTAATTAGTTATCAGACGCAGAAGTATTGTCACAGGTTCATATTCATATTTAGTGACAAATGTGAATTTTTCTCCAGGGGCCTTATCAACCGATGAGTCGAAGTCGAAGTGAGATCGCGCCGCCCGGGACGAAACGCCATTTTTGTGCACTTAAGGGCGTTAAAAGCTATTGTCAGTTATTACCCTGTGTCAATATTTATGTCTCAGATAACTAATGTCGAATTCCTTTCAAAAAAAGAATCGAATTTTTTTCCAAAAGAATCGATTTTTTTCTGTCAAAACGAATTTTTATAGTGTAGCAAAATTCGTTTTGACAGAAAAAATTCAATTCTTTTGGAAAAAAAATCGATTCTTTTTTTTGAAAGGAATTCGACATAATTAGAACTTTACTCAGACATTGTGAAACATGCCATAGGTATAAGTATCCTTCTAATGTTGTGGAAGAAATTGAGTTTTTAGACCATATTATAATGCTTAGAAGGGGTATGGATTGACATTGTACTAAAAATTAAATAATTTGCTTTGAATACGGTTTTGCAAAAGCAAGAACGTTGAATAAGTTATTTTTTTTACGATGTTTTCTGAAATGATTTGGTAAAATATTTTTAAGAACAAAAAATTCAAATGAATGTCTAGTAAGCGAAACACCATTTGCCGCTTTCTAAAGTCAAAAAAACATAGAAAACATAGAAATATTACAAAACGATTAATTAACGGCAAATTATTATGCGATAAACAATTCAATATAAAGAGTTTTTACCCCTTTTCGAGGAGGTTGATTAATTCAACAAATCAGCAAAAAAAAAAACATAGACAAAACATTGAACGGCAAATTAGAAACTATAACAATCTAAGTATTAATACGTTAAGCATTTTCTTGTAGTTCGTTTTTACTATACTTAAACCAAACGTCCGCCTATAAAAAATATACTATCTGAAAGCTTATAATAATTAGATGTGCCATCAGAAGAGAGTACGTGAATCGGTCGAGTGTAAAAATAGATGGTCGAATTTCGACCACAAGCGATACTAGTTAATATTAATGAATAATGACTAATTTACGGCAAATTATTCAACTTAACACTTTACGATCGGCTACAAATGTCATGCTTCGAAACAAGTTTATTTTGCCTGATAGAGGAGGTTTCTGAGAATCAAGATTGATGATATATGTTTATACAAAGAATACGCGGAGGGCAGGGTGGTTGGCTGGGGAAGTCATTTCTTTGTTATTTTTGAACGCTATATCAGTACCTACTGCTTAATGCATTTGGAACATTTTCTCTTCGGGTTTTTTCGCCTTCAAATACTGGGAAATGTCAATCCTTCTGGTTTGGTAATTTTCGATTTCAGTGGAAGAAATTAAAATTGTTTGATGTTTTCATTCAAGGTCTCATGATTAATATCGCTATATAATATACTAACTGCAATTTGTTAAAATGAATGGCACAACATTTTAAACGATTTAGTACGATGTTAATTAAAGTCTCTTTTGTATGATAAAAATGCTTTAACATCGCATACTAAATTGTTTAAAATTTTTCGCCAATAACTTTAGTCTTTGAAAACCTTCTGTTCATACCTTGTTTTAGCTAAATTGATTTTAGAGGAACTTTCAAGGTCACGTCACTAAATGGGTACAAATTTTAGGGTAAAATTTTGACTTCTATCGATTGCCAATTTCAAAGATTGAAAAACAAACAAAAAAATTGACCTTGAATATCATTGCCAATGTCAAGATTAAGTTCACAATTAAATTCCTCATTGAAAATTAAAGTAATAATGACCAACTTGACCTTTCAGAAAAATACAATAATCAGCCGTCCAGTTAATAGTGTGACTCACCATGATCTTTCCTTAAAGCTAATAAGAAAGGGAATAATATTTCCTTGCTTTTTTTTGTTGTTGCTTAAGCCTAGTTTATAATTAACATTGGAAAAAAAAATATTATTATAATTTTCAAAACAATTTGACTTTATACAATTTTACTGAATCTCAGCAAAATAGATTTCGATGATTTTTGAGAAAAGTATGCTGTATTTTTGACAGTCAAGTAAAATGGTCAATTCGTAAATGGTCATATCATCTGTGTCAATGCATAAAACGTTGGCGATCACACGAGTGATACCAGTTGGTTTATGGTTAACGTTTTCCTAAAATCCGTTGATGTGTTATTTTTGTCAATACGTTAACATGTTAATCTATGAAGATATATTCGATAACACGACTTGACGACATTAGAATACTCTATAGCGTTGACGCAGAATTGACAAAAGCAAAAATAAATTGGCACGTTTAGAAAAATGAGATTTTGGAAATTTTCTCACTCAAAAAGTGAGCAATTGCGAATCCAAGAGTTTTTTCCTCAGAATTTTGACAGCAAAGCTCAAAAATTTTGCTGAGGACTCCTGTGCATGTAACTAAGATTGCTGAGATTTCCAAGATCTCATTTTCCTGAACATGCCCAATAATTATTTTTCACGGTCACAATCAGATGAAGTTAAAATGTATTTATGTCAGTTTTTCACGATGAGCTAATTTCTATAGACTGTCAAACTTTAAACTGTCAAATTCCCTTGATGAGTTTGTAAGATATTCATGAATTCAAAAGTTCGAAATTTTTTAGTAAAATGTTTTGCTAAGCAAAAAGACAAAGGCTTTCATAGAAATATTTAATATGCGTCAAAATATTGTTTGTTGTCTATGCCAACAAAGAAATTGAAAATTGTCCATATTCCATTGAACGTTGGCTAAGATGTCAATAAATTAAAAACCTCTACAAAATCAGATTTTTTTTTTATTGTGATGAAAAGGTCAAATGTCAACGCAAGCTACGTTAACGCTGTAAAAAATTCTGTTGTGACAACATTGAGATACGCGCTGACAAGCAGTCTGTCAATGTGTCCTAGATACATTGAAGAGGTGATTACACTGTCAATAACTAACCCGTTGACCCTAAAATTGCAATCAACGCGAGTGTCAACTGTCAATGCAGCCGTCAACGCAATGACAGTATTTTGCGTTAACGATCAAAAGCAGCGTTAGAACCTTACTCCAATCGCTGTAAATTTTCTACTATTTTAAGAAAGAAAAATCTACCAAATGATCCCATACTAAAATATTCAAAACTTCTTCAGCCGAACTACAAATTAAAGTAAATGACAGAACTATTTTATTCAATTTTCCAACCAAATCTGACTCTGAACTGAATATAAAATCCTATTCCGTTTTAGTATACATATTCAGTCGTATTTATTAGATTTTTGTCTACTTAGACACTGTCTAACTATTTTCAAATTGGTGGAAATATGCTTTATTTAATAAAAATAAATATCACATTATTCACGATTAAGTCAATCTACTCTTGTGTCTGAGCTAGCCAGCTATAAGACAACAATAAACAAGGTTTTTGAACACATTTTCCAAAGTTGAACAGTTGTCTAAAGTTAGACAACGATTATAAATAGGTAAGACTGTAGCGAAGGTAGCTCGGGGTAGTTAGGTTGTTTGCAAATGGTTGCGTGGATTAGTCATTTCTGCTAAGGAATTCATCATTATACTCTTTGTTAGACTCTCTACCACGCGTATGCTGTCCGAGAACCGCAGTACACGTTGAGTGGGCAACCCAACAAAGGAAATCATATATCCAAGTATATATAAGTAAAAGAGTTAAATTATATTTTTTAGGAATAATCATCTGTGACAAACTTTATTTAATAAATTAAACTTAAATTTAACATTATTTATGGTTTTTTTAAGAAAATTATTTCAAAAGATTTATATTTTATAAAAAGTTAAGTATGGCAACTCTGTTTTTAATTTATATTTATTTTACAAAATGTATCTTATAAAAGTTAAGTATGGCAACTCTGTTTTTGCAAAACAAAACAATCAAAGGCTATGTATATGTATGCATTCCATACACTTGTAATGGTTTTCTGTGGACGGTCGTGGACCTTCGCACAGCGAACCACCACAAGTGGTTATATACACTAATATACACATATAAAAAATACTGCTGCTGCTCACACCGCTACCCCGTGGACGGTCGTGGACCTTCGCACAGTGAGCGAAATGAACAACATCGGCATATGCTTCCGCTGTTAGTAAGTAATCAAATACTTTGGCTGCTCATCCCGTTTCCCCGTGGACGGTCGTGGACCTTCGCACAGTGTGAACGGAATGAACCCCCTCCGCACATGATTCCGCTATTGATACCTTCTTGTGGACGCTCGAAGAACTTCGCAGTTGAAGATATCAGAACAGAATGAAAATTTACGATCTGTGCTTGTCCTTTTATACTGCTTCTAAGGAGCTTTTGTTTGTGTTTTGAGTATTTTATATAATGCTTTTGAGTGAAAATAGAATAGAGTGGAACTTTTGTTGCGCATTTGTTTTTATAGGGTAATAGGTTTTTGTTTTACTTAATGTAATAAAATATTTTACATGTTGTATTCAATAAATTCAAAATTATATGTTTTTATCGATTAAAAATTATTTAATTAGACAAATTCAGTTTTGAAAAAAATAGTTTAACAAAATTATAAAAGAATTCAATGTTTTTATATGGTTAACAATAATTATGTTGTTACAAGACTAATTATTTTTCAAGCCTGAAACGAATGGAATTTGTGATTTATTTTTTTGTTAGCAAAAACTTATTAAGATTTTCCTTTATTTTAAAGTCTACTCCGGAAATTTTCGATTTACTTCATTTTTGTACAAATGAGGTTCTAACTTCGAACACTGATCACACGCCTGTACAACTTTGGAACAGTATTTGTCGTAATTTTGACAGCAATTTAACCATATGCGTTGATCGTCTAATTGTAGCTTATTATTTCCGTACATCATCTTCAATATCTGGACTAATTAATTACAACTTTTAAGAGTTTTTAATATTTAATACGTTTATTTGTGTTTTAAGCATACTTGAAAAAAAATTCTACTGAATTCACCTATGCATTTCTGAAAGAATGGTCACACTGGTCAATTTTCAATTTTCACTCAAAAATTAAGCCGAATATGCAAGAATTAAACTTAAAAACACTTTAAAAATTTTATTTAAAAAAAAATTAAGCTGGAAAATTTAACAGAAACCAACCATAAAAAAATAAAAATTTAAATTTTTGTAATGCTCACAATTTTTTTTGTCGAACAAAGATTGGCGTAAATGAACAAATGAATGCATTCGTACTATATGACAGATTTGGAATAGGTATACGTAGTAGGTACTAATATTCGAAATAATAAAAATAAAAACTTCACAAAATTCTTAGTAACATGAACTATTAAAGCAAAGTACATTTGTATAAATGTGAAACACAGTATTGCATTTTTGTTTTAATTTATTTTCAATTAAAAAAAATGTCTTCAACTTACATTCTACAATCAAAATTTTTTATAAATTCATTAGATAATTAATAATGGCCTGTTCTGAGGTTTGCTCCATTTTTTCGTTGTCTAAAGTGACTCCACTTAATCTTCCAAATACATAATATAATATCTCATCAATAGACTGCTTTTTTATTTTGTTGATCTTTCTGCCACCAATTCACCTCTATATATTTTTTATTTATTATGGTAATGATAAATACAAGTTTAATATAATACATTTTACCATAAATACCTGTTTTTTTTTAAATGAATAATATAAATTAATTTAATTTATCATCATAATCTGTGAAATATTTTCTGATATTTTTTTTTATTCAAATCGAAACTCGAAAATTTCGCCTCGAGCTTATTTTTGCTTCTTATTTTTTTGTGTGTGTGTATCGGTCACACAATAAATGTGGTGGTTTATTGATTGAATTTAACATGCCTATAATGAAAAAGAAAATAGAGAAAACACCATCAATCCTCAGTGCCGAAAATATCTATATATGTAAATATACAAGAAAAGGAAAAGTCTATTCTGAGAATGTAAAACAATGTCATATATTATTATTTTAATAAAACTTCACATATAGTCTGGGTACCTATATACATTTTTAATGTTTGGCACACGTTCCAGAAATATTTTCACACACAACTTACAATAAAAGGTTTTTAAATATAATCATGACAAAGACTCTTGGATATAGATAGATGTATTAAAAATGCTTCACGCGTCTGGTACGTATATATGAATGTAGGTATGATGTATGTAACTGGTTGCAGTTTCAAGGTTTACCTTTGTGAATTGTAATGCATTTTTCTTCTTTTTTTTCCATTTGGCTTTTCTTTATACTGCGCGGAGTTGATTACTGGCACATAAAATAGTCACACCTTCTGCCGACACTATACTACCGCTCGCCACCGCACCGGGCCAGGCCAATTTATTAGGTATTCAAAGAGATGGAAAGTATGTACATTTTATTACTCGTACCTATTACTTGTTGTGCCAAACTTGTTGCTTTCTCCCTCACCTGAACAACATTTTCACTTTTAATTGCCAATTGGCGTGGAAAATACATATAATAAAAAAAAAAACAGAATCATATATATGATAAATTATGTACAAGGTACGATAAATGTGCTAAATTCCATTCGTGGTACAAACAAAATTCAATCTTATTCGCGCTTTGCTAAAAAGTATCTATTTCTATCTATAAAGATATCTGAAAACGGAATGATATAAAATAAATCACAAAAAAAAACCTGTTGCCCACCATCACATCGCATTTGGCCGGGTAAAGAATTTATAAATAACGATGAAGACATCAGTAAACTATCGAGTATCATTATCAAGTCATTCTAAAAGCTGTCCTTCACCTTTATATAATATATAAGTAGATGTTATGTTCTTTTAGTTAGATTAAGTAATCAAAATAAATATGAAGATGAAGATATATAAAATCTTTTTGCTTGTGGTTTTGTCATTTCGAGATAAATAAATAAAATTAAAAAAAAAAAAAAAACGTTTAAAAAGTCATAAAACCCATTAAGATGTTCACCTCTGTCAATATACATATCTTCTTACTGTACCTACATTTATATACTTATATACCTTGCGTGATTCTTTCCGTTGAAGTAAAAAAATGAATAACAAAAAAATTGTAGTAAGAGTTACATTGTATATTTTTGCTCGTACATATCTTTATTGAGGTTATGAGGTAATTGTAAATTGTTTCTTTACCTATTAAGAACTCCGGAGAAAGGTAAGCAAATTATCCATCAAACAAAGATTAGTTTAATATGAGGGAAAAAATGTTACCAATCGTATATTTTTTATACCGTGCATTTCATATACAGTAGAATCTCGAAAAGATGAACACATATAATACAAAGCCCATTCATCTTTTCAAATTGTTCATCTTTTCGAGCTTTAACATTTATAAATAAAAAACTTCAGATATAATTTAAATAACATGTTAAAACAAGCCCGAAAGTACTATTCACTAAACTAAATAACGTTACATAAATTGGTGTGTTCCTTTACTTTAAAACTCTGTGCATTTGTGTGAATTTCTACGTCATTTTATTTTTTTTATATGAACTTTGACAGACTTTGGTGTAGAAATTCACAGAAATTCACAGAAATGCGCAGAGTTTCAAAGTAAAGGAACTAGGCTAATATTTACCTATAACACGAGAAACTAAAGGCAAAGAAAAAGTATCAAATTGAATTGAGAATAAAGCGTTCATCTTTTCGAATACAAAATTTCAACTCGTTCATCTTTTTGAGCACTGAAGGGTGAAAATAATTCGTTCATTCGAAATGTTCATCTTCTATAACCGTTCATCTTTCCGTGATTCTACTGTATGTACATAGTTTGAAAAAAATATTGGAAGACGATCATTGTGAGTCCAATTACAGGTACCTACAACCCACAGTACACTGCACTCTAACAGCCATTTTTAATTTTTTGACACTTTCAACTTTGACAATCTGCGCAATATATTACCTTAGATTTGTGTACTGTGCCTATACAACCTACCATTAATTGGAATTAAAGATTGTTAGTTTAGATAAAATGTTTAAAATTTTGTTTATAAAACTGAATTTTGTGACAGGCTGGGTGTTACAATTGTTGAAGACTTACCATAGCCATTTTACAGCTCCTGTTAAATTTTATGAAGAGCTGCAAATAAAAATGTTTTGATTTTTTTTGACAATCTTCAAAAAAAAAACTATTTATTCAATCGGAAACATAATAGATTATTGTATATTGTATTAAAGTATGACATCACTATACCAACAACAATGCTTCAATTAGGGTATGCACTGTGCCATGATTACAATATCGATTGATTTTATTTTTTACTTAAATAGAAACTTATGTGTAGGTATAGGTACATATTTCTTGCAGAACTTATTACTCACGAAGTTGTTAAGTCAATACAGCAATCAATGAGGTTTATTTTTTAGTAAAATCAGTCATTACATATTTTGATAGGTACCAAAATCTATATATCGTGTCGTGGCATGTAAAAGCAAAAGGCACTATATAAGTTAATCTTTTAGTATTTTTACATTTTAATGCAAAGTGATCAAGAATGATGATATCTATGTATATACTCCAAACACTTCCTTAGTTATTATTCAACGTTAAACATGAATTATTTGAGGTTGTTTTTTGCACTAAGTCAGCTAAATAATTTTTAATACTGTTAAAACGCACTTAGTTGACTTAGTGCATTTTGGCTGTCATAGAAAACAATACAATATACTATTAAAGTGACTTAATGCTTTTTTCCTGTCATCAAAACTAAGTTTTGGTTGCATTTGACTCCAAAAACTACTTGCCAGAACCCTAGAGTACGTGTGTTTTATTCATTGCTGCATAGCCAGCGCATCACAAGTCTGAATAAAACTATAAATCACTCTATACATTCATTTCAATAATTGGAAGCTCTATCGCCAGCACAGCCATCTTTTTTTTTGCTGACTTCTTTTTCGCCAGCAATCAAATTGTTTTTGTTTGACAAGGGAAATTTTGTGGCGCTTGCTATGCAGCAATGAATAAAACACACTTAATATTGCAATACCAATGCTGCTAAAATACACAGTATATTTTTTTTGAGTTCTGCTTCAATATTTTTTAATCGGTTTGCCAAAAAATAAAACTTTCAATTGGAAACTTAAGTCATAATGTCAAAAGAGCTTTTTATGTGATCGAATAATATAGTTTTTCGACTTAGTGCCTTCTGCTTGTACACCCATGATATGACTTGTAGGTACCTTATTAAGACAAGGCTGTTAAATGATTTAAAATTACATATTACAATTCCAGAGTATTGATTGATCAATTTTTTGACGGTCGTATGATAAAGACAGTAAGTCGAGATTACTCTACTTATAGTTCTACTATAATAATAATTATATCATAATTACATAAATAAATTCCTCATACCCTATTTTATGAACGCAATAACGCACAAGGAATTATGTTTCTATTCAGCCTTATTATGAGTTTTGACCGAACGTCATTTCACCCGAAAAAATTTCCCTCTTTTCTTTTCCCCTATTATGAGATTCGGGTAAACAAAATTTCATGTTCGAAAAATTCCCCTTACTGGCAGCACTCCTGCATCAGGATCTGCAGCTAAAAAAAATTCACTTGTTTTTGAAGGTGAACACGAGCAAATATCGAGTGAAAGTTATTTGTTTATTTAGTATACCTACTGAAAGAAAAGAAATAATGCTTTTTAAGTTTTTTTTAAGGAGCAAATCAAATAATTTCAGGCTTACTGAAATGGAATGCTTCTTAGCTTAATTCAATAAAAGCAAGGACAAGATAATATGTTTGTTTTGAAAGCAAATGATAAAAAATCTTGTACAATTTTACGCTGCTCACACAGTGTTGGCCACGATACCCACAAAGGGCAAAGTACATATATGTATTTACATCCTAAAAAATATTTAATGTTGAATTCCTTTCAACAAAAGAATCGATTTTTTTCTGTCGTTGAAAGGAATACGAAAAGACGAAAAGAATCAATTTTTTTTTGTGATTGTGTGTGCGGCACTTGACAGAAGAAATTTTGAAGTAAAATATCCAGAAAATATTCAATTTGGAAAATATTATTATTGTTAATTGAAAAGCACACGCACTATAAAATTCACCGAAAATTCGTTGCAAAAACACAATTTGTTTTCTTAAAACACCGCGACATTCAATTTGACATTTTAGAAATTTCAAATCTTGCTAGTGTGTGTGCAAATCAATGTAAAATCTTTCTTGAATCTTGCAAAATTAGCAAGATTTGTTTTGACAGATTCGATTCGAATTTGAATTGTTCAGAAAAAACATCGATTCTTTTAGAAAAAAATTCGATTCTTTTGTTGAAAGGAATTCGACATAAGATTTCTGAAAGAATTTTACTGAAGGAGCTTTGTGGCAAAATAATTTCGTAGTCATTATTACTCTTTCACACGAGGAAACAAGTTGCTGGATATTTTTTGATTTTTTTCTTTTAATTTCCAATTCCCACCAATCGTAGACCGTTAATTCCTCTTACAATTGGTGGAATTACAAGGTTTTGTTTCATTTTGGATAAAGCATTGGTAAGGATGGTCAATTATACGAATGTGTTCTACAGGGTGCTGCTGAAATTTGAAAAATAAAACATGAATATTTATTAAGAAATACAAGTTCATCAATTAACTCTTACAATGGTTCACGTAACTACAAATAATTGGAATGATCCCTTAAATTCTTTCGGGCAGCTCGTTCTTTATTCCTTTGTTCTTCTTGCATTAAAATCTTAATATGATATGCATATTTAAAACATTTTAGCTTCCTTTTAAATATATTTCCGTTCTTGATATAATTTTTTTTATTTATTTCTGGTACTTCAAATAACTCTTGCTGTCAAATATTATGTGTTTTTTTATTTAAATCTTGGGGACAGTTGGTTGAACATAAACGACAACGGGGATTCTCAATGCCATGACAGAAAAAAATAGAGTTTTCATACAAACTATCGAAAAAAAGTATGTATTTCACGCGCGCCGGTAATACAGTTTTTCTGCGCGCTTAAGTTAATCCCCGAGAATTGTGTTGGTTTAGCCAATCCCGCAGGGGATTACTAGTTGTTGCATTAAACATGTAAATTGTTTAGCACCGACGACCGACGCGACGTCGCTTTTTTCATTCAATTCCCCCTGGACTTGCAAAAAAAAACATGCCTATTAGGTTTGTTCATTTTCTGAATGCGATAAATCAGCTATCAAAAATAGCGGTGAAAATATTTCGTTTTAAACAAACCAAATGGGATTTTGGATTCAAAATGGATGACACTACTAGAGAAGCCACAATTTTAACACCATTGCAAGTAATTTCGACAAATAGCTTCGAAGCACTATTTTGGTTAACAAGGAAGCTTCAGGTGGAACATGCCTATTTTTCGAACTTTCGTTCCTAATTCGAAGTGAAATTTTTATTCAGGTGAAACTAGCAATAGGTTTTAAAATGATAAACAAATTATTATTATTATTATTAATATTAAAAAGATAAAATAGGAATTATTTTGGTAATTTTAAAGTTTAAAAAAGATACTACGATGCTAAAGCTAAGTACAGACGATAATCAGATCTTACAATATTGTCAGGACTGTCAATGGTCTGACAATAGCTAACAATTAGCTGACAATTGACGTATTTCTTACAATGAAAAATTGTCCGTTCACACGGTTGGTAGATTTCTTCCGAAAGTCTGACAATTGTGTGTTCAGACGATTGTAAGATATTTGGAACAGTTTTTTCAATGACAGATCTTACAATATTCTAAGATTTGACAATCGTCTGTACTGGTTTCATACCAAAAATTCGTTAACATCGCACTATAACTCTGCACCATTGTCTGTTTAACACTGAACTACATATACATAAGTATGATCTAATATCGCGAAGCAATTTTTTTCTAGGTGTATCTATATACTCAGTCTACAATACCTTAACAAATGCTGTGCATGTTTTCGCTTTTATTGAAATTATTATTTCTTTATTGTTCAATGTCACATCAATCAGTGTCATTGCCGTTCGAAATACAAGAAACCAATTCCTGAATCTGAACTAGTTTTTTTTTTCTTTATGTCTTTTGGTCAAAAGAAGTTCGTCTTTTGTTTGGTATTTCCTTATACCTAACTACCTATCGCTACTTTTATTACTTCTAAGAAAAAATTGTTAAACCTGATGCTATTATACATACATATTTCCATTCACAACGGTTTTTTCTTTTTCGAAAATAATATTCCTGAAGGTCGCATTTTTATGTACCAACCACTGCAGGTTCTTATAATTGACATTATTATAGGCGTTGTTTTGTTTGAATCGGATCCCTTGTTCCCTCACAGAAAAAAACAAAAAAAAAATGCAACCGATTATATTCCAATTACCACTCTCACTGTTGTAAAAACCTTCGTTGTCGGTTGAATCAGTTTTATTTTTTTGTCGAAAAATTGTCTTCATCACCTTGTTTCATGGAGCAGAAGTAGCCCATGGAGCAACCTCCAATAAAAGTGGACAACTCTTAATTTCGGTCAAATGAAAACGAAAAGGTTCCGGTTTTCATAACTCAAACATGAGTTATCCACTTAAATTTTTGTTTGTAATGTTCATAGCACGAGTATCTTTTTATGTATCTGCGTCGTCGTCGTCGTCACCTTAAACTTTCCTCTCGTGGTCTCTTCGAATTCCATTTAATAAAAAAAATTAAAAAAAAAAGTGGCACTGACTCCACGACTCCACCTGTACTTTTATACCTACACAACATCTTTCGTCGACGAAAGTTGTTTTTCAACAATGCACAGAGTGTAGCGGCTTCTTCTTAAATTCCAACTGGTCTTCTGGGATGACCTAAATGTCAATGGGCTATAGAATTGATTATTCGAAAGTTTTTAAATCTTTTCAACTTTTGAATGCAGGATTAGCGAAATAAATCAATCGGGTATCAAGTTTTTTTGTTTTGTTTTTTTTTTCTTTTTTTTGTATTATTATTATTTTTATTTGGAGACAACATTCTTATTCTTTAATTTTGTTGTCACCGACGCGACGCAGCAGAGATTTTATATTTATTTTGTTTTGTATTTTTATTATACTTAACTTATACTTGTTTAATATTCACTCACCTTGGCATTTTTGTGTGTGGTTTTATCGAAAATTGCTGCGGGTACGTTTTTAAGATAAAAATCTTTTAATTTTTTTTTTGTTATAAACTGGTAAAATATCAAGGTGCTTGCACCAACAGCTAACCAGTAAGTGATGTTCTACACAGAAAATATGACTCAAGTACAAGTAAATATTAATTTTTGTATTAAAAAAACAAAATTGATATTAAAATGACCTTGAATATGCATATAATGACCTATTTATTATTTATATGAAGACTTTTTTAAAGGCGGGTAATTTTAATGATTTTTATTACATTTCTGTACCGAAATTAAATTTACATTATTTGCATCGCTGTCGACATTATCACGTCATTAGATGGAACATTGAGGACAAATTTTTATTAAAAAAAATAATTAGGTAGTGATTTCTGATAAAAATGTATCCCAAAGGGAAACATTTAATTGAGTGTTGTTATTGAGAGAGAGAAGTTCTTTCAACTTTGACTGAAAGGACTTTCGTTTTTAGAAAATGGAGAGGTAATCTCCGAATCTCCGTGGTTTTAAGTCGTTTGGGAAGAGATTCAAAACCGAAGTAAATAATTTTGTTCTAAAAATACTAACGTTACCTCCCATAGAAATTATTTTTTGTTTTTGATTATCTCCGTTCAAAAAAAACAATGCCGCAAAATTTTAGACGATTTAAGTACGATGTAAAAGCATTTTAAGTATGATGCTAGTTAAAAACAGGATTTTCCACGCACTAATTTTTAACATTTTATTAAAGTTAAAATCACCAAATGGCAATTCCAAATGTCACTTTGACAACTACAAATCGAAAAATGGCATGTAAATTTTCTTTTTGGCCTGAACTGTCAGTGTTTTAGGCGTGTTCAGCTGAATTTTATTAAGAAAATAGATTTAGCATGACAGATAAGTACTATAGGCGTTTTTCTTTCTTTAGTTCAGAGCCTTAGAATAAGAAGATAAGGAAGAGAAATATATCACATATATAGTGTATGTGAGTGAAACACCAAATTTAAAAAAAAAAAAAAAACAAAACAAAAAGGTGCCTATCTGTCATTTTGCCGAAAGTGTTTCGAGATTTTCAATCGTTAAAATAGTGAAAAAAGATTATTAAACTTAATAAAAAATTAAATAAATGTAAGAATAGTAAAAGCTTTCAGTACTTTATTATAACAAATATAAAACAACATGCGGTGCTGTGTTAAATTCTGTAAAAACACCTATAATACGGAGTTAAAAATCTTTTTATTTCACGGGCTGATTGTGTCTCAGATTCCACATAAATTAATGTGAAGTGATGTTTTTTATGTAGATACATTATCGTTGAATACTTTAAAATTGATATTTCATAGCATTTTGCTATAAAAAAGCCTAATTTGTTGAAAATGCAAATATACTTTGAAACGTGGTATGTCAGGTGCCTATCTGACAAAATTGAAATTCTCTCCCAGGGTCGAATTAGCTTTTGTTGGTGATGGCAAGGCGCTCAAATACATTGAGCGCCCGTAGTGCAGAGTAATTTTACTTACTTTATGTGGAATATGAGACACATCTTACCTGTGATATGAACAAAAGTTGCAACGATTATTAAAGATATTTTTATACAGGATTTAACACCGCATGTAGTTTTATATTTTTATTTCAATAAAGAATAGCATATATTCACTTTATTTACTTTTATTTCACTTGTTTATTTAATTTACTAAACGTTTTTTTTTTCTATTTTAACGATTTAAAATCTCAAAATACATTCCCCAAAACAACAGCTAAAAATTCCTTTGGGCGCCCCATGATTTAGCTGTCTAACTGCATGCCTTCCCTGTGTGAATGCATCTGTGTTTGTGTTACTCACACTATTTTGAAAAATGCTTCATTTTTTCCTCGATATGCCCGTTCCTCTATTTCTTCTTCTATGTGCAGAGCAGAGCCTGAACTGTTAAAAAAATATTTGTGTTTCTTTTTAAGCTCTGATCGTTCAGAGCTTCAAATTTGTGTTTCTTTTTTAGTTCTGATCATGTTCAGAACACGCTCTGTGAGCTCAGAATAAAATAGTAGAGTAAATGGAGCAAAATGCTGAACACAAACAAGATGACATTTGAAAGACGAGAAAAATAAAAAAAATCATCGTCAAAACAATAAAAATGGCGGAAGAGGCTGGTTGCTCTAGTGGAGAAGGTAAAATAATAATAATAATTAAATAATCTAATCAAGACAGTTCAGTGGTCGAGTTAATTAAATAAAAAATAACATATACTCTGTTCAGAACTTACTCTGTTCGCTCAGACTCTACTCAGTGCTCAGCTCTGAACTAAAAAAGAAAAACGCCTTATAGTTAAAAAATGTATATAAAACTTAGAAGTAAGAACAATTAGTAAACAGCTTTAAAGTTAAAAAAAATGTTAAAAGTATTATGTTAAAGCTTTAACATAAGTGGCCTATTTCACCAACATACCCATTTGTATTTACAATCGAATTTTGAAAAAATTTGTTAAAAAATCGATTTATTCTGTTTCACAAAATGTTTGTTTATATTATAAAAGTGTATTTGTAATTTTCTAAGGAAAATTTGTGGGAATATCTTTATTTTCGATTCAGAAGACACATTTTTTTCTGCAGTTTACCTACATATTCATGAAAATTCAGGTTTTTCTGAAAGTTACTGTTCCACCAAATAAAAGAACTTTACAAAATTTGTTAAATTGTGAAAAAAAAAATTACAGAAGATAAATCGCATCTTCTACAAATTGTGATTTCTATATTAAAATTTCTTTAAAATGTAAAAATGGGTAAACTGTGTATAGTATGTACACACAAAATGTATTTTTGTTTATTAATTTCAAGAATTTTGAAAAGCAGAATAGAGTAAATAAAAGGCAGACTTAACTTTGAAAATTAATACCAATATGTATGTGAGAAGGAAAAACTTTTTACTCACTCCCGAAATAATAATAAATTGATTAACGATTATTTATAAGCCTTTTTTGGAGTTTCTTACATCTTTACACTTTGTTTTGCATACATATTTAAATTTATTGCCTTTTCAATTTACACATAAGACTCTCACAAATTTGTGAGACTAAATGTTAGTTTACAAATCTTGCAAATAGTTGGTGAAATGCATGTTTTATAAAAAATGGGCAAATAAAAAGCATTCCATATTCGTGTTGTGCGGTTAAAGAAAGAATCTTTGTACTTGACCAGTTAACAGTACGTCCGAAATTGCAGGCTCAAAGGTAAACTGTTGAGTATTCCTATAAAAAATTGTGTTTTTCACTCAATTTTCAAAAATTTATCCTGACTTAGGGTCAGGTTTTCTACTATAAAACAACTTTAAGAAGCAAATAAAGTAATGCTTAAATGCAGAAATAACTTTAGTTGATATGTTCTTGACAAAGATTATATTTTAGAAAAATTAAAATAATAATATGCACGTTATTTAAACAACATGTGAATGGCAATCGTTGAGGGAGGGCGGTTGTTCGCCAACAATAGAGATGTTTCCTTTATTTTATAATGAGACAGAAATCATTGCCCTTACTGGCATTGCTATAAAATACCCCTACCTCCTGTTTCAACTGCTGGATGAGCCCCATCAGGCTTTCAGTTCGAAAAATACCGACAAAGCTGTATTCTGATGGAAAGCTTTATTTGTATATTTTAAGTATTACCTAAAAAGTACCCTAAATTTGACCAAATTTAGTTTTTTTTTTGTAAATATGCTACTGGTTTTTTCGTCAAGGAAAAATGTACAGGTATATAATTAAATCCATACACAAAAAATATTAGAACATTTTTTCAATAGAGCAATCATTTTTTAAAAAAACATGCACAAACTTTATATCATTACGAAATTAAAAAAAATATTAACTGACTTTTTCAAAGATATTTCAAAATTACTTCCCGATGAGCTAGAGTATTAAAATATTATAGGAATTTAATTAAAGCAACAAATGAACAACTCACACAAGACTAAAGAAGACAAAATAATTGATTTTAAAACACAGAGTTAATTTACCACGTTTTTAAAATGAAGCAAACGCCAATTTATTCACTCTCAATAAAAACTAAAATTAAACTCTCCATTAAAACGATGAAATTTTTTAAGATTTAAAAAAAAAATTAATAAATTTCTCATTTTAAATGACTTAAATTCGTAAGTAAAAAAAGAAATTTCATATGTTTTTTCTAAAATCTTAAAAAAATCTTTTTTTTAATGGGAAGTTTAATTTTTATAGAGAGTTGATAATGATAAATTCGGACTTAACTCATTTTAATAACTTGATATATTAACTTTTTTTTTGCTTTAATATTCAATGGGGATAAAACAAAACATATTTTTTCCTCTAGCCCCATACAAGTTTCCCTGAAAATTTCTGATTGTAAATTTGTAATAACTATGAAAATATTTGTTAGATTGAAAAACACAAACCTGAGCTGCATAAAATAGGTTGTAGAAAAAAGTTTTTAGAATTGAGGGAACGCATTTTAAATAAGTGTTTTAGATCTAAGCCTAAATTGTAACAAGATCTATTCAGGTTAATACCTACATCTTAAAAATATAGTTGAAACTATTCAAAGATTGTATAATTAAGCAATGAATAAACAGAAACCTATACTGCAGGAAGAGTTTCTTATCTGGAGGTATAAAATCATCATATCGTTGCAACTCGTCAATACTTTCCATTGATTGTAGAAAATGCATTTTTAAGAAATAACAATTAAATAACTGGATGAGAAACCAGGTCACAATCACTTCCCTTCCTGAGTCCAAAAATGTTAGTAAGATAGGTACCTCATTTCATATTCAACAATTTTTTTTTAGTAGTTTATTTTCGTTAAAACCTGTTTTAAATTAGTAATTTATTTTCTTCACAGTTCTAAACTTTTAAATCATCTACATAGATTGTATCATAAGTATAAAACTGTCCCCTTGAGATAGTCCACTTAATAGCAGATAAAAAGCTTAATTAGATAAGTTTGATGGGAGAGAGAAGATTTGTTTGAAGAAAATACTAAACGCTTTAAAAGATTTTCATTTACAAAACAACTCCACACCTGATGGAGCATATCATCAGAGAGATAGGATCTTCTAACACTATTAAAAACTTAAAAATCGATTAACAGAAGAATATTTTTGCTATTTTTATCTATAATTTAAATCAAAAATATAAATATTAATATTAATACACCACAAAACTAGGTTACATATCTATATGGCTACACCACAAAATCGCAGTTCATACAAAATTCTTTTAGATTAAAAAAATTAAAAATGCAAATAATCACCATCATGTTAACTGTCAATTAAATAAATTTCTCCAAACTATATTTAAAAACTTATTTTTATGAATTTATCTCAAAGCAAATTTTCTAACTGTGTACTTGATACATTTGTATGTACATGCGATATATTTAACAATTTACTGATCTGGATTAATCCGTCTATAATCCATGAACCTGTTTGTGCTTAACATTAAAAAAAAAATTACAAAAAAATTAGATCAAACCACTTTTCTTGCGCACGCCAACCAACATACATTTCTTTAATTAAATTTTGCGCACTCACAAAAGGCTAACAACACAAAAAAAAATAAAAAAGATAATAAGCAAAAGTGGTTAAAAAGCTGTCACTTTCCTTTCTATGACCTGTTCATATATGTACCTACATATACATATAGTAAGAAGTGTTGACAAGAGACATTTTATAAGTCTATTTGATTTAAAGCAAAAACTTTGTAAGTAGGGTTGCCACCATTTCTTCAAGCTATGGATTCAATTTGAGGTGCATAAATAAAGTACAAAACTAAAAAGAAGAAAATCTTTCCAAAGCCATACATACCTGGATTTCTGATTTCTTCTGAAATTTTAGAAATAGCCTTAATTCAAGGAATTGACAATTTTTAAAAAGCATCAAAAGTGGTGAAAAAATCAAAGTTTATGTATAGGTAATTAATAAAAATTGGCAACACAGTTTATACAACATACCTTTTTTTTGGTAAGTAAGCGTTTTGCCAATAAGTGACGTTATTAATTATTCAAACCTGTATTTATTGTTTAAAATCTTAAATAACACAATAGACTTTAATTTTTGTTTGGATGAGTAAAAAAAATTATATTTATTGTATAATGTATAATGCATCTTCAAATCTAGTTTTTTTTTTTTTTTGGCTTTTTTTTTTAATTTAAGGAGAAACTAATAAATTTTATTTTGTTTCTTGTCAAGACAGCAGCTTTATACGTACCTACATACTAATGACAACTTTCAAAATGTCAATGATGATGAGGTGGTCTTTTTGTCAGCTATATAGTCGTTTATTTTTGTTCAACTAAAACTCTCTATATAATATATATACAATTAATCATACATCAGACGGTTTTATTTCACATGTCATTTTTATAAGAGTTGATGTTGGTTGATGTTGCTGTACAATTATTGAAAAAATCTTCCCGAGAAGGTAAGGAAGATGCCTGCTTTTGTACATATATACAATTATTATTATGGTGAATGTAACTTTCAAAATATAATTATTATTTCCCACACCAGGTTAAGTGCTTTTTTTAAAAGTTGAGTATTTTTTGACGTTGTGGTTGTAATGTAGGTACGGTACATATACCTACATATTTACATGTAAAAATAAAATCCTAGGAAATGATAAGAAAATTTATTCAGTTAATTTATATGCAGACAACAGATTTAACGCAAATATAATAAGAACGAGAATTTAATTAATTCATTTATAATAATTATATTAACCATAAAATTAAAGCGATAATTCTAAGTGAGAAAAATCTGGATAGAAATAAAAATTCAAGTACAATAGCCTGAATTTCATTGGATTTTGGAAGCTAAGAAGAAAATATTCAACTCTTCATTTAAAGGGTTTCACTTGTCTTATAATTTATATTAAAAAATTCTTTTTCGTGAAATATTTGTTAATCTTGTAAATGCAGAAAATTGTCTCCTGTTTTATATTTGAAGATTCAAAAGGTCATTAATTGGTCATAAAAGGTCAGTAATTTGTTAGCCATATAAATTTTATGAACTTCTAAAGATTTTTTTTATTTTCAATGCCGTAAATAAATTGTTAGCACCAGATTTGCGGATTTAAAAAAAAAAAATTAAAAGTTTATTGCAGGCATCCACACATGAATATTGTTGAGAGTTGTATGTCACTATAGAGCCTGGTCTTACAAACGCAGCTGTGGAATTTATTTATTTATTTTTATCTGAAAAGTTACTTATTTTCAAAGGTCAACTAATTTCTGTATTTTTAAAAGCTTTTTAAGTTCATTAAATAATTTGAATGTGCATATATATCAAAATATTAATCAAAACAGTCTTTAGTGTAAAAGATTTTTCACTTAGATCCATTTTAGGGGCGGCAAATTTCCAAAAATCTGGAAGGCAGTTTGCAAGGAGGCGGCAATTTTTAAAAAATATTTATCAAAACAGGCGTTAATTTAAAAGATTTTTGCAGGTTTTATTTTTTTTTTTGTCATTTGGATTCATTTAAGGTATGGCAAAATTCCAAAATTTTCGGGAGAGAGTTTGATAGGGGGCGGCAATTTTTAAAAACATGTATTTTTCAAAACAGGCGTTAGTGTTAAAAGATTTCAGTATGTTCTATTTATGTATTTTATTGTTATTTGGATATCCATTTTTCTTCAAAATGGATACATTTTAGCAGTCCAAAGAATTTATTTAAGAGATTTCGAGCGGTGAACCAGCCAATAATTGTAATTTTCCTTCAATTTTAAGAAGGAAAATAAATCTACTCCGTCACTTTTGAGATCTACTAATTTTTTTTTTCAAAATTTCTTTAGTCAAACCAAAATATAAAAGTAAATGCACTGTGTTATTATATTTTGCAACTATAATTCCGAATGTCTGAATCTGAATTCTATTCAGTTGTGAAACGAATAAAATGTATGTGATTTATGTTTTAAAATAATTTTTTGTTAAAAATATGGTGTTTGAAAACTTGAAATTTTCCTTAATTTTAAAAACTACTAATTTTCGATTTAGTTCACTTTTTTTTACAAGTTTGCTCCGAAATTTTAGTACTGCGGTTCGAACTCTGCTCGTAACTCGTGATAGTGAGACTACGAAAAAAATAAAAATATTTAGTTTGTTTTTACTGATTCGATGTGAGTTGGCTCATAATATAAGTTCACTTTTATCACCGAAAAAATTTAATTTTCAATAAATTTAGTAATATTCTGAAGTAACTGACAATTTCGAGTTATTGCTCTGTTAATTGTGTCAATTTATCCGCTTGGGGGTGGGGCAATAGGCTATAGAGTGTGCCAAATTTTATTTACAATTCTCAAATTTGCAGGTTAATTTGTTCTTCGCTTTAGAATGTTTAGTTTTTACATTTACTGCCTATTTTTCACAGAGGGTTTACATTAGGTGTAAGTGAATAAATTCAATTTTTTCGTATAATTATGTTCACTCTGGCACACAAAAATCTAAAATGTCAAATGGCACTTTCGCAAATTGTTTTTTGAGATGGCAAATTTTACGAATTTTTATTACTGATTAAAAACTCAAAAAAATCTATCATGTTTTGCTCGGTAATATCTGAATATTTAAAATAAAAAGTAAAATTAGCTAGCTGTGGGAAATTTATCACCCTTTATTGAACACTAAAAAATAAGCGAACCGTTTTTAAAAGATAAATTTAGTGTTGAATACTTCAATTGTACTTCCAATAGAAAAAAACTAAATTATAACAAGGTAAGTTGTTTCACTTGATTTTTTTTAAACAAACAAAAAAACAGAGGCATCACAAAAAAAGTTGGTAGAGGCGGCAAAAAATTACTCTGCCCCGGGTGGCAAAAACCCACTTTACACCACTGATAACAGCAAAGAAAATCTAACAAGATACTTCTTTAGTTAGATCGAGTTCATAAAAATACGCCACTTTTTTTACTGGCTAAGTTTTCAAAACTATTCTTTTAATTTTTGTTTATAATTTTGCTGCGCTGACTATATACTTTCCAATACAAAAAAAACACTTATTATAAACTTGTGTCTGCTTTGACATGCTTATTAATATATTAAATTTTTTTATCTTTTCAGACTTGAGTCTTCTCAACCAAATAGAAAATCTGTAAGTAACATACCTACATAGATATATGATATTTTAGTTCTTTAATTATTAAGTATATGTAGTATAAATTAATACCAATGTTTAATTAAAATCAAAAATAGTGAACTAGGATTGGTAATATACCTACCAACATATATAACCAAACAAAATTTGCAAACATTTTTAAGTTTGAACTAAAAAAATGCTAAAAATAATCAACAATTGAAATGAGTTATAAAGGGTGTTTTTTTTAGACATGTGATTTTCAAGAAGAAATAAAACGCATATAATTTAATGTTTTGGCCAAGAATTTAGCTTTATTATAAAGATAAGGGTTTGCCATTATGTTTTAAAAATGGCAAGTGGCCGCTGCGACTGGCTCGAATAAATTCCAGCCGAGAGGCCCAATAGGCCCCAGCCCCAATTGTTGCGTGCGACGGTGGTTGGACTCATTCGGGTCTTCTTCGTTACTCTGCTCCACAGCAGTAATAGCGTCTTCGGTCTCTGAGGATGCGCATTATCCACTAGAGTTAACGTGGTGCGAAACCGATCCCTGGTTACTCGAATTACTCTGCTGGGCGATTATGTCGACCGAATATTGGACGCAGAGCGCGATGCGTCGCGCGAACCGAACCATTATTTTGGTAATAAATTTGCGCGATTTGCAAACGTTGTTCCAATATGAGCATAAATCAAGTGACAGCTGTCAAAAAGACCTACTCCGAAAAAAGCATTGCCAGATTGAAAACCACACGTCTCAAGAAACACCCTTTAGAAAAACTTCTAAATTTGTTTTTCATAGCATCGCGACTTCACCGTCATATGCCATATATACATTCTGAGAAATTCGAAAATCAAAAAAAAAAAAAAATGGTCTGCAGAAAGTACTGTCAATATTTCAATATTTTTGTAAGTTCAAAAAATATAATATAATATTTTATAAATTTTATATATTTTTGTTATCTACATACATATATACATATTTTAATAAATTTTATTTCCGCAAGATTTGAATTCACCACCATTTGTGTTAGATAAAGTGTTTGAAATCCTAAAAAGAACTATCAGCTGTCAATTTGTTATTTTTTCGTTAGGTTTGCCAACAATTAACTACACAAATGATGGAAAATTCAAACATTGTGTTAATTTTGGCACGCTTTAGAAATTTCAAAAAAGTTTTAATTTTAATTTTATTAAAATATTCCAGTATGTAATTTCAAAATAAAATAAACCTTGTTCTAACAAAATTTTATATATGTAAGAATATTGCGTCTATATCTAAATTATCATTATTTCTGTTATTTGTTTGACAACGTTTTCTTTTGGAATGTTCACATCTAACTCTTGTCAATAAAAATAAGCTAAAGAAAATAGTAAAAAAAAAAATCAAATAACGAAGCAGCATCCAAACTCTAAATTAAACATTTATTTAAAAAGCCTATCCCATTCTATGAAGCATGACAAACAAGATTGAAGACTTTATTGTGGGTTTTTTGGCCTCTCATACCTAACCTACCTGCCTTACAGCATCACGCCACACACAATAATTATACTTTACTTACACCACGACTGACTCGCATATGCAAATTCACAAAAGATGTTTTTTTTTTAATTTTAAATACACACTTAACTCGATAGTTTGGTAACTGTTAAAGAAAAATAATTATTATTATTATTATTTTTACTCACTAAAGACTTTGAGACGATCGTTGAGCATCGACATTATATAAAATTTGCATGAATGAAATCACCCAGTATACCATTATATACGAGATGTACTTTATACCGCAGCAGGCGAAATGAAAACTCTTGACTTCACTAATTGATAGAAAATCATTTAACGATTTGGCAGACGAGGCAAAAAAAAATGATACAAAGAGACAGAATTTAAAAAAAAAAAAAACCTTGTCAGCCAACAACAAACAATAATATACAACTTTCACTAGATATCCAGGGGGACTCACGGTGCGCCGCCGCCGCCAAAAGATGCGAAAAAAGCCTCTTCACAAAAACACATTCCTCATACTTGCGATCAACATCATTATCAAATGGTCCCAACTGATGATGAAGACTGAAGACGCAGGAGAGGGACATACATAAATACATACGCACGCATGCGGCTCGCCAACGACATCGGGATGTTGAACAACTTGTTCGACAGAAAGTTCAGATTTCGCCCTGGGGTACCAATCGCTATGAAGTTGATGATGACGGTAGAGATTTTTTTTCTTGTTTCTGTTCGGTTCCCATTCGGAATAAATTAAGGCGGTGGAAGTTTCCATCTTCTTCTTCTTCTGTTTTGGCGGTGTCTGGATTATCTATAGGTACAACAGGTGAATGGAAGACATGATTCTTTCTTCTTTTGCGAGTGTAAAAGGTGTTTCCTTATCTTCTTAGATTAAATTGCTTGAAAAATATAGGTATGGTAGTTCCTAAATTATCATTGGCGAAATTGGAATTCTCTACGTTTTATAATGAGTAAGGTGTAGTTTTAGAATGGGTTTCTAACTGAAAACTAATCTAAAAAAAAAACATGATTGATTGCTTTCAATATTATGAACTTAAGACAAATTTAGGTACTTATACAAAACTTTAAAGCCAAAAGTCAGACTTAAAAAAACATTGTGAATGTTCCTGTACTGTTCAAAATCGTGAATTCCTACAAATTTCAATCAAAAGTCTGTCAAAGTTCATATAAAACAAAATAAAATGTGAAAAATTCACACAAAAGCACAGAGTTTCAAAGTTAAGAAACAAACCTATTAAAAAAGTTTGAAATTTCTATCAAAAATAAATTTCGTAGCGTGACAGTTCATGTAGTGTCAGGGCTTAGTGATGACTTACAACTCTCATTCTTTCATATGTCTGCGTGTTGTAAGTCAACAAAAATGAAGTAGACATACAATTTTCTACCAAATTCTAACGGCTTAGAGGCATTATTTATCATGACAAGAGATACTCTTAGAGAATATGTCACTTCCTCGCAACACAATGCCCCTGAAAAATAAAGAGACCATTTTCTCAAGTAGCTAAAGCTAAGTACAGACGATTGTCAGATCTTACAATATTGTCAGATCTGTCAGTGAAAAAACTATTCCAAATGTCTTACAATCGTCTGAACACACAATTTTGTCTGACAATATTGTCAGACACGTCATTGTCAGACGACAATCTGACAAAAAATTGTCAGGTATCTTACAATCGTCTGAACACACAATTTTTATCATTGTCAGTCGATTAGGACATTGTCAGACTCATTGGTCATTGTCAAATGTTTTAATTGAAAACATCTTCCAATTGCTGACAATTTCTTCATTGTTCGAAATGTCAGAGAGATAAAAAAATAGCTGACAATCAAATTGGGAAGAAATCTACCAACCGTGTGAACGGACAATTTTTCATTGTAAGAAATATGTCAATTGTCAGCTAATTGTTAGCTATTGTCAGACCATTGACAGTTCTGACAATATTGTAAGATCTGACAATCGTCTGTACTTAGCTTAAGGCTGGGATTCGATCCCAAACCTCTGAAATGACAGTTCAACACACTTACCATTATACCAAGGGAGCATTTATTCAATTGCGTATAATATTTTTCCTGGCAAAATTTGTACTTAAGTTGGTTGGATTTGCTCCTGATGTAATTTACACAAGGGCTTCTTCAGCGAAAATTACTTTAATTAAGGGTAACAATAATTGAGTCTTAATAATATTTACTTACTTAAGATGAAGTCACAGTCTGGAGTGGATCAGAGCTTCAACCAACAATCTTCTTCCAGCCAGCTAGCTGTCTCCAGTTTCACTTAAGAAATTGGTAAAGATCTTCTTTCACTTTTAACTACTTTTTAATCTTGTTCGTTTACTTACCAAACCTACCCATTTCTACGATTTTTAGCCCGAAAGACTGTCAAAATTCATATAAAAAAATAAATCTGGTATAATCTGGCAGTTTCGGGCAAGTACGCGAACAGACCTTTTGTGTTTCAGTTGTCTGTTGGATACGTTGACGCAACGCAAGCGACGGATTCTATGGGCCAGTCCCTTTGACCCTGTTTAGATTGGGAAGATTGAGTCCGGACTGGTGAGTGCCATCGTGTTTACATTTGAAACTTTGAGGCGCCTCAAAATACATTGAAACAACAACAATTTCAACATTTCACACATTGAAACAACAACAAAGTAGACTCATGAGTCCGGATGTTATGTTTTGTTCGTGCCTCACCAAATTCCTCACCCACACCCACACTTCTCTAATTGTCTACGAACTGCCGTGATACCGGCCTCAATCTTCCCAATCTAAACAGCGTCTTTAAGTCTTTTTAGCCCGAAGAATAGCAATTAAGAAGAGTTATAGCCTAAACACACCAATCAAAATCTAGATTTTGAGCAATCTCATTAAAACCAAGTCCCCTTTCACACGAGGAAACAAGTTGCCGGAGATTTTTTTGACGTTTTCTTTTAATTTTTTTTTTAAATAATCTTGTATTTTTCACAGTACAGAAACAAAGCCGTAGAAATGTACTGTAGTTTCATTTTAAAGTGGCTTGGTTGAACACAAACTACTATACGTGTGTGAAGAGGAATATCAAAAAAATCTCCCCAAATCGTTGACAGGGGAGATTTTATTTTCCCCACTTAATTCGTGCCCTTCTCACCTAAAAACTGAAAGTTAATGGAAACTCAGTTTCTTCGTGTGAAAGAGGACCAACAAGATTTCTCATATAGTCATATATTTTCAGTTTTCGTATAACCTAGCAGATTACCTACTACGAAATCTTATCAAAATCTTCTTCGAACAGTATGAATATGCAACAAACAAACTTAATTACTCATTTTCTCTTCAATATAACAATTTAGCCACAAAAAAAGGAGACGATGAAAAGAGAGTTTATTATATTTATTAAGTGAAGTGTCAAGTGTAGACAAGGGTCTAATTCCGTAAAACGAAAACGATCGAACGATATCGTTTTGGCAATAGCTGTCCCTTTCTTTCTCTTTAGATGTGATAGAGATGTGTATAATCAACACGATATCGTTTGATCGTTTTCGTTTTACGGAATTAGGCCACAGGCAATGGCATTTCATTCCGTTTTGTGGATTATTTTTGGGATTTTTTCTTTATTCCAATGGATTTTTTTTTTTGTTACTCTCAACACTGAAATTCGTTTGAAATGTCAAACAAAATATAGTTTATGTGTGTGTGTGAACGATTTAGTGAGATTTGTTAATCTTGGTGCCAAAATCCGAGATTTTGGTTCGATGTGAAACCGTATTATTTTCAGTTTGACTTTAGCAATGATATCGTTGTCTGTTTAGTCGATACTCGATAGCAAAGTTATTGAACTGCTTATAGCATTTAAGCCGTACGATGGTATATTATTTTAGGGACTTCCTTCAGAAAATTACATTGATTCCTGCTTAATCGTTCCTTCAATTATGCAATCTCCTAGCTGATGTTATGTATTCATTCCTACGATCCTAGTTTTCCCGAAAATACAATAAAATTGTTTTCGGGGTCATCGCATTGGCTTTGGAGCAACTGAGAAATTCGCTCTATGTGCCTTTATCGCGTCCAAAGCTATATAAACTGAAGCACTTTTGACATGATGGGTTCCCATAAGCCACACTAGTTCTTTCACTATCCACTCTTCTTCAATCAATATTAATATAGTCCGTGTACTGAATACCGAATCCGATGGCGGTTGTCAGATTCAGTTCTCCCATGATATGATTACCGGATTTGTGAATCTGCGGACTCTGCATACTCCATACATTTATTCTCTTTTCATATCCACACCAAAAGTACTACATACATTTATTTTATATTTTCATATATCCACACTAAAAGGTCGAAATTTTTTTTCTTGATTTTTGTGTGATGCAAATGTCCTTAAACAAATGTCTAAGGTACCAGTTCCCTATAGGAGTAAAATATTGCGTCTGCCATATAATTAGCCAATATCTAAAATATGGTTTCAATCAATTAAAATATAACACCTTTCTTACCAACTATATAGGCTACGCAAATTCATATTCACCGTTATCTTGAACTAATTATCAACTAGGTTGGTACCGATAATATGAAATAGATAAGCATTTTTATATAGCTTCCTTATTACCATGGATTGGTTTCCTCAATTCTTCTGTTCAAAAACAATACAAACAATCTCTGAAAAATAATAAAAATAATAATTATCTATATAAATGGCCTTAAAGCTACAATTCTATGTTCTATATCACAAAATGCTAAAAAATCACGATTTCTATACATACATATCTGGTACTTAAAGTTGCATACTATATTATGCTATGTTGCATGTGCAATGTGTGTGTCCAAATCTAAAACAGCTTTTCCAAGGCTCCCGCGCACCGTCAGTTCTTTTTTGTAAGTACCTAACTTCTCCTTTACAGTTTTGTATATATACCTTGTATAATGCAAGTAGGTATTGGAAATCAGGAAATTATTTCTATCATCATTGGCTATAACAGCACCACCATAACTGCTCGCACCATTAGTTGCAGAATAGAAGTGAATTTGCAACAAGATTGTTCCGAGGGAGTGGATTGCACATGCACTCTTCACAATCCACATACATACATACATATACCTGTCTATATAAGTTTATAGAAAAAGGTAAAACCTGTTGAACTACTTTTGGTCTATTACATGTTTCTACCTTGAGTTCGAGTGCAATGTGCAGATACCACCTTATATTTCAACGTCCCGCAACCATCGCCACTGTACTGCCGACTTAAATCTGTCGAAGCTTAATGAAACAAAACCGAATAGCATATAATAGAAACTAAATAAAGTCAATTGCATGGTTGCATGTAATTGCTCAGCTATATATTGGTTAATTTAAGTGCCATTGGAATTGTTATTATGAAAATGACAACCGTTATACTTAATAACCTCATCAGTGATGAAAGGAATGTTGGTACACATATACGAATTCGGTTCTTTGTTTCACTTGATTCCTATATGACGTTGAGTTTTTTAAGGAACCGCAAGACGCCCTTATACAATCGTTCAAAAAAAATCAAAAAGAAATAACATCGTTTTCCATTTTCCTTCATATACTTGGTGCCACTCTGTTGAAAGTTCTAATCTCATCTGAAGCTGAAGCCACCCGTTAAGTCAATTGCGCACGAGCACACTCCGACACCCAACAATTTCACGATGTATAGGTACAGTGGCCTCTTTTGATTTTTTTTTTAACTTTGTAATGGGCGGGGAAAATATCCCTTTGCTGTCGAGAAAAATTCTTAAGATACAAAATTTCATGCGTGATGTGCACAGTTTTTGATAACAGATGTTCTGTACGTCGATTAAAGGCCAAGTTCGATTTCTTAATGTTCTCTTTAATTCATTTATATGTACATAATATATAATATTTCTAGTTTGACATTTGTATTACTTATTAATTTAAAAACGTTTGTTTGAATTGAATTGAAAAAAATTTATAAAATTACAAAATGCTATTCGGGGGGTTCACATTCAACGACGTGTCGTTCGACCCGAGTCGTTTTGCTAGCGTTCACATTTAACGACTTCCGTACCGACATCATTTGAAAATAATTTTTCAAAGAGCAAACATGGCGAGAATTTCATTATTATCACCAATACTAGCGCATTAATTTTATTTGTTTCTACTTTTGTTTTATTATTTTACTTTCATTTCAATCTATTCTCTTTTTATCTTACGAAAAAAATAGAAATAAAAAAAAAAAAAAATAGAAAATTAAATTTTCGGTCGTCCGACTGGAGTTCACATTTACTACACCGGTCGTTCGACAGAGCAAATTATCAAAAAATTTGAACTACAGAGCTAAGAGATCGACAGTCGTTCGACTGGTGTTCACATTACAAAAATCTAACGACACGACACGTGTTGATGAACATGTCGTTGAATGTGAACGCCCCTATTAGCATTTCTCTAATCTCGTCCTATGTTATCTTAATACTACGTTTTCATTGGAGCCGAAATTTGGTAATTCCGTAAATTACAGAAAAAGTGTTTTCATTGCAAATTTTCAAGTTTCGTTTGACAGCTTATTTCATTTTGAATTTGATTTGGTAATTAACAGCTTCTCTTTTTGTTTTCTATACATCAAGTTTTGACATGTTCAATGATTTCCAATGGATTTCCACTATATGTGCATCCGTAGTTCCTGTTTACACAGGCCTTGTAGATTTTATGTGCGTAGAAACGAGAAGGATTTTGGGATGGAATATACCTTTCTCGTCTCTACGCACACATAAATCTATACCTGTCTCACTGGTTGCGCCTTTCAGTAAAAGGTCTGTGTAAAGAGGAACTACGGATGCATTGCACTTTGGTGTGTTCATTAAGTTTTTATGTAATTTTCGACCAAATTTGGTTGAAATTACTTCATTTCGAAATGTGAATTTTTATGGGAAATGAAATAATATGGAATCGAATTTGGAAATTTTCAACGAAATTACCTCATTTTCCCCAATGAAAACGTAGTATTATGTTGTTTTTGACTAATTGTCGTCGAGAAGCTTTCTGAACCCTCACAAAATGACAATTCTTTTTCGGTATAAAATAGAAGATTTGTCCCTACCAAAACTACTTTTTTCTACCAATTTCAGTTCAATCCTATTCGAGTTCGAACATTTTGTGTAGTTTTGGGGCAGAAGAGAGTGCTCATGAAAGAGTAAATTATTTCCCCTTCTTAACAATATTTTTATCCGAGAAATTTGTTTGTCATCTGTGTTCTGCCAATTTGAAGTCAAACAACTGTTGTTTACTTTTACTGTTAGTTTTATTTATTTTCTTAAGTGAAATTTTCTTCTTAATTAATAAAAGTCTATAGTTCCTTTAATTTGAAACTGTGTACATTTGTGTGAATTTCTATACACAAAAGTGCTTTATATAAAAATATGGTCGTTGTGAGAATTTTTTAAATTTATTTAACACAATTAGAGTGATACAAAAATTTCAGAATCAATTAAGTTGTGCTTGCCTGTTTTATATTGTTGAAATGTAATCCGGATTACTAATCGAAGTGACCCTTATGTCGTTTTCGATTGGTCGTCCAGAAGCCTCCAGCACTCCTAAAAATGACAGTTCTTCTTCTCGATAGAAGAGGATAAATTTTAAAGAAAATTATCAACGAATACATTACACATCCTTAAATGATGAAAGTCGGGATTTACTTTCATGACAAATTTTTACAAAGCTGAATTGAAAATCGTGTGAAATGGGAAGGAACATGTTGGTTGTAACTCGAAATCACACTCGGGTACAACAACAAAGAATAATCGGTAGTGGAAAAATCGGTCAATTTAAAAACAGACAAAGCCTTCCAACTTTCTCTCCATTCCAATTCCAGGTATTCTTGAACTCTATCTCTGTCTGTATTTACATTGACCGATTTTGCAGCAGTGCTGATTAGAAAAATCAATGTGAAATTGCAAGGGACATGTTTTGACTCTATTCCTCTACCATACATACCTGCAGAAACTTTGACCTTATTGAACCAATTATTTTCAGAATTGTATGCTTAACATTTTGTGTTTCCACATTTTTTCTTTTCGAATTATACACTGAAAAAAAATCTTCTTAATTAAGGTTATGAAATTTCTTTGCATAAACTAACTTTTTGTCCAATCAGTGCAAAGTTCGTGACCCATTAAAATTTTAATGCTTAAAAAATTAATATATTGACTCAACTAAAATTCATTGTTTACTCCTTTGATTATATTCATTGAGCCAACTAAGTTCAGAACTAGATGAATTTTAGTGAACAAATCACTGAATAAATGAAATTTTTCGTTATATTTATACGTTAGGATTTGGTTGATTTCGCAGTCCCCCTCTTCTTTAAAAATACGCCAAATCAAGACCTAAAGAAACAATGAAAATTAAATTCCGGATTGTAACAGTTTTTTGTTTTCTACTTTGTACGGATTGGTTATACTAAAAATATATTAAAGTGTTTTCTTAATTTTTTTCATATAAAGATGAATCTATGATTAGCAATATTTATCTTCTTACAAAATCCAGCTTTTAGTTTTTTATTCATTTATATTGAATATTACACTAGAAATTTTGTCAAAAAGAGCCACTGTTTGAAAATTTTTTTAAAGTCCGCGAGCAAAAATTTTATGGCCTCAACTCTTTTAATGCGGCAACCAGAAGAATTTTTTTTGGTATACGAACGTCGAACTACTCTTGTCTTTTACGGTACACGCAAGTATTTAGCCAAAAGGCATTTATGTATTTACGTCTCGCAAACGATATAGGATACCCTTTGGCTGACATTTTGAAAGATTATAACAGCACAACATGATTTTTGTAAGTTTTAAAATTTGCTGTGCTCATGGAGTTCTTTGATCGTTGAACTCTTGCATCTATATCTATCTATATGTGTATTTACAAACTCATAGAGGAGAAGGTGATTTTAAACATCTTATTTAAATCTTTATGACTTGACTGAAATGGTACTTGGAGTTTTGATGGTATAATAGAAACAATTTTGTGGTATTTATTTTATCATCAAAAATAATTAATTTAATTTCAATTTTCCCGCACA
This sequence comes from Epistrophe grossulariae, assembly GCA_929447395.1. Classification (NCBI taxonomy): domain Eukaryota; kingdom Metazoa; phylum Arthropoda; class Insecta; order Diptera; family Syrphidae; genus Epistrophe; species Epistrophe grossulariae. The sequence continues at coordinate 46,607,978 of OV839568.1, forward strand.
TTCACCTAAGATGCTGTTGTTAGATTTGTTTGATGATTGCTTTTTTTTTGGCTGTTTTTATTTTCAAATGAAATGTTTGACTTTCATTTGACCAAAGGCATTGTAATTAAGATCACCACTTTCTAAAGTAAGTAATTCTGGTCGCAGTTCGTTTAATTTATAATAATGATTGAAAGTGTACCTACATATATATAATTAGACACTCGACAACTGGTGTGATTGCTATAAAATATGTGAAGATTGAATTAAATCTTATGACATGCACTTCACCACATTCACTTAAAAAATATGTAATTGATTCCAAACTATTGAGTATAAAGCCGATGCTCGAATGCCTTCTAAATCTTTTAAATCTTGATTTTTGTAAGGCAGGATAGTATGCGGCTTGATCTAAAGGAATTTTCGAAAAAAAAGAGTCAAATATGTGATTTCTTTTTCGTATGCCACAAAACCATTTAAGGGAAAGCTTTGATTACTGTGCACATTTTCACTCTCTGACATTTGCTCAAAATCTCTAAACAACATTAGGTACCCATTGAAATAGATAATGTATCTTTACCTATGAATATTAGAGTTAGTTTTAGCAAACGATAAGCTGTTTTAATGTGTTGTTTTAAGTTATGATGAGGCTCCCCATTAAACAAGCAAATTATCACTCGCAACATCTATTTAAAAAAAAACACGTATGGCGTATACGTACTTTTTTATATTTTTTTTTGTTTATTTTTAAATTATGACTATTTTTTTAACAATATTATTTATTCAGTTAAGATTTATCTGCATTACGATGAAACACGTTCACAGTTTCATAATAAAAGATAGCTCTTGTTTGTTCGTTCGTTGTAAAAGAACAATGGCGTTGTGCAAAAAGTTTTCTAAAGTTTCAAAGGGTATGGATTTTTTACACTTCTGCTAAACAACAATACAAATTATTGACGGTTTCAATGAAATAATAAGTACCTACATATCTGAATTTCCTAACTGTAGCCTTTAAAATTGGTGGTATTTTAAAGGCTATAGGAGTTAGCTATTTCACAAGAACTACCCCGTTCATTAGACTCTTTTATTAAGTTCTTAGTTTAGGATATTTATTTAAATCGAAAAATTTGTTTCTGTCAAATGAAACCGATGCTCTAGCCATTGCGCTTCGGAAAAGAAAATACTGCATTTTTAAATTGCTGTTATTTGTTTTTGATGTGTAATCATCTATACTGGCGGTAGGGTAAAAAAAAAAGTTACGTATCTTGTGATCGTGATTGTGATTCTGTGATTTTGATTCACGTTAAGTTACGTATGTTTACACATCTTAACCGTGAGTCCCGGCACTCACACTTTTTTATTCACTTTCAAAGTCAACGAACAAAGTATTTGCATAATCAAATTAAATTTTAATACTCCAAAGGCAGTAGAAACAATTTTGGAGATTTGTACATACAATACGAAATACTAGGTGTTTTCCTTAACTTGAAACTTTAATTTTGTGACTCTGTAATTTTCTGTGCATTTATGTGAATTTCAGTACAATGTTATTGCCGTAATCCGTTACTCTGTTTTTTCTTACATTTGTTTTCTGTCCAAAAAATTTCTTTGGTTAGAAATTAACAGTTCGGTTAAATGTCACAATGAGAATTTGAATGAATGAAAGCCAAATATCATGTTGTGTTTGTCATTCACACAAAAAAGTGCGGAATACTGTGATTTTGTGTGAATTTACATTCTCCTAATTATGCAGAGTTTTAAAATTTTTTTTGAGAAAATTTTTTACCTGTGCTCTTCAATGTTTGATAGTTTATGAGTTTCTTACCAAAGTAAAGAATTGGACCTACTATTTCGTCTTCAATCCCAATGCTTATCTTCAATGACAGTCCTACTTATAGCTCATTATAATAAGCCAATTTGGTTGCTGTACAGTTTTCGGTTAATTTTACGCTTCCAGAATCTTCAGTAATGTCTGCTCCTGTACTTGAGAGGACAAACAATTTCAAGAGACGAAACTACTTTGGTACTCTTACAGTTGCCGCAGACTTCTTAAAGTATTAGATATACATAAATCCACTAGTCCGGATAGTATACCTACTCCTAGCCTTGTTCTTGAGAGATGTTCTTCACAGCTGGTGGCTAAAACACTGCGTAAGCTTTTCTATACTTACTCTTCTGATCTAACTACGTCTCTTGAACGGATAACTCGATATGTCAAGCCCGTCCTTAAGAAAGGCGGATTTTTTTTGTCCTCAAAATATCGTACAATTGTCTCGAATGAGAGCCAGTTCGACTTTTGTAGCAATAGTCATAGCACTAGTGATCATGATAGTAGGTATCTCGCCAACCAGTGGAATCAATCCTTTTGAAGAAAATAAGATTATTATCATTTGACAGATTTAGGCATCAAACTCTCGTATCGAAAATATTATGCCTGTTTGGTAACTTTTTTTTCTACAAATTTCCCAAAAACTGAGTTTTTTTTCTATGGGTTTTGACAGCAAATTGTGAAATTTTGTGAAAATTTGTGCAAATTCGCAAGAAATTTCACGTTACCAAACAGAACAATTGTAGAAGTATTGATGAATCTCTTATTCGCTAGATTAGAAATTACCTTTTCCACCGATCAACCAACTCAAGTTCTATAGGATGGTCTTAAGTCTATATCTCAAAATGAATACTGGTATGCCCCAGAGCTCCGTTTTTTCTCCAATTCTCTTCCTTGAAACTTTCATTAATGATCTTTTGTCACTTCCAATCCATTAAACTGTTTCGCTGAAGCACCCTTGTTATCTGCGTTTCTTTACACTACCGCTTACGTTTCCTTGCCACTTGAAAAACTAAAAAGTCAAATACCCACCAGAGTTAAAACTAATTTTTGGATCTTTGAATGAAACCCAGATAGAAACCTACGTTATTATTAATTAAAACCCATTCCAAAGTATGTCTAACTTTAGACAGAAGTCCCAATCTAAAACCTTATTTAGAAACAAATTCCATCGATTGTCTAATTTACTGGCTGAATACAATGACCTGCTGCAACTGGAATCGGAGCCGCAGCTGCAACTGCTTCAAAAAGTGTCTTACGTCATTTTTGTATCTGCCCACAATGAGCTGTACAACTTTTTGTATATTTTAAAGAAAAAACAAACATCTACGAGTTAATCAATCATTCACTTTTTTTATTTCCAATATTTTTCTTTTAATTAATAATTTGTTTCGCTGCACAAATAAGCTTCAATATTTTTTTCTGGCTCTTTTTTTCTTCAAATCAAAACTGCTATACGTGAAGAATTCAAAGTTGGCGAATCATTGCGGCCCCGTCTGCAGTTGCATTCCATTCTGCTTGTAGCATTAATTTTGTGTGTATTTAATGTTTTGACAGATGTTCCGGCTGCGACTCCGGCTGCGGCTTTGCAGTCACAATGTGATCAGCCAGTTAGACACTGCAATTGGTTTTCCAAACTATTCTAAAGTGGGTACGTTCAATAAACAAAGAATTGAAAAGTTATCTTGAAATGAATAAAACGTACATTGAAAGTATCCAAATGGTCACGAAATTGACAGATTACAGGGATGTCAGTGGGTAAAGCCTCAACTACATAAGCCAAAAAAGTGAAAAAGTGCAAAAGTGAAAATTTTTAAATTGATTTTGTGATAGTTTTTCTGACTAGAAAACTTATAAAAATGATGCAGAAAGCTTAAATTTTGGTTTAAAAACAAATTTGTGTGTTCTTTTTCACAAAACAACGGCGCTAGCGGTAAAAAAAATATTTTTACTTTTGTACTTCAGTACTTTTTGGCTTATGTAGTTAAGCCTTAAATGGGAACAAATTGAGGCTAATGTTTGAATGCATATAAAAATAAGGTGATGTCCAACTATTCAGACAATGGCTATAGTTGGGCAACTGCCCAAGAGTTTTCTGAGGAAATCTAATTAAAAAGACTGCTAGATCACAAGTTGTTTTTGTAGTACATACGAGTTAAAAAATAAACTCGACCTCATACAGTTCGAGTTAAGATAAAACTTAGAACCTCACTAGTTAACATGGTTTTAATAGGTAAAACAACATTCATAAATTTTATGAAATTTTCCATTTTGCTGATTTTATATTTAAATTAATTCAAAATGTACGTAAAAAATTAAGCCAAAAGACATAGGTACACATAGATAAATTTTAAGCTTAAAACTAATTGTGTATAAATTGTATAAAGTTTCATCACTCCACACGCATACAACCTTTTATATAGCGTTGGAACTTGACTTTCCCATTACAATGACAATTTTTCCAATAAACAAAAACTATTAATTATTGATAAACATAATATATATGTTAAACAAATAAACTATCATAATATATTAACAACTTTCCCAAGCATTCCAATCTCATGTCGATAATTCAATTATGCAAATTATCACATTTAGTGATGTCTAGTTTAATGTGCGGGTTTCCTAAAATTTTTTAACTATATATTATATTTCTTTTGTTCGCACGCACTGTTGAAATAATATTATAGGTTGGTATATTTTTCTTATGCAATCATATGAAACTCTTCACAATTTGTCTGCGTACATTCCAATAAATTTGTTAACTTAATTACCACATTGATTTAACATGCTCTAATGGAATTTCAAAACGCATTGCGAACTAATTTAATTGAAGCAGCATCATTTTGTACGACACACATTAATTATATCAATTGGATTATAATTTAAAAAAAAAAAAAAAAACATCTTCGTCATTCGATACGGTTTGTCGCTTTAAATAATTATAAGTTTATGTACTAATACAAAACATTGTATCTTGATTTCGTGGTCATCATCAACTTTGGTCGTCAGATATTTTTTTTTATACTTAAAGACAACACAAGATTGGATTATGTCATGGGAAGCAATTCAGATGATACTCCATGGTCAATTATTTCCCGCGCGGCCATTGTTAATAAACAATTGCAAATAACAACAAGACCTTACATTAAAAAAAAAAAACCCAACCAAATGGATACCTATCAGAAGAGCTTGGCTAACAGACAAAAGCGAACAAGCCATGATGCACTTTATTTCGTTAAAAAAATAATGACAGCTGACAGTTAAATAAGCATATATAACTTGGATTATGAAAATTTTAAATTTTCAAAAATGTCAAACAAGGGATTTCAAAACAATTAAGGCCGTGGGTGAATTAGATTGAGATGGTTTTAAAGTTTAATTTTTGACACTTATGATGTGAATCTATACGTCGAAACGTCAAAATTTAATCTGGGATAAAATTTTATAGAAATTTTAACCCAATTCTCACACGGCTTAAGTCTCACTTCTTTTGTATAGCGAACGTTTGAAACCTTTAGGGCCAGTTTCACAGTGTACACTTAACAGAATAATTGGCACTTAATTTTCCCATTTTGGCACTTTATGCGCAGTTTTACTGACTGAGTAAGTGACACTTAAGTGACCAATATGGGAGACTTAAGTGTCACTTATTCCGATAAGTGTTCACTGTGAAATTGGGCATAATATTTCTATATTTTGCATTTAAGTTACACTTATTCGAGTGTGAACTGGGCCTCAAAGTATTAGCTCTGTTTGGTAACGTGAAATTTCTTGCAAAATTGCACAAACGAGAGAGCAAATAATTTTCACTCCATTGGATAACTTGCAAATTTTTGCTACACAAATTTCTGTGTGGAAGGTTTGTAAAAACTGTCAGTTTCTGCAATTGACGCCCGTCGGTAAGGAATTTGCAAAATATTTATTCAGATTGTCGAAATTCAATTGATGAAGATTCAGATACATAAGTCCATCAAAACTGGCGCTACATCTTCGTTCGACATTTTTAGTATAAACAATTATTTTACAATTTAAAAATTACAAGATTCAAAATGATTTGTCACCATTTGATGTCTTGTACACAAAAATGACATTTCATACAAAAAGTAGTGCAGTGCGTTTGTTAACTTTTCGACAAGTTTTCCCTTCTCTGAGAATATTTTCTCCTTCTGTTTTACACCTTTTTGCAGACCTATTTACTGTGCAAGAATTGGTTTTGTATCATAAATTACCTCTGCTCGTGTACTTTCCACAACTGCCAATTTCTACCAATTCAAGTCCAAGCGTACTGAAAAACGAAAAGCAGAACGAAATTTTCCGTTTATGATTTCGTTGTGTCATTTTTGTATGGGATTTTTCGTTTCGTATCAGCAGCGTACTAGGCTTAAAGAATAAAATATTTCCGTTACATATAAAATATTTTTTCATTCAATAAAAAAAAATTTCAGTACAATTGACTTCATTGCAGTACAATTTTCCATCCCTGCTACACGGCTCCTTGTCTGCGCGAAGTTCCAGGAGACATTCCTCATACTGGCTCCCCCAAAATGTTCTTTTTTGTTATTTATTTTCTCTTCCATGATCTGGAAATGAAAACAAAAGACAATAATTTTGTGAGGAACCTGTATAAATAATATGACTTACCACAACCAAATATGATTTTAAAATAAAATTTCTTTTGACAGCAGCCTTCAGCTGTTTTGTTTTTACATTTTATTGAGCGCTGAATATTCCGCAAGGTTTGTTTGTTTAGTGGTTTACAAAAACTTGTGGTTCACCAAAAATGTATGGTTAAACATGAGTTTTCGATGTAGGTTTTCCGCCAAAAACGATAATTTTGTGAAAATCGCGTTTTGAGTTTGGTGTGAAGTGTGAAAAGCCTGTTACATTAACAGGATTCCTCTGCAAAATTACTCAGCTTTACTGTCAAAATGCTGGATTCGATTGCTCAGTTTTTGATGGAGCAAAATATCTGAGATCTCATTTTTCAGAACGCGCCTATTGTGTGTATTGACATTTATGTTTAATTCGGTTTGTTTTTTACGTTTGTACTATTTTGTTCATTGTTCGTTCATTATGTGTCATTTGTTTGTGTTTATTTTTGATTTTTGGTTGCAGTTGGACATACAAATTATTCCATTTACCTTCAAACTAAGGCACGTTTTTTACAGAAAACAGAAATTGAAAGGAATACCATCAATCGGAATAAAAATTTAGAATTAGTTAATCAAAACATCAAACCACAATATAAAATTAAAATAACAAAATCCATGTCGTCAAATGTATGACAGGTGGTTTAATTGAATATATTTGGAAACACTATTTCCCAAGCATATTTGCATTTACTTTGCAGAATTTATACTGAACAATTTTCTTATACATGCATCACTCGCAGGTGACCCGATTTAGACCTATATGAGCTTGAGGAAGATAATGCTCTTCTTGTATATTTCGGAATCGTCAAAGCAAAACAGAATCCAGCTAAGTATATAATTTGCCAGCGGCTGTGGTATGGGTAATGAAGCCTGCCATAATGCTCTTAACTTAAAGCGATGGTTAATGTGCATCAGCAATGGTGCACCTTCATCAGATTATAGTACTGCTGTATGCTATATAGTACCTGCCTACTAATGTAAGTAGGTTGATAGAAAAAAAAAGATACTCTAAGATAGATAGATAGATACTCTAGAGTATCTACAAAATGCCATTGTTTTGTTTTACTTCTTTGCCTGCAGAGATTTTGTAATAGTTCATTAAAAAAAAAGGTTTTATTTACGGCTTTAACAGTTAAGTGTAAAATGTAAGAAAGAATTAATTAACAATGGATTTTTTTTTTATTTTTTTCTTACAGAACAAGGACGTTGGTCTTGAAAGGTTTTATTTTAATTAACACCACATCTATTTGTAAACATGTAAGTTAATGTTATTGCTTTAAAAGTAATAGGTGTAGGTACTTTATTTTTTTTTATATATAAAAGTATATATACCTATACCTATACTATATATTATACCTTGAATTTAATTAGGTTTCTACTTTAAACTTTATATTTCAAATATTTATTTACTTGAAGTTAACAAATAATACAATTTAACACAACGATCGGTTTTTGCATTGCCGCAGTGAATCAACATGAAATTCAAAATTAAATTTGTCGAGTGAAATACAAATATCTGCTACTTGCTAAAAACTACAAACTCCAAGGTTTTTTGTGTAAAAATACTTGAAAAAAATGACAACGATTAACACTACTGCTTAATTTTGAGTATTATTAAATCTTTCCGTATCTAAATGAATCGCAAAATAATATAAAATATTTAAATAAAATACAATTTGTTTTGTTGATAAATAAAATATGGATGCCTTCTGTTTGGACGAAAATATAGTTAATCGCAGAATGGAAAGAAAGGTCATTATATATTTTTCATAAGATGCACAATACCTACACCTTAATTCCATAAACCGTTAAGAAGACTAATGCCAGTACCTACATATTTGAAAAAAAACATGGTTTGTACATATCTGGAATTCATGTTTTTTATTTTTCGCTTATAACGGGTGATTTTTTAAGAGGTTTAGAACTTTTTTTAAAAAAAAAACACAAAAAATTCAAAAAAATGAATGAAATATTTATTTGAATCGATAGTTTGAACCTTGCAATTTAATGTTTAAAGATAATTTCATGCAAATGTTGACCGCGGCTGCGTCTCAGGTAGCCCATCCGCTGAGTCCAATTTTGGCATACTCTTTCACACATATCGGCCGGTATCTCACGAATGAATGCATGGATGTTGGCTTCCAGTGCGTCAATCGAAGCGGGCTTGTCCCTATAGACATTAGCCTTGACATACCCCCACAAAAAATAGTCTAATGGTGTCAAATCGCACGATCTAGGCGGCCAATTGACCGGCCCGAAACGTGAAATTAACTGTTCACCAAACTCGCCTCGCAATTGCGCCATTGTTTCGCGTGCTGTGTGGCATGTGGCACCGTCTTGTTGAAACCACATATCATGCAAGTCAAGAACTTCCATTTCGGGCAGAAAAAAGTTTGTTATCATCGCTCGGTAGCGTTCACCATTGACAGTAACGCTGCGATTCGCATCATCTTTGAAGAAATATGGCCCAATAATGCCGCCGGCCCATAAACCGCACCAAACAGTGGCTTTTTCGGGATGCATTGGTAGCTGTTGCAATGCTTCTGGCTGATCTTCACTCCAAATGCGGCAATTGTGCTTATTTACGTACCCATTCAACCAAAAATGAGCCTCATCGCTGAACACAATTTTTCGATAAAAAAGCGGATCCTCGGCCAGCTTTCCAAGAGCCCATTCACCAAAAATTCGGCGTTTTGGTAGGTCGGCTGGCTTTAGTTCTTGCACCAGCTGTATCTTAAAAGGCTTTACGCCCAAATCCTTCCGCAAAATTTTCCACGTAGTGCTGTAACAAAGGCCTAACTGCTGGGAACGGCGCCGAATCGACATTTCGCGGTCTTCTGTCACACTAGCTGATACGGCCGCAATATTTTCTTCACTACGCACAGTACGTAAACGTGTTGGTGGTTTAATGTCCAACAAAGTAAATTTGGTGCGAAATTTGGTCACAATCTTCCGAATAGACTGCTCAGAAGGTCGAGAATGCCGACCATAAAATGGAAGCAGCGCGCGATGAACATTTCGAACCGAGCACGAATTTTGATAGTAAAATTCAATAATTTGCAAGCGTTGTTCATTTGTAAGACGATCCATGGTTAAATTGCAAACCAAACTGAAGCTGTTTGACAGTGACACAAGGTACTAAACACACGTCAGCTGTCAAAACCAGTGTTGCCAAAACCAAACCAGCTAAAAAATCACCCGTTATAACCTTCAAACATGACAAAATCCTTCAGTTAAAACTTTTATGAAAATCATTTTAAAGTGATTCCAATTTTAGGTCAAAAAAGGTTTTTTTTTTTTTGTAAACTATAACAGGCGTGTTTTTTTGCAAGCCTGGGGGGAATTGTATGAAAAAAACACGTGCGTCGGTGCTAAAAAATTTACATGTAAAATGCAAAAACAACTAATCCTCTGCGGGCTTAGCTAATCCCAGAGAATTCTCGGGGCTTAACTTAAGCGTACAGAAAAACTTTGTTACCGGCATGACTTACATACATGTTATCGATAGTTTGTATGAAAACTCCATGTTTTTTTCTGTGATGGCGTCGCTAATTCCCGTTGTCGTTTTTTTCCAACCAATTGACCCCGGGGTTGCAAAGAAACACACCTAACAACGCAATGCGTCTATAGAAATACAACATACATAATACATTCTCAACAAAAATTAGATTAATTATTTTATTTTTCACACATCGGCTTCAAGCGCACCTTCTTCTTCCAAAGGGGAAAAAATAAATTCAAACAAAAATGAATGATTGCGCCGTATAGTGCGAGTAATTTATCATTCTGAATTAAAAAAAAAAAAACATTGCAAAAATTCACATGAAAGTTGTTGCGAACAAAAAAAAAAGAAAAACACAAAATAAATTCTCAAGCCTTCTCGGCTCTACGAACCGAATGCCTTACAAGTGTGAAGACGATGCCTATATGTATTCATTCATACATATGCATGTGTATGAATAACTTAAAATTCAAGCTAAGTCACCGTTAGTGGAACAAACCATCCAACAGAAAGAACTTATCACTTTCGTTATCGTGATTGAAGTTGACTTGGCTCAGAGGTTACCAACAAATATATGTATTTTTACATGTAGTAGGTATGTCGTTTGAAATTTTATTTATACACTATACCATAGGCGAATTTTGTATTCGGAAATTGTTTTCTATTTTCCCGTTTGAACACGACTCAAATTGAAAAGCAGGGATTGGGAACTGCATTTTGTGGGTTTCACTGGTTTCACATGTATATAGCATAACACTATTGAAAAGAAAACTGAATTAAAATGCACGGAAGCACCTACATAGTCATTCGTCTACACATGGTGGCTTTAATTTTAATGGTGGTGCACGCATTCAATGTGTTTTTAATTTAATATATCGGTAAATGAGTGTAGGTAAAGACGGATGGACGAAAACTAGGTTAAGAATAAGATTCCTTTATAAACATTGCAAACATAACAAATCAGACATGAAAGGTGAGTGATTTAGTTGGAATACAGTTTGATACTTATTTACTTTAATAGTGCGCACAATTGGATAACAGTACCACGGGGGTCATGACGAGTGACAATAATTTATGATTGATTTATTCTTTACTACGTTTTTATTGGAGCCGAAATGAGGTAGTTTAGAAAATTACAGAGAAATTGCTAATTCCATTTTTAATTTGATTTAACAATTAATATTTTTGTTGTGTTCTGTTTCTATATACATCAAATTTTGACAATTTTCAATGATTTCCAAGACGGTCTACACATTGGAATTTCTCCTCCGACTTTTTTTGACGTCTCTGTGAACTTATTTCACTCCCACTTCATGGCGAGAAAGAGGTGGCCAAGAAAGGCAATTTCTTTCTTGCCATGGAGTGGGAATGAGAAAAAGTACAGAGACGTCAAATAAAAAAGTCGTCGGAAGCAGTCCAATGTGAACACCGTCCAATGGGTTTCCACTATAGATGCATTCCACTTGGGATGTGTTCATAAAATTTTAAGGTGATTTCCAAACAAATTTCGTGCAAATTTGGTTGAAACTACCTCATTTCGAAATGTGAATTTGTATGGGATATGAGATACCTAATTTGGAATGGAATTTGGAAATTTTCAACGAAATTAAATTAATTATTTTAGTATTTATATGAACGTATTTATTCTTAAAATAGAACATAACCAAATGTACAACAGTATTTCTATTAAAATTATCTGATCTCAATCAGACCCTGAAAATAAAACAAACAAGATCCAAGTGACAACCAGTAATATTTTACCATATCCTTTGTCCTTGTATTCGTGTTTGTTGATGTGCCATATATTTGTTTTCTATTTTGTTTATGCACTATACATACAATTTACACTACCTTACCATATACAAAAGCCATCTATCTGACAGAACAAGAACTAATATTTTTATCATTGAAATAAATCTAGTAAAGCTAAGTACAGACGATTGTCAGATCTTACAATATTGTCAGAAGTGTCAATGGTCTGACAATAGCTAACAATTAGCTGACAATTGACATATTTCTTACACATAGTGACATAGTTCACACGGTTTATTGATTTTTCCCAAAGTCTGACAATTCGATTGTCAGCTCTTTTTTTCTGACAATGTCCTAATCGACTGAAGATGATAAAAATTGTGTGTTTAGACGATTGTAAGATACCTGACAATTTTTTGTCAGATTGTCGACTGACAATGACGTTTCTGACAATATTGTCAGACAAAATTGTGTGTTCAGACGATTGTAAGACATTTAGAAAAGTTTTTTCACTGACAGATCTGACAATATTATAAGATCTGACAATCGTCTGTACTTAGCTTAAGAATGCAAGATTACGTGTTGATTTTGTATTTATCTGTTAAAAATTGAGTGGCTAATAAAACGCAAACCTTCGGACTAACATAGCTTCTGATATGGAGGAATACTTTTCAGCTTTTCGGCTAGGTACTTATATCACTAAGCTAAAAATGTATCTTCATATATTATGTATATACGAAGCACTTGACCTCCCTTTCCATCACTCCCAGACAAAAATAAAAAACAATTCACTTTCACTACCTTACCTACCTAAATTCTGCCAAACCACAACAAGCCACAATCATGATGCAACTAATGGTTTACTTTGTATTTGATAGATAATTGCTGCAATTTTATTAAAATTAGGTTGTAAGTTGCAGCGCCCAAATATGGAGGTGGTAAACAAGGCTATATGTAAAGGAATTCCTTCACATTACAAACAAAAATTTGTTATAAATATAACAACAAAAAATAAAAAATTCGATTGCGCGCTTAACTGAAAAGCAATGTAAAAGAAATAATTTCAACTTAAGCCTAGTACGCTGCTGATGCGAAACGAAAATTTCCTGTGATCTCCAAACAGACAACGAAACGCTTGCGAAAACACAACGGAAAATATTCTTGGAGAGTTTCACTAATTCCAAAAACAAAATCAAACATAAACGCAAAAAATCAGAGAAACCCATATTGTAAAAAAATGATAAACAAAAAAAAAACCCAAATAAAACCCAAATGTCATTTTTCCGCACACAATAAATAGTTTGTATAATTAATTCAGTGCGAAAAAGTAGCGGAGACTTCTCCAAATAATCTGCTACAATTATGAATTTCGCTCTTCGAACAGCGTACTGCAAAACGAAAAGCAGAACGAAATTTTCCGTTTATGATTTCGTTGTGTCATTTTTGTATGGGATTTTTCGTTTCGCATCAGCAGCGTACTAGGCTTTATACATATGTAGGTATAGGTATAATCTTTTTTTTTTTTTCATAAATGAAGTTTTGATAACTTAAAAATGTTAACTTAACCGGAGTTTGGATAACTTTAGGCGTGTTTTTTTGCAAGCCCGGGGGGAATTGGTTGAAAAAAACGACAGCGGGGATTAGCGACGCCATGACAGTAAAAAACATGGAGTTTTCATATACAGACTATCGATAACAAGTATGCAATTCATCCGGTAACACAGTTTTTCGGTGCGCTTAAGTTAAACCCCGAGAATTCTCCGGGATTAGTTGTTGTTGCGTTTAACATGTTAATTGTTTAGCACCGACGCCGTGTTTTTCATCCAATTCCCCCCGGGCTTGCAAAAAAACACGGCTTTTGTAGCTGTAGCAGAAATTTGCATTTTGCCTAATTTTCCACAACATCATACATTTCTTGCACTAACCCCAAATGTCACTTTGACAATTGTTAATGTGAAAATGGAATATGTTTGCTTACTTTTAAGATAGAACCGCATTAGGCGGAACTGCACTTCAGCGACACCGTGCGCACTTTCGCACGAAACTGAACGAAACTTCACATCGCGACACAGTTGGTCAGATTACCAACTTTGTCGCATAGTGTCGCGCCGTGAAGTGTAGTTGTCGCTTAGTGCGATATAGCTCATACAATTTCCTACAAATAAGTCGTGAAGTTCAGTTCCGCTGAAGTGCAGTACCGCCGAGTGCGGTCCTAGCTTTAAGCATGAACTGTCACTGTTTTAGGCGTTTTCAGCTGGTGTTTATTTAGAAAGTAAACGGTAACGTGAAATTTTTTGCAAAGTTGCACAAATTTAATTTTCACAATTTTTTACAAATTGTCTAACAATTGCAATTACAACCGTCCCAAAAGAAGTCTTTCAATAAGATGATACCATTATATCAAACTTTCTAATGTGCTTGTCCATATCTATTCCTATACTTGAGTTGAACCTTGTTATACTTATTTATATTTTTGTTGTTAAATTGTTACACCAATATTAGAAGTAAAATCGTGCAGATTTTATTCGTGTAGCAACAATTTTAGTTTCGTAAATTAAATTATAAAAAAAAAACAAACAAGCAAGTTAGTATCCATCAAGACATATCTGTCCTTGGCCGATGTAGGTTCAAAATCTGTATACACGAATTGAATTCAAATAACAATGGGAGGAATGCCATTTAATGACAACATTTCATGTTTAAAAAGGTGATTAACTGGGAATTCATGTTGTCGATAAAGACACTCCTCATTTACCACCTGTCAGTGAAAAATGTTGCAATTTATTTATTTATTTTTTTTTTAAGAAATAAAGCACGCGGTCGAATGTTGGAAAAGTTTTTATTTGTCTGAGAGCCAAAAAAAACATTTAAGCGCACATGAATTGAGTGCACTCTACTGAAGCCAAATTAAAACAAACCTCTAAATATTTATAGGTATTAGGTGTAGGTAAGGTACTGACAAAAATGCTTTACCAAAAGTATACCTACCTACCACTATCTACAGCTTTAAGAAAATTGGCTGTTAAGCTTGCAAGCGGTATTTAATTTTTATAAATGTAGGTATAGACGTTGCGTTATTATCGATGCTATCAAACCGGGTGTAGGTATGTACTTATCTACTTAAAAACCGATGGAAATATTTTATTTTTTGTTCGTAGAAAATACTTTTGAGTGGGTCTATGATGAAATACCTTTTCCTCATTAGCATTACAAAATTTGTTGTTAGTACTAAATAACTCAAATGCTTGCAAATATTATTTAGGTATGTCTATTTGTTGTTTTGAAAAATGTATTTCAGTGATTTTATTTGTTTGTTTGAATTTTTGTTTAATCAAAAATACAGAAGTGTCACCATTTGTTTTTGATTTGCTTAGATAATGGAGTTAATACAAGAGAATGATGTATACGCTCTAGAAATCATATCAATAAAAAATAAAGATCTTTGGACTTTACCTATAAAATAAAATTTTAACCCACTTTTAATAAATAATATGTCAAAAATAAGGGAATTCAGGTACTGTTGACTTGAAAAATTGATCCGCATTGACTCGCAGTACGGTGTTCTCTTTTTATTTCACGAAAAATTGGTAAAGAGAAAGGAGAGCACCGCACTGCGCGGATCCAGTCTAGGGTTCAGGGTTTAAGTATGTGATTGACGTAGTTGGAACCTATCGAAGAGTAAAGCTACGATTAGTAGGCCAAGATAAATGTTCAACGCATTGACTCTCTGATGTCAAAATGCGACGTCAAATTTTGTTCCAAAGTTGTCAAGACGTATGTGATCATCAACTCAGAACACTTTAATGCGTTGACGGCTGCGTTGACACTCGCGATGACATGAATTTTGACTATTTTCTGTGACCGTGTAATCGTCCTGTCAGCACAATTAGGACACATATTGACAGAAAGCTCGTCAGCGTGTTGACTGTATTTCAACGTTGAAACAGCAGAATTTTTTACCGGTTCAACGTGGCCCACGTTGATCTGCATCTCAATTTCAAAATTTTCTGACTTTCTAAAGGTTTTTTTAATCCATCGACATCGTATACATCCTTCAACTGAATTTGACAGTTTATAGCTTGACTGATTTTACATTTTAATTTCGTGTGATTGGTGATTTTTGCTCTTGTCAACTCGGCATTAAGGGACTAGTTATAGCTTTCATTGAAACTCATCATTGAAAATTTTAATTTTCAGTTTTGAGGCACTAAAAAAGCGATATCAGTGATTATTTTGATGCCAATAAAAAGCTGATGACTCGATTATTAATTCTAGACAAAAAAATATTTCATTTTGGTCCTACCTTTCACATAAAACGATTTCTAACGATTTCAATGATCAATGATAAGGTAGTTAAATTATTGAAATAAACAAACTCATTTCCTGCGATATGCTGGGCCAAAATGAGATTTTTTTTTGACTAGAAATTACTAGTTATCAGCTTTTTATTTGCATTAAAATAATCACTGATTTCACTTTTTAAGTGCCTCAAAATTAACAATTAAAAGTTTCAATGAAAGCTATAACTGCCCTCTAACGCTCAAAGATTTCGAATGGTATCAAGTCGTTTGATCGTCATAGTTTAACATGCGTCAACGTATTATTAATGCGTTGACACTGAAACATACAAGTCAACGCATTTCGGGACGCCATTGACCGACTGCTGTCACTCGTGTGAACGTCAATGTGCATTGAATTGACAACGCATTGACCATTTACGTTGACCGTCTAATCAAAGCTTATAACTGTGTTAGTTTCTGTGAATAAAAGTTCTGTTTGGTAACATGAAATTTCTTGCGAATTTGCACACAAATTTTCACAATTTGCTGTCAAAACCCCTAGAAAATAAAAAACTCAATTTTGGGAAATTTTATTAAAAAACAAATTACCAAAAAGGCATATATATCTCAAATTGTTCCTTGAACGGTCTACAAACTTTTACTTTGTGATGATTAAGGAAATGGCTTTTGTTGCAAACAAATAAAAAAAATCACGTAAGTCAGTGGTTTAGCTCTATCTAAATTCATTGAATTCAGAGGACACACCAATTTTGTAAAAAAAACAAAATCAATTAATTTTCTTTTAATATAGGTACATAGGTACTTATATGATTACATGGTTTCAAAGGTTTCAACCTTATAACCAAAATTTAAGTAACTACCAACAATTTCTGCCATCCATCGCTATCTATCACCATCATCAACAACTTAACCTTTTCAATATTGAAATATAAACTTCATTTGCTTAAGACAATCAATCATTTTGGGTAGGCAAGACAGCACCCTAAAACAACAATAATATAAAATAACACAATTTGGCCTTGGACCTTTAAGAGTTATAAAATAGTTATCTTTCAAATTAGATATGAAAACAAATCATCAAAATTCAAAATTCCATTTAAACAAAAAAAAAAAGTTATAGTAATTTCCGTTATGGCCAAACAAAAATATATAGCAACACAGTGGGAAATCAAAATGTCTACACAAATTTATAGATAGGCACAAAAAATAAAAAAAACTAAAACACGCTTTAAGGCTCTTTCAACAACAATTCATAATTTATTGAGGTTACGTATCGAATGAAAACCAAAAGTGAAAACCACTTCAACCTCACAGTCACAGCACAGCAGAGCACAGCCGAGCTAGTGCCATGAGGCAAAAAGCACGCTGCACAGGCACACACACGAGCAATGAATTTAAGTTAAGAAATATAAGACTCTTGCTGCAACTGTTTGTTATTATACCTACCATAAAACTAACATAGGCATCACGTCCTTCAAGAAAATTCGCGCTTGCTGCACCTTGATGGCCTTTTATGATCATTAGTCAGCGGACTTGAGTTGGTTTTCTTTTTTTTTCTGTATCCCTTCACTCCAACTTCATGAAAATGTGCAGTATGATGTAGATATAGGTAAGGTACTTGTATTTTATTTTGAAGTTAATTTCTGCAAGGAGTATTGGACATTTGTCAGACATTTTTACACTCGAGAATGCCATTTGTCATCAACAGTGTTGCCATACTTTATCAATAGAGTTGCCATCCATCATCACTAGTGTTGTGTGTACTAAATTGTGTTCATCTGAAAATGAAGTTGTTGGGTAAAAATGTATTTTGAAAAGATTTACAAAAATATGAATTAATAGGTACTTTCATTTTAAATTAAATTAGACTTAAATTTCGAAAAAATTGCAACACAGCGAAATTTTGACGGAGAGCTTTAATTTATTGCGTATAAAGTATATTTCCTTAAAAGTGCCCATAATTTGGACCCGGATTTTTGATGTTTTTTTTAAATCGCTCGAAAAATAACCTTTTTTTTGGAAAAAAATGTTTTTCTAAAAAATTGTAGAATTTGTAATTCTAAGCAAAAAATATTGTACCTATCCCTTATTCTTAAGACCATTTGAGCAATATATTTTTAGAAAATGTGCGCTAAGGTTACTAAAACTTTACACCGTAGTGAGGTGAAAATAATATGTTGATACATTAAATCAAACAAGTAATATTGTAACGTTTAAAATAGCTTTTAACGGCCTTTAGTCCTACAAAAATTTGGCGTTTCGTCCCGGCGATCTCACTTGGACTCATCAGTTGAACTGAACTTAACAAAAAATTGCGTGTTGACAAAAGCCCTCACTAGTTATTAAGTAGTATTTTTGTTTTAAGTATTCAATTCTCTAAACAAATTTTTATTTCATAATTTGTGATCTGAATGTATTTATATTTTGTTTTTATTATTTAAATAATTTGGGCTTACAAATCTTTATCTTTATGAATGCAAATAAAACACTTATTTCATCCTTTTCCCGACGTTCCGTTGGTTTTTTCCAACTTCTTCAGGGTATTGGAAGTTGAAGAAGTTCTAAGAAACCAACGTTTAAATTTTTATTTTAATTGAATTGAATTGAATTGAATTGAGTTGAATCGCCTTACCCAAACGGAAAACTCATTGCCAATCACGTATGTGACTATGGTTGATGTGACAATCACATATCACCTTAGCAGATTCCACTCCTGGTTTTTATTTTGGACTTTTTTTTTAATGTTTGGATTTTTTCAAAATTTTTACATTTTTCAATTTTTTTTTTAAATTTTTACATTTTTCAATTTTTTTCAAAATTTTTGACTTGTTTCAATTTTTTTCATAAATTTTCATTTATTTTAAAATTTTTTACTTTTTTAAAATTTTGAATTTTTTCAAAATTTTTCAGTTTTTTCATATTTTTCAAAAATTTTTCATATTTTTCAAACGTTTTGAATTTTTTTTTTCAAAACTTTTAAATTTTCATATTTTCCAATTTTTTTTCAAAAATTTTTATTTTATTTAAAATTCTTCAGTTTTTTCAAAATTTTTCAATGTTTTTACTTTTTTCAAAATTGTTTTTCACTTTAAAAACGAAATGAATGGATACTTGATGAAGAATGATATTTGTTTAACCTTGGGATAAGATTCTTCTTAAGTAAATGATACTCGGAGCCTTTTAATCACATCTTTCTGTTTTGTGTCTTACCATAAAGTGTGCAATGTGCATTGTGTTTGCCATCTGACATTTTCTTTCGCTCTCTTTCTTATGCTCGGTTTATATGTAGAATTTGCCGAGATGAATTTGGAACCTTCTCATATAGAAAAGTGAGTTTTTCTTCATAACAAAAATTGGTGTTGTTGAAACGTCCAAATTAGAATGAGAAAAGACATACTCAGTTTCTTAAAAGTTCAATAATTGAACATTTGATTTTTTTACAACCTATGTCTATGTTTTTACCTCCATTATACTCAATTATACTCATATAATTCATTATAATTCTATCGTTTCAAAAATCAAACATCTCGTATAATCGCTATAAGTACTTTTAACCCTGTTGTTGCTCCTTGTATTTCTTGCATATTAAATACAAATAGACTGCTTTAAGTTATACGTCTTCGAGAATCAAGTTTCTGATAGAAAAAAAAACATATTATACCAATTAAATAAATTGTAATGCATTTTTATTTATTAGAGAAAGTAAAATCTGATATAAAGTTTCAAAATATGTACATAAATTTATAAGTGCCTTATGACAACAAAAAGAATGCATTTAACGATCGGTTCCATAAAATGTTTAATCTAACATACAACAAAAATATAAAACCACTTTAATTGTTTCTGTAGTTAAATTTATTTAATTTATCAATTAGTATTATATTTATGGAACGTTTTGATTTTTAATAGATACATCTTTTTTTAAATTATTCACAAATGCAATTTTTAATATACATTTATATATATTTAATAAAGTAAGTGGTTCCTGATATGCAAGGTACTAAAAATGGCATATTAATTTCGCCTCACTTACTTGTAAACCATAAAAACCACTTTCAATCGTAGGTGAAATTAAAATTAAGAATATAGTGGTAGGGATGAGCAGTGAACTAAGAAGAAATAAAGTGCACGACTGGGTCGCACATATCTTGCTCTTACAGCTCAAATAAGTTATAAATAAATTAAATTGGGTAGCGCGATAACTTGAGTATAACCAGGGCCTCTAAAGACTTACAACTCTCAACCATTCCCGTGTGCATTTAGAAATGAATGGAGGGGACCTTCAATTTTCTTCCGAATCAATTAACATGCTAAATTTAACAACACTTATTTTACTGCAAGCAGACTGGATAAAAACTTTTGTACCAAATGAGAATTATGCGCCTTTGTTATCGATATAGTTTCTATTGAAACGTCAAAATATTATTGAGCAATGATTTATTTTAATAACTTAAGCTAAGTACAGACGATTGTCAGATCTTACAATGTTGTCAGATCTGTCAGTGAAAAAACTGTTCCAAATATCTTACAATCGTCTGAACACACAATTTTTATCATTGTCAGTTGATTGTCAGACTCATTGGTCATTGTCACATGTTTTAATTGAAAACATCTTACAATTGCGGACAATTTCTTCATTGTTCGAAATGTCAATGAGTTGGTTAAAGAGAGATAAAAAAAATTGCTGACAATCAAATTGGGAAGAAATCTACCAACCGTGTGAACGGACAATTTTTCATTGTAAGAAATATGTCAATTGTCAGCTAATTGTTAGCTATTGTCAGACCATTGACAGTTCTGACAATATTGTAAGATCTGGCAATCGTCTGTACTTAGCTTTAGCTGAAATGACATCGATAGCATATTTTGGTAGTGATGGAATTTGAATTTAATAGCGTTATAGGTTGCTAAGTTCCGATGTGTTTTTTATATCCAATATTATATGGGCCTATGAAAGAACGCAGTTTTGCCAAATATTGGATTTGTATCACCCTTATTAAAGGTTTGTTGTTTTACTTAAATGACAATTAAATAACGTCATACGTCAGTTGCGCTTTAAAGCTTGGTACACATTAGGTCTGTTCGCGTACTTGCCCGAAACTGCCAGATTCTACAAAGTTTTTTTTTTGTTATATGAACTTCGACAGTCTTTTGGTCTAAAAATGGTAGAAATGGGTAGGTTTTGGAAGTAAACGAACAAGGTTTTTCTGTGACCAAATGTCCAATCCTAACACAGCGAAAACTTTGACTTTTGTGAAGAAATGAAAAAGGGTAGCTGTTTGGTGAATGGCGTCGTTTTTTGCATTTTTATTAAAATGACAACTGTCATGAGAGGAATGTTTTATTTTTCCTAAATTTTATAATAAGTAGTCTTATATTAAACAAAAAAATATTATTCAATTGTGGGGTTAAATACATAAACAAATATAGAGGAAACAATTCGCACTATTCTTTCAAAATTCCTTTTATTTGAAATTAAAAATGGAAATAAGAAAAACGTGCCACATTGCGACGATGAAATTTTATTGCCACTTCGGCAACGCTGGAGTTCTAGCTATTATCGTGATAGAGAAATTGAGATAGGCGGATGAAACTGTGGGACTTCCATTTTTCACCTTCACGTTCTCTACCATCCTAATGTCGTTAAAATCATCCTAGTGTCTAAAATTTAAGGTCCTATTTCTATCCAGACATTATACAAATTATACTTACTTATAATAAATTTATACTTCTCCTAATTTTTGCATTAAAGGAATATAAATAAAACGACGAACGTTGATGATTTAATTAATTATACACTACCTTATAGTTTATACCTACTAACTAACAGTACATTCACTAGGTAACTAGTGTTTTCAAGGTTTGCTATTAAAACACCTTCATTATTTCTTTGAATGTTCATTTTGCATGGTTTTATTGTTAAAATCTCATCAAAAGTCTATTTAGAAGACCAATAAAACTAATTTATTATGTTGCATGTTTAACATGTGCCTTCGTTTTGATTAAACTTGAACTGAAATCCGTTCACACTATTTATCAATTCATTGCCCACAACCTTGAATGCAACAAACCGTGGCGCAGGTAAATAATAAAATAACTGTGCTATTTTACGGTTTAACCAAAAAAAAAAACACAAAAAAAACCCATCGAAAGAGCCTACCTTCATGTACATATGTATATATATGTATTATAACGTTTAAGTCATTAATTTTACCTTTTATTGCTTGAAATTGCTAATGTACTTCGTTTGTGATGTGAGTGCGTTTTAGAGGTACATATAATAATAAAATACAAACATACTCCTACATTTTTTAGTTTTATTTATTTTTATTTTTTTGCAAAATCGCATCAGAACATCAACGCAATTCTTTTTAACTTCACATTCTTTTTTGAGCTCATTAGCTATATAAAAAATAAAAAGTGATGCAAAAAGTCTGGGCCAAACCCAAAGAAACAGAAGAACATAGAACAGATGAAGAGAATTAAAAGATAAAAAAATGTTACTAAAACATTTCTTAATAAATTGAGGTCACCAGTTATAAGGTAATTTATTTTACACTTGGCAAAATGCTGTTAAGAATACGTAATGGTTTTTTTTTTCATTCTTTTCTAAAATTTATCCATCACAAACGAACCACCAGACATCAACCCAAATAATTGTGGTACATTACATTGTGAGTGTGTTTTTTTTTTCTGTCAGAGTTTTTGTCGTCATCGTTGAAGTTTTTCGCTCTGTTTTGGATTGACTATAATATGGAAGATAAGATTCAGACAATTGTTTTAAGTCTATTTAGTTGTTTTGGTCTATTTAAGATGAAAATTAACTTTTAGAAGTTGATGCTCTGAGTTCTCTAATTTGTTTTTAATTGATGATCAGGATATGACAGTTAAAAAATATCATTTCCGTTATTGGAAATTGAAGTAATTGAAGTTTTAAAAAGATATGTTGTTTTTTTATTTTCTTATTTAAGAAACGTCTAACTGAAAAGCAACACTCTCACGAAGTATGCTTTGGTTTTTTAGTGTTGAAAGAATTATTAGAGCATGGTCAGAGTGTCTAAAATCACTGATTGCTTCAATTATTCTGAATTTTTGAATCAATATATTTACAGTTGATTAAGTTAATTCACTTTTTCAGTCGAGTTTTGTACAAAAATTGTAAACTATAGCTGTTAGTTCTCCATTATTTTTAAATGATGTCTGAACAAAGCTTTAACTCTTCGGTGTCAATGCGTTGCATTAAAATATGGTTTGTCTTTTATGTGTCTATAAAATGTCAAATTCCATTGAATGAGGGCTTAGTTGGAAACAGATTTAAAATAATGTTTTTATTTAATTTTTTGCTCCAGATACCGATGAACAGTCAACATGTCCTTATTGCCTTTACAGGTTGATAACTCGATCAACGAAACCAAAAGTCATGTCAACGCAACCCTTAACTGGCTGACAGCGGCGTACTGCATTGACGATCACAAAACTTGACAACTTTGGGACAGGTTTTGACGTCAGAGAGTTAACGTTTTGACCATTTGCGCGTTGACTTCTTTAATGACAAGGTAGAAAATTCTACTGTGTCAACGTTGAAACACACTCAACGTGTCCTAAATGCGTTGAAATTGTGATTACTCAGTTGACGCAATCGTCAATGCGTTGACAGTGTTCTGCGTTGATGATTACACCACTTGACAACTTTGGAACTTTGACCAGGGGCGGACTGGGTCACCGGCCAACAGGGATTTTTTTTATAATAAGTAGTTCTAGTGTTGCCGCCTGAAAAAAAATCGTTGAAACATTTTCTAAAAAACCGTACCATATGAATAAAAAAAATTCTTATATTAAACAAAAATATAATTCAATTGTGGGGTCAAATACATACAAAATATAGAAGAAACAATTCGCATTATTCGTTCAAAATTCTCTTTATTTGAAATTAAAAATGGAAATAAGAAAAAACGCCATTGAATTTTTTCGTGCCACATTGTCAGAAAGTCGATGCTTTGACCAGGGTCACCGGCCAACCAGCATTTTTCCCGATAGGGCTTTGGCCTGTTCATTTAAAGAAAACTTTCTCGTAAAATAGGATTGTAGGTAATTATACAGCCTTTATACCCCAAAGAAATCCCATGGAAGCCCGCACAGCTCTGTTACGGACTGTCACAATGAAGATTAAGAAATTTTTGAGTCCCCACAAGATTATTTTAACAAGAACTATTTTTTATAGCTGATGCCCCCCACACTAATTATTATTGAGCTATTGTAGGCCCAAGGGGTTGTACGCAGGCCCTCTCCATTTAGGATACAATTATTATTCTTTTTCTCTCCTTCTTTTTATTTGGTTCTTTTTTTAAAGTCCCAGGAGGCCTTTTGACCCCCAGTCCACCCCTGGATGGCGTTGACTATTTGCGTTAACCGTCGAATTGTAAATACAAAAATTAATAAAAAAAATTTTTTTAAGACAAGTTTGTACTCCAGCTCTTTTGTATTGATTTCAGAATAAATTTTTTTA
The DNA here is from genome assembly GCA_929447395.1 of Epistrophe grossulariae. Classification (NCBI taxonomy): domain Eukaryota; kingdom Metazoa; phylum Arthropoda; class Insecta; order Diptera; family Syrphidae; genus Epistrophe; species Epistrophe grossulariae. The sequence continues at coordinate 46,632,501 of OV839568.1, forward strand.
AATACTTTGGCATTCAAATAACATTTTTTTTTAATAAAAAATGCCAGGAATCAAATAATATGATAACTTTATATAAATTCATAAGAATTTTATGGAACAACTAAATACCTGCCTAATGTTTTGTGAGCTGTTCAGCAATATATTGTCAAGTAATTTCGAAACAACACTTCTTCATCTCATACATTTGTTTGCTAAAAAATCACATGTAGTTTTTTTTCCTGAAGAAATGTAATTATCATGAAAAATAATTTTCTGTTTGCTTTTCAAACATATTTCAGTACAAGAAAAATCCATTAATGACTTTTAACAAATTTTCTGATAAAAAAATATAAAACAATTGAAAATTATCTAAAATCTCTTGAACTTAAACGTGACATTTATAAAATATTCTAATTACCTTAATAGTTAGCGTAATTCATTAGTTTATTGTTTAACGTTTTATTCAATACATCGCATGGTTTAATATAAGAAATATATTTCCAACAAAAATCAACAAAATCTAAAGGTTAACTTCTATATTCCTCTTCAAGCATTTCTTTGCAACAACCTACGATAGACCTTTCAGAAAAAAAAAACATTTTTTTTAGGGCAAACTAACAGGTTAATCTATTTTTAAAATATAAGTAAAGCTTGTGATGGTCTTAAGCAGTGTGTACAGATGCATCAAAATGGAAAACTATACAATTCATATACTATATAGCCAGGGAGAGGAAAATAATATTCAACATTGAAGATACATACGACATATTGTATCTTCTTTTTATCTTCGTGGTTTACTTTCTTCAGTTTATACTTTTATATATTTTTATGTACATATAGTCTGAATGAAATAAGTCAACAGAATGAATCAAATAATTTATTTATTTCAAAGATGTCTTTTATATATTCTCTGTCTGGTATTTCAAAGACCCCAGACAAGTCATCATCGCGGTTATATACTCTTGCAAATGTGCACGTATAGAACGGGCGAATGTGAAAGACTGAGCTTGATCTAGAATTTCAAGCTGTTTCCAAGGTGATGATAGAGTATTATACACAACGACTATATAAAAGTCCATAAAGTTGATGATTGGATAATTTTCTTTAAGATATACCTTTCTTCTATATACACTGAAAAAAATTCTTAAATCATGTTTAAAAATATTCTTTTATATCATATTTTCTAAATTCTCTTAATTCTTATCTCAAACTTTAACAAGCATTTTAACTCATTAAAGCTGCTGAAAAAGATAGTCAGGCATGATTTTTAAAAATTGTTATTTTTAATATAAAATCTATAAACATCTTAAATTACTTTTCAACTAGATGACTAAAGGCCAGTTTGTTCACAGCATCTGCACCAATGACTTTAAAAGGTTCTAATTAAATGGCGATCGAGTCGATCAAAATCGGTTGATTAGCAATTTCGATTATTAACAACTCAAATTTTGGATTCCTCAATAAAAATTTTGGTTATTATACACCAATTGCAATATTTTTTTATTAAAGATGATCAGCTGCGAACAAATTGGCTCTAAGTACGTTTCAATTTAATTCAATGAAATTTGATTAAGTCAATAACTTTTTTTTATTAAAATAGGAAATTTCGTTTTGGCTTTCAGTTCTTGAAATCAAGTATTTACTGTTTTCCAACAGTGTATTTTACAAGTTGTACGTATCAGTGTTTTCATTCACATGGGTGTTGTGAAGGCAACAAAGAACGACACAGCAACTGATCTCTTTCAATGGCAAGGCACATCCGATTTCTATATAGGTAGACAAACAAGATATTATACACAACTGCGTGCGGATACATTTTGACGATAAGTCAACCTACTGAAGTTGCAATTTATTGTAGATTGCCCAGTTTTCTAGTGAACGACTTTTTATTTTTTTTTTTAACTAAGATGATTCCCCAGACGGATAAAATAATTACGAATCGAACAAACCGTTTACATAGAAACGATATCTGTATATACATATGATTCAAGAGCTTGCCAGAGAAAAATAAAAATCCAATAAAAAACTCATGATAAACCTGATGATTTGGTCCACTTATTGCGGACCAATAGCTGCTACCTTGATTATATAGCTGTGTATATATATATTATGTATAGCTCCAGTCTTCAAACTGATTGCAGTGATAGGAAAAAAAGAAAAACAACGAAAATTTCACCAAAAGTCTCAAAATGATGCGTTTGAAAATGGATTTTAAATTTAAATTAAAAGAGAAATTAAATTCCGAAAGCGTTTTATTATTTATATACTCGTACGCAGCTACCGGTTCAGCTGGACCGGACGTCGCGCGTCGTCGGTCGTCTTTCTGATCAGAGTTTAAGATTTTAATATACCTTTTTGGTATAAGATACAAGGCAAATTGTCGATGTTAGATTGTCGCAGTTTTTTGTGATCAATTTTAGTGGATCGACACGCATATGCGTAGAGAGTCACACCATAGGTTTATATTTGTTTTCTTTCTGTTTTTTTTTTTGTTGTTGTAGAAAATTGAATTGATTTTGTGAAAGGTGTTAATTTATGTGAAGGATATTTCCAGTGTCAGTGTTTTAATGTTATAATAGTAAGTGGTTTTGGTGAAGAAATTTTAGATATTTGGCGTGTTCAGAAAAATGAGATTTCAGATATTTTTCTCACTCAAAAAGTGAGCAAGCGAATCCAAGATTTTTTTTCCTCTGAGTTTTGAAGGCAAAGCTGAGAAATTTTGCTGAGGAATCCTGTTCAGGTAACTGAGATTGCTGAGATCTCCGAGATCTCATTTGCCTGAACATGCCTATTAATGACTATAATATCCTAAAAATTTGTTTATAAAAACATAATTATTTTGATCAACATTGATTGTTGTTCGTCCTTGCCCTCTATAATGAAATTTTAAAATCTTTAAAAGAAAATAATGGAGTGCTATAAAGTCACACAAATTTTTAAATTTTGAAGAGTTTGTATATGTATAGCCAACACACCTTGTTATACAACACTAAAAGCGCCACAAACCTGCAGCCTAAGCTAATTCGAAAATTAATACAATGACAAAATTCATTTAACAAAAACTCAAGACCCATAAAGTCATATGAATAATAGTGTACAACTTTAATGCCTCAGGCCTATGCTTTTAAGTATTCAGTAATCTCTCAGTTAACCCTGAATATACAAGTTAATTATTGATTGTTATTATTAATTGCTATCTTAGCATATAACACAAAAATATTTCTTCAATTATTAATCCCAAGATAATTCACAAAAATTTATTCCATTAATTCCAAGTTAAATTGATATTTAAATTGGAGTTATTCCAGGCTTTAATTATTTCAAGAGCTTAATCGTATTTAACCTTGAAACTAAAATCGCTCGCAACGTAAACTGATTCTAAGGGCCAGTTTGTTCACAGTTAATCATCTTTACTCAATGATTATTACACAGTTGGTAAATCATAGAATATACTTTTTATTCAAAACTTTAATCAAAGAATCTATAGTTTGAGTTGTTAATCAGTGAAATCGCTAATATGAGACGATTTTGTTCAGAACCTCTAAAAATCATATAGATCAAAACCTCTACGAAAAAAAAAAATTATCCTTTAAGTTCGTTTCTATAAATATTTAGATAAATATTATTTTAAGGCCCTGTTTTAAACAGCCTTATCAACGTTCTGATTGGTTATCTGACACATACATTTCGGGGCAGGATCATATGGATTTACAAGTATAACCTAATTAGGTAGGTACATAAAAAACAATGGTTATTTTAACTTTGCGCAAATATTTATAATTTTATGTTCTAGAAGTTAACTTAGAGTTTGATAAAAATATCTTTAGATTATTTTTAGAGAAAGTGTATACTTTGTACAATATTTTGTACCCAAATATTAGCTGTTCGACCATCACTTTCTTTAATTTATATATATTTTAAAACTTAAGGAAAAACTGCATTGTAAGTGGGGTCCTTCGGAATAAAACAAGTTCATTACTTTTAAACGGTTAAGAGAAAATGCTTATATAACTATAACCAAAATATTCGTATTGAATAAACTTTAGGTAGTTTTGAGCTTGACGCAAATAATGTACACACCAGAAGTCCCAATTGGAGTCCCAAGATGGGTTATAGGTCGATGAATTGTGAATTATGGACTCATACCATTTCCTGGTAGGCCAAAAAACATCCATCAAATAACATCTTGTTATTAAAATAAAAAATTATTTTCATTAAAATTCTCCATCACTCTATTACTTTTCAAAACATATTAAAAAAAACTGATTCAAATTCAAAATTCCAAAATAATTTTTTTAAATTAAATTAAATATATAAAAACTTTAAAAAAAAATTTTTAAATTGGTTTGAATTTTTCGAAATAAGAAAAAATATAGCGCGAATTAAGAATTTTGTGTTTTTTAATTATCTAAAAATTTCAATTGAATTATTTAAAATTACTACAAAATTTTTACAAATTTCAAGAAAAAAATTCAAGATTTTTAATTTTTTAAATATTTTTTTTTTTATAAAATAGTTTTGGAAATTATACTTATAATAAGGGTGGCATGTAGTTGGCATACCAACTATTTGGTACATTGTTTGCACACGTTTGTATACATCTTTTTGAACTATTTGTTGTTTATTTTATATAGGGAAATTTCAAAAAATGAACGAATAGTTTGACCCGCCAACTTCAAAGCCCGAAAAATATGTAAATGTGGTTCGATAGATGGGTGATTCTCTGCCAACTGTGATTTTTTAAATAAGAATTTTGCTAAAATTAAAAGTCATTGAAAATTAATTTTTTTTTTTTTATTTTTCTTTAAATAGACATTGTATTAAATCTGTAAGATCATTTTACTACAACTTTTAAAGAACAAAAAATATGGTAAAAAGTACTAAATCTCGAAGACATGGTGCTGACACTGATTTTTTATTTTTGAATTTTTACACGTTCAAACTCTTTTTGAAAATATTTTTGTTGAGTTTCTAAATTCTCTCTTACGTTTTGGCGTTTTCAACTTTAAAAGCCAATGTTTTATTCAAAATTGTATGTTTTTTAGTTTTTCAAATCTGTTCTTTTAGGTTGAAGTCTTTATTTTTATGCTAGATTATAACTCAACATTTATTGCATAAATTTGTTTTAATATGTTTTGTCCGAAGTACTGGTACCATTCTTAATAAAAAAATAACAAGATTTTTAGAAAATTGTTTGAAATCATTTAATTTAAGTTCATCATCAATAAATATACCACGGTATCGACACCCACGGTACTGACATTTAGGCTTTAATATAACCTCATATCTCAAAGCTTCTGAGAAAAATAAAATCCGTTATAATTTTAACTTATATGACTTAAAAAGAAATACAATATTCTAAAAATCACCCCAAAAAAATTTCATAACACGCTTGGACAATACTACCACGGTACTGACAAGTAATTTTGTGACACACGATTTTAGAATAAAAACACTTCACTCTTACAGCAAAATTACGTAAGTAAAATAAATTGACTTTTGTTAACAATAAATAAATAGTTCCTCTTTCAAACGGCACCACATAAATGACATAAAACTAAAAACAAAATGGCGGTTCAGCGGTAAATCTTTTGAATTCAAAAAGAAAATGAAATCCGTGGACAACATTCAATTATTATTATTTAATTAGAGAGCAAATATTTTGACTTGGTATTCTCAAAATATAATCAAGCAACTATATTGTACTCAAACTTTTCTGAGAACAACATTTTTATTCAATGATGTATTTTAACAGAAAATTGTATATTTAATTGGAAAAACAAGGATGAGACATGCCACGGTACTGACATTTTGCGTATACTTTTTCAAGTCAAGGGGAAAGGGTAGCAAATTTTTAAACAATCTGCAATGTAAAATGTAGTACCAACTTATTTCCACAATTCAAACCAGAAATTCATAAGAAATGTTTACATTAAGGTACAAATAAAGCCCTGGACACAAAGAAAGTTGGCAGAGAATCAACCAGATCATCGTTTGTACAAGTTTGTAATTTTTTTTTCATTTTTACATGTCCCAAATTTTTCTTACATAAAAATTTTGTAACACTTTTGAAAAACATGCAATGTAGGTACATAATTTATAAAGATTTATAACGAAATTTGTTCTTTGAAGTTTTCTTTAATTTCTATTTTTAATTAATTATTCAAAATATTTTGGGACATAAAACTGAGTTTGGCTACTCAATTTTTTTTAAATAACAATTTAAATTCAGTTTTGAAAAATCAATATTTTCAAAACTTGAATTTGTTAGCTTTTTCAACGAAATTTAAAAAAATTAAAATAAACGAATTTTTCAAAATAGCTATTACGGTTTGAACAAATTATAGATAACATTTTATCATTATTAATTTTTTTTTTATTTCTTTAGACTATAGAGTGTGAATAGCATCTGCATCTGATAATAAAGCCCGTATGATACTACATTTTTGTCTCATTCTTAATTAATTAAAAATGAAACTAGAGTATAGTATGAAGAATTCATAACTGGAAATTCTGATAAGACTAAACATTACACATTAAACCTCATAAAAATGAGAAAATTTCAACAAAAATTTATTAAAAATGTGATTTGATTTACATTTTTCAGCTTCAAGCAGCTTTTTTTTTACATTTCAGAATTGAAAATTAAATCATATTTCAAAAAACATTTATATAACTACTTTTTTAAAAATATTTATTAATCAAATATTGCAGCATTAGAACAGAAAATAACAAAGGGATTTTTAAATAGTTTTGACAATTCATATTGTTTTTTTTGTCAGATAAGTGCTTTTCCTTTTTTAAAAACAACATCTTTCCCTTTTTGAGACAGTATGATTTAATGAGCTAAAACTGAAAAAAAATGTAGCGTCATACGGGCTTAGTACTTTTTTCGTATTAGGTGCCAGTTATAGCTTTCATTGAAATTCATCATTCAAAATTTTAAGAAATTTATTTTTTAATACATAAATTTTTATTTTGATAAATTTAAAAAAGGATAAAAAGCAGATGACCAGAGGAAAAATCATAATTTGTTTAGTTTTCACAAATTGTTTCTTTTTTCTTTGCTTTCATTTTTTATAATTAATATTTCTTTAAACGATTATGGAATTATGACCAATTTTCTTTCAAATATGTATTAGAGAATTATGATCCACTTTATTGTGAACTTTTGGGGTAAGTTCACAATTAATGTGTGGGCTTATAATCTACTCAAGTAGATCAAAAGTCTACTCTCCTTCTTTTCGTTTATATGTATTAAATAATTTTCATGGGTTACATCTTATATTTCTTTGATAGACAAACATTCTTATATTATGTTACATTGGAAACAATATCATACTAATTATCACAATTTTATTTACTATTTATTTCCAGATGTAACTGCACAAATGGCTTTACGACTGCGTCGTGATGTACAAAAAGCATCATATTATGTTTGGTTCTTGGGTGCTGATGAAGCCAAAGGCTTACGAGGCCCAAGAGTTATAAATTCCGTTCTCCCATACCTAATAGATAGATCACGTGACCAAGAACCACTTAAGGTCACTTTACAGGTGTCACATAAGGGAATCAAAATCTTACAGGTATGTATAAATTATATAACAGCACATATAACTAACCTACCTCTTTTATATAGTATAATTCCGAGTTTACTTATTTTGTCTTTTGTTTTTCTTTTTTTTTCTTTTATTCAACAACATGAACAAAAAAGGGTTCATCAAAACATTTCATTCCGCATAGTGCCATAACCAGTTCTGTACAATCTGAAGATATTGTTGCATGTGTCCTATTACTTTATAATCCAGCAACAAAATGTCCCCTACATGTGCATGCGTATAGATGTGATTCAGAAACTACAGCCGAGGCATTACATCAACAATTGCAAATCCTTATAAATCGGCCTGAGAATCAAAAACGTTTTGAGGAATTGGAATCCAGGTGAGTTAAATACACGTTGTTTGCCAAAACCATATGCTTATTATAAATAGTTTTAGACTTCTTGTAATTCATTGAGTGAAAGTGATAAAAACAAAGCAAAAAACTAAAAAACAAAAAATAAGCAAAATTAAAATGCAGAAAATATGTAAGAGGAAAAAAAAAAACAACAAACCTACAAGTTGAGGAAGCTATAACAAGCTTCAGCAATGGAGCATAAATAAATCGAACGCCATAAAGTGTGACAAGCAATAATGCATTTTTTGTCAATTAATTATTTTTTTTTTGTGTTTTTTTTTGCTGTGCCGTTAGTACTCTTGTAATGGAGATAACTTTGTTGAAATGCAACTGAGTGATGCTGTGATCAGTGGAGATAGATTAAGACCTGCATTGCTATACACTGAGGGAAATATTCGTGTTAAATCAACATAAATCAATGGATTCAATTAATAATCTTCTATATTTTATTAAAAGAAAAGATATTATGCCTGTTCGGTAACTTTTTTTTTAAATTTCCCAAATCTGAATTTTGTTCCTATGGGTTTTGATAGCATATTATGAAAATTTGTAAATTTTTGCAAATTCGCAAGAAATTTCATGTTACCAAAAAGTATTCAAACCTTTGGAATCCACTTTCCTTACAACATATAATTAAAATATATTGCTAACTTTTTATTCTGTTAAAATGACACTAATATATTATTTTAATAAATATGAATAAACTTAGTACCAAATGAACTCACATTCATTCAATTTCTATGAAAAATTCTTTCTTTAAAAAAATATGTGATATTTTTGTGAACGTAAAATTTCTCTAAATGTAGCCCCAAGCTATGGTAAAGTTTAGGAAGCTAAGATTTTAATGTGATGTAATAGCACGTTGCAGGAGCTCAACTCTGTAATACAAGATCTGATGTATATTGTATGCATGAATGTGTTACACTGAGCTGCACTCGAATGAAGCACAGATGCACAAAGATAAAATGGAAAAAAAGAAACATCAGGTCCACTGAATGATGAAAAAAAAAGTAATTCAATCTCTGTTTTTTTTTTTTTGTGTTTTTCTTTTTATTTAAACCTAAAGCTTCACTTAAGATAAACCGCAAAAAAAAAATCACAGTGAGTTGTACCAACGGTTGTATTAAGTACGTCTCTAGGCCCAAGCTTGGAATTGATCTTTTAATTCAGATTATTTGATAAAAAAAAATAATAAAATTTTTTATCAAGCTCTAATCAAGAACAATGGATTTAAAAATCTCCCTAATTCATGGAAAAAAAAATTCGAATTTGAAAAAAAGTTTTTAAATAATTAAGTATTTACACCCATATTAACAAACGTAAATTAATAACGATTTTATGTCATGGACTAAATGCACAACCTCATTAATAAAACAAAAATTCTGATAGTTAATTGACGTTGCATTTAATGCGTGTAAGCTATAACTCATCGAAAGAGGTGGTTTAGCAAAGAAATATGCAACTGATTTTGAAATTTGTTTTTTTATTTTTTTATTTCTCCAAAAATATAGCTGAACCTTTTATTCTGGGTGGGACGGTTTGAGTATACAAAAACATTTTCGTGGTTGAAAGCCCTTCCATTTGGCCGTCATCTTGGAAAATGAGTGTATAAAGTTTTTTTTTTACCTCACAAACAATTTTTTGGTATAAAATAAATACTTTTTTACCAAGAAATTTAAAATAAAAAAGTTATAAGAAAACGAAAGTAAAAAATAACTTTTTTATTTTTTCTCTATAGAGAATTGTAGAAAATTCATTTCAAAATCTGCTTAAAATTTGTTTATCAGAATTATGTTTACAAAAAAAAAACTTTTTAGACCCCTTTTCCAAGACTAAATACAACAGATTGCCTTGAACGATTTTCAATAAAAGTCAGTCAAACGTCAATCCACGATCGTTTTTATTAATAGGAAATTTTAACTCGCGAGTTAATTTCTATTTTATATAGTCAGTGTTTAGGAGTTTAATTAAGCCAATTCTTATATGAAATTCTCGTCGAATCATTTCATACAAAACGAAACGCAATGGACTCAACGAGAAAAAAAAGTCCCAAATATCGATATAATTTTAAATTAGATTTTGTTAAATTAAAAAAGAAACGGTTCTTGAATTATACACAGTGATGTGTTTTTTTTTTCCAATTTTTGGTAAAAGTTTGACTTAGTTTAAGGACCTATATCTACATATGTATGTATATTTACACCCATATGCTTAGTTATTAATTCTAATTCACAAATTAAATGAAACGCTGAACATAAGTTATTTCATTGATTAAAACTTCTTATTAATAAAGTAGAAGTAGTAGTCCATGGTTTAATGGTTAGTGCGTAGGACTGTTACGCCGATGGTCTTGGGTTCGATTTCCAGCCTATGCCACCTAAAAACAGAAATTCCTCTTGCGAGGAATTGATAAATCCTCCAAGAGTATCTCTTGTCATGAAAAAATACTTCTAACCTTAAGCGCTCGGAATTTATTTATTTTATTTATTAATAATAAAATATAATGCTATTTGACGTTTATTATCAAATCTTTACAAAAAGTCAAAAATCTATTATTAGTAAAAAGTAACTTTGTTGTCAATCATAGTAATTATTATTACTTATTAGTTTACACTTAAATTTTCTCACAAAATTTTAAATTTCTAACTTTCTAACGTAATCGATTTTTCTGTTATTTAAGCTTGTAATGGCTTAAATAGCATGTTTGTCACTAGCATTTATTTTCTTTTATATTTTGTTTTTAGCAAAAATTTCAAAGGTATTTTTAACTTGATTTCTCGTTAATCCACTTCCGTCTATAAATTAGTTAATTAAATTAATTAACTTCGAAATTAATATTGAAGGTTTGAACAAACAACAAACACTTAAGCTATAGCTATTTGAAGACTTTTTAAACTAACTTCAATCGTGTTAAATTAATTAGATTTCGCACGCTGATTATAGATAATTCATGTTTGATTAACATTTATTAATACAATAATATGGGTGTTAATCTATAGGTAAATAAAGTAAAACCGGAACTAAACTTGTCTTTAGTACGTGGTGTGTTGTGGAGTGTGGTTTTATAATATTACTGCACTAGTTTTTATCATCAGTACTAATTTTTCGATGTCGGTTAGATCGAACTTTTCAAAGTTGGAATAAACTTATTGGCTCGTATTCATAGTCATTTTTAAAATTTTGCTAAGTTAAAAGTAGGTTTAATTGAATTGTATGAGATTTATTTTAATTTGTATGGTTTTTCATTTCCCATATTTGAATTTAAATAATTCAATAAACCTCTGTTCTCATAAATACAGAATGAAATTTGATCTAAGAAATGACCTATGTATATTAAATTATCCATATAGATTTTAAACTGCAGTTTAGTTAAACATGAGTTTATCGAACGACTATGATTACGCGCCATTGAAGTTAGCTTTATAAATTTGCACAGCATTGTATAAATGTCTATTTTTTTTACCATAAGCTTGCTTAAGATGTTGTTACAATTCCGCGCATTGTTGGCAAGATTCAATTCAATATGATATGGAAAAATTATTTTAGTTTCTTATTCATTTTTTATTTAAACCTCCACAAAATGAAGCAAGTTGATGAACAGCAGATTGATAAGGGGGATTGCTGGGGAAAGAGATGAATTCATACAAAATGCCAAATGATTATTTTTAGTTTAAAGCCAATCCATTCGATGAGATGACATACATTTAGCCAAACATAAACATCATTGAGGAGACCAGAGAGAGAGAGAGAGATAGAGAGTGCGGGAGCAAAAAGATATAAAATGATGTAACTGCGATTAAGGCGCAGCCGTATACACACTGTTAGCATCTTTCATAACAAACTGAAAAATGTCAGTTAAAATATTTTTGGTATTTTTTTATAAGAGGCAAAAAAAAAAAACAAGTGAAGATGATGCTTGAGCGTACTTAACGTACCAATACTCGTCAAAGTACCTACCTTCTACTTGAGATTTGTTTATTTGGTTTGGTTATTGTTTTTTTGTTTTAATTTTTTTGGAGGCCAACGTCTACATGCCGGTATTTATGATCTTTATCGTTAAAGGTTTTTATTTATTATAAAACAAAAATGATGCTTGTTAACATTTGAGCAATTGATGAAATGATGAAATAAGACTTAAACAAATAAATCAGTTTTCCAAAAACTTATACCGATAGCAAAACAGACAAATTATTTATTTCATTTGCAGTGCGAGATCATCATAGTTTCGGGGCAAAACCCTAGTTAACTCGTGAAACATCTTTTCAGTCCATTTAGACCCTAAATTAAATCACAAAATTAATTAATTTAACTCTGATCAGATATTTTTGACAGATAGCTTTAAAAAAAGGCCCTACAAACTAGCTCCCAAATGAACTAACTCCCTTACGCACTAACTCCAATTAAAATTCTGACTTGGTTCATTATGAACTAATTCCCATTATTTTTGGAACTAACTCCCAACATAAAATGAACTAAGTCCAAAAAGAAACTTTGCATACAAACCCAACCTCGCACATACCCCAAATCCTATAAAGTTAGCCCAATTAACCTCACTGTTTATTAAAATAAATAAAACATCAGATTTAGTTCGTTAGAACTTATTTCATAATGAACTAAGTCCCAAATGAACTAACTCCCAAATTTATGAACTAATTCCCAATGAAATTTTGGTGGGAGTTAGTTAATTTTGGCTTTTGGGAGTTCACTCCTTTGGGAGTTAGTACGAAGGGCCAAAAAATCTATCAAAATCGAAATGCGACACTTTGAAAGCGTGATTTTCATAGATTTTTGACAACTGAAAGTAAAAGCTGATTCTTGAGTGAAAACTTTACTCTGAATTAAACCGGGTTTAATGCATTTGTATTTGCGAATTAACTAACTCTGATTTAACTCAGAGTTAACTCAACACTGAAAAACTATAGCCCTGAATTAATTTTGAAAAATTAGCAGTTGAGTTAGTGCGTATATAGAATTGTCACGTCCAAGGTCGTAGGATCGAATACCAGCGGCCAGTCTCTGCCACCTAAAAACAGAAATGTTTTTTGATGGGAACTGTATCCAATATATTTCTACAATACAAATATGCACACATGAAAGGTTTAGAGCTGTAATTTATAAGTCAATAGACCCTAGATAAATAATTTAATTTTTATTAATGAATAGACCATCTTTTTAAAAAAGGACTGGAGAACGATCATTTGTCACATAGATCGATGTGTGTTTGTTAAAAGATTTTTCTAATAATTAAGAGGAACTCCATGAGATATGACTGTAACCTTTAAATTTTACAAAATTATAGAGTTAAGGAAGCTGTGTGAGGATTTACATGTACCTTAAATTTTTAACCTATCAGCTTTGAAGCTCTAATTCTCTGGCGTCTGTGCGTCCATAATAGGCCTTGACTGTATTCATACTTTTTTGTTAACAATTTAATTGTACTAAATAAACTTGTACTTTATAACTCTAATTCTATAAAGAACAATCTGGTGGTCTACAAAAAAGGCTTCTTGTTATCCATCATTCATAGAATATGAAAATTACTTTTCTTATACTACACACATTTTGAACAGAAAAATCACTATTTGTAAGCTATAATCTTGAAAAACATCTTATTTTTTTTAGACTTGGTATCGTTCCTATCTCCAATGGTAATTCGCATAAATCCTCACAGTCATTTGACCAGCAGCAGCAAAAGCATGGACAACGAAGACATGAAGCCTCTCCAAAGCGATTTAGTTCATCACTTGGCAGCGATACCGGCAACAGTACTCGAGAATCTGAAGGTAGCGAAGATCGCAACGGTTCTCCAATGTCACGTTCTCCACCGATAATCAAACAAAAAGGAGATCTTTTCGATTCATTGGCAGCCGAATTACGTGCAAAATTAAATGGCAACGGTCCACCATTGCTGCTCCCACCAAGAGATTACGATACCGTCCACAGATCAAAGGGTAATCTAGCAGCAATTGAGTTGCGTCGTTGTCGAAATTCATTGATTGTGGGTGCATCAACGCCTGCGGGTGCAAAGCAGCAAATGTCATCGCGAGGATCGTCGGGAATTGGTTCCGATCTGGCTCCTAGTCCAGAACGACAAGACATTAATAGTTCGAGTGGTAAGTCTTTTTAGGCTAAGGCTATATAACTCTATATTCTCTTATGTTATTTAGCCATTCTTTAATTCTCTGCAATGTTCGTTCTTCATTTGATTTTTCGTTTATTTATTTGTTTTTTTTTTTTTTTTTTATTTTTTACAGAAGATGAACACTGGTCAAACGAAGCAGATAACTCAGTCATAGCCCTGAAGCCATCACAAATTCAAATGGAACGCAAACAGCCGCTGAATCGTAAAAGTGCTGTTCAACCGCCAGAAGATAATTACCTTCGTGATCTTCCATCGAAACCTTACAACCCATCTATGGCTGCTGGTGCAGGTAGTAGTGGCGGAGGTGCAGGCAGCGGCAGCCGCGAAAAGGAACTCCGACCAATTGCCAGGCCAACACAGTCATGGAACAAAGAGGATGAAATAAAGCCAATAATCATGCGACCATCCGACTACGATGCAAAGTTCAATCGAGTGCTCATGGATAAGCACCATGATGATGCAGCATACAAGGAACGCAGCCATAACTATAATACACAACCAGAAGATACCGGTTTTTGTAAATATAAGGAAGATCCAGCACAAAAATCGTCATATGACGCTCATGATGGTGGATTCCACAATCATATAGACAAGATGTTAAAGAAGAAGCTGTCACTGGAACGGAAACCAAGTTACAAGGTCGAAGAGGAAGAAGATGACTATGATTCTGAGGTTGACCATCACATCCCAGTTCAGCCAGCTGTGTCGGTACCAATGGGTTACCGGAAAGAGAATTTAACTGACAAGCAAAAATTTCAAGAGTACAATGGCAAAAAGGTCAAAAGCTATCCAGAGCTAGATCGTTTTGGAAGACATCGTTATGTGGATCCTGCTGATCTACCGTTTACCCAACCGAAATCAGCATCACATCAGTATCCAAGCCATTCACCAGAGCGTGAGGTACAACGGCCGGTCGAGAGGCATAGAGATCGTCAAAGACCTGCGGAGCCTAGGCCTCGAGAGCGTGAAGTATTCTCTCACAGCAACGAACGGAATCCCTATAGAGAACCAAGCAGCATTCCATACATCGAAAGCATGGAAAAGATGATGAAATCTCAAGCCATGCGATACAAATCCTTTGAAAGTGATCCGAAAGTTGAGTATCAGCCTGAGATGGAGAAACATCTCAGAATAAGCCCCCGTAAGTCGCTGCCAAGAAGTGAAAAGTCATCACATGTCGCCGAAGAACTTGATGTCGAAAAAGAATTCTCCTATAGTCGAAAGCCACAGTCAAGAGATCCAAGGGAATATGTCAACTCGAATGTCACGCCCAAAGACAGATTCAAGGATGCCAAGGAAAAGTTTCGAGCAATGGAGCGATCAAGGTACATCGCCGAAGAAAAGGAAGCACATGCTCCATCACGTATACCACCGGTATCAAGGAATCTTCAACGGCGATCATCGATCGAGCACGCCGACAGCGGCATTCGATATGATGACTGGAGTGACGAAGAAGAATGTCCCGTTCCACATCCAAGGTCGAGCAGCCGTGAGCACTGGGAACCCCCACGAGATGCAAGTGATCTTCCCCGAGAATACCATGAAATGAGAGGTCGTGACATTCCAGATTCACGTACCGATCACCGTGATTACCATCATCACCGTGAAGTTCGAGAGCAGATCAGAGAACCACAACAATATCGTGAGCGACCGAATGAAAAACGATCCGATGGTTACGGTCCTGGTGCCCCATTACCAATATCGAATTCAAAGAGCCTGTCCAATTTAACCAAGGGCTACCGACACAGCTATGCCGAACCAGCCTTTGCTCGATCGGGCGGACGAGTTGGACTTGCTGCTGTTAATCCGTATTAAGAAATGTTCGAAAACGTATTATAGGTAGTATACGTTTTGTGGCAATAATTTTAATCTTGTTCGACCAGCTTTGGTTTTTTTTTTCTTAAGATTTTTTTAAAAAATAAAATCCACATGTGCCTTAGATAAATTGAATAACATCACTAACAGTATATAAATATATATATAAAGTTTTAAAATTTTATTTTTATATAATAATCAAAAGTTGTAATAAAACAAAAATGTTAAAATATATAACTTGCCTAGCAATATAAATATAAAACTAAAATTCTATGCTACGTTGTTGGTTTGATATAATAATTTTTGGTTAATAAAAAAAATGTACCCAATTTATGTGTTTTATTTATATTGATTTCTTTAAAAAAAAATCGAAACTTTAATCAAAAGTAATATTAGGAGCGCTCCAAAAAATTTATTTTTTGCATGCAGCGCTGCTATGCGTCCAGTTGTACATCCTTTAGTACTTTAACGGATGGACAGATTTGCTTGAAATTTGGTACAGAAAACATTAGGTACGATCCAGAGAAAACATTTGAGTTTTTGTTTTAGGTGAGACCTAGTATTGCCGATTTGACTCGATCGTGCTTTTTTGACACAGCAAAAATCCAATCAGGCATATCACCGAATCCCTCGTGGAAAACACCAAATGTATTATTCCACTACGAACCCCCGAATAGGATACAAAAAATCCGAATGGAATTGAAAAACGCACTGCCTAATTATTAGTAGAATTAATTCTGAATTTCGAAAGCAACTGTCGTACAATTGAAGTAATACTGCGCCTTTCAAGTTTTTGCTAAAAAATCGTATAACGGAAATACTGCCGTCTGCCGTGTTAAATAGAACAAAGGTGTCTACATTTTATCTTGAGATATATGGCAAGTTTTCGATTCGTAAAAAAAATATAACTCGTGATTTCAATCAAACATGATATTATACAATGATTGAGAACGTACCTTAGACAGCCTAAATCACTGAAATGATATTGTTGACTCTTGGTACTTAAGGTTCTTATAGATTATTTCTATACCGCTATGGAAGAGGTTATTTATTTCAGAAAAGGCTCTAACGATTTTGTTAAACAAAAATTGAAGACCTTGCATCAAAAGGGGGGCAAGTCCATATTTTTAGCCTAACGCCTTTTTTCACTTAAAATTTTAACAACCAAAAAACCAATCTTTTGGTGCATAACCGAGGCAGTTGCGACAAAAGGCTTAACTACATAAGCCAAAAAGTACTGAAGTACAAAAGTAAAAATATTTTTTTACCACTAGCGCCGTTGTTTTGTGAAAAAGAATACACAAATTTGTTTTTAAACCAAAATTTAAGCTTTCTGCATCATTTTTATAAGTTTTCTAGTCAGAAAAACTATCACAAAATCAATTTAAAAGTTTTCACTTTTGCACTTTTTCACTTTTTTGGCTTATGTAGTTGAGGCTTAAAAATAAGCGCGTTACAGCTAAATATGTATCTGCCTCTCTAGTGCGTCTGGTGCAGTTTTTCAAAGAGTTTTTTTTGATTTCCCACAAAAAGTAAAATTTGGGCCTGCCCCCCTTTTAATTCAAGGTCCTCAATTATAGTTAGATATTATGCTGCATTTTGGTGAAAAAAATTAAAGAACAGTTTTTTTTTTATTTTCGACGTTCTCGGTAACAGCTGAGCTGATTGGAATCAATTTTTTTTTTTTCATTAAATACAGGGTGGCGCACGAATCGTGCTACAAAAATAAAACGTAATAACTTTTTTCTGTGTGAGTAATCGGCTTATTTTTTTTTTATTTTGTAGGTTACTATTTAGATTTATAAAAATGGATGCTTGGGATACGGAGAAAAGAATTTGGATAGTGCAACGGTACCATGCTTTGCAGTCCGTCATTTCCGTCCAAAGGGAATTTAGGCGGGAGTTTGGCGGTAATCCCCCGAGTAGATGGACCATTATGAGGTTTGTAAACATGTTTGCCGAATCTGGAAGCATCGCACGAAGGCCGTACCATCGAGATGCCAATGTACGGGTTCAGGATACAATCGCAGCAGTAGCATCTGCAATACAGGCCAATCCGAACGTTTCGACCCGAAACTTATCGGGGCAAATTGGAATTAGTAGACGGTCATTACAACGGATACTTCATGACGATTTAAACTTGTTTCCGTACAAAGTCCAAATTACTAGCAAGTTAAACCCTCAGGATTTGCCTGTTCGCCTGGAATTTTGCCAAAAAATGATATCAATGGCCGAAGAAGACAACACATTGATCAATTGTTTGTTCATGTCTGATGAGGCCCATTTTGATCTTAACGGCAATGTAAACAAGCAAAATCTAATCCAGAAATGCTCCATGAGACGGAACTGCACCCAGAACGAGTCACTGTGTGGTGCGCAGTTTCATCAAGGTGTATTGTCGGGCCGTACTTCTTTGAAGAAAACGGTGTAACCGTTACTGTCAATGGGGACCGTTATTTAAAGATGTTGAAGGAGTTTTTTTACCCAGAACTGCGCCGAAGACGTATACCATTCAACAGCGTTTGGTTTCAGCAAGATGGAGCAACTGCACATATAGCCAGACCAGTTATGGCGGAGCTAAACAAAAAATTCGCAAACAAATTAATTTCTAGGAACTCCACTCTTCGCTGGCCTCCAAGGTCACCTGACCTGACTGCACCAGACTTCTTTTTATGGGGTTATGTCAAGCAAGAGGTGTATAAAACGAAGCCCAGGAATTTAACTGAATTAAAGCAGTCCATAACGACAATAATTGAGGCGATCCCAACTTCAACTCTTCAGGCCGCAATGAATAATTTTTTGACCAGGTGCCGCATATGCGTGGGACAGCGTGGAGGTCATTTGCGGTCTATAATCTTTAAAAACAACTAACTATTTAAAATAAAATTTAATTTTCTAACCAATAAAAAAAAAATAAATGAAATACATCGATTAAAAAAAAAGTTATTTGAATTTCTTATTGTAGCACAATTGGTGCGCCACCCTGTACTTAGAAATGGTAATCCAATTTTTTTATTTTAAAATCTTAAAGACATTTTTTTTTTTTGAAAAACACTAAAATGATTTCGAAAATTTAGTTTGTACAAATTTATAAATTTCCAAGAATTCAGACGGCGGCGCACAGTGGCCCGTTTATCCAAATCTAGTGGCAATTATCATTTTTCGGATGGTTCTATTATGCAAAACTCTTAAGTTAATTGAATTAACAACTGTTCGGACCATTATAATATATCAACAAAAAAATTTATTTGGGTGTAGCTGGCAGACCCAATGGAAGTAGAAAAATTTGTATGGTAACAAAAAAAAAAATAATTTAAGAAATTTGTTTTTGTAGTTTCGAGTGTATAAACTAAATTAAAAATTGAGGGGAGTGCGTGAAAAAAAACTTGTGCTTATTCGTTTCAGATACTCGATACAATATTTGTTTATTATTAAAATAAAAAATGATTTTTTTTTACACTTTTGAAAGAGTTAAGCAGAAATTCAAATAAAATCTATCAAGAAAAGAAACTACTTTCATTAAAAAAAATCACATCTGATTTTGACAGTTTTCACAAATCTGTTCTAACTTGTTCTACCTCAAAAGCAAGTGCAGAAAATCATGTTCTAAAGTGTTCCAAACTGTTCCAAACTGACTCATTGAACAGCAATCCAGAACAGTTCAGAACATAAATTGTCTCATTGAACAGCAAAATCTTGTACTTTTTTGTTCTAAAGTGTTCTAAACTGTTCCGAACAGCCTCATTGAACACACATATTAGCTTTCAATACCTAGCTACATTATAGTTTTGAACCAGAAGAGCAAGTTCGTTCGATCCAGGAGTTGTGAATATTTTTTTAGTACAAAATTCAAAAAAGAAATCAATTATGTAGTACTTTTGAGAAAGTTTTCTCCAGATCTTCAGTAGTTAACCACTTTGCAGCTTTTGAACGTAAAGAACTAATTGCTTGCGATCGTATCGTAGTAATATTTTATTTTTTTTTATAAATATAAGAACTGAGAATTGAGTTTCGAGTACAATCAAGTTATATTTTAAAAAGATTTAAGAAATAATAATAATAACAGAGTTACATCAATTTTATGCAGATAAATATATAAGATTGCTTTTTCTGTACGAAATACACGTTTTTATCCTGGTCACACAGCTTTGAATCATAAGACGATTTTATTTCAGTAGAAGGCATACACAGCTTAGAGATCAACAATTTACAATATCAATAATAATAATCAATTCTATTAAAATAAGTATTTTCTTTTTGTTGTTTTTTTTTTTGTTAGTTAATGTTAATAAAAACATTTAAATCATCTAAGCAAGAAGGCTATAATAAGTCGTAGTTATTAATAGTAGTTATACATAAAACAGTAAAATTTCGTTGGAACAGAAATGGAACGTAATGTTTATTATCGCGTTGTATTTGGCTCAGCACATTCTGGCCGTAAAAGGGTTTTGCATTCCACTTATAGATTATTTTTTGTTTGTTTTTTTATTTCTGAAATAGGTCTTTTGACTTATTTGTTTATCTTTTCCATTTGTTTTCTTTGTGCAGCCATAGATTGTTCAGCTTTATCGGCCTTATGGATTAACATATCCAATTTGTCTAGATGAGAAGTCATTTTTCCTTGAATATCAAGTGAAGCATTTCTCATCATGGATACTCTGCTTTGCTGCTTTTGCATGTCTTCAAGATTGTCAAGGGCATCATTTATATCACCACCAGCTGATGCATCTCCAGTTGTGCCACGTCGGCTGCTCGATGAAGAGGAAGCGGTTTCATCAACAGATTGTCCTCTAAACATAGTGGTAATACTTCCACGGGCGGATTGCTTCAATCGATTTATTTTGGATTGCGTCGCTGACAAAATACTAT
This sequence comes from Epistrophe grossulariae, assembly GCA_929447395.1. Lineage (NCBI taxonomy): Eukaryota > Metazoa > Arthropoda > Insecta > Diptera > Syrphidae > Epistrophe > Epistrophe grossulariae. Next base: position 46,653,262 of record OV839568.1, read on the forward strand.
TCAGCTCGTCTAATTTTCCTCCTGTATTTTGAAGTGATTCCTCGTCCTTTTCAAGAGTCTAAATTTAAATTGGGAAACCTATTTTATGCAAATTTATCCGAAAAGAAAAATCATTCATTCACTTACGGTAGCTTGTAAAGCTTCAATTTCTTCTTGTTCTGCCTTTTGACGCTCGGCAAGAGCCTTTTCAAATTCCTCTTGGTCGGGCTTCTCGACTCCAAGAAGTTCAGCTCGCATACACTCAAATTCGTATGTACCTTCAGCCATTTTACTATTCGATTTTTTTTTTGTCTATATTATGATTTTCTTGTCACTTGATGGGTTGGTCTGGATATATACGATTTTTCAATTAAAGCGATATCAAATGATGAAAAGTCAATGATGCGGGTATAATTGAATAATCAATTAATTGATAATGTTGAGAATGTGAGCATTTTGATAATTACGCGAATAAAAATTTAATTTTCTACAACTTGACGCTTTCACTTTGTACTTTTTAAAGATATTTTGAAAATATTGATTTAACAATACATTTTAACTAGAGGTAGGCATATGAACAGCCAGAAGGGCGAGGATATCTACTATATAAATCGATTTTCTTGACATGATGTTAAAGCTGTTATTTTGTTTTAAATTTGGAAAGCTTTCGAATATAGACGACGCCATATTTAAATCGTGTTCGAATTTATCGAGTTTGAATTCAAATTTCGGTTAGATAACCGTTAATGAAATATTATGCCTGTTTGGTAACTTTTTTTTAAACAAATTTCCCAAAACCGAGTTTTTTTTCTATGCGTTTTGACAGCAAATTATGAAATTTTGTGAAAATTTGTGCAAATTCGCAAGAAATTTCGCGTAACCAAACAGACCAATTATTTACCTACCTACAGCTTCATTAAACGTTGTTTTAAAAAGTATTCTAATATACAAATAATAAACTGACTTAAAGTATAATTATTTAATTTTAATCTTCTTGTATTTAGAGGAGGGACTTCGCGAATGATTTTAGGTGGATATTTTTCAAAAATTATAGGTATTTCATTCGATTAAAAATAATTAATAAAAGTATCGAAAATTACCAAAATTAGTAGGTACTAAATAACGTTAAATTTTGAATATAAAAATGAAGGTAATAAGTTTTAAAATTTTTAGTTCGAAAATAATTTATTGAAAAATTAATCACTAAAATAACTTAATTTAAAAACATAATTAAAGGATGAGTTATTGTCTTATTAACATAATATTATAAGCGTTGCAGTTGTTTTTTTATATTCATTTTCTATTTTAGATAATTATTTTTTTATTTCACACTCCCACCTTAAAGGGCGGACATGCCCAATATCTTAAAATCAAAATATAGGTACATTATAATGTACCGACAATAAACAAAATTATATGCTTTTATCACAAAATTCACAATTTTTTAACTAAACTAAAAAAGTAGAACCCTTAACTCTACCGATTGATTTATTTCGAAAACGTTAATTTTTATGAAGAAAAGTATGTATATACAAAAATTGTCAGTTTTAAGAAGTACATAATATATACCTAAACGAATAGACCTAAAATTAATATCAAGTTGCCCAGCAAAATAGGAAATAATTTTTAGTGATGTGAAATCATAACAACAAATCACTCAAAAACATTTTTGGGTTTTTTAACATTTTCTTATTTTTTTTTTTAATATTTGCACGTTTTAGTTTTGGGTGATATTTAAAATAGATTCTTAAAAATTGTAACAAATCAAACATTTCATTTGGGCAATTTAAAATTTTGTTGTGTCAGAATATGTACCTTAAATTTTGCGCGAAATGATATTTTTTTTCTTTCGTTTTTGGTACCAATATTTAAATCCGAACGCTCTTTTTTTCGGAATCTTTCATACAGTAAGGGAAAGACAAAATTAGTCCCATGTTTCGTTCCACAACTTCACTTGTTTTAATCAAACCTTACATAAAGATGATAAAGAAGTAACAAAAAAAAAAACGATTTCCAACGTATTCACCCGAAAAATATTTAACCTTAAAAATGTTTGTTCGTCCGAAATTTTAAAAGCTATTTGACTTTCGCCTGAACAAAATTTCTTTCGCCTAAAAAAAATAAGTGATAATTTGGGCTGTCAACAGCATTAGGTAGGTACTAGGGGTACATTCCATCCAAGTGAAATTGAAATTTTTCGAACGTGAAACTGACAATAGGCGAAAATTTAAATGTCAAATTTTCCATCTGGAATGTTGTTCTGGTGAAACTCATAGCATTTTCGTTTGGTCTTCCGGAAGCGTCCAGAATCATTCCGAATGCTTCTGAAATCATTCGTTTGGCACTAAATGACAGTTCTTCTTCTGAATAGAAGAGAAATCGATTCTAGATTTGAAGAAGGAATCAAAAGCAGAAGCACGCACACATTTTTTTTTTTGTTACAATTGTAGAATTTCGAGTGATTGCGAAGGTTATACTGAAAATTAAAACTAAAAACAAACAAAGTGGAAAAAAACAATGAATAATATCCTCACCCTCGTCAACCTCTTCATCATCGTCATCTTCAAGTGATGATGATGAACTTGTAGTGAAATTTTTGTTTTATCAAAACAGAAGACACAAATACAACGAAACACAAACTTCAGAATCAAAAAGTGTTCGTTTGGCATTCCGGATCGGAAAATTCCTGACACTCTTCCGGAAGACCAAACGAAAACGCTATCAAAATAAGGCTGATTGTGTTTTGTTTCTATATACGTACATATGTATATCCTTAATTCATTGACAAATTTTATTTCATTTGTATTTCAAATTAAAAAAATACGTTTTCATTCAACAAAAACAGAATAAATCATTTTTCTAGTAGGCTCTGGGAACTTTATTTAACAATGCCTTGTCGGGAATCAAGGAAGTTCGTATAGGCAAGAGAAGTGTATTGGTGAGGACTCTTGTAAGGCGCTAAGAAAATATAAAAACTGCACTCATGAATCTCATTTGTTGTTGTTTCAATGTGCGAAATGTCAAAATTGTTGTGTATTTCGAGGCACCTCAAAGTTTCTATAATGGAAGCTTTGACATTAATATTACCAGGAAAGTTTTAAAAAAAAAAAGTTTTAAGCAAAGAAACTATAACTTCTATTTTTGGATGATAAAATAGTTTTCGTTTTTCAAAATAACGGTAATATTCCTCCAATAAAATTTCATAGGTAGGTACCAAGTGCAAAGAAAAAACATCCAGTTTTATCTATCTATCAAAAACCCAAATCTGGACTTCATATTCATGTCTGGGTTTTTGTGGGTTGCAACTATCACATCTTTTTTTTAAATTATTGTATTTGAATTTTTGTTTTAATCCAGAATATGTTTTTTTGTACTATATTTCTAGAAGTACCAGCTGTCAACAAAATTTTATCGAAACCGGTAAATCCATAATCGGACATTTTAAAAAACCGTTCTGATATGTACCGTGATTAACGGTTTTATCCCGATTGACTTTTGCCCAACAAACTCCATATCTGTAGCCAAATTGAAGAAGCTGCTATAAATTTCGCTTAAACCAGCATTAACATGGCCATAGCTTAAACCTAAAAATGTATTTACTATTTAGTGGAGTGAAGTTTATGAACTTCTTGATACTTCATTCCCATAATAAGTGAAACGTACCAATTTTTTAAGAGAATACAAATTTTTTTCAATTTTTTTTGCTTCTTTGATATTTTGAAATATGTCTTTAACACTTATGTATACCTATTCCCCTTTTGAAAATTCAGTCTTCAAATGATGATAAAGAATTCAAATGGATTCAGTTGAGGAGTGATAGAAAAACTATTGCAATCATTTAAATTCTAATAAATATCGAATTATTGTGATTGCGTTTATTTTTTACGATACCATAAATTTAGATGATCATAATTCATAGTCATTGAATTGTTTGCAAGACCACCTCCTTTTGAATATTCAAAAAATAATCTTAAAATAAAACATTCAATTCTGATTGACTAGCTAGACACCTTCAGACTCATATATTTGTATATAAGATTCAGTTAATGTTATCATTTGCGGAAGGATTTCAGTGACATGCAAGTCCTGCATTTCATACCACTGGCCATTGGCTTTGTGCAAAATATGAGCGCGGAATGTGCCTTTGCCGGGTTCTCCATCGTGCACAATATTCGCTACAAGACTATATTTTGTATTCTTGTGTTTTGCTCTGTTGTTTTGTGTGAGTATATCCCCAAAATCTACATTTCTGCAACAAAAAAATTAGACCAGAATCAATTAATTAAATCATCAATATTCACATTTCTACACTTACTTAATTGGGAAGTTGACTATAGTTGGGTTCTTTTCCAAGAAGAAAGTATTTTTGGTGAAGCGTTTGATGTACAAAATTATATATTGGGGCAGTCGGGTTATCTCAAAGCGTTTCAAGTAGTTGTCTTTATAAGTCTTGTACTCCTTGTCCATAGTCCCATTGAATTTTGAAAGAAGTTGATACAAATTCACCTGGGGAATGATATTCTCTCGGAATTCATCGGTAAATAAAGGAGGTGGAGGTAAATCGCAGGTCAGATAGAGAAAGTTTGAATCCTCACACTTCTCCTGGTACTCTTCGGTTGCTAGAAGAAGTGCCTTCTGTGTGTCATCGAGTTCAACCGGTGGAATCTTTCTGGTGAATATTTTCATTTCACCTAGGAAGATCTTGTAAATGATGGACGAGTCCGCTTTCTTCGTTCCTTTCATCGCACGATGCAGAGTATGCAAGAACCATGAAAGAAAATCAATAGGATCCCCCTGTTCTGTGATTTGGAAGCGTTTGTTACTCCAAAGCACAACTGCCTGCAACATTTCGTGAGGCGACACGTGGGCCTTAAAGTTTCTTGGATTCCACATCTTTCGCATAAGCTCCCCAAACCTTTGAACTAGTGTAAATATGGAATCACCTGGTGGACGACGAATTTTAGCATAGCTCTCTTCTCGGAGGAAGTAGTTCCTTAAAGGGCCAACATGCGACAGAGCGTGTAGTACAACATTGCAGTAGTCATTTGCTTTAATATTGTTCAGACCAACAACTCCAGGTAAGTACAAAGTTCCATCGACCGTTCGAGAATACTTAACCAGAGGATTGTCCAGGTTCTTAATGTCCTTTACACTAAATGTTGGATTAAGAACGTATTTGATATCATCTAGAGACGAGTCAATGATTTCATAGTTGTCCGGCAGACAGTAGAATCGAAGAGTTTGCAGATTTAAGAAAACATGGTGGGATTCCGAGACGGAATGGGTGTAGGCATGTGTATTTGTACCCCTTCCCTGAAAATATTTACCACATACAAGGCAGGCGTAAACGTTTATTCGGGTCAGTGAAATGGAGCATAGTTTTTCAAAGTCAAAATCCAAGAGAGGGCGGTTGATTGTGTCGAGATAGGGACACACTCGAAATTTAGGATTGAATGCAGATGGAGTTTCGAGTTCTGTAAAATAAAACATTAATCTTTTTAGACAAATTTGTCCAATTAAAAAAAAGGACTTACCATCTTCATCGTAGTCAAGTTTTTGTTTCTTTACACGGGGTTCTGGAAAGATTAATGATTGAATTAATTATTAAAGGAACTTAATAAATAGGTTTGCTTATTCTCACCGAGTTTAGTCATTTTAATTGAAATTCAAAGATCTTCCTAAATTTTTTAAAACTTTTTTATAAAAACAAACGCGGCAGATAAAACGCCACTGTCAAACTTGTCAAAATTCTGACGCATGCTTGTCAATTTTATGTGCGTTCATAAATAAAACTTTTGTCAGCTATTTGGTCTGTTCATATTTTTCTCTGGGATCGCAGATAGATAAATAATTGCCGATTTTTGTGTTTTAGGTGTTTCAGACGTAGGAAGTTTACCCTTCAACTTGCAGTTTTCAGAAGTGGTGTAGAAAGGTTTGCGTGTGTAAGTGTGGGTGTAAATTTGGGACGACGATTTTATATATTCCATTCAAATCAAAAAGAAGTTGAAACCTAAAAAAAGCCGAATCGAAATGCACGAAGAAAACCCAATAAAAAACCTTTTGAAAAAAGCAAGTGCTAATTTTGTTTTCGCTCTTGCGATTTTATAGAAACTAGTTGGGGGACGTATGTGGTGGCCGGGGTAGACAAAATTGCTGAGGTTGAAAAAATTGCAGAGTTATCGCCCTTTCTTCTTTGTGCCTATTCGTGTTTTTTGAGACATTAAGCAGAATGAAGAGTGTGCAGATATGTTTCCTTTTCATTTAACAAAAATTTCAACCATTAAAAATCGCAGTGTTTAAAAGCATCCTTGCAACCGAAAGAAAATCAAAAGAGAAACGCCGTTTAAAAATCGCAATCGTCTAAAAGCAGTCTGTAACAACGGGAGGTTGCTTCCTATTCAGATTGTGGTTTTTCAAGTTTTCTCCAAAACGGCTGACTATATATACTATTTATGATTGAAATAGACGAAAAATTCAGATAGTTAGATACCTACGGTCGTATTTATAAATGTTGTCTAACTACATATATAACTATTTTTATTTAATGTTTGAGATCTATCTTACTTATACAAATCAATAAAATCAAAACAAAACAAAAGCATTTGCATAAAGAAACGGACATATTTCTCTTGCAAAAATTCAATTCATGTTCGCATTACTCCTCTAAAGGTATGAGCTTAATAGTTTCACGATACCTAGTATTTCGATGACAAAAATAAAATACCAGCCGAATTTAGATCATGACTGAAGCGGTGTAAAGAGAATTGAAAAATGATGCCCTCGAATTCACATTTACCTACTTTCGGGACCTATAGATTTCTACGACTATGCCCATAATATTCTTTAAACGATCGATGAAGTTTTTCAACTTTTTTAAAAAACCCTTAACCTTTTTGATTTTCGACGGAGAATCTTTTCTACATTTCTTCGATGGCATTCATCACTTGGTTTCTATCTCATGCATTACATTGAAAGCGAATAAGGTGGTTGTTATCGTATAAAATTAAAATCCCATCGTTGGCCTCTGGTGAAGCTTGGGGAATATCGAATGAGGGGTCGAACCTACTCATCTAAGTTAGCAGTCAAGCACAAAATCTTTACTATTAGCTGTTTTGTATTATCAGAATTATTGATTCCTATGCATCATCAAATAACATACCTACATAACAACATCACATGAACCTCTTTATCGGGTTCACGTTTCATGATTCGAAAACAGGCTTCTGCTTCTCGCCACTGTTAGGCTGTTTTATTTCCATATGAATCATGGCTCATAATAAAAATCGGCTAGTATTATATTTTTTTATATTCCTTGAAAAATTTTATTCAATTACAAAAACAGTTTATTTTTAACCAAAATACAAAAGCATAAACAATGATAACCTAATTATCATTACAACTCGTAAATTTTCTTCAATTTAAGAGCTTGCAGCTCGTACTAAATCCTTAAGTACTGTCTCCAGCTTACGACAATCAACAGCAAAATTACGAATACCTTCAGAAAGTTTGTCATTGGCCATAACATCTTCATTCAACATCCAACGGAAAGTTGGCTCGTCCAGCGAGATTTTCTCCAAACGAACATTCTTAGCATTCTCGGGATCCAGAAGCCTATCAACTGATTCATCGCTTTCTTTAAGTTCCTCAAGCAGTTTCGGACTGATTGTAAGCAAATCGCATCCTGTCAATGCTTTGATTTCACCAGTATTGCGAAATGATGCACCCATGACTACGGTTTTGTAGTCAAACTTCTTGTAATAATTGTAGATTTTTGTTACCGATACTACACCGGGATCGTTCTCGGGTTCAAACGATTTATGCTCGGTGTTCTTAACGTGCCAATCCAAAATGCGACCAACAAATGGCGAAATCAATGTCACCTCTGCCTCTGCACAAGCCACAGCTTGGCAAAATGAAAACAACAAAGTTAGATTACAATGGACATTGTGTTCTTTTTCCAGAACTCTGGCTGCTTGAATACCCTCCCAAGTTGAGGCAAGCTTAATAAGAACTCTGTCCTTGGAAATGCCAAGCTCTTCGTAGAGCCCAATCAACTTAAGAGCCTTTTCGATGCTTTTTTGAGTGTCGTACGAAAGACGAGCATCTACTTCGGTGGATACCCTACCAGGGACTATCTTAAGGATTTCACATCCAAACAATACACAAAGCATATCCATGGCTTCAGATAGCTTTTCCTCTTCAGTTCTATTAAACAAAAAGATAAATATATTCCAGATGAAAGTTGTCAGTGGAATTTGTAAAGCTTACTCTCCAGCCTTGATTCCATGCTTGACGGCCTTGTCAATTATGCTCTTGTATTGCTCCATTTTTGCTGCCGAAAGGATCAGCGAAGGATTTGTGGTAGCATCCGTAGGCTTGTAGGCCTTAATGGCTGTAAAAACATATAATTATTACCTACGTATTCTAGATCTAGATTTGCACCAAAAACGAGATATTTTATTTGGATAATAAGTATGAAGTGACACAACTTCACATGAAAAACTAAAAAGCCCAAAGGCCAGAACTTTCCATTCGCAAATATCATGAGCGCTATTCCGGTGTCACCTTGAATAACATACGTTTTTCTTTACTCCATACCCAACATCTCGTTGCTAGGTGCATCTAGCATAATTACCTTCAAAATCTCCAGTATCGGCAACAATTGTAGTGTACTTCTTCAAATGATCCAAAGTGGATGTCATTTTAACTTTTTTCGATTGATGTGAGCTCATGATTTGCAAAAAATAGTTACCTCTGAATTAAAAAAAAACTTGAAAAGCACCGCAAGTTAACAGAACCTGTACCTTCTAAAAGCAAAAATCATGGAATGAAAAACTAAAATGGAAAAATAACACGAAGGTTATCGTTATCGCTATGGCAAGTGTTGCCATGATGTGGTAATTGAAATCGCTTATACCTAAATCAAAAACACAAACCTGAAACCACAACAAAAACGAAAAAAACAATGAACTACGAATGAATTGAATGGAGGGTACATAGAATAGAAGTCGAGAAGTTGCAAGGGTTAGGAATTTTTCAATGTAATATCGAAAGATAAATAAAATTACATTTGATAAAAAAGTAAAATTATTTTTTGTAGTTGTGTTTTTGGCCGCTAAAGAAACCAATCGCGTGTAATTATAACGATATAACTATATTTGTGTACATACCTATGTATGTATATTTATTACATAACAAAAACTATTAAAAGGGAAATTTTGTAGAACGAGACCTAGCAACGGATTTACTGACCTCATAGGTGGTAGGTACATGGATGAAACTTTGGTCACAGAAAGATCTAATGAAACTTTGATCACAGAGAGATCTAAACAGGGTCTTGGACCATCAAATTAAAAAAAAAACGCCAGTCTTATGGCCAGTTGTACAATAGTGGTTCAGCCTCGGTTCAAGATTTTAACTCACCGATTTCGGCGGATTACTAACGTTCAACGCTGGTTCAAGTATGTAATTGGTTATTATCACATATTTGAACAGTAAACCACTGTTGAATCTCAATTAATCCGTCGATATCGGTGGGTAAACATTGTTGAACCATAGTTTAAATATTTGTACAACCGACCCTTACACTCTGGTTTGGAGGATTAGGTCTTTATTTATTAAAAACCAATAAAGACCTAATTGAACCGAAGTGGCAGACTGGTGTTTTTTTATTTGATCGCCATATATCTTTCGGTGACCAAATTTTCTCTCTCTAGGTCTATATGCAGTATTTGTTTAAATACAATACAAGTAATACATATACATAAACTAATGTCGAAATATTTGTATTTTTACGTGACGTCAGAGTCGCAAACGTATGCGACTTTTTATATGCCGTCTGCTCATAGCTTAAGTAATAAGATTTTCAAATCTGAAATCTTAAGAGCTATGACTCTTACGTCATTTATACGACATTTAGAATTCACCTTCATGTTGGCAAAGAAAAAAGAACGTAAAGAAAATATTCTGTAAGCAATTCTTAGGACAAATATGTGGCTTAATCTTGAAATTATCAAAATTTTGTTTGTATTAATTATTATTTATTTAAAACTTACTGACGATGGAAGCATAGCTTCCGAAATACATTTAAGTAAATAAATTTATAAAATAAGTGTTTTTAAGTTATTTAAAATTATCTTTTATTTATTCGTTGCATACCTATTAGTTTTCTTTTTTTTTTTGAATAATTATGCAGGTTTTTTTGGTCGATTTGAAATTACATACATTCATTACATTACATTACATTCCCAACGTTTCGTCGTTATTCACGATTTCTTCAGGGGTATTTTATTAGATTTTTTTTTAATTTTCCAGGATTTACATTTTTTTATTTTAAAATGGTGTCTTGAATTTTTATATTTGATATTTAAATAAATTAACATTGAAACAATTTATAAACAAACAGAAATATAATATATGAAGACTAATAAAATAAAAGACAAACAAAAATTACCACAGTATGGCTAGGTTGGCAGGTACTTATGTGTCGATTGTACCAATGAACTCGATTGTATAAAATGTACGTGCTAGACCCCCAGATCTTTTAGATGGTATACTTCCTTTTTTTGCTAAAAACCCCACAAATGATGTGCTAAGATCCCAGAGCCGTATTTTTAATAAACTCCATAAATAGACAAAAAATAAAGATATACCTGGAATATTAGGGCAAGCCTCGAAAACGGCTTATAGTATTTTAATAAATAATAATTTTTTTTTAATTTAAAAAAAAAGTTTAAAAACCTTTTTATGAATTTCAGTATTTCGAAAACGGTATCATAGAGTATAAAATGCGGCTGTGTCCCGCAGTAAATTTAATTTTCCGATTCAATATTATAAGCTGATAGTTGATTTCAAACCGCCATAATACTAATGGTTTCCTTTAGGTACATAGGGTAGGTTAGGTTAAGTTTACGTTGCTATCAGCAGAGACGCTTGACATATTTACGACCATAAGTTCGTCCATTGCCATACAACAAGAACCTAGGAAACTTTCTTCCTATTTGTTGAACCACTTAGAGCTCTTTACGAATCCTGCGAGACTACTAATAACATGATTTGCTAGATCATTGGTTCGTTGAATTAGAATTTACTCTGGTGTGGTTAGGAATCGATTGTTTTGAAAATACTCCAAGCCTCTTTGCATGACTGCCTATTCGTATAACTCCAATCAGTTTTATATTTTGATTTTTTCATCGCAAGTAAACTGTTCTGATTTCTCAAGAAGGATTCCACGTATTGAGTTTGCCGTGAAAAAATCAGTCAGTTGCAGACTTAACAATTATTTAAATCAACGACGTATGGTTCTCTGTCACTCCTCAAGTCTTCAAAAATGTTGGAGGCAAAGTTTTTAATTCATAATCAGGATATCAAAAAAAGGAACCGGAGACGACAAAATTGACCGCGTTTTTAGTCATAGATTTGTGTTTTACCTATGAAAAAAAAAAAACTGTTTGATTAAATTGCAGTTAAACATTTATTTTTACCAATAAGAGTTTTTTTGCGTAGATATAGGGGAGCCAAATGATTTTTTTTGAAAATAAATTAAATCCGTACACTTTTGGAACATCGTCTCTTTTTACACTTTCTTCTAAAAAAATATACACATCTTATTTTACAAAACAGTTTAAAAAAAATGCAAAACATTTTCTAGTAGAAGACATAACTTAAAATAAATTCATTGCTATAACGATATACTTCAGGTAATAACTTCGAGTTCTTCTCCAGTCGCCTTTGCAAAGCCGAAAACAGTGTTGGCGAAATTCTAGTGGTATGCACACTTATATCTTGCAGCCACGACTTCAACAACGCATTTGCTTCATCTTCATTATGAAACTGATACAGAACTTTGTTGGCTTTACATTTTTCTAATTTAACAAGCCCCCAATTGTTATTAAATTCGTCTTCACACGCAGCTATGTTTCTTAAAATATCCAAGTTCCTCTCGAGTATGTTGAGTAAAATGAATTTCTTTTTTCTTGTCGGCATAACGGCCTCCACAATTGCTTTTGAAAATTGCATTATATGCATATTATTGCCAATCGAGCATTCGTCAAGGATTCTGCACATCAATTGGCTCACCATCGATTCTATATCCCTCGGTTTGAAAATTTCTTCTTGCAACGTATCTGCCCAGATCTTTAGAGCTTTGCTGTCGAAAAGCGTCTCACCCAGATGCATAAGACATCGTCCACAGAAGGCGTGTCCTTCTTTGATTCGAATTCCTTTAAAACATTCGGCGTTCAAGATTATAAAGAAAAATCCATAAAACATATCGTTGCGTTTGGGAATAAGAACTGCATTGAGATCTGGTCCATGGTGACAAAAGAATTCACCCACATCTATGGTCCCCGATGGAAACTCCAGAATACGATCAAACTGAACGTCATCCTTCGTGACCTCGTTTTGGCATCTACTGCATGTCAGTCTTACTTTTGACAATGGTACTATCTCTGGCACTTGCTTTGCAACCTTCTGGTCGATAGAATCATCAATTGGCCACAATGGAGATGGTGTGTCGATGTTCATGCGGAAACTAGCATTGTTCTCCTCTACAACCAAGCTGCTCAAAGATCGTGCCTGAACGGTGAGGTGTCCTTGAAGTGCAATTGTCGTTTCTGTAGAGTATTCTCGCAGTTTGATGCTATCGTTATCGACTTGAATTTTAACAAATTCAGACTCCGTGAGACTATGATCAAATTGCAGATAAACATTTGCACAATGCAAGTTCTTGCGAACTTCCAAGATAATGCATTTTAAAGACATGGATAACAATAGGGCTACTGAAAACAAAAAAATTATTTTACTTGCAATTTATAAATGGTAAATTCAAGAATAAACCTTTTGTTAGCCTGTTGTTGTAATGGGTTTCTACTACACAATCCACATACCCAAGAAATGAAAAAAAAAAACAAAATTTTTAACAGGGCTATAGGTGCATTGCTTTTTGTTGATTCAAAACGTTTTTTGTTTTTTTTTTCTATTTTCAAGAATACACTTCAACTCTTTCTAGTTTCTATTTCTATTCTACTACAGTCTGAATGAAACGAAATAAAAAAATTAAACCAAAAAGATGAAGATGACAGAAATTTCATGCAAATTCGCAACCCAAATTTTTGCGTTGTTTTTAGATCTGCGAAATGTGAAGCGGGAAAAACATAATAGAATAGGCGCGTCCCACGAATGGAAGAGCTACAATGTATTCGGTCTGTTTGGTAACATGAAATTTTTTGCGAGTTCCACAAAATTTCACAATTGTCTGTTAAAAAAAGTAAAAAAAAACTCGGTTTTGGAAAATTTGTTGAAAAAAAGTTACCATTTTATCCACATGATCTAATAAAAGTTTTGAAATAGCATACAAAATACAATAAAAATGTGGATGCCGCACATATAAATAAAAGGAAAGGCACACATCAATCGCGTAGATGTGTGCTTGAACCAGCGTTGAACCTTAGTTAATCCACCGAAATCGGTGAGTTAGGGCCAGTTGTACAATAGTGGTTCAGCCTCGGTTCAAGATTTTAACTCACCGATTTCGGCGGATTAACTAAGGTTCAACGCTGGTTCAAGTATGTAATTGGTTATTATCACACACTTGAACAGTAAACCACTGTTGAAACTCAATTAATTCGCCAGAATCGGTGGATAAAAATTGCTGAACCACGGTTTAAATATTTGTACAACTGGCCCTTAAAATCTTGAACCGAGGCTGAACCACTATTGTAAATACAACTGGCCCTAATTCTTTTAAAGTTTTTATCTGAAATGAGATCTTAGGAGTTAGGGCCAGTGCCTACGTTCTGTAACTCTCGCACCGATAAAATTGGTCGAGAAACGTTGGAAAATAGAATAAGAGCTCTCCCAAACCAACGCGAAACATTCGTCGACACCAGTTTTTTGTTGTTGTTTAGCGTTGTGTGTTTGTCATATTTTTTATTATTGTGAATGATTCGCTACGATTTCGCGTTGGTATGGGAGAGGCTTAAAACTCATATGATTTTTTTCAATTTTCGTCGTTTCTCGACTACTTTTGCCGATGCGAGAGTTAAGGCTCTCCCAAACCAACGCGAAACATTCGTCGACGACAGTTTTTTGTTGTTGTTTAGCGTTGTGTGTTTGTAATATTTTGTATTATTGTGAATGATTCGCTACGATTTCGCGTTGGTTTGGGAGAGCCTCTAAACTACGTTTTCATTGGGCCAAATGAGGTAATTTCGTTGAAAATTTCCAAATTCGATTCCAAATTATGTCATTTCCCATACAAATTCACATTTCGAAATGAGGTACTTTCAACCAAATTTGCACGAAATTAGGTTGGAAATTACGTAAAAACCTTATGAACACAAGTGGAATGCATCCGCAGTGGAAATATTGAAAATGTCAAAATTTGATGTATAAGAAACGGAAACAGAAAGAGAACACAAGAAAAAGAAGCTATTAACTGCCAAATCAAATTCGAAATGAAGTTATCTGTCAAACGAAATTAGCAAATTTGCAATGAAAACACCTTTTCTGTAATTGGGCCAGTTTCACAGTGAAGTAAGTGTCACTTAAGTGCCGAATATGGAAAACTAATTCCCAATTTCACAGTGTAAACTTATCGGAATAAGTGACACTTAAGTCTCCCATGTTGGCCACTTAAGTTCCACTTACTCAGGTAGTAAAACTGCGGCTTAAGTGCCAAAATGGGAAAATTAAGTGCCACTTATTTTGTTAAGTGTGCACTGTGAAACTGGCCCTTACGAAATTAGCTCATTTCGGCTCCAATGAAAACGTAGTATTATTACGTACAGAACGTCGGCACAGTTGTACAAATATTTAAACCGTGGTTCAACAATTTTTACCCACCAATTTCGGCGGATTAATTGAGTTTCAACAGTGGTTTACTATTCAAGTGTGTGATAATAACGGGTGATTTTTAAGAGGTTTAGAACTTTTTAAAAAAAAAAAACACAAAAAATTCGAAAAAATGAATGAAATATTTATTTGAATCGATAGTTTGAACCTTGCAATTTAATGTTTAAAGATAATTTCATGCAAATGTTGACCGCGGCTGCGTCTCAGGTAGCCCATCCGCTGAGTCCAATTTTGGCATACTCTTTCACACATATCGGCCGGTATCTCACGAATGAATGCATGGATGTTGGCTTCCAGTGCGTCAATCGAAGCGGGCTTGTCCCTATAGACATTAGCCTTGACATACCTCCACAAAAAATAGTCTAATGGTGTCAAATCGCACGATCTAGGCGGCCAATTGACCGGCCCGAAACGTGAAATTAACTGTTCACCAAACTCGCCTCGCAATTGCGCCATTGTTTCGCGTGCTGTGTGGCATGTGGCACCGTCTTGTTGAAAGCACATATCATGCAAGTCAAGAACTTCCATTTCGGGCAAAAAAAAGTTTGTTATCATCGCTCGGTAGCGTTCACCATTGACAGTAACGCTGCGATTCGCATCTCGCATCTCGCAATTGTGCTTATTTACGTACCCATTCAACCAAAAATGAGCCGACCATAAAATGGAAGCAGCGCGCGATGAACATTTCGAACCGAGCACGAATTTTGATAGTAAAATTCAATAATTTGCAAGCGTTGTTCATTTGTAAGACGATCCATGGTTAAATTGCAAACCAAACTGAAGCTGTTTGACAGTGGCACAAGGTACTAAACACACGTCAGCTGTCAAAACCAGTGTTGCCAAAACCAAACCAGCTAAAAAATCACCCGTTATAACCAATAACATACTTGAACCAGCGTTGAACGTTAAGCTAAGTACAGACGATTGTCAGATCTTACAATATTGTCAGATGTGTCAGTGAAAAAACTGTTCCAAATATCTTACAATCGTCTGAACACACAATTTTGTCTGACAATACTGTCAGAAACGTCATTGTCAGACGACAATCTGACAATAAATTGTCAGGTATCTTACAATAGTCTGAACACACAATTTTTATCATTGTCAGTCGATTAGTACATTGTCAGGCTCATTGGTCATTGTCAGATGTTTTCATTAGCTGTGTTTTATTTTCCCCCAGATCCAATCCAGATCAGATCATGAAAATAAAACAAACCTCGATCTCAGTGACAACTTGTTATAAACCCAACTCTTTTTTCCTTTTGTTTTTTTGTTTTTTTGGAAATCCAAATCCAAAAAAAAGTTGGATCTTGTGTTGTTTTTGTAATACATGTATTTTCGTAAGCAAATCCAATCTGGTTCGGATCTCGGGGAAAATAAAACACAGCTATTTAAAACATCAATTGCTGACAATTTCTTCATTGTCTCAAATGTCAATGAGAGTCAGACTTTGGGAAGAAATCTACCAACCGTGTGAACGGACAATTTTTCATTGTAAGAAATATGTCAATTGTCAGCTAATTGTTAGCTGTCAGACCATTGATAGTTCTGACAATATTGTAAGATCTGACAATCGTCTGTACTGCTTTAAGGCTTAACTACATAAGCCAAAAAGTACTGAAGTACAAAAGTAAAAATATTTTTTTTACCGCTAGCGCCGTTGTTTTGTGAAAAAGAATACACAAATTTGTTTTTAAACCAAAATTTAAGCTTTCTGCATCATTTTTATAAGTTTTCTAGTCAGAAAAACTATCACAAAATCAATTTAAAAATTTTCACTTTTGCACTTTTTCACTTTTTTGGCTTATGTAGTTGAGGCTTTAGTTAATCTGCCGAAATTGGTTAGTTGAAATCTTGAACCGAGGCTGTACCACTATTGTACAACTGGCCTTTAGAGTTTACGAGATAATAGCCGTTTTTTATTATGAACCATCATCCATATGGATCATCCTGTGAAAATAAAACAGTCTGGATCAACGAACAAATTTGTGTTCTCTGTTGTGGCGGCACTTGGGACTGACATAAATGAAAAAAAAAAAATAAATTAAAAAACAAATAAACATCAAGGGCCAAGGCAGCAAAAATGGAGTCAATTCAAGATGTGAATAAATAGGGGTATTCCCGATCCGATGCAACTGGTCTTGTACATTGCAAAAATGCAAAAGTGTAAAATTGCTATACCCTAACCCCATTGTAAAAAAAAACTTTGCACTTTTGCAATGATGCAAGACCAGTTTGCATCGGATCGGGAATACCCCTAATGTTGTTCCTATTGTATTTTGTTAACTTACAGGGCTATTCTGGCGTTGTGAGGGCTCAAAACTCACAAGTCAAGCCTCAACTACATAAGCCAAAAAAGTGAAAAAGTGCAAAAGTGAAAATTTTTAAATTGATTTTGTGATAGTTTTTCTGACTAGAAAACTTATAAAAATGATGCAGAAAGCTTAAATTTTGGTTTAAAAACAAATTTGTGTATTCTTTTTCACAAAACAACGGCGCTAGCGGTAAAAAAAATATTTTTACTTTTGTACTTCAGTACTTTTTGGCTTATGTAGTTAAGCCTTCACAAGCCTTTGTAATTTTGATTTCTTGTGAGGTTCTCAAAAGGAGATCACAATTTCTATAGTTTTTGTGAGGCTCACAGTTGTGAGGGTACGAAAACCTCACAAAATCGATTTCACCTTTCCTTGTGAGGTTGTTGTGACTTGTGAGGTTCAGTGAGGTTTGCCAGAATAGGGCTGTTATATCAAGCATTAAGGTTCCCCCACACCAACGTGAATTTTCGGTGGCGACGACGAAAACAACAATAACAACACGTTGTTGTCAATGAAAACAACACGTTGTTATTATTGTTTTCGTCGTCGCCACGAAAGATTCGCGTTGGTGTGGGGAACCTTTAAGCCGGCATCACACGACGCTTGTTTTCCTGCTAGACATTGCGTCACTGCTGGCTTTCTTGATAGAAGCGCTGCTAGATTTCAAAGTTAGAACCGGTGCTATTTTTCTTACTTGTTTTGCTGCTGGATTTTAGCAGACGTATCAGATGTTGCACACGAAATACGACGACTGCGAGAACAAAATAACGATACGACTTGACAACAATCCGACGCTGTTTAGATTGGAAAGATTGAGGCCGGTATCACGGCAGTTCGTAGGCAAGGAAGTGTGGGGTGAGGAATCTCGTGAGACAGGAAGAAAATATGAGTACTTTGTTGTTGTTTCAATGTGTGAAATGTTGAAATTGTTGTTGTTTCAATGTATTTTGAGCCGCCTGCAAGTTTCAAATGTAAACACGATGACACTCACCAGTCCGGACTCAATCTTCCAAATCTAAACAGGGTCCATGAACATACCCGAACGGTACGGATTTCCTTTTCACTGAGCTGTCAAACTACCGAATGACAGCAATCAAGGTCACAAGCACAAAATGCCGTTATGCCACACTGAATGCACTCTAGTCCGTTATATTTTTCCAATTCCTCCTCTTCGTCTTCATTTCATTTAATTTCTTGCAATTTGCATTTGTGAATTGTGATTTGAGTTTTGAAATTTGAAGCAAGAAAGTTGTTGTACTGTGGAGTGTTTGTCAATTCAGTTTCTCTCGGAAAATAACCAAGAAAAAAATAAAGTATATCAATTAAAAAATATCTCAACCAAAAATGAATCATTAATTTTTTATGAAATAAATTTCATTCTTTTAGTTTTATTTCGTGATAGTTTTTGCCTTCCCCGACTCATTTTTTCAGCAATTAAAAAAAATGGTTTCCAGTAAGTAAATAAAAAAATATATTAATAAGTACTTGTTTTTTGTTGTATTTTTTCTTGTTGCTTGCTGTTCCAAAAAAAAAATTAAAAATAGGTAATCGCCCAACTGAGAATTCCAAAAAAAGTATATGTATATGCATACGCGGTAACATCACACCCGGGGCTCGGGCATGAACCAAAGCCTCCTTCTGCAGCATTTGCTTTTTTCATGGATAGGCCAACAACCTACTTTCTTTATTGCTCCTCCTTTCTTTTGTTGGCTTTTGTTGTTTGTAGGTTATTCTTTGTACTTTTTGTTACTGTTGCTGCCTTGATAAAACCATACTTTTCGTGCACGTTGTTGTTTGCAAGTTTATATTGGGCTTGTTTTTGCTTTGTAATCGCATTTCAAATCAAAATCATCCATCGCACGTCACAGCAAAATACAGAAAAATTACTCAGTCTCCGGGCACCGTAGCATATACATTACCCACATATTTATTTAAACAGTTTTATCGGAAAGATTATGCAATCAGGTGTACTCTAGAGTATTATCGTTGAATATTCAACCTAACTTTTTCACTGCAGTTAGACAGCCGCCTTTTAAACCCCACCAAATTATTTCCATTTAATCTTTCTTTGATTTTTAATTAAAAAATAAATAAATTGGTCATGCAAAATGTATTCCCTTTGCTCCTTCTTGTTTTGTTGTTTATTGTTATCGACTTCGAGCTCGTAATGCAATGACTGTATTTAGTAGAATCAGAACTTAGGGATCATTAGATTCAGATGATTCAATTTAGTTTCCCACTTGTTTGATAGACAATGTATATAGCTTGAACCTTGGAATGATGTGGGCATCTAATCGTGATGTGAACAGCTCGATTTCATTTGCATTTCTTAAAAAACGAGTCATATGACTAGCACTCCCATCTTAAACCTACCTAACTGAATGCTTGTGGAGAAAATTGTGTTCGAGTCCAGTAGGTAGGTAGGTATATGCTTTGTGAATAGCTGCGTCTGCCGTTGGAACAATTGGATAGTGTAATCTAAAATAAGTATGAACAAAAAATATACATGTACAGTAAATGCAAATGTATGTAGCTATTTAAATATCTTTCTACCTTTAAGGTATCAGGTGTTGCAGAGTTGATTACCTATTTCCATTTTACGGTTTTTATTTCAAATGAGATAATAGTTGGTTTAAATGAAAGAGCGTGCTCGTTTCTTGGTGGAAATGGAACAAGTTTTCAAAAAAATTTTAAAACCATACAACATTGTGTATTATTGTGCTGTTTTTGATCAATTTCGTTGCATGTCAAGCCATGTTATCGAACAAGAAGGTCCATATAAACATGCATCAACAAATATGTATGTAAATACGTATGCTTTTGAAAAATAAAAAGCTGACAAAAAAATCCGTTTTTTCGATAGAAATTGACATTTACTGTTTTTGAAAGTTTTTACAAAATGTAGTCAGTTTAGAGATCTCAAGATGTTTCCAGACTAAAAGAAACATTTAACCAAAGATTTAGAATAGGATTTCTAATCAAACTTTCTCGGTTCATGTTTTCAAATAAAGAAATAAAAAAAAAAAATGGGATTCACTTGATTACTTTTTGACGGAGCGAAATTTTGAGCTGTAGGATCTGGCGAAATTTGTTCTGATTATATAGTTAATGGTTAATGCAAAAATTTCTTTCTATTAACAAGTATATACAATGAACAGTGTGTAAAAAAAGACATTTCCCTTTCCGAACAGTACAAAAATTTTGTTAAAGCGATTTCTTAATTACTAGACCTCTATTTCAAGGGGCAATGATCATGTTGGGAGCTTCCATTGTTATGGGGGTAACATTGGTACTTATGATTCATGATATGATTATGATGAATGCATAATGCATTCTCAAAATATAAAATAAACTATGTCCTTTGTCTTGTATTCTGAATTTAAAAAAATTGGATTCCATTTCAATTGAGTTATGGGTGTGGTCTAAGAAAACTGCTGTTTTGCAATTGGTGATCTAATGTTCATGTGCAGAAAAAAAGCTTTTTAACTGACTAAAATTTTAATTTGAAATTGTTTTGGGTGTAACAAAGACAAGTGCGATTTGTATGCAAAAAATACATAACTATGTATGTATACCTACATATAAACATAACTTGTCATTTTTTCCTTAATAATGGCGTTTTTTTTACAAGTTGAGTTTTATATGAATTTTTGAGAATTTGAGAGCTACTGGATTTATGCCTCAAGGACAACAACTACCTGCAATTTAAAGAGAATTTATAGGTATCAGACCAAAAATATAAATGTTAAAAAGAGAGACAAGTTCTTCTATACAAAAACCTGTGATGTAACATGTCAGCCGTGAAAAGTAGTGAGAAAGTATGCCAAGTTCTTACTTTATGATGGTTTAATATTAAATATTTAAAGTAGAGTAATATTTTACGAACTCCAAATTATGTGAGAAATTTATTATTTAATGACTAAAATTTGGCGGTTCACTGGTCAGTTTTTCAAAACGTTTTGATTTGTGAGTAATAAAAAGAAAACTTGACAAGTAAACCGCCAAATTTTAGTCATTAAATAATTTCTAAAGTAATCCCACTACTTTGTGCAAAGATTAGCTAGAAGTGTGGGACTCATTCTAGAGCAATCAGAAGTGCTGCATTTAATTGATCGCAATTCTGATAAAGTGGGTGGATACGACGCCCCTTAAATGGAAACCCTCAAATTTTCCTTCGTATGCACCTCAAGACCTACTTCTGTGCGAAATTACAAGATTCTACGATGTCGGTAAGTGCTCCATAATTTTGAGTCCATAATTTCAGTCAGTTACGGTTTTTGCAATTTTGAAGTCTTATATCTCAGAAACCACTTATGATAAGGAGTTGAAATTGGGTGAGGCACCTGTGTTTAGTGAGCCTAGCAAAGATTCCGAATGTAAAGTTTCTGACATTATTGGCACTGAAGTTAGAGGGGGATCAAAATCGCCTGAGTTTGTTACTGTAAATAGGGTGTATTGCCAGAACTTGCCTGGGCACTACCGTACCCTTTGATAAACAAGTGCACGTAATTCCGATGGGAAATCCACTCTCCCCGACTTGGTTTTAGACTTTTTACTCGACGAATTTTTTAAAGGGGGTTACAGACAAAAGTTCATAACCAAATACGACGACAATATTTTTGCGATTGTTGACATAAAGGAAATTGATAATAGGCGGCGTGTTTTGGTGAGAAACTGCAACCCAGTCATTTAAAATTTAACTAGAGATACAATAACAAAAATCTACTGGCATTTACATTAACTTTTTTCTCCAGTCAAATCTTAATTGATAAAAGTAGTTTTGTCCTACTCAAAATCAGTGGGAACTGTGGATCGTTTTCTTGATTTTTTTTTACATGACTGAGCTATATTCTCAGCAAAACACGGCTAATATCTTACTTTGCAGATCCATAGCGTTCTTGGATGTCAAAATTCATCTCGAAATTCACCGGCTTTCTTTCGATTGGTAACAGATGGATGCGGCATCTGAAAGACTTAATAAATTCCCGTCAAATAAAGCCAAACATATATGGGTAAAAGCATCCAATTTAATCAGCAAAGTCTTTCCGTTTGGTAAGCAAAAATCCGCTAATGAAGGAAGGGTTACCCAAATCCTCTTAGACAACAGCTTTTCGTTGGAAGTCCTAAGAAACTTGATACGTACTTCGTCAAAAACACCAAGTTCCTTCTGAAAATAAATTGGAAGACAGGAAAGTATCACTTGTTCGTGTTGTTGGATAAAGCACTAAGGTAAAAATCCTGAGTTACCAAACTTTGTAAGTTTATCAGTGATCATTGATGTTTTTTTTTTGCAAATTTATAAAAAGAATTTAGCAGCTTAATTGAAACTTCAATTTCCAAATAAATTAATGGTGTGTAGGTACATTGAATTTAAAAGTAAAACATGTCAAACTCTTTGCGGTTTAAATTTTGGTTGTGAACATTGTTTGAGTTTTTCACTCGTTTTTTACTCGCAACAGAACTTGATATTTGAACGCTATTGGAGGAAAAATTCTTTTTTCAAATAGAAACAAGCGGGTGGCGATGACGCACAGGATGAATTGCTTCACTGTGGGTTCGACCCCAACTCTAGGCAGCATTCTTTTCTATATTCCTCCAGTTTCAACTTGGACGCCACTCGTTATGTACCTAATTCTTTGAAATAGGCCCTTGCATCTTGAATGTCTTTCTGTGAGACTTGTTTCTTGAGTAGGAAAGGTCCCTCTAATGTCAGCAAAAGTTCTGGTTCTTCTTTTGAAACAAAATTGGAGAATAATTTTTAGTATCCACCAGTTTTTGTCTGGAATCAACATCTTTTTGAAATTAGAAGTCAGGTCCACTAGTTCTGGCTTTTTTGGACCAAGAAACGCAGCTAAGGTATTGTAGTGTAAGGAACCTATTAAAACACATTATTCAAGTTCTGCTTTTTTGGTCTTCATCTATTGGATTTTTCTTTAATTTTGATTTGTTGGTTTATTTATTTTTTTGAGTGCTTTTTTTTCGTTTATTCAGTTTTACTTAGTTAAAATTTACAAAATTAAATTTAAATCTTTTCTTAAATGACGATTCTTCTCCAAAAATTTGTAATAATTCATTGCAGTTTTGCGCTTACAAAAAAATTCCGCTTCCTCTATGTTGTATCGTCATTTAAGAAGAGATTCCCAATTATTAGCCACTCAAACAAATTTGCGCTTAATGCAAGAAAAAATTATGAAATTGCATTCTTCAAATGCATCAAATATATCAACAACATCAACAACAACAACAACACAACGATCATCTACCTCAACGAATATATTTTTAGCTCCAATAACCAGTGAACAATTGGACAAGTGGCGTAAGGAATTCTACAGCGAGCCAAAAAATCTACTCGCACAAAATGTCTGTTCTAGAGGTGATCCCTTTGATGTGGCTTTGTCGCGTCCAGTACTCCAAAATACCAATCATGTTTTCACCCATAAGGTAAAGACAAATTATTATCTCTCTAGTTTAATTTGATTATTATTATCTGTGATTTTTTTAAAGGTGGAGAGTGAAGGGAAGCCCATTACAAACCAAAAAAGCTCAGGAAGATGCTGGCTATTTGCAGCACTAAATTGCATTCGTGTTCCATTCATGAAATCTCTAACCCTGGACGAATTTGAGTTCTCCCAAGGGTATCTTTTCTACTGGGACAAGATTGAGAGGTGTAATTATTTCTTGAATAATATTGTCAAAACAGCAGAACGAGGCGAAAAAGTTGACGGTCGTTTGGTGTCATTTCTATTGAATGTAAGTTATAAAAACATCCATATGAAATGTTTTTTTTATAGTTTCTCATTTAAATTATATGTCGCCTCCATTTAGGATCCAACATGTGACGGTGGTCAATGGGATATGTTAGTAAATCTTATCACAAAACACGGCCTTATGCCAAAGAAATGCTTTCCAGAGAGTTTCAGCTGCGAGGCTAGCATGCGTATGAATGCCATTCTCAAAAGTAAAGTGAGTTTCTCTACTTTAAAATAAAATAAAATAAAATAAAAAAAAAACTTTGTTTTGGAATATTCTCCTAATAAAAATTTCCCATATAGCTAAGAGAATATGCCAAAAATTTGCGAGAGCTCCATGCAACTAATCCACCAGAGGGTGTCTTACAGACAGCTATACAAACAATGATGGGAGAAATTTATAAAATTGTCGGCATTTGCTTAGGAATACCACCACAAGTCTTCACATGGGAATATTATGATAAGAGTAAGAATTTCCTCAGCGTTGGTCCGATGACTCCACTTGAGTTTTACAATCAGCGTGTTAAACCAATATTTAATGTTGAAGACAAGGTAATATAAAACAATAATCATTAATCCAAAACAAATTCTGTTTAATTTTATTTTTGGTACTAATTTTAGGTTTGTCTTGTTCATGATCCACGTCCCACAAGTAGTTATAATACCGCCTACACAGTAGATTGTTTAGGAAATGTTGTTGGTGGTCGTCCAGTTTTGTATAACAATCAACCAGTTGAACTTTTAATGGAAGTTGTAACCGAAAGCTTGAAGAAGGGTGAACCTGTTTGGTTTGGCTGTGAAGTAAGCAAACGATTTGCTTCTAAACAAGGCATTGAGGATTTAACGATGTGAGTAAATTATAAATTAATAACTTTTCTAGTAGTAGTGATTAGGTGGTAGGTCATATGTGCATCGTACAATCTTAGAACCTTATTCATATTCGTTAATTCCGCACAAAATGAAAACACTGCATATATTATTTAAATTTTTTTTTCTTTGAAAGAGAAGATCCAAACAAATTCAACCCTACTTTTGTGATTAAATTTTATCGTATCTTATTATAATTTCTACTTACAGACACGACTTTAAGTTGGTATTTGATGTTGACATCCAAATTACTCTTCCCAAAGCAGATCGCCTTTTGTATGGCGAGTCAGCAATGACTCACGCTATGGTGTTCACCGCTGTATCTGTTGATGTAATTTTCAATTTTTTTTAACAAATTTGTCTCTATACATTAATAAATCTCTTAATTTTCATAGGCCAAGGGAAATCCAACTAAATTTCGAGTTGAAAACTCTTGGGGCGAAGATCGTGGTGAAAAGGGATATCTTGTTATGACGGCTGATTGGTTCCAAGAATTTGGGTTTGAAGTTGTTGTCGATAAAAGTCTTGTTCCAAAAGAAACTCTAAAAGTATTCGATATGGAACCAATAGTGCTTCCAGCGTGGGATCCTATGGGAACTCTTGCTCAATAAAATAAATAAAATCAAAATTCATCACAGGAAAATTAACCTTTGAAAGAAAACAAGGAACTATAATAATATTTCTTTTCAAAGACAACAAGAAGAAAAACCAGCATTTCGCATACTAATTTCAATTGAATGCCATTTCTTTTTTATGGATATCAAAAAATATGTACATTTATGAAGAAGAAATAAATAAACAAAATATTTTATACAATTATGTTGATAGAAAGAATAAAAATTTATTGAATTAACTTTTTAAACTTTTTTCTGTTTAGTTTTGTTTTTGGATCACAATTAATGAGAGGACTCTGTTCGATTCATTTCATGAAATTTGGTCAGATTTTATTAAATAAAATCTAATGATGAATTGGTTTAGCAATTGGTTGTTTTCTTTCCTGGTTTGTTTGTTTTCTTTTCTGCTTCAACATGTATTCATATTGTAGACGATGCCAAATGCCAAAGCACATTTTTACTAGACGACCATCGGTTGCCTTATGTTGTCGGGCAAATTTGTACTGCTCTCGGATAATATGTTTTGCATACCGTAACTGTCCAGTTTGGATTAGCGATATGCTGTAGTAGAGTTTGCATCGTGCTTGAAGAAATGGATCACCTAGCCGCAATCCCAGTTGTAATTGGCGGAGTGATATTTTACCAGCTCTTTCTGCCTGAAAAAATGTTGAGAAAACCAATTGAATACTAGTTACATATTATGTGCGTTGTATAATGTTTCAATACATGAATAATTTTTGACACGAATACTCAACAGAAATTGGTATACATAGTTATATCAGAACTAAAATAATTTTTAATTGTTTTAATTCGAAAGGATTTTGTTTTAGAGTTTTTCATTAATCAACCTATTTATGTACATATATGGCCATAGTCTTGTTATAAAATAGATGCACGTAACTCTCCAAGGTCACGGTGTGAAGATAATTTTTTTTAGGATGAGCAAAACAGATCAAGATCGTCTTCGTCCTTTTTCTTTACTAATTTATTGTCTTTTCTTCACTACGAATCGAATCACTGTGAATCGAGTGCATTACGGCCGCATTATGAATGAACTGAATGAGTATATGACTTAAGGCATGTGCAGTGAATATTTTAGGAGCTACTTTAATTACAACTTTTTAGTTCTTTTCGTTTGTAGACTAGGTAAAATTAGGTACCGAGGTAAGGTATGTATGTATATAAAGAAAATTCTTACACATGTTGAAAATTGTTCGCCGAGTGCGGAGAATCCTCCACCTAAGGTCGATAGCCATGACATTAAATAGTCAACTTCGATTTTTTCCCATATCGTAAAAGAAGTCATAAGGTTCCTGTGAAGAATCGGATGAAAACAATGTTTATCGAACACAGCAAAGTAATAAACAAATATATACAATACCATTTGTAATCGATTGCTTCTCTTTCTGGTGGAATAATCTGTATTAGCAGGAAGATACCATCTTTTACATTATCTTTAAAATATTTTTGTCTATAACTAGTGAAGTTCAGTATTTCTTTAATGAAGAAGTACATATCTATTCCATTTGCTTCAGTTCTGCGTAGATATTTTGAAAGTTTATTTCGCGGAGGAGATTTCTCTTGTAGTTTTACTGCATCTTCTTCACTAAATATATAATATTCCTTTTTATTGAAATAATCAGAAACACATATGGTTACTGCCATGGTGTGATGTATTTATAGTTAGCGACAGTCTGTAGCAGAAATTAATAAGTAAAGAATGAGCTTGTCTTTGGAAAATAAAATATTTTTTCAGAGGGCTTAATTTTGTATCTTCTCGGCAAACTGCAAATCAAAAACCAAAAACAGAAACAGCTGTTTTATGATTTGACAGACACTGGAATCGCATGAGAGATGTCATGGGAGAATTTTGTATCTAGGGTGTAAACACAATGATTCGGACTGTTGGATTTAAAACTATTTGGAGCGTATCTCGAAGTGAAAAATATTCCGTTTGTATGTAAGGATCTTATTCCGCAAGTGTGAATAATTTTCTGGGAACACTTTCTATTCACAATCAAAATATACAAAAACAAATAAAATTAAAACACGTGTATTTATTTGCTTAAGCCTAGTACGCAGTTTCAATCAATTGTGAAGTTGAATTTATATGAAAATCGTGACACAAAGTTCAAAAGGGCCAAATACTGTTGCGGCAACATATTTCAAAGCATGAAAATATACTTAATTCAAATAGAAATGTTTATCTATGACAACTTTTACTGACGCGGGCGCCAGGGGTGACGCGGGCACCACGTTCACCACGCCGTGGTTGGCTTGGTCGCCGCGGTTGCCACGCGCTGATTTTGTGCATGTTGTGCTTTTCCTATTATTTTCGTTAAATTAGGTGTGTTCCTTTGGGCCTTCCAAAGTACTTTTTAGTACTTCCCAGTAGATGGTGAATGGAACCCGTTAATTTTGCCAAACAAAAAATCTAACCTCAATGTAGATTTAATTTTTGTTGTTTGTATCTGTATTTTATTTTAGATTAGAGAAACATCAACATCAATAATTTACTATGCATTTTCATTTTACTGTTGGTGTCACTTTCTTGTGCGGATTAATGTCGTTACTATTGAAGTGTTTTTAACTCACTGATCTCTATAACATTAGCCGTGTTTTATTAACTACGGATATGGATCAGGATCATCCCATGAAAATAAAACGATACGGATCCATAATGACAACAGTGTTGTTTGCTCATCTCTTTTTTTCTTATGTTTGTTTATTTTTCATGTAGATACAGTCTTCTTTCTTTACACTACAGTTTGTACTCCCTACCGACTAAAGAGCCGTCTACTCGCCAGAAATAAAATTTATTTTCGGATCTTTAAAATAGATCCAGATACAGAGCAGGATCCAAAGTTGTTAGCCGTGTTTTATTATCTACGGATCTGGATCAGGATCATCCTATGATAATTAAACGATACGGATCCATAATGACGACAGTGTTGTATGCACATCTCTAATTTTCTTATGTTTGTTTATTTTTCATGTAGATACTGTCTTCTTTCCTTACACTACAGTTTGTACTCCCTACCGACTAAAGAGCCGTCTACTCGCCAGAGTTAAAACCTATTTTCGGATCTTTAAAATAGATCCAGATACAGAGCAGGATCCAAAGTTGTTGTTGTATTACGTGTTAAAAGATGATCCCGATCTAGATCCGTAGATAATAAAACGCGGCTATTATAGAGATCAGTGTTTTAACTACTTTGACCACAGAGTAGAAGTAGTTGACTGCAGCCAGAAGTACTTGGCAGTAGATGCTTCAGCCCAAAGGAACATGCCTATTAATGGAATTGGTCTGTTTGGCAACGTGAAATTTCTTGCGATTTTGCACAAATTTTCACAATTTGCTGTCAAAACCCAAAGAAAAAAAAATTCTGTTTTTGGGAAATTTGTTGATAAAAAAAGTAACCAAACAGGCATTAAATTTCGACTTTATTTCAAAATTGTTTCTGCATTGTTACCAAACAATTTCCAATTCTTTCGCTTTTGTTTCCATATTGCATTTCTACATTATTGCCACTTCATATTTTGCTAAATTCTTTCCAGATATTTTCGATATACTCTTCCGTTATGGAAATAAAGTCGAGCATATAGAAAAAGGCGGATTTCTATTTCAATTTCATATGGAAATTAAATCGATGCGGCGTTATTTCCATCTACTTTATTTCACGGCACCGGCTATAGAGTAAGTGTATTATCTAGAAAACCGACTTAAGGGGTTCTCTTTCGGCCTTCAAGCTGCTTTAACACTGAAATCTACTTTTTCATAAGCATGTATTAGTGGTCCCGTGCATTTTAAATGGGATCCGATGCCCCTACTACATTTGAGCATAAAAGACACGCTCAGTTTGAAATATGGTGGATTAATGCGCTCAGATATTCAAAATAAGATTCCGTTAAATTCAAAAATTGAAAAACTAAATTAAATTTTAGTAAAATTTCTTTTTGTAACCCTTTATCAATATAAATCAGATCATCATATCAAATATCGTTGATTTTTCAAAACAGACATATTTTGGGTGATTTCTTACCACTTTTTGATATTTATTTTTTTGACAGATGCTTTAAAAAATCATACAGATGATAGATATTGGTTGTCTACTTGTTTTGTAAAATTTTTAGATTTTTAGATTTTTAGAAATTTTTTCAACCGAGATATTGACATATTTCTGTTGTTTTATTTATCACTTCATAACTCTTAAGCTATTGCATCTATATATAGGATTATTTTTTTCAATTTGCATCTAGGCAAATAGACTATTAATTTGATATATAATACATAACTGTACAGTGTACACCCTATACGACCTTCACAATAGTTAAATAGGAAAAAAAAAAAAATCCTATAGATGCAATAACTTAAGAGTTATGAGGTGATAAATAAAACAACAGAAATATGTCAATATCTCGGTTAAAAAAATTTCGACAAAACAAGTAGATAACCAATATCTATCATCTGTATGATTTTGAGATTTTTTAAAGCATCCGTCAAAAAGATAAAAATCAAAAAGTAAAAAATTAATTTAATTTTTCAATTTTTTAATTTAACGGAATCTGTTTTTGAATTTCTGAGCGCATAATCCACCATATTTCAAACTGAGCGTGTCTCCTATGCTCAAATGTAGTGGGGGCATCGGGTCCCATTTAAAAGCACGGGGCCACTAATACATCCTTATGAAAAAGAAGATTTCAGTGTTATAGCAGCTTGAAGGCCGAAAGAGAACCCCTTAAGTCGGTTCTCTAGATAATATACATACGTAGGGCCAGGCGTGCACATGCATTGCCAGGCGCGCACATGCAACCAAACAGTTTCGTTTCCATTTTGAGCACAATGGGCTTATATGGGACTTGGGAGTGCGCCCACATGAGCTTCCGCGGACTCTCATATAATCCTATAGTCAGTGTTGCCGCTGAGAAATTTGAAAAGGTCGCATAAAAAGGGGTCACGATATAAAAAAGGTCGCGTTTTGAAATTCTTTTAATAGATAGCAAAATCAAACGAAATCCGTATGAATATGTTTTGGAGAAATTTTAGTTTTATATTAAAAAAATTAACCAAGCAAAATAAATCAGTTTTCAGTTGATACTAAAAGTAAAATACATTTTTATTCAGATAAATATTGCATTACATTTATTTGTATACTTTAATAGTATGACTTTTTGCATTTCAGTATCAAAAATATTTTTTAAATACATAAGCCTAGTACGCAGATCGAGCAAAACTAAATTTTATCTGTATATTTTTTTTAAACAAATTTTGAAGGTGTTGAGATAAAATAAAATTCAAATGAGGACAGTAACGTAGCTGAAAATATTTTTTAAGGTTTCGAAAAATATACACTGCAATATTAAAAAAGCAAACAAATCTGTACAAAAAAGGGTTTGCAACCTTTACTGCGAGTATATTTTGTCAGCGGGAGGAGAGATGGGGGAAAGATTTTGAACGGGAAAGGGAGTAAGACAGGGGTGCCCAATGAGCCCAATTCTTTTTAACTTACTGACAGCGGATATAGAAGATGAATTGGGCAAGGGGAGTTGGGGAGGGATAAAAGTAAGAGGAAGAAGAATTTGCTCGTTGGCATACGCAGATGATGTGGTGGTAATGGCGAAAAATGAAGAAGAGATGCAAATGATACGAAAACTGGAGAAGTATTTCGAAAGGAAAAAACTGGAAGTTAACGTGGGAAAAACGAAAGTGATGAGGTTCAGGAAAGGAGGAGGGAGGATTACAACAGTAGACTGGAGATGGAGGGGAAAAAATATAGAAGTAAAAGAATTGAAATACCTGGGGTATGTGTTCAAGAAGAATGGAGGGCAGGAGGCACATATAAGGGACAGAATAAAAAAGGCAGCAGCGGAAATGAAGGAAGCATGGGGGATTGGGAGGAGGAAATTCGAGAAGGTATGGGAGAGGAAGATGTGGCTTTTTGATACCCTGGTGTGGATGGTGATGGGATATGGGGCGGAGATATGGACATGGGAGGAGAGACAAGAAATGGAAAGAATGCAGGAGAGGTACCTCAAATGGACACTAGGAGTAGAATGGCAAACTCCAGGATACATGGTGAGAGAGGAAACCAAAAGAGATAAGATAATGATAAGGGCAGGGAGAAGGGCATGGAATTATGAAGAGAAATTAACAGGTGGGAAAGGAAGTGAAATAGCGAGGGAATGTTTAGAGGAGATGAGGGAGAGAGAGAGGGAAGGAAGCGAGAGAGGATCCCGATGGGAACAAGGGAGAATGGGAAAGAGACGAAGGGAAGGAAGAGAAGAGAGTATGACAGGGTACGAGAGAGTAGAATGGGAAGACAGAAGAGAGCAGGAGAAGGAAAGACTGGAACTAATATTGGAATCCAGATATAATAGGTGGTATAAGGAAGTAATGACCGAGGGGATCCCACAATATTTGAAAGCGGGATGGAAGGCAGACAGAACAAGGAGAATAGCGAGACTCAGGCTAGGGAATGAGGTGAGAGAAAGATGGTACTGGAAGCATGAAGAAGAAAGAATGTGCAGAGTGTGTGAAGGTGAATCTGAGACGTGGGAACATGGAATAGAAAGATGCAGGTCAGGTGGTGATGAAGGGATGTCAATAGGGGAGAAGATGAGGGATATAATGGACGAAGGAGGGAGGGGGGAAGAGTGGATAAAGGCACTAGAGGTTGCGAGAAGGAGTAAGGCGAAAGGGATAGGAGAGTTGTAACCCTTAGGGGAAACAATACAATACCTACAATACTTTCATGCTTTAAAAAATGTCGCCGCACTAATATTTGGCTCTCTTGAACCCATTCCTCGCCACTGACTGAGTGAAAACAGCTGTTTTATATAATCTATTCCCGTAACTTTCTTTCATGTTTTATTGTATGTTTTTTTGGTCATCATCCACATAACACCTTTCAATATTGAAAATGCTAAAACCGAAAATATGTTTTTGGTTGATAAAAACCGTGATATTCATGAAACGTCAACATTTGTCCAGCAAAATAATGCATCGATCATTATTTGTCTTGGAAAAATTATGTGGAGACTTTTGCATCAGTTTGAAAAAAAGTTTGGATTTTGCGTTTGCGTACTGCTCAAGAAAAATCCGAGACAAAATTTGTCCTGGAAAAAAATTTGTATGAGAAATAAAATTTTTCCCGAACTGGTACTAGGCTATAAGTTCAATTAAAAGAATGTCCTAATTAATGGGACGTTTAACAATCAAAGGTCAGGCTTATCAATGGGATCGTCATCAGAACTAATCTGTGCTATATATTTATTTATTTGTTTTCGTCTCAAATTATAAAATAGTGCAATATATATGTAAATTTTCAATTTTTTGATGAATTTTTACAAAAAAAATGTAACTAAATAGTCCTTTGAAAGTGTTGGAAAGTACCCAACGAAACGTCGGGAATATTTAAAAAATGGATTAGTTTTAATCGCATAAACATCTAACAGATCAACAACTAATCTTTTCCATACAATTTAGGGTCAAAATAGCCACTTTTTTAAAAGGTCGTATCATTGTCGCATGGGGAAAAAAAGGGGTCAAACTGCGACTGAAGTCGCATAGCGGAAACACTGCCTACAGTACCCAAAATCGAAACCAAACAGTTTAGTTGCGTGTGCGCGCCTGGCCTAACATGCAACTAAACAGTTTGGTTTCGATTTTGAATATTATAGGATTATGTATATGAGATTCCGCGCACATGGATTCCCGCGCACTCCCATATAAGTCCATTGTGCCCAAAATCCAAATTCGAAAGTTGCAGTGTGCTGGCCTAAAGGCAATCGGCTAAAAACTTGTCATCACACAGGCAACTGGGTAGTATAGTACCATCGTTGGACAGTGCATTATTGCGCTGTCAGTGGCAATTAGAGTGTGTTTTGTTTTCGTCTGGAACTTTATTTTAAAAGTAGAAGTATAATTAGGCTAGGAACACAATGGCGATCTTAACCAATTTTTTCTATGAACACACTTGTAGTTTTGAGTCCGCGATTTTTTAATCCCAAACAAATATAACAAACATCTTTTTATGAGAATATACACATTTCCTACAAATAAAATAAAATAGTACCGTTTAAAAAAATCATCAATCATTGTTGGGGATTTGTGTTTCGAATAATAAGGCTAAACGCCACTTGCAATTTCAATTACGCGATTATTTAGTCTCAAAAATAGGAGATAATATACAAAGTCTTTTATTCAAATCGCAAGTGCGTGCAGCCTCATTTGTTTCCATTTGATATATTTAATTTTATTTTATCAGTTGAAATTTTTATAGTCTCATGTATGCATGAGTGTCACAATTTTTTGGTATCATTTTGATGGCTTTTTAACCGTCCGGGCGTCCAGTACAAAAATGGTAGAATTTTTTTCGAATCCGGTGGGATTTTTTGAATCTCATCTGGCATCACTGCGACGAACGCAACATTATTGGTTAAATTTTCTGGTTTTTCAGGAAATAGTTTTCGACTATAACTTCGCTTTACGATTTCAAGAAAACTACATTTTCTTCAATTTCAACCCAAAACTGTCTCTGCTTTCAAAATTCAGCTTTCAAAATGTATCAATTTTGTCTGAATTTGAAGATTGTTAGCAATATTTTGTTTTCAAATTTTTGAGTTTGAAAGTAGTTTCATAACCTGTTGATTAAAATTAATTAATTTAAAATGGAGATTCGGGAATGGGTGTCTGGCTATAGGATTTTGATGCAGATGGTGCCTTTATTTTTGTATGGTTCTTTTTCTTTTTCTATTTTTTTTTTAGAAAATTGCCCCTCCTACCTAAACGGGGGGATATAGACCCCTCTCCCATACTATTCTTTTCTTCTTTTGATCCAACCTACACACTGCATTGATTTGATGCATATACCTATTATAGCATAGACGATTTGTTATTTTATTATACATACGCGTATAGGTAGGTACTGTTTATTATATGTACTTCTTTTTTTTGAGATATTATTGCAAAATTTTGGAAAGCTGTATTTTGAAAATCAATTTGAAGAAAATGTAATTTTCTTAAAATCGTAGAACGAAGAATAATAACGCAAGGTCTGATGTATACCTATAGTCGCTCCACTAATTGCTTGCAGGTTTATTAAAACAACGTACATACCTTATATCGAAATGTATATTATGTGTCATACATATTATAAAGTACAATTAAGCAAATTCAATGGAAATATGATTCATTCATTGTACAAAATTGTCATTTCATTTTTACGTTTAAAATTCATAAAGTGTTATTAAATTTGCAAGCTTTGTAAATTTAGTAAGAATTCCACTGATAAATTTCTAAAAAATTTCACAGGTGGTGTCATGTGTTCATAACCTGCTTTCGGGCTTTAATTCCAAGGATTCATTTCTATAGCATAATGTGGGTAAGTCGAGAAACCATTTCTTGATTATTAATACCTGTAGATAAGAACCATATAACACCAAACCTTTATTTGAATTAAATCATGTAAATAACAATTTTGGTTTGAACCAATTCTTCCTATAACACTAATTTTAGTAAAAAAAATATATAAATCTTTATCGCAACATTGAAGAATCTATCGAGCGATATGAAATATAATGATAAGATTAGGAGCGATATTGACGATGACGCTTTAATCGGCAAAATTTAATTTAACTTTTAAAAAAATAATTGTAGTGTGGTTTTATATTGTAGTTGTACACCGTGGTGTTAAGTTCATATAACTGTTCGTGAGCTCGTGTTTAATTAAATTAATTAATAAAATATAGTCTTGAAATAAAATGCAATACTTTTACCTTATTATTGCAGCCTTAGCATTTGTGACATATGTCAATTGCGGTAAATATTATAGCAACATATTATTATAAAACAGTAGGTATAATACATTAATTATAACGGTTTAATCTCATCAAATTAAAAAGTGAATAAAAAAATGTTTTTTGTTTCATATCCAAAATACAAATACATATTATGTATCTATACCCTATAAAAAAGTAAAACAGAAGTTATAGTACGAATAATTTCGTAACAGTGTTCAAAGAAAATCAATGATTCAGCTAGCTTAACCAAAAATCCACCGAGCCCAATTTGGTTGTCAATACCTAATAATAAATGCTGCACAAAGATAAGAAGTGCTCAATAGACTTATCATTTCCTAGTTTTATAGAGTCTTGTGTGTTTAAGTGCCAGTTGATATGCTGTATACCTATGTGAAAATAGTTTAACGATTGGGCGTCTCCTTTTACTGTTAAATATGTATATTTAAGAATATAGTGTAGTGAGTGGTAGTGGTTTTTTTGATCAAATATAGTATCTACATTCTACAGATATAGAGAAGGGCTTAAGTTTTATGATGAAAAAACAAATTGACTTTACGATTTATGATACTTTCATGATAGAAGTTAATTTAGACATGCTAATTTATAACAGCTTTGTTTATAAAAGTTCTCTTTATGCGGCCCCGAAGGAGCAGGGCTCTCCGCTTCGGGCATCCAGAGTTTTTTGTTCAAGTCATGCAAAGCGCGTTAATACACGCCCATTCCGATAAACTGTTATAACTGTTATAAATTGGCATTTCTCTGTAGTCGGTATGGTATGTTTCGCAAGAATTGTCTGGCAAACTAACGTTTCGCGGGGGTTCATTTCGCCGTTTTTCGTTCCGCATTTTGTTTGTTTAGCATTTTGTTATTTCGCATTTTAGGTTTTGCAAATCACGTTTCGTTTTTTAAATGATTTGACAAATTAACACTTCGCAAATTTAATTTAGTTTTTAATTCGATTGGATTTTTGAATTTCACCAATTTTTTATTTGGCATTTTGTTGTTTTGCTTTTTTTTATTTAGCAATTTAATATTTCCCTTTTTTTTATTTGGCATATTGTTGTTTCGATTTTTTTTATTTGGCATTCAATTCTTTTGCAATTTTTTGGCATGAATAAACAGTGAGGTATCTATGGGGGGGGGGGGGGGGGGTTCATGATGCCCCCATGCAACCCCCCTGCTTGGGCACACTATAGGATTTGGGGTAGGTGCGAGGTTGGGTGTAGTTAAAGTGTTGGACAAAAACATTTGGCTTTATTTCTATAAGTCAAATTTGGCCTTATTTCCATTTTCAAAACGAAATAAGGATAAATTCGAGATTTGGTCTTCTTTCCTTGGGCCTTGTTCCACGTCACCGAAAAATACTGAAAAATGAACGATTTTCCACATAAAATTACTTCTCAAAACAACATTAATAAATTATCAAAACAACTAAACGGCGAAATGATCTACATATTAGCGAAATAATAAAAGGGCGAAGCGATATTTTGCGAAATAATGAAACGGCGAAACGTTATTTCGCGAAAAAAAACCATTGGCCAAATATCAAACAACGTAACAAACAAAAACGAAACAACAAATTGCTAAATGATTTTTGCGAAATGATTGAAAATATTTTTGAAAAAAAGCGAAATAAAAAAACCCCGAATGTTAATTGCGTAATGATTGAAAAACGTAATGAATAAAAAACCAAACGTTAATTGCCAATTGTGGATTGCGAATTGAACGAAATATTTAACGATTAAAGCGAAACAAAGAAATGCCAAATGAATTTTGCCAAACAATGGTGACCCCTCTGTAGTCTATTAAATTATTACAACGATAAGTTTGTGTGCTTAAAAATAGGCTCATGCCATAGATTTTATATAAAGTTGACATCAAAAAGTTTCGAAGATAAAATGGCGTCAGCTGGTTAGACGAAATATAACTTTCAAAAAAAAAAAACTTTGCGTAAGTTAAGCCAACAGTACATATGACACTTTTGGCACTAATCCTTCCAAAGCAAGAATAATAAACAATTTTAATCTTACTTTTAATGAAAAAAAGATTCTCTTTAAATTCATTGATCTCAGTTCGAAAATTTTGGCGCTGAGCAACTCATATCTCCTTTAAAGTAAAGTCACGTGATTTAAATAAAAATGTGATAAAAATGTGGAACATCATCCAAGCTTTTTTCATTAAAAAAAGCATTCTTTCTCTAATGTGATGTGCCGCTCTTCAAGGGATCATGACCGAGCCATTAAACCATTGGGACTGGACTTATATTCTTTTGAGTTTTGACTAATTCGTTGTCGCTATATAGTTCGTTGTTGTACATATTATCTTCTTCTTCATCATTCATCGTCTTTAGAAATGAGACCAAAAATCAACCGGATGATTTTCCTTCACCCTTGAAAAAATTCATTGTGTCTAAAACCGGAACCACACCTATCTTGTGTGGTGTGTTGTGGAGCCGACTGGCCACAATAATTAGAGTTTTGTGTTGTATAGATACTGTAAGTTTTTGCTTTCGCTATTAACTAAATTCTCTTCCCCGAGACTTTTGCCTTCTCCTTCTCACAGATAATATGTCTCCGACACAGCGTGGTATGGCCCAATCGGAAAAAGATTAGTTTCATTAGTTGAACTTTACCCAAGGTTGACCCACTTGACAACCTCAAAAATTGTCTAAAAATCCTGGGTTTTTCGGTTTTTAAAAAACGCTTTAAACTGTGTTGTTGACATTCAACGCAAGAACTTCTGTGCTCAATAATTAAAACATAAAATTTATTTTAGTTTTAAAAATTAATTAACTCAACTTCAAGCGTTTCCCTTTCTTCTTTCTTCTTTCTATTTCTATTTATTATCGTTCAATTTTTCTATTAATTGCTACTTCAAAAATAAGAAATTATCTTAAACAAGATCCACAAAAAAAAAAACAATTTCCTCACAACTCATGTCACTTTGGAAATTTATTCGTTACCTCAACTCGCCGCAGCAAAAAACCTAAGTCTACTTCAGGGCGAGTTCAGGGCGACCCTAGGTCTCAAAAAACACAGAATTTGATTGCTAGGGTGAGTTCAGGTTTCAGGATGACTTCAGGGCTCAACGAACAAACCTATTGATGCTGAATCAACACAACACATCACTCGAGACAAATATGGCTCTATATGAAATACATTGAAGCGATGAAGAACAAACTGGGGTGGCCCCGGCGCGGCGCAGTGGAAGTAGTGCTTGACTGCTAACCTGGATGTGTGGGTTCGATCCCCAGTCTAGGCAGCATTTTTTCCTTCTAACATTTGCCTAATTTATAAGACCCTAGGTCTTACTGGCATATATACATATGTTTGTGTTGTTTAAAAAAAAAAAAAATAATAGATAATATTCAGGGCCGGACCAACCATATGTGCAAGATGTGGAAATGCACAGGGCGCAAAATTCTAGGGGCGTATAACAAGGAGCAAGAAAATTAAATCTGATCTTGCGCAAACAAATATGTATTTGCATTTTAACCACAAAACTTGTTCAAATAATCCCAAATTTACATCCATCATAACTGTGCTGTTATTTTCTGCACACTTACTAATATCACTTTCATTCAAATTAAAGACACTAGTGACTAGACCTATGCAAGTTCAATTTTACCTACCTAATCTCAAAATATTCCACCCTGTTCGTACAAAGGGAGCTGCATCCGCTTCTTTTGTGCGGAATACATTGAGGAATTTAAGATGGACATGTCATTGGCGGAGTACAAATGCCACTTTTTCGATGAAAATTCCACAACTAAATGACTTCCTCCTTGGAAGTTTCTTATTCACCAGTTGGACTGAGGACTCTAATGAAAAATATTATGAATATTCAACGAAGAAATCACTTAACAAAAGTAACTTGCTTATTCATCTTAGTTGGAGCGATTGAATTAATTGCATTAAAAGTTCAAGTGACCTAAACTCCAAAATGCGTCTCTAAGACGTAAACTGTGGTTCAATGTTTACCGACCCTTATAAAAACCGCAGCATAAACATACTGTGACTTTTATTTTTTCGAAGGGAATTTGTTTAAATTCAGACACTTTTA
Organism: Epistrophe grossulariae; assembly: GCA_929447395.1. NCBI lineage: Eukaryota > Metazoa > Arthropoda > Insecta > Diptera > Syrphidae > Epistrophe > Epistrophe grossulariae. The sequence goes on from OV839568.1 coordinate 46,692,502, forward strand.
ATGCTCAGCTGAATGTATGATAAAATTCTTTAACTGATGAAAGGATACATTACTTTTCTTCTTCGGCTGGGACCGGCCCTCATAATAGGTATTAGATGGCTCTCTGACTGGCCCTCGTGAAGCTGACGCCCCAAGCTGTAGTTCTTTACGCCCTAAAAAGAATACGTTACTGGTGGTTAACTATAACCTGTACACTAGTTGACATAACGAAAATTAAAAAACAAGTACCTACTGGTTTTATAAATATGTCAGGCGTTAAGATAAAATAATAAATTACAATCACGGGTTTTAAAATAATTAAACAATTTTAACTAAATAATTTTCATAATATATAAGACCAAAAATGTTTATCTTGCCATACACAACTCTATATTGTTTACAATTTAAATAAACCTGATCAAAAAAACTATAGGACTAGAAATGGATATCCACGCGATATGCATGCAAACAAATTTTGTATTCACCACACTTTTTTTCATATATATACAAAACAGTATTGCTGGTCAATTGAGCTAAACTAAAATTATTTGGCCATATTTTATTTGATGTTTGTGCCTTGTTCTTCTAAAATTTACATACAGTACTACATATAAAATTTCCATGCATTTTATTTTTCGCCCTGGATCTGTAAACTATTGGCTTTTATTACAAAAATAAATCATGTAATTTGTTGTATGTTAAACATTGAAAAGTCGGGTATATTTCCGTGGAATTTGTACCCAATATAGTACAGTTCTTATATGAAATAAGCCTTCTGAACTATAGTTTATCTCTTATCTGGGTAAAAAAAAAAAAAACAAATTCGAAAATTAAAAAAAGATAAGTCGAAGAATGACAGAACTGATTTCTACCTTTTAATATATGAATAAAACTTACTAATTTAATAAATATTTATTTTTATTTATATAGATGCATGTGTTCAGTGTAATTCCCAAACAGACCCACACTGTGCAACAATTCCAGAGAAATTCTTAGCAAAAGAATGTTCCAACACCACATCCAAATGCTTTTCAAGAGTAGTTGGTAAGTAAGATTAGTTTTATTAAAATAAATAAAAATAATAAAAATAAAAATAAATTAAAATACTAAAAAAAAATATAAATTTTTTCTTTTGTAAAAAAAGCTGGAGCAACAATTAGAGGATGTGCTTCTGACTTGGACAGTAAAACTGTCAGTGGATGTACAAATGAAATGGATTGCTTGGTTTGTACATTCATGGAAGGATGCAATAGAAATGTAAATTATTAAAAGAAAGCTTTGAGATTATCTTGGAACATGTATACACATAATATGTTGATTTTTTTTTTAATTTTAAAGATTTTCCCAACTCACAGAGCATCGTGTTTACAATGTTCATCAAATGGAACCGGATTATGTGCCACTGATAAATTCGCAAGGCCCGGAGTTTGTCCCATTTACCAAATTGGTGATAAATGTTTCATCCGCAAATCAAAGAGTAAGTATTTCAATATTAAGTTGTAAGGTTAAGGGGCTAGTTATAGCTTTCATTGAAACTCATCATTGAAAATTTTAATTTTCATTTTTGAGGCCCTAAAATAGCGATATCAGTGATTATTTGAAAGATGACTCGATTATTATTTCTAGTCAAAAAAATATTTCATTTTGGCCCTACCTTTCACATAAAACGATTTCTAAGATTTCAATGATCAATGATAAGGTAGTTCAATCATTGAAATAAAGAAATTCATTTCCTGCGTTAGGCTGGGCCAAAATGAAATATTTTTTTGACTAGAAATAATAATTGAGTTATCAGCTTTTTATTTGCATTAAAATAATCACTGATTTCACTTTTTAAGTGCCTCAAAATTAACAATAAATGATCAGTTCAATGAAAGCTATAACTGGCCCCTAAGAGTATAGGTATAGGAAATGCTGAATATTTGTGTGACATTATTAAATAAAAACCGTTTTTCATCAAAATCCTATGATAAATTGATCTGTTTTCAAAGTATGTACTGTATTTCAAATTCGCAACCTGTGGGCTTACGTTCTGTAACTCTCGCATTGATAAAATAAGTGGAAAAAGGATGAAAATTGAAATAAATCATATGAGTTTTTTGTCTTATTTTTCAACGTTTCTCGCTTAATTTTTTCGATGCGAGAGCATTGGCAATATTTGAGAATATAAATAGACTTATAAATATTGCCAATGGAAAGGCTTTGGCAATGACAATCAGTGCAGTTGTCACTTTCAAAGCTAAAATATAGTGTTAGATTGAGATTTTGCGTGGTTAATTGGAAAATCAATTTTTAGCTTTTATAATTTGGTTCACTATAGTGGTAGGTTCTTTTTCTATAAAATGTTAACTATTGTTGTGTACTGGTACTGGAACGATCAATGCTAAAAAAATTTGTTGATCTGTCAATCGAAAGGGGTTGAAAACACATTTAGAATGAATAATCAAAGAAATTTGTTGATTGCATCAAATTTTATTAGAAAATATGTATATTATGATCACTTAAATACAAATCTATAATACTTTAATTAAATTCACATTAACTTTATTTATGTACAAAATCGAATCATTCACGAAATGTAAAAATTTTTTTAAATTTATAATGGACACAAATTCCTCTGTAAAAAATCTTCCGAAAAATATATAAGAAAATCAACATTCATGGGAAAATAACCCCAATTAATTGCAAAACTCAAAATCCACAAAAAAATAAATTATGTTGAAAAGAATTGCATAAATTAAAATAATTGCAAATCGGAAGGACGAAAAGTAAATAAAAGTAAAGAAATGATATAAACACATTTCCAAACTCAACTGCTTTTGACAGATCAGCATTTCAATTCATATCAAGGAGGTTAGTTGGAAATTGTTATAAAGCGTAACACTCCGACACTCCAACATTGAATTTAGGAACGATTTAATGACTTCATACTATCTGAAACAGTGTTACACTTAACGAATTTAGGAACGACCAAAGTTATAACAATAAAGTGTAATAATATTTAAAATTTTATAGAAAAAGGGGAAAAAATAAATCTAAAGCCATTAACGTCTGGACAATTAACTTACTAACTTAATTCTTTCGGAATTATAAAATGGCCTCCTATATACCGACATCTCGCACCTGGAATGCCGAAATACGACACGACAATGACGAAATATCGAAGCCACCATCTGTGCAAAATGAAAGAACATCAATCAGGTGGACTTGGCAACGCAGATCTAAACCAGCTGCAACATAATCAGATTATGAATTTTCGTCAGTATTTCCTTGATAGTCACTCCACATTGCTTATAGAGCCGATGCACTTGTTGATTTACACCATTGAAACTTAACTCGAACACCCCACCCTGTACACCAAATCTTAAGAACGACGATGAAAAAATATAGCTTCGTGGAAATTAAAACTTATTCAGGGAGTCCATCCACACGACCTTCATATGGATCATATATTGATCAACACAACTCAAACTTATGGCTATAACTCAGGGCAAACTAATCTCTGGACTAGTTCGCAAAAATCTATGCTCTAATTTGGAAAAGTTTAAAGTTAAATACATAAATAAAACTGGTTTTTACATGGCGGCTTCTCATTGAAAATTATGTATCTTCTAAACGAATAGAGATCAAATCTTAGCATGTAATATTTTAAGACTTTTGGTCTTTTTGGTAACGTGAAATTTCTTGCGAATTTGCACAAATTTTCACAAAATTTCACAATTTGCTGTCAAAACCCATAGAAAAAACTCAGTTTTTGGAAAATTTGTTGAAAAAAAAAGTTACCAAACAGGCATTATATCATTAACATTTTGAAATCTAAAATAAAAATATCAAAAGAGTCCAAATTATATAAAATTTGATTTGAAATGCTACCTTCCGTATTTCTACCAACAAAAAAAAAACGATTTCCGGTTTTGATGTCATATCTGAAAAGAACATCTAATTTGTCACATTTTCCGCCATTGGATTTTGGAACAATTTTTCTATCTCTTTATTTACAAACTCTTTATTTAGCAACTCATTGCTTTAAGACCTTATACCGCATATAGCTTGTCGAAACTTTAGAAGCCCGTAAATCTAGTGCCAAGCCTCAAAAATTAAAATCCTTTCATATACATGTTAAGAACTACACAAAGTACCTATAAATAACCTAAAAATTAACGATTTTCAAGACCCACCCGTTTTTCGTTGTCCGCTTCACGTGAAATGCCCCACATAATTAAAATATTCCATGCAGGCGTAGAACTTAGACAACGATCCACCAGAGCATAATCCCTCGATATTTTTTAGCCGGGATATCATGTAATCTCTGGATTACGCCGAGATGTCAAAAACTCCACAATAATACCAATACCTATATATTTAGTTTGTCAAAATTTAATTTGTTATATATTTAGTTTTAATTTTGTTTAACTAGATATGAATATTTTAAATATAATAAAATTTATTAATAAACTTAATTTTTTAAATATTTCCAAAAATTATCACAATTCAAAATCAAAAATAATTCATTCAGTATTTTTTAATTTTTCTAAGTATTAGGTACCGTTTTTTTATCTGAATACTTCAATTTTTTGAAGTATAATTTAATTTAACCTTTACAAATGCAACTTTATGCAGTATAATTTAATTTTGAATACATTTATCCTTTACAGATGCAAGCCTTCCAAACGCTTTTATGAGAGGATGTCTTTCATCGGCCCAAGCTGATAAATTATGTCGCAAAGACGACTGCTTCACTTGTGAGGGTAATGGATGTAATTTATTAGATGCGAATTCGACCGATATTCCCTTTGCCAATGCAGCAGCTATTCTAAATTGCTCGTTCTATTTACTTTGTGCAGTTTTTTTAATTCGCTCAAAATTAATTTAAAAACTTTTTTTTTTTTTTTTTGATTAAATTGTAGTTTTTTTTTGTCCAACATAACATTTTTGTAAGAATTTTCGTTTCATTTGTAAAACAAAATAAAGTTTTTTTTTATCAAATAAAACCAATTTACTTTTGTTTTATTTGATTTTTTTTATTTTCGAAAATTGTAGGATTTATGAAGATCAAAATATTTTTTGTTTTTATTTATTCTGTTTTTAAAATAACAGTTCAGTATAATTGTGAGACTGTGTGCAACGGAAGTGCAGGAAATAAGAAAAATTAACGACGTGTCAGGGAAATGCAATTATATGAACGAGTCAAACGAAGGTATATGGTATGAGTATATGAGTAAATGTAAAAGGAAAACAGATTCCGGGATCGCAATGGAAATTGTTTTTATTTTAAGGGTGACTTTTGTTACTGTTTCGAATAAATATGTTATCGCAATAGCGTATATTATAGAGGAGCGGGAGAAAATGGTTTTCATAAGGATAGATATCTTATTGAAAAAATAAGAGCAGCTAAGTTATTTGATCTTTTATTGTTGTTGTTGTTAGCTTTAAATTAGTTGGAACTATAATTTCACATGCCCGATATTTGACAAAGCATTTTCTATGACTTAATTTATTTTCAATAATACATTTTTAGTTGCCTTAAATCAAATGAAATTCTACAAAAAAAAAGTATTCAAATAAGGGCAACACATTAATTTACTTTATGTTTACTAGTATATATTAACTGCCTGCAAACGATTGCTGCTTATTAAAGACGTCGTGTCATTTTAAAAAGTTTTATTTGCAGCCATGATGTTCACACGTTCATTCATCCAAATTAAAACCGGAATCCGGATGTAAATTAATATTAATTCAATGTTCCAAATTCAATTTTAAAACTGAATTAATAGAGTGAATAATAAAGTTTAAGCCATAGAAAAAACCATCTTAAAACGAAAGGGTAATTATAGATAAAAATATAACCTGAAGAAAACTCTTTAAATAACAATATGAAAATTTACATCAGAAAATTCCAATTTTCGAGTTTTTAAAGCATCCAAACATTTTGAAAAAAGTTCATTTATTTTCCTAAAAGTCAATAAAAATTCGTCTGTCAAAATTTGCTGAAATTTTTACATTGCCGCAAACGTCTGTGAATTTCCAATGCAGCACTGAAAACTGTAAAATCGTCATCGATTAAAGGGGGAGTCCACTCATTTTCCTAAAAATCAATAAAAGGGGGGAGTCCATCCAATTTCCTAAAAGTCAATTAAAATAATTTTTTTTCGACGTTGCTGCTCTCGCACTATAAGATTGCACTTAATTTAGAAAAGCTATTGTACATTTTTTTTATGTTTGTATATGCAATTGATGGAAATGAACGCTACAACCTTCCTGCCAAGTTGATTATTCATATTTTCATCCTGTTTGATAAATAATCAGTCAACATCCGTCAGACTTGCCAAAGTTCTATAGCTTGAGCTATGTCTATAGTAAAATGGGCCCAAGATCGAGTGAGAGTAAATTTTGAAAGTAGATAAGCCTTTTTAAATTCTCGCATATTTTTTTTATATTAAAACAGACCTAATATTAAAAGGGTGATTATTAAGGTTGACTTGAAATGTCAAATTCAATAGGAGGTTCACATTCAACGATGTGTCGCCCGGCCCGATTCGTTTTGCTAGCGTTCACATTGACCGACCGTTTTTCCGACTTCATTTGAAAATAATTGATAACAATTCTGAGAAAGTGGGCGGATACCTAGTGGGCCGATTGAAAACCTCAAATTTTATACTGTTTTCTTTCTATGCACTCTAAGCCCTACCGCTCTACCAAATTTCATCATTCTACAGCAATCGAAAGTGCTCCATTTAATTTATTGAATTTCTGAGAAAGTAGTCGGATACCACGCCCCCTGAATCGAAATCCTCAGATATTCGATTTTTTCCTTTGTATGGACCACAAGACCTATCGCTGTGCGAAATTAGAAGATTCTGCGGTGTCGGTAAGTGCTCCATAATTTTGATGATCCGTCATTGTTTGAGTGAGTGAGTCAGTCAGTCAGTTACGGTTTTCGCGATCTTTGAAGTCCTATATCTCGGGAACCACTTATGTTACGGAGTTGAAATTTTGGTGAAGCGGTGTGTTTGGCTAGCTTAGCAAATGTTCCGAATTTGAAGTTTATGACTTTATTGGTACTAAACTTAGGGGGGTCGAAATTCGCCTGAGTTTGTTCTTGTAAAAAAGGTGTAGTGCAAGAACTTGGCTGGGCCCTACCGTGCCCTTTGATTTGGCAATAAAAATCCTAAATCCACTTCCATAACAATTCGGTTTATATTAAACAGTTCTAGAGCTTCCTAAGTCGAAACATGTGAATAAACAAAACTAACCATATTTCCGAAACTGAATTTAGAACTTTCTAGCTGTTCTGTTTAGCGTAATATTCTTGATATTCATATAAAACAACATTTTATTTAATATTTTGTTCAAACTTATTCTTGCAATTCTGTCTGACTGTCAATTCGGCCTAAAATGGCTGTATCGATTTTTTTTAGTTAAACTTGGCAATTTTTAAGTTTTTTAGGACTGAGAATGACCTGCCATACAATTAATTTGATTACAAATTTAACAGCCCTATTCTGGCAAACCTCACTGATACCTCACAACTCACAACAACCTCACAAGGAAAGGTGAAGTCGATTTTGTAAGGTTTTCTTACCCTCACAACTGTGAGCCTCACAAAAAACTATCGAAATTGTGATCTACTTTTGAGAACCTCACAACAACCTCACAAGAAATCAACCTCACAAAGGCTTGTGCGTTGTGAGCCCTCACAACGCTAGAATAGCCCTGTAAGAAACATTTTATTGGTGGTGGTGGTGTGGAAAATATTAGGTGTGTTACTGTAAAGCTCCGTCCGAAAAGTCGAAATTCTTAAATTTCCCTTTAAAACTTAGAATCTTGCAACAACTTTCGAAATGTTTTACTTTCGTATTTCATTTCAGACTTTTGTCTGCAGTATGATTTCTTATAGGTAACAGTTCCTTGGGTGGCTAGTTTGTCGGCTTCCAAGGAATTATAACTCCCCCTTGGTTCCTTTGTCCCGGTCAACGCAACTCCCTTGCTCCACTTAGCATATATGATCAGCTTTTTTTGACGATGGTACCATGGGTGTCCCGCTTAGTCCCCTTTCACACGAGGAAACTGAGTTTACAGCACATTTCAGATTTCGGGTGAGAAGGGCAACAAGTAAGAGGATTGAACGGTCTATGATTGGTGGGAATTGAAAATTAAAAGAAAACGTCAAAAAAACTCCAGCAAATTGTTTCCTCGTGTGAAAGGGGACTTATCAAATTTACGGTGGTAAAAGTCTGGAATGAATTATGAAAACAAATGATTTCGGACTTTTGACAATGTTGACGTAAAAGTTCATGTTTTACCGGTAAGTTCTAGAATTTCTACATTTCGTGGTTTAAAGTGACAACTGACAGGTAGGTAAATATCACAGTACACATATTAAAGGTAATATCATTAGCGTTTTCATTTTTGTTCAGTTCTGCGCATCTGTCAAAATCGAGGTATTATGGTGGTAAAATGGTGGATTCAGTGCCCCCTTCCTTGTCTAATTTCAATATTTTGTTGTTGTTTCTAATGATGCGCGTTGAGTTCCTGTGGGCACTCGAACAGCCATTTTTAATTTTTTGACATTTCCAACTTTGACAACCTGCGCAATATATTACCTTTAATATGTGTACTGTGGGAAAATATACAATAAAATAGGTCTGTTTCTTTATTTCCCGCATCAACAACCAATTTTAACAAATTCTTGTTCAGTTTTATTTTTTTTATATGGATTTTGAAAGAATTTCGGGCTAAAATAGGTAGAAAGTGCCAGTTTTAGGAAGCATAGAAACAACTCCAATAAATAACTGATTTTAAAATCTCAAGTTTTTACGAAAAAATTGTTTCGATCTTTTTTGTGTAAAATTGCATAAGCTACAATCACTTTTTTTTAGAAAAAATTGACAGCTTTTGAAATATTAATTACAAAAATGTTACCACTTTCGTAAATGGCGTAAAATTTTTTAATGGAAAATTGAATCCAATTCGCACAAAGCTTTAGTTTAATTGGGTTATTTATTACAATTTATTAAAATAATAAAATGTGAATTCTGAACCAAAGACTGTTTTGTTCCGATTGTCAATTATTGTTGATAACCACGATTGTAATTATATAGTATAAAACATATATAATAGTATACAATTACATTTTATATAGTTCCAATATATAATTGTCTTATTTATTCAATTTTTGTTTGTTAACAAAAAACCTACAGTAAAACAATTCATGTTTACATTAAAAATATAAACCAACTAGAATATACAATTAAAATTTACTTAAACTCCAACCTATAAGATCATCCATTATTAAATTTATTGCCAGGCCTTAAGAAATAAGACACCGAATAAATTTCCAAAGGATCACAAAAAAAAAAACAAATTGTTATTTTTTTTTAAATCTTCATAGTTCCAAACATTATATATTTTATACACCGACACAGGTGAAGTGGGCGGTAAAACCATACAATTCGTAATTTAATTTTACAAATATTTACACTTTGACGCTTCAATAAAGCATCCGAAGTGAACAGCCAAGGAACTTGGTTTCTACCTTGTGATTTATCATCGTGAATTGTTGAATTCTACACATAATATAAACTAACCATAGATACACCTGCCAAGACATGATGTTCCGAGAATAACCAGAAGCATTAAGATGAAGATACTCCTCGGTAATATCGAGAAGGTGCTCCGTTAGGTATATTCAAAGGAATCTTCAGAACTATAATATTGTTTACAGTACTTTAATGCTTCTGTGCAGCCATTCCAATATCCAATGATGCTCCAACCTGGTACTCGAAATTAATTTAAACAATTTCGAAATTCGGATGTGTTTATGACTGTGGTCCCGCCGCCAACGCCCGCGCCGGCCGCTGATCAAACAGAAGGCGTGTTCAAATATGGGCCAACCCGTTTGGCATTTAAAATCAGTGAACTTTCCTCGGTCTGTCAGCCAGCAGAGGATTTTGTTCGGTGGCAGCAATCAGCGTGATCGTTCGATCGACGAGAGTCAGAAACTGTTCCAAAAATAGATCACTTGTCATTCTCTTTTTCGAAAATGAGACAATCCTATTGGTTCACTACAACATATCGCACACCATGTGGATGATTCTTGCGCTTTCGAAAGAAGAAATTCAGTATCGGTCCGGTCTCGGTAGATGTGATCTTCACACTTTTCCATTTATTTATAAACAAAGATCACTTCGGCGTGATTGCTCATTAGTCCATATCGATAGTCGGATTTTTGAATTTGATCTTTGAAGTTTTAAGGGAGGGCTTGGCTTTCTATAAAATTTCTAAGGCTACGCGTGGACAGACATTGTCGACGACGACGTCGACGTTGATTTGTTGAGTCGCTTGTTGATTTTCGAGAAGAGCGTATATACGTGTCAGCTGAGGAATATCTGTGCGGACGGTTGAAAGTTTAATTGACGCTAAAAAGGTTATTGCGCTGATATAAAAGTGTCGAAAAATTGCAAATCGAAAGTGCTAGACAATAAGGTGATGATCCGATGTTTGTTATAATTCGGTGATTATTCGGCGATGAAGTTTCTCACTCACTAGTGCTAATAGTATTTTTATTATTTCTTTTTTTTTTATAATATTTCGGTCTTTTGGTGTTAAATAATGTTGATTGTAAATTTATTGAAAATTCGTTTAAGTCCTTTCAACAGTTTGTGTTAATTTTTGTGATTAAAAATTTTGGAATTGATTGTTGGTTTTGCAACAATAATTGTGTTGTTGTTTTGTTAAGAAAGGAATTTTTTGTTTGTTGTTTGTTGAAAGCTAAATAAGTAAATACATAGAGTGAATTATTAAGGAAGAAGGAATGCATCAGACGGCTTATCGTCGAGCAATGTCATCAGACTGCACTGCTATGGTAGCTTCGATGTCACCGTTCATCGAAAATGGATTAAATGCGAGTTTTACAGAATGCTGTTATACTGCACCGGATTATTGGTCTGGATCTTATGGGAGCAGCGCAATAAGTCCAATGAAACAAATTGAAGGTATACGTTAATGAATGACTATCCTAAAGTCTTGCTTCAAAAAAAATTTCAAAATTAATAAAATTAAATTTTAGAACCTTTTAAAACTGGATAATTTTTTAATTCAGTGTATCTTGTTCGATCTGAGATACATTTAAATGTATTTTTGAACTTATACGAGGAATTACTTTTAACAGAAAGCCGACGATATAATGATGATATGAGGTGATACCTATACAATTTTGAATAATTACTAATTACCCTCTTTTAATATTTTCACTGAAATTTAATTTTATAAGATCCCAAACATATGACCCTGTGTAAATATTTATGTGTCGAGTAACAAATCAGACCTTATATTAAACATTGTGAAAAAGGCCCTTAAAGTATTAAGAAAAATAAAAAAATTCGATAAAAATTACTGAAAGAAAGCAGTCAAAAGTAAGACTTAAAGCTGTTAAATTGGACTTGTTGAATTATTGATTTAAAATAGATTTTAACGGCCTTTAGACTACCAACGGACTTAGCCGTAGGACCGTTAAAAGCAATTTTATATGCTTAGTATACAGGAATAAAAAAAAACAGGATTATAAAAAGCGGAATTTAACGGGCTATTAAAAAACGGGAAAAGCGGGATAACGAACCCAACCCGTTTTGCGGCCAATTCACCTATAGACGTCTGTTGCAACCATATTTATAATATCAGAGAGTCGAGGGCGTTGGAATGTGGTACATTTGAAATGGTTTCCCTTATTAATTCTATATTCGTTATCACTTATCACCTTCGCCAAGACTACTTGTAATATTAATATCGCTTGGTTTCGTTTCACGCACGACAAAAATCTGCTTCGAGCTCTCGATCTAATTCATCCCGACCAAAATGTATAGAGCGTTTGGGTTGGATGACTTTTTAATTATAAAAATTCTCGATGGCTTGATCTCTTAACCAGAGGTTCTGGCCTCCTATGTTATCTCAAATTTGCGGTGGATAAGATTCAAATTGACTCTCTTTGCTGGAGTATTCTTGTCCCTTGATCAATATAATAGCCGACGTGTTTTCACCTTTTTGACTACGGCCACATCTTGGTACAAATCATAGCTCATAGTTTGCAATTGGTTTAAGTTATTTTTCTCTACTCACACTTACATACAGAACCGTCGCAGAATTGTTCTCGGAAATTGCCCAATATACAAACTCTATAACCTTTCTAATTATCTTCGAAGTCCAGCACTCGGCGCCGCGCCGCGGCCGTGCCGTAAAACAGGACTAGCAGTATACGGGTTTTGTAAAGACTGTGTATTCCGTTTTACGGTAAGAAGTTTTCAACCCATTTTATTCACCAAACTATAGTACCACCGATTTTCTGATAGGGTAAAAAAATTACGGGTGATATAAAGTTGAAATAGAATATTCCAATGATAGCTTCTATTTAAAACAATAATTCCATTTTCGTGACCTTTAATTTTATAGTATATATTTTTATCCTAATTCTGTGGGCTTTAGGTCACGTGCGAAACGTGAAAAGTTAAAACAAAGAAGACCTTAAGCCCACAGAATTAGAATACAAATATATTCTATTTAAAACATTAACAAAACCGATGGTTAGAATGTTGGGTTAATTTTACCTATTCTATATAAGGGACTTTTCTATATAAATAGGATATCAAATTGAAGCTGAATCTTTCTTCTTTAACGCCCATATTATTCACTCCATATATCCAGATTAAAACTTAAATCCAGATGTAATTACAATGAATTTGTATAATTTATATCTGGATTTAAGCTTTAGGTATTGCTCTACTCGGTTTTTTAATATTGTTGATTGAAAGTGGGATTTCTTCCAAAATGTACTTGTCAAGTAACTTATTGAGAAACGGTCTCTTATAATGACAGAAAGGAGAAATTTCGAGGGAATGTTTATTCATATGCATTATGCATGAAATTGAAAATTTATTTTTGCACTTATTTTTTATTGTGTTTACAACAATCTTCGAATTTGTTTTCAAAATATTACGTTACCCGTAGTGCAGAAAAAAACGCTGCATTTAATGCTGCCACAGGGTAACTAAACTACTTACAGATCGAAGGTTAAACCTTATAGTCGTTTTTGCATGTTTTTTCAGAAATAAAAAGTTTTGTATGGCGATAAGCGTGGGGGGGATTGAATGAAAAAAGTGTCGGTGCTAAACAATTAACCTACATGTTAAATGTAACAACAACTAATCCCCTGCGGGCTTATCTAAACCCATAGAATTCTCGGGACTTAACGTAAGCGCGCAGAATTTATACATACTTGTTACCAATATGATATAGTTTAGTGGGCTTTAGGACCTAAAGCCCACTAAACTATATCATATTATTAAATACAAAGGTCACTAAAATAATCATTTATTCAGACTTGTTACCGATAGTTTGTATGAAAACTCCATTTTGTTTCAGTGACGGCATCGCTAATCCCCAACGTCGTTTTTTTTCAAACAATTGTCCTCGGAATTGCAAAAAAACACATCTGATTATATGGTAAGAGGTTTTCAATACTGTAAAATGTTGAGAAAAACATTGTTACGCTAAAATTGCCAAAAGGTGACTCTGATAATTTATATTCGTTAATATTTTTTTTAGAATTGTTCGACTTACTAAGTCCTATACTTTAACCGTCGCGGTCGATATGTCAAAACAGTGGCGGATCCAGGATTTGGTCATGGGGGGGGTCCAATTACAAATAAAAAACTTAAAGAAAAATAAAACTTGCGTGGGCTTTGTACTACATTATTTATGTGCGTGTAGTTAGCACCACCATTTTCGATTTAAAAAAAAAAAAAAATACAAACAAGCAAAAACAGCAGCAGCTTAAAACAGCACAAGTATAATTTTTTTTTAATCGTGATTTTGAAAAAAAAATTGAAAATTTAAAATTTATCCCTAAAATTTGCAAATTTGCGAATTTAAAAAATACATTACGGCATATCGCATGCACAAATTGAGCACAATACAGCAAAACTTTTTTTTTTTTGAAAATCGAAAATGACGGTGCTAATTTCACGCTAAGTTCCTTCGCATCATTTGCGTTCGGTCGTGAAAGTCGGAAATATGCGATTTTTGTATCTCTTCGGCTGTATCATTTTTTGAGCACAACTTTAAGTTTTTAGAAAATATTTATTTTGGAAAAATTTCATCCCCAAAATTTTCAAAAATATTTACGGCACATCGCAGCACAAGTTGAGCACAATGCAGCACAGTTTCTTTTTCAAAATCGAAAATGGTGGTGCTAACTTCTTTTTGCCCTTATAATATCGAATAGTATTTTAATATATGTTGCTTTGGAGAGATATGACAAATTGCCTAAATCTTCAAAATTTAACATACCGTAAGCCCTTGAACTAAGTTTCCATCATATAGGCTTTATAGCCTTTACACACCGAATCAAAATCTAGATTTCGATCAAAAATCACCAAATCTCATCAAAATCAACAAGATTTCCCATGCATTTTCAGATTTCGTAATCTAGTAGATTACTGCGAAATCTTCTTTTTTTTAGTTTCTATCAACACTGAAATTTGATTGAAATTTCAAACAAAATCTAGGTTCTAGAAATCTAGGTGTGAACGATTCAACGAGACTTGGAAATCTAAAATAAAACTGCTACGCAATCTAATGTAAGTAGGTATACTCCTTTTTCCTTTTGCATTTGAAGTTTTTGAGGTAGGTATACCTATTCATTACACTTGAAGAAATTTTAAGTCGAAATTTTATAAAATGATGGGCTTTCTGTAATTAAGACAAAATTTATGTCGAAGAGAAGTAAATATTTAATAAATAAATAAATTAATACAAAAAATGCCCCCCCCCCCCCCCCGTGGATCCGCCACTGTGTCAAAATATTGTTTTTTCATTATCTACCAAAAAGTTTTATAACGATTCCATATCAGTACAACTGTCTGTACAAAATACAGATAAATTCTAATGATTTTTGTTTTCTGCAAGGCAGTTATTTTTTTAATTTTTAAGACCCTTTACTTTGAACCAGTTTGTTTGTTTGTTTTTTTAAACATTGCTTAATAGTTAAATTGCTTACACTATAACAGGTTTTTTATTTAAATAGCTTGTAATAAGAAAAACTAATTCTGTTGGCGCAGGGACAAAAGGCCCAGGGGCATAAAGCCTTAGTCGGTAAACATCGATCAAAATTTGTGTCTTATAAGGGTACAACAACAGCTGATGCACCTGTGTGAAATACATTGTCCAGTTGAGTTTGTTTGAACTTTAAATTGAATTTTAATAGCTTGTCCTGATTTGACAGTTTCATAAAAGAACTTACAACAACTCGTCTTAGGCCGGAGAATTTTTAAATTAGTTTATGGAATCAATTACAATTCTGGATCTTCAATTTCAATAAAAAGCTTATGACCTTGATGTTTTTGTTTTACATTTTATTTATACTAGGTGTTTGTTATTTTTATTCAAAATAACATAATTCCTTGCGTATTCAAATTGCTACGATTTCACAAAAAACTGAAATCAAAAATAGCAATACTACAGTATTTTTTCAGAATACATTTTTATATTTCAATAGGTTTGTTAAATTTTCAGCCAATAACTTCTGACTTGGTTATATGAATTATCTTTATGGAAATCAACAATATCGATTTAGTTGTTTTGGGCAAAAAACACACAAACATGCATTATCGTTTCTATGTATTACAAGTATTTTTTAGGGTTTAGTGTTTATTAGTAAATTGGTGCGTTCAGAAAAATTAGATCTCAGAGACTTTTCTCAATCAAAAAGTGAGCAAGCGAATTCAAGATTTTTTTTCCTCAGAATTTTGACAGCAAAGCTGATCCTGTTCATGTAACTGAGATTGCTGTGATCTCCGAGATCTCATTTTCCTGAACATTCCTAATGCTTAAAATGCTTAAAATTAGCATAGTAATACAAAAGTGTTTTTTGTTTGTTTTTAATTTTATATAAATTTAAGAAAACTGCTCGAATGATTTTTGAATTTTTATTTATACATTCGTAAGTAGATTAGCCGCTTTTTATTATGACCCATGATCCATAAGGATCATCCTGCGAAAATAAAACAACCTCACAGTGGCAAGAATCAGCACTCAGCAGCCTGTTTTCGGATCATGAAACGTGAACCCGATAAAGAGCAGGTTCATGTGTTGTTGTTGTTTTGTAAGTTATTTGATGATCCATATAGATCAATTCTAATAATAAAAAAAACAGCTAATATTGAACAAAATTAAACCCATCTCTGTTTTTTATTAGCTCTAAACATTTGTCGTACAAAAACTTAATATTTTGATCAAGATTTAGATGAAATATAGGGACGAAATAAAGGGTCTCGTAATTTTGTCCGTCTGTCTGTCTGTTCATTTACAGCCTAAGCGGATAAGTCAATTTTCGTTAGCTTGGTACCAAGCGTATTTAGACACGTTTTTTTTTTTCATTTTCGTAGGACAAAAATAAACGGTTCCTGTCGTAAAAAAGTGTTTAGCCATCAAAGAAAATCTTGTTTTTATCAAAAAACACTTCCTTCGATTTTTATTAAAAAACGGTTAATTTTACTACATATGACCTATCTTTTTTTAACATGGTTATTAATGACACCTCCCATAGAAGCATTTGTATATTATTACTTATCTCGAAAACAGTTAAACCGATTTTGAACAAACTTTCTTATGAACAAGCTCATATTCAAAAAATTTAGTTTTTGGTTTAAAAAAATTTAAAATATTTGGTTTGTAAACTAAATAATTTGAAAATAATACCCTGTACATTTTTATGAAACTTGTTTGTGGTTTTTTTAAATTTTAATTTTATTAAGAAGATTTTAAACAAAATTTAGTCTTATAACCAAAAACAACGGTACCCTATACCATTCAACTGTTTAAAAGCGATAGAGAAAATCTTATTGTTAATTTAAATGGTTCTCTTCCCTTGGATTTTTGGGCCACGACGCGACGTCGTATTTCAAACTTAATATGTCTCTTCAACATTTATATTAGGTATGTTTAGTAAATGTAGCATCAGAATAGGCACGAGTTATACATATTTAGATCATAAGCACTTTGTACCACTCTCAAATCGGTATTTTTTAAACATAAAGAAAAGGGAAAATTCTGAATATGTCAACGTCAAAAGTGATAGCAATCATTATCATTTTATGGCAGCTGACAGATGCAAAATTGCAAAACGAAAATAAACGCCCATGTTCTGCATTTCGTATGAAATCGAATTGAAATCGCATTTCAATTTCACATGAATTGGAATTCCATGTTCTACAATTCGTTCGTTTTCGAAAATTTCGCAATTAGTTCGAAATGTCAAAATGCAAGGTGCCTCCATTTTTAATTGTGTTTTAAAATGAAAATTATTTCTATATTATTGGCATTTATAAAGGAAAAAAGGAAGCGGAACTCGAAAGAAAAAATTAGCCGAACAATTTTGTAAGAAAAAACCTGCCCGACGCGACGGGCGGCATGAATATACCTACCTAAATATGAATGGTTCTGATGATTTTTGTATTTTTTTATTCGTATATTCTTATGTTTCCTACGAAAATAATAATAAATAAATAAACAAGAACATAAAGTTTGCTTACATTTTGTACCAAGAAATACAAAACTATCTCCAAATGCACCGATTTCACAACGCATAAAAAATGTTGATTGAAAACGTTTAGAAAACGGAATGAACCGAAATGCAGAACATCAATTTTCATGTTCGAAATCAGAATTCACTATTAGCATTTCGAACGAATTGTGGAACACCTAAATTCAATTTCGCCATGTGAATTCACAATAAGTGGAATGCAGAACATGGGCGAAAAGCTGCTTTTAATCTCAAAAGAAATTTGTACTAAATTTGATATTTAAAATGTAATTTTAATTACAATAATCTTGCTATTTTTGTTAATATGTCGATATTATTTGCTTTCAAAAATAGATAAACAATTTGTCAGTTGCCACAAAGTGATGATTTTTGCGTTTCTGAATAAACGAAAGAATTATATATGTATTTTTGGAAGAGTCTTTAAGTACAGTGCTGCCAATTTACGAAAAACATATTCATGTCGATTATGGAATGGAATACACATAATGCAATACTGGATCCGCTGTGATTCGCATGGCAGTGCTATCTTTTCTCTTTATCAATTTGTCGTGAAAAGAAAAGAGAACGCTGTATTGAGAATCACTGCGGATCAGGCATTGCGTATTCCATAATCGACAGAATTATTAAACACAAATTGCAAAGTAATTTTTAAATAAAAAATTCTTTGATTTTGTTATGATGTCCAACAGTTTGTATTAAAAATATTTACAAATTTATATTACAATTCTGACAGTTAAATGTATAATATTCTAAACTATGCATTTCTGTAAAAATTTCGGGATATTTTGAGCCGAATATTTTGTATGCCCATTCAAAGTCAAGACTTATTTTTTTTAAATGTTATAAAACGAAAAGTCCATCAGCATTTACCAACAAATGAGTCTGACTATATTGCATTAATTTTTGTTTGGTTTAATGCTGGAGTTGTAGTAGATTTGCCCAGTACCTACTACCTTAATTTTTTTCATTTAGAAAAAAAATTAAATTTTGATTGAATTTGGTTTTTAAGCTACATAAATAAAAAAGCTGTTGCATTTGTTAAAGTTAGACATGTTTTTTGTTTGACCTGTACGAAGTGCTGCACATTGACCCTTTGACAGTCATTCTTCAATTATTTTTTGTTATAGGACTAACTTTGATGGAATTGAAAATATTGGGATTTTATTATTGAAAAGTTTAAAGTTGTTATTATTAGGGTTCTCTTTAAACTGTTTATTTCAATTTTTAATAGTCGACATTAGCGTTTGATATAGTTATTATTGGTGTTGAATATGCGCAATTTATTCGAGCAGGAAAACAAATAAAAATAAAGAAACAATATTCTAGACCTCGTTTGCTGTATAAGTTCGAGATTTACAATTTTATACATGACAGCTTCTACAGCTGAATCAAATTTTCGTTGTGTTCCGTCAAGTTAATCACAAATTGCACAAAACACTTTTCATTTACATTATGAAAACTCCTTTTATATGATTTATTTGAAATATTATTGTTTGCTAACCTATGCGCCAACAAATTAAACGCATCATTATTCCAAATTATTTGACTTACCATGTAAACCTTGTCATAATTAATTACGATCTCACTATCTCAGCTTCAGATACATATCTCTTCAGTTAAGCTAACCTAATACCCAATTAATCGCTTATATGATTGCACTCTGAAATGGAACATATATACAAGGACGTTGGCTGTCCCATCATTTCTTCAACGTTTGCGGTGGTGGTGCGCACACAATTCTGACAGGAAAAGTGATTTATTCGCTTTTAACAGCAACACGAACACTTTTCTGACATAAAGATTTGTAGCATGTTTCATATTATATAGGAACTCAAAAAAGGAGGAAATTCAATTCAAAATAATAGAATCCCACATCGCGACTTTCACACCGTAGAGATCACCTCATCTAATTATGAAGCTGAAAAGATCTCACCTAGTTTATTAGTGGCCGACAACGCAGGCTTCATGTGTGACGATTGACATATTTGTGCAGGTCGATTGCTCGACGAATTCGAAGGATGATGGCCAACCATTATACTATACCTACCACTAGAATCAGAGTCTTGCCACACGCGTATAACCGACTAAATATCATCAAGTGAAGTGAATTCTATTTTTAGGCTTTCAGGAACAAAGTCTGCTGATGCCGCCGCCGAGTTGTTGTGCTATACTTTCGGGAAAAAAAAATAAATCAAAAATATTTTATTTCTTTTGGCTGAGAACTCGAGCGTTCCGGATCAGGCGCGACGTGTATATAACCACAACTTTGCAACGCTAGGCTTATGTTTCAAAGGAGATCTTATATGTATTACATGTGAAGTGGATATTTATGTAGAGAAGCGCATTGCTCAGTATTTAGTCTTGAAATGACCCATGGCGGGTCGGAATGCCATCAATTGTCACTAACAAGACATCGGAATTCGACTTGCTACTTATTTTGCGGTGGTTTTTACAAATAATTAAATAAAAATTATCCTTAATGGCTTCGCATCGGTGCGGAGATGGTATTCAATTAGTGTGCTTTAGATTTGTTTCTTCTCTTACCCTCGACAAAAATTGTATTGGTATACGCTCGAAATGTAACATAGCTCGCGTGACAGATTCAATCAATTAAAAACATTGACATCTATAGCTAAGCTATATACATTTGTACATACCTACATATGAACCAATAGTTTATCATTCGTTTAAAAATGGGTGCCAAAGTTTCTGAATAAGTGTTTTTTTTTTGTACCTGTCTTTCATTTCTTTAAGTTTAAGCACCTACACGAGGTGTAGTTATAATGTATTATTAGGAAGGTGATTGTAGCACTTTATATCCCAGCGATCGTTGCAAAATAACCAACTCAAGAATCCATAATTGTTTTTGTTTCTTTCTTTTACTTTAAATAAAGGGTGTCCCAAAATTTACGCAATATTTGAATTAAATAGAAAACAGGTTTTTTTCTTTAGATTTAATCGGAAAAATGGCCCCCATGTCTTGCTGGCACATACATACATACTAGAGCCTACGATTCAGTCCGTGTATTTAAAAAACACGGGTACACGGACTCCGTGTAATTATTACACGCAAATAAAAATCCGTTCTCTTAAAACACGTGTATTTATTTGCTTAATATCCGTGTATCCGGATATTAAGCATACACGGATCTTTATTACACGGATTCTTAATGCACGGAATGGTTTTTGATTTTTATCTCTTCAAGGGGTGGGCTTACAAGCTCAAAATTTTGAGGGATAATGGATATTATAGATTTTTATTTTTGGTGATTTTCCAAAAAAAATCGATTTTTAAAGAAAAAATTAAATAATTCTAAATTTAAATCCACTGACAGATTCGACAACAAGTCGTTGTCGTATTTTTTATCAAAAAAATCCCATAAATTTGGACCTCTCCAGTAATGATTGGATTATTTAAAATACACGGATCTTCGGATACACGGATACAGGGACACACGGATGCACGGATACACGAAATACACGGATTCAAATCCGGATATTATAAGAACACGTGTATCCGTGTTTTTAAATATACCTGGAATAGGGAGCTCTAATACATACGTACCTAGTACCTACTCCTTTTTGAATTTTTCCATGATTTTGCATGAATGTGGCTGAATTTCGTTGATGTACAGCATTGAATTTCCTCTTTCAATGCACGGGTGGTTTCGGGCTTGTTGGCAATTTGCATTCAATTTTGACTTCAAATAACCATCGCCAATAGATCTAGTCTCCCTGAATTTTTCAATTAGTCTCTTCACATCAGTTGACGAAGTTAAGGTGCGTGTCGATTTGAGAGTTCTTTCGCTAATCGCTATAGTAAACTCTCGAGAGTTACTCTCGGGCACTGCACACAAATCTAAGGTAATACCTATATTGCGCAGGTTGTTAAAGTTGAAAGTGTCAAAAAATTAAAAAATAGCTGTTCGAGTGCCAACTCGCATCATCAGAAACAACAACAAAATATTGAACTTAGAAAAAAGTAAAGGGGCACTTGATCCACCTTACCACCATAATACCTGGATTTTGACAGATGCGCAGAACTGAACAAAAATTAAAACGCTCATGATATTACCTTGAACACAACACAAACATATTATACATATATGCCAGTAAGACCGAATGTCTTATATAAATTAGGCAAATGTTAAAAGGAATAGGATAGATTTTTGTTGGCACAGTGGATTGAGAAATTAGGTTTTTGATTAGGTATCTCATTAAATCCCAGGGTTGGCGTTCAGTTGAGGGAAATAGAAAAAAATGCTGTCTAAACTGGGGATCGAACCCACACATCCAGGTTAGCAATCAAGCACTACCAGGGATGGAAAATGACATTTTTTGAATGCACTGACCACTTCTTTAAAATTGTACTGAAATGAAGTCAATTGTACTGAAATTTTTTTTTATTGAATGCAAAAATATTTTATATGTAACGAAAATATTTTATTCTTTAAAACATAAACAAAATCAATTCATATATATGTATACATACATAAATACACAAAAAATATCAAATATAAAGAAATAACTACTTTAAAATAAAAAAAAGTTGAAAAACGTACAAAATGCAAGCACTTTGACAGAAGTGAAAATTATTTATATAATTATTTTTCAGTCTAAAAGTTCTTCTGTCAAAATACTTGCATTTTGCACGTTATTTTTCAAAATAATTCCATTTATATCAGAATCATAGCACGATGAATTCTTTAACAAGTCTTTTGCTATCAAGGCAGACCACGTTTGAACTTGCATTTTGTTTCGACATTTCGATTTTATAATATTCTGGTATGAAAAAATTCGTTCGACATTCGCGGACGAATGGGAAACGGAAAGAACGGCTTGTGGTTAACCGTTAACCGTTCTCGGTTAAGTGAAATTCAAAAATACAATAAAAGATAGTGGAATTACTAATGTTTAGCTAGTTGCTAACTAGTTATATGCTAAGCTCTTAACAATAGGTTGTTTAAAATTTTGCGCCAATCATTTTAACCGGGTTTTAAGCTAAAATTTGTTATAAAACCACGACTTTTTCTCTATTAGTTGATTTGCTTCCTCTGAAGACCAAAGTTTTGCAATGCGTAAACTCTCGACAGTTACTCGAAAAATACGAACTATGTTGGAATTCTGCGAGCTAATCTCCTATAGTGATCAAAACATGTGTCCACTTGCGATTTATTTTCGAAAAGTTCGAATGTCGAGAGCAAAAAGTAAACTCTCCGTGAGCTACTATCAAGCCTGTGTCCATTCGCTAGTTTCCTCTCGAGAGTTGACCTGAGAGGTACTCTTAATGCATGAATGAAATAATACAAGATTATACGACATTTCTTTTTTTGTTTTTCTGCATACGTCATTGGAGAAAAAATAAAATATCAACAAATGAGACAGCCTATAGTAATTTGTTTAGTTTTTTCGGTTGATTGTTTTGATAATAGTTTCGTGCGCGTTTATTTTAGTGAATTTAATGTATGAAAAAAGTTTTCCTCTAAAAAAAACATAAATAAAGATCGAATTAATATTTTTAATTTGATATAGTATATGAAGTTGTTATGAATTGAAATCAATCGCCAAAAAAAGCATGTGAATTGGAGATTTGGAATAACAAATTAGAGCTTTTTAAAAAAAAGAAAAATATTTTAATTATGTTGTAATCTTTCATTGTATATACATTTTATAGTAGTCTCATCAACTTCGCTGATTGCAGCGCCAATTGGTGTCCAAATGTCTCGGCTACTCTCAACAATTTTTATCATCTCAACATTGAATATCAAATTTTAATGTTGAACTATTTTTCTGAGAGTGGAGATATTTCCCCGTTGTGAAGAGTTTATAATATTAATAGAGTTGAGATAAAAGACAAAATGGCAAGAATAAGAAGACTATTTAGGTTTGTATACAAAATATATGGGAGTTAGAAGAGAAAAAAAAAATAGAACAGAATATTAGAAACATGACTGATTCCGGTAATTTCAAGTGAAATTTGGCAATCTATATGTTCTGTGTTGTTATTTTATATACAAAGGTATGTGTGAGATATTTTGGGTCTGTATGTTAACTTGAAATTTCTTTCGAATTTACACAAATTTTCACAATTTGCGTTCAAAACCCCAAAAAAAAAAAATCAGTTTTTTTGGAAATTTGTTAAAAAAAAGTTACCAAAAAGGCATATTTTTTTTTTTTTCATTTAACTAATTTTTATCATGGCTTTAATTTTTTTACTGTCATAGATCGAAATTTAGTTAAAATTAAGTACAGGCTCCAGCTTTATACCTACGGGTATAAAGTTGAGATGCTTAATTATTAACAATTAATCTTCTATAAGTAGGTAGGTAGGTAGGTATAAGATGAATTCTTTTTTTAAATTTGCTAGTTAAAGACCTGTTGTTGTTTATTAGTAGGTAGAACTCTTATAATTTTATGACTTACATAAGACTTAGTTATGCTAGTAATAAAAAGATCTTCTTTAGAATTGATTTGAAGAAGTAGGTATCATATTATGCCAACAAACCTAATCTGTGTTTTTGTATATTAGTACTCGTATAAGGCCTATGGATACCTGTTAAAAAAAAATATTAAATATTATTTGTCGAGTTATGAACGTTTAAAACTCGAACAATCAAAAATTGATGGTTAATAAAAAATTATATTTAAACAGGGGGTAGATTGATTTTATTATAAGAGTTTTAGAAAGGGGATGAAAAAAAATTAGGAGTGTAAGTAATACAAAATTTTTATTTTCATCGTATTTTTGACGCAGGGAATTTTTGAAAAACACTTTTTTATTTTAATCTTTTAAATGAGGATATATAGAGATATGTAATTTAAGGATGTTATAGAAATTATGGTTGTTCATGTTTTTGGAAAAAATTGGATTTATAACATACCGTTGACAAAAGTTATGTAAGTATACAAAATTAAAAACAAATATTTTTTACCGTTCTTCATGAATATCAGTTCAACCGTTTTTGAGAAAAACGAAAATAAAAAAAAAAAATGGTTCTGTGGGCGGTACCATGTCTAACCATTTTTCATATTTTTTTTTTACAAAATAGTTGCCTTTTTGTAAAAAAATTACGAATTTTTTTTTTTAAGGTTGTGGGCACGTTTTTGAGAAAAATAAGATTTTCAATTTTTGGTACAAAAATTTTTTATGGTAGGTACCGTTGATTGGTCTTAAAAAAAAAGAAAAAAACGGGTGGGGATAATGCCCAAAAATCCCTAGGTACCAACTTTGAAAAAAGCAGCCGAAGGGACAGACAGAATTGCGAAACCAACTTTTTTCGACTTCGCTATCATCGTAATATCAACTTTGATCAAATCCCGAGTTCGATTTTTTTACGAATCCATAACTTGCCATATATGTATGTACATAGTTCCTATCTATGAAAAGAGTTCATTTTTATACTGATTTGGCTTACCTTTGTTCCTTGTATTATTCTTCTTTTTCAAATCTTGCAATGACAAACCATCGAAATTAATTCCAAATTAACTTTAAATTTAGCAGCATTAATGACTATGCAAACTTTAATTCTATTCTTGTAACATACATGAAGTTTACACCTGGACATACCAATTACTAAGGAAACGAAAAAATCAAAAACAGTCTTTTGGAATTCATAAAATCATGATTTCAGTGTATTCAGTTTTATTTAGTTTAGGTTCGATTCTTTAAGATTATTTAAGGTAAAAATAATTTAAGAATATAAAATCTAAAACTACATATAAGTCAACTTATAAGAAGGAAGGAAATTAAATCAATAATAAAATATTTACAAGTCATTGAAAATTAAAACTTAAATTTAATTAAATTCTATAATCTATCTTAAAACATTCTTCTACTGTTCATTCGAATTGTTAATTGTATTCTTACCAGTTGAACTTAAATCACTTTCAACTGAATAGTTGCCATTAAAGTAATCACCTGCTACTTGTTGTTGTTGTTGTTGTTGTTGTATAAGCTGTGTTCTTTCCGGGAATATCTTCGTTGTGGGTCGGAATACTCTCATATGAAATTGTTTTTGGACTGGACATGGGTGAATCTCCTCCTCCAAGTCGCAAAACTTCGTTTCTTTTTCGGGTAATGCGAGTCCATGTGATATAAGTAAATTGTTTATACATGACCTAATATGAGTTTAATAAATATTTAAGAATCTTTTTCTTTAAATTAAATCCTTATTACAGATATTTACCCTCGGGTATATCAAATAGTTTAACTCTGGGCACAGGAGATCCGTCTCTTTTTGTAACGAGCAGAGATCAACTTTTTCCAATCTGCAACTGTAATAAAAAAAATTATTTTAGTAAAGAATTAAAATAAAAAAAATAGGACTTGGGTTTTTTAGCATTTAATTGCATTCAATTTGTGATGGACTTTGTATAGGATTATAAAATACAAACTAATCTGCCTCGACCGTAAGTCGTATAGG
Organism: Epistrophe grossulariae; assembly: GCA_929447395.1. NCBI lineage: Eukaryota > Metazoa > Arthropoda > Insecta > Diptera > Syrphidae > Epistrophe > Epistrophe grossulariae. Next base: position 46,718,497 of record OV839568.1, read on the forward strand.
TATACAAAAATTGCATATGAAAGACAGTTTTATGTGCATAGCTGTGCAAAGAATTTTTTTTTTTTTTAATTCGAATTTGTTTTGTAGAAAGTTCAATTGATAAGCATGGTGAAGCTATGATGGAATCTTCATCATTAAGATTCAAAAGATGTGCAAAAAATAACTTTTAAATTGGAACTTACCTTGGGTCAATTCTTCAAATCGTATAATCGACTGTTGCTCCTTTGTGTCTGGATCATTTGGCAGCGTTGATTCAATATTTTCCAAAAAGCATTCAATAGCTTGCGATCTAATTTAAAAAAAGTAATTTTTTTTACAAATCAGCTCATCAACTAATGATTTTGAACTCACCTGAGTGTAAGGAAATCCGTGCGAATATTTCATGTGGAGAACAATACTCCTCACTGTCACCATAATCCACAAAGTATTAATCCAAAACAACTTCATTTGCATTGTACTCATTTGGCAGGATGCCCACAATTTCAGCACAGATTTTCAAGTTTCTTTGATTGAGATCCTATCAATTGGACCCAGAATTTAGCTGGTGATGCAATTGCCGAATCATACACTTAAAAAGGATTATGTGATTATGATTATGTTCACTGGTGCATAATTAATCACTTGGCGATAAAATCTGTGAGTTTAGCGAAGTTTGTGACGAGTACATACTTGATGATATGATACACTGTTTGTGGGACTACGGCGAGGTTCTCGATTTCTTGAGATCTTCATCTTCTTGAATTTTATCCTCAACGAGTATTCTGGCAATGTTAACTTGTGAGCGATTGCCATTGATAACAATACGTCGTTTATGGATACCGCCATTTCGTCCGCCAGAATCAACAGACACTTTGGCCATTTATGGCGACAGATTTCTTGCATTGCCTCATCACAACGACCGATTATCTTTCCACATACACTTTTTGGCACAAAGATTTTCTCCTTAACTATCGGAGAGCGTTCGATTTCTTTTAGAATCATTTGTTTTCTTTCACTGCCAACGGAAAACCACGAATTTCACACAATTTAGAGAGAAGATACAAAATTTTCATTTCGTTGTTAATTAAAAGCCAATGCCAATGCAAAACAAAGATCTGGTTGTTAGTTCAACGTAAAATGTATGTATGGATGAGTTTTTTTTATAAGTTACACAGTTATACACGATATATTAGAATTCGATTTCCCGACTTAAGATTGGTCTTGAACAGTATTTTTTGCTTTTTTTAATTTGCAAAACAACTTATAATTTAAAGAAAATGACTTTCACCGATGTAAATATGCATCCACACAATGCTTTCCTTCTTGACAACTGTGAAATTTCCTAACTCCCTTTATCGCTTATCAGAATAATAATAAAATATATACCTCTCTTTCTTTGCTTCCATGTCTCCACTCACAAAATGCGAAAATGTTGCCCATTCCCCGCCGAAATCTGACAATGTTGCACATTTTTTTATCAACACGAGCGCCACCACCAGTCCAAATGTCGCGTAAAAAAAAACGACTCCATGAAATTACTATAAAATATATATACAATGGTTCTTGTTCTAAAATACAGTTTTTTAAAAAAGTATTTGATCGCAATCAATATATTTCGATAGATCTGAAAAGTTTTATTTGAAAGTCAGGCCATATCACAAAGTACTCTCCATTAAAATACAAATTATTTCCAACGATGCACGTTAAGATGATCATCATCATCGTTGGTGAAGGATTCGACAAACCGCACCTTTAATAAGTTAGTCTACCCATGCATACGACTCAGGTAAACTTTTTTCCAACGGAATTTCAGTTTTCAGTCTATGGCATATATGATATATACAATAATGTTTTAGAGTCCATCGTTTTCTAACATGTTTAGTTCTTCATTTTCCTGGTTGGGACCTATAGGTTGTCCTTTTGGAATCTGGAATCTGTTGTTGAAATCTGTGGCATTTTCTACAGCAACAACCTCCTCAGAGTACGCTTCTTCAGCGTCCAGCTGAGTTTTTTCGTTCAATAAATTTGTTATTTTTTCCCTAGCCGCAACCCTTGAAAACCGGGCAGATGAATCATCTAGATCTTTAACTTTAACTGGTTTGAGCTGTTTTTTGTTGCTGTTTTTTTTTTTTTTTGGTAATGGTAAGTGTGTTGGACTGTTACGCCGAAGGTCTTGGGTTCGATTCCTAGCCTTTGCCACCTAAAAAAAACAGAAATGTTTTTCACGGGTTACTGCTTCTTGCGAGGAAATTGACAAATCCTCCAAGAGTATTTCTCTTGCCATGAAAAAAAGTGCCTCTCACCTTAGCCGTTCGGATTCGGCGGAAAATTTTAGATCCCCTCCATTCCTGCAAATAACACGCACACAGGAATGGTTGAGAGTTGTAAGTCCCTGGTTCTACATGAGCTGTCGCGCCACCCAATTTATTTTTTTTATGCCCATGAACGAAAACATAAAAACCTTTTTTTTATTATTTAAAAGCATCATTCCCTGCACCATACCCATTGCAAATTTGAAGCTCCTCTCCACATCATTTGGGGTACATCTTTGTATGTTGTTGTCTTAAACACGTCCTTTCGCTCGCAAAAATGAAAAAATTAATACATATGTATTTTCAAAAGATCAGAATCTTTTGGAAAACGGAAATACGACACTTCTTCTCTTCGTAATTTAAATTTTTTTTTGTAAATGACGGCAAATTCAAATCATTTCCCTAATTTTGGGATAGCATAAACACACAAGTTTTAGATTTCTGTTCAATATATAATATGTCACTAATTAAAAAAAAACAACGCCATAACTCAAAAAATTCTGTTTTGAAATAAATGCGATTGAAAAATGTTTGTTTGTGAAAAAGCTATGGAAAAACAGCAGCATGAATTGCATAAAACAAGACGCTCATGATTGAAATTGAAATCGTTGGAGCGATTAAAAAAAATGATTTTTGATATACGCAATAAATAGCAATAATGCTAAAACACTATTAAAAAATTAATTTTGGAAAAATCATCTACCTACATATTTTTGAAATATCGAATTTTCAAAAAATAATTTTTTTTTAAATCCTTTATTTGTTTTGTTTTCAAAATTGTGAAATGCAATATTATTCAAAGTTATTAGAAGCTATCTTATTTAAAAAAAAATCATTAAAATCGGTTTAACAGATAATGAGTTAGTAGAAAACCAAAAAAATGGTTCTATGAGATATACCTACATACCGTTAATAAACTATAAATCAAAAAAATTTTCTAATAATATAGTACATACTGTATCTACATAAAAAATATTTTATTCTTAAACGTAGGAGTCGTTTTGAGAAAAATGGGACTTTCTTTACCGTTTTTTAAACAGTTGTATGGGAGGTACGGTTATCTTTAGTTTACTTAGCTAGATAATGTTAAGAAATTGAAAATCGACATGTCGTTGTAGAGTTATTAAGTCCTCAGACAAAAATTTTGAATCCTTTTTTTATAAATCTAAATAAAAATTTTGAAAATTTTGATTAAAAATTTATTTGAAACATTCTCCATAAATAAATTGATCAAAATCAGTTGAATCGTTTTTTAGAAAATCGAACATAAAAAAGTTGTTCTATGAGAGGTACCATTTATAACCATTTTTTAGAATCTTTGTTTTAATGTGGTAGCCTTTTTATCATTAATGATTTTTTTTTTATTTGAGGGCATACTTTTAAGAAAAATAATGGTAGGTACCAAGTTTAAAGAAAATCGACTCACCCATTTAGGCTGCAACCGAAAGGACAGGGCAGGACAGACAGACGGACAGAAATGCGCGATCCACATATTTTGACTTCTCGAGTTCGATTTTTTTTATACGAATCCACAACTTGCCATATTATGTATGTATATCCTGCAAAGAAATTGTTCAAAAATGTATGGAAAAACACCAGTATTGACAAGAACGAAATCTTTACTTATGGGTTTGAAATAATAAGGGCCACCTCAAAGTCCTTATAGAATATGAGCTATGAGGAGCCTTTGTTGAACTAAACTGAACTGAAACATCATGTTTTTTTTTTAAGATCAAACTTGGAATTTTTTTAAATTTCGTTATATTTAATTGATGAAAAAATTCTAGTCATATTATGGCAATTTATGGATTCGTAATAAAAATCGAACTCGAGTATTTATTAATTCTGATCAATTTGGATTTTATGGCGATATGGAAGACGGTCTCGTCTTTAGTTGGTTTTTATTAATTATTTTAAATTGCTTCCATATAGAACCAATTTTTTATTTTCGTTTTTCTCATAAATTAGTTCTTCTGGTTTTGATCAATTTGTATGGAAAATCTTTAAAAAGGTTTTAATTTATAGTACCTACACATAACAAAATTTTCCAAAAAAATTTTCTTTGGATTTTAGCAAAAAGTTTCAACTTTTATTTTTTGAAAAATCAATACATATTTCGAAAAAAAAACTTGGTTGATTTTTTTAAAGTACAAAGCTACAAAGCTTTTTGGTTTTTTACACCACTTAGAAGATTAAAAAAATGATTTTTAACAATAACTGGACCTGACATACAACTGCGTTAAGAAAACCAAACAACAAAAATTTTTTCTTGAAAACGGCTCCTGCTATTTACATATAAAAATATTTTGTGGGCTGAAATTTTTGTAGCAATTAATTTTAGCATAAATCACTTTTCTTTAAGAGTGATTTGACCAAATTGAATTAAATTATTATTTCGTGGATAGGGATCTTTATTCTTCTTTCGGCTTTTTGGTCACTTTTAGTTGCAATGAAACAAAGTATATTGATTTTTCCCAACGTTTCGACAACGATTGTTGTCCTCTTCAGGGGATGTTAAAATAAATTAATTGAAAAAAAAAACAAACAAATAATGTAAAAAATATTAAAAATTGGAAAAAGCACTTCTGTTGACGAAGTATTGTATGTACATCAGTTTGTTATTTCTTTGTATCGTCAAATGAACCTCATTTTTTAACGACGATATTACAGTGATGGCGAGATTTTTAAAATTCTCACGGCTTCGAAAAAAAAAATCACACCATTTTTGTCCTTAAAGAAAAATAATACTTTTTCGGTCATAACTAAATGTACCTATTCCTTAACAGGTATATATTTAAAAAAAAAATCTTTTATGAAAAGTGAAGTGCCTTCTTACGATATCGATCGCGCGACTTTTAAGTCGCAAAAATCGAATACATGAATTTTAGGACCTAGATTCCAAAAAATCGCTGACATTTTGTTTCATTAAAAACAAAATATGTTATTATAAATTGTAATTAAACTTATTGCACTTTGTTTTAAATAATATAATTTTTATACCAATTAGAGCTGATTCAATCTTGATTTGCGTACAAATTTCAAATGAGAAATACTTTATTGGCCAAGACTTGAAAATTCCAGCAAATTACGTGTAGCTCTTTTTCAACTGCTTTGAGAGGAAATTTTATAGAAAGTAAACTTAAAAAAGAATTTACCTAATGGCAGTTAAAAAAAAAAACTTTATTGTGGAGTAGATGTATAGCTTCTCAAATTCTACTCTTGGCTTAAAAGCTTATACTTATACAATAACTAAACACAAGCATTATTAATCTTCTAGGTTTAATTTATTAAACTGTTTTTTTTTTTGTCTACTTGTTACTTTATAGCATGCATTCAAACAGCAGGAAAAGATCGGTCTTCATATAAACCTCTTGAGCACATTGCAATAAATTCCAAGCATCCTGAGGAAAGTAGCTGCCAGGATAATCGCACAAACAATGAAAATATTAACAACAATGGCATCAACGGAAAGAAGTTCAAATCAAAAAAGGATACAACCAAAAACGTCAGTCAAATAAATAAACTTATAAAAATATACATATTTAATTTCAACAAAAATTATTCATGTACGTTTCAATCACAGGATGAAATCGTTCACCCGTCTGTAGCCCAAGCTGTGGTAATTCTTGAAACCAAACAACTGTGGGATAAGTTCCACGAACAAGGAACCGAAATGATTGTCACGAAAACCGGAAGGCGAATGTTTCCAACATTTCAAGTTCGAATTGGAGGCCTAGATCCCCAGGCAACGTACATCATGATGATGGATTTTGTCCCTGTTGATGATAAACGTTATCGATATGCATTCCATAAGTAAGGGAAACTTTTAAAATTATTTAATTTAAAGAAAAACAGATTTTACACTGTTTCCCTTATTTGCAGTTCCAGTTGGGTTGTTGCGGGTAAAGCTGATCCAATTTCACCACCACGCATCCACGTACACCCAGATTCTCCAGCGCCTGGCACTAATTGGATGAAACAAATCATTTCATTTGACAAACTCAAACTCACCAATAATCAACTCGATGAGAATGGCCACGTAAGTCCGAATCCCAATCCACGTCCGAAAACTAAACAAACAAAATGCATTCTTCTTTCGAAATTCCAAAAATTCAATTTTCTTTCTTTCAAATCGATTATAATTTATACACTTTCTTTGTTTTTGTTTGTTTTTCCGCAGATAATATTGAACTCGATGCACAGGTATCAGCCAAGATTCCACATTGTCTACCTGCCACCTAAAAATACATCGTTGGATGAGAATGAACATGCCAGCCATTTTCGCACTTTCGTCTTTCCGGAAACATCGTTTACGGCGGTCACTGCCTATCAGAATCAGAGAGTGAGTATATGTAGATACATATTTATTTTCAAAAACTTAATACAGGTCCAGGATGTAAATGTGACTGTTTAGCGGCTCCTTGGAGTATCAGCGTGTTCGACACTAATTATGACTCTAATGACATCTATTACGACTCAATGTTTCGAGTGATATACAATGCTTTGAAAAATGTTTTTGAAAATGTGTTCACAACAATTTAGATAAACGTTGTCGGTGTTTTTGAAAGTTTTTATTTTTTTTTTTTTTAAATCATCAGATTTTATTAGAACAGGCAATAAAATGGGATGATTTAATATTCCTTTGGAGCACATTGTTTTGATAATTTATGTTATGATTTGGCGGGAAGCTCCAGTTGTGGCCAACTTGTGTTCAACACGCAGGCATATATGTAGGTATACCACCTTAAAGAATTTTATAATTTATTTTCACATTGTTAGCTAGTGACACACACACAGAATTGATATCTTAGAACTTTGTGTGTTTTTTGTTTGTCTTAAGAATTGTTGCATTCTATAATTTCAACAAAATTTAAGCTGGTTCTTTATTAATCATAAAAAGTAAGTTGTTTTGTAAAATTAACGAATAAATAAATTCAAATTCATCATTTCTTCATTATAGTGTGTAAAAATATTTATGACATTTATTTACCTGTGGGAATTGAAAACTGTTTGATGTTTTTTTTTTTAATTTTCTTTCTGTGTTTTTGATGTCATGCGAGACTTATTTTAAGACTGATGATTTCTTAAAATGTTTTTAAAATGAATTATTTTAATTTTAAATGGTTTCACTGATAATAAGTAGATAATGCAATTAAATGATCTAAATCCAAATGGCGGTAAAGATTATACAAACATGTAGAAATATATTTTAACATCTACCAGAAGTTTTAGAATTTTTAGCTGACATGGTAGTGGTTTATTTTTGGATTAAAAAAGCAGTGAATAACTAGAACAGATATCTATACATATAATATGTATGTACATATATGTACATATGTATACATAAGTTAATACAAGAAGCTAACCCCCCTATTACGGTTGGCGAATCGAACGAATGACGTTCAAATCAATGAACTTTCGATTCCACAATAGAGTGGGATCAAACTTAAAAATTTTTTTTTGACATTTAAGGCGAATCAAAGGTTCTGAATTCGGCAATTTTAATACTGATTTCTTACACTCACACGTTTAAGGTAGAACTAGAATAGGCGGTAGCTGTCGGAAGCTAGTGTCAAAAGCGAACGAAAAGTTGCTTTCCAAAACGTCAAATTCATAAGTCACCCATAATGCACTTGAGTGGTTGGAAGTGATTTTTTTGATTTTTGAAGCTAGCTGTCAGTCCACGTACGAAAGAGCGGTCGGTGAGCGCTCTCACGTCCGACGGCGAAAGTTAACGAAAACTAAACGAAAAGTTCCAAATCGCAATTATGTGCGCGTCATATGAATTTCTTGTTTTCGCTCGGTTTCGTACGACCACTTACGTTGGCTTCCGCCTATTCTAGTTCTACCTTTATTCGTTCGACTCGCCAGCGGTAATAGGGGGTTAAGCTAGGGAAAAAACTATAGGTAGTACCTACCTACTGCCCTTTTTCATAAACTTCAAATTATCATTTTTTGATGCAGATATTGCTATCGTAAAATATGCAATTTTCCTGCTTGCGCAAAATCTGTTTGATCCACGTCAGTTCCGGGGGTATTGGACGAAAAAAACTTAACAGTCACCATGTTAAATGCAACAAAAAAGCAAAGTATTCTCGGGGCTTAACTTAAACGCACAGAAAAAACTGTGTTACCGACATGACTTTTATACTTGTTATCGATAGTTTGTATGAAAACTCCATTTTGTTTCTGTGATGGTGTCTCTAAACCCTATTGTCGTTTTTTTTTTCAACCACTTGTCCCGGGATTGCAAAAAAACACACCTGTTATCTCGATTTTTTGAACTGCAGTGTTGCGCCGAAAATGACTTTAACAAACTGACTCTAGAAACTGCGTTATCGAAAATAATGCTTTTGCATACAAATTTCGTTTTGGATTTTCGAACAGTTGACTATATATAAAATAGTTTATTCAAAATCGTTTCATCTGTTTTCTCTTTCGTAATAGTTATCGATTTCCAATGCAGAATATCACTCAAGTTCAAAATTTTCAAAAAAAAAATCTAACACAAAATCTAAAGGTTACCTTTAATTCTATTAGCCCACAAATTCATTATTAAAATTTTTTTTGAAATAATTTGTTTGACAAAATTTAAATATTTGTACTTGTTTTGAACAGCTAAATTTTTTGAGCATCATAAGCAAATAAACCCGAATAGTTTTGTGGCCCAGATTGCTTCTTGGATAGCGCTCTACTTCCATGAAACTTTCCGTCGAAATCAGTTCGTTAATTTCAAAGATTAGCCCGGAAAAGCTTAAGTTATTTGCATGCATAATAATCCCGAAAAAAAGTTAGTTTGGTGCCGATATAATTTCGATTAAATTCGATGTTGTTGTTTTAGCTCTTCTATAACCCTTACTTTCGTTTTTTTTTTAAATTTCCTCAAAATCGACTCTAATGATTTTGATTAAACTTCGAACCTTCGATCAAAGTGAATGTAAGGAAACTGCGTTTCAGGTTTTTGACAAGAAACTCGCATTAATAAAATGCATTTTACGATCGCAGTTAAAATTAACATAATCAAATTAACTGATGGTCAACACTCAACACCGAAAATGATTCTCCTATCATGAAAAATTATCGTTAAAAAAACCTAATCAGGACCCATGTTTTGTAACTCGGCGATAACTTTTCGTTGCGAGAAACGACGAAAAATGAAACAAAAATGGAACAAAACTCATAGGAATCCTATGGGTTTTGTTCCATTTTTCGCCGTTTATCGCCTCGAAAAGTTATCGCCGAGTTACAGAACATGGGTCCTGATGCCTTAAAATATTTTCAATTATCTTTTTATAATTTTAAACATGTTTAAAAAATTAGTTTCTTCATAGAAGTATTTTGTCAGCTCTTTTCACATATTCAAATCAATATATATAAATATTGTTTAGTATAATTTAATTTATTATTTCATTTCTCTTTAGGTTACCCAGCTAAAAATTGTGAGTAATCCATTTGCCAAAGGATTCAGAGATGACGGGACTAACGACGTGTAAGTAATTTGTATTTCTTTCGATTCTACATTCTAAAACCATGTCTTTTCTTAAAAAAATATTTATTCAAAGCATTTATGACTAGAAAAAACTGCTGCAAGTATGCGGCAGTTCTGTATTGCCAAAAAAGGGTTCATAAATGCAAACAAAATTAAAGGCGCTAATCGAAGAAAAAAATTACAGAATTTAAATTCCTGCAACGCGACAACAAAACAAAAAACCACTGCAAACTTGATCTCTGTTACTATCATATTGCTTTTATGAACATAGTTTACAACTGCTCCCAAGCAAAGATACATGCAGTTTATTTTAGTTTATGAAAGGAAATCTTGCATAGTACTGCTGCATTTCTAAATTTATGAGCTCGAAAATTCTTTTTAATTGCGATGTTTAGGTATAATATACTCGAGATTTTGATCAAACTTGAAATTACGATGATAGCCAAGTCGAAAAAAGTGGATTTCGCAATTCTGTCTTTTCGACTGCTACCTAAACAGGTTGGTCCATTTTCTTCAAACTTGGTACCTAACATTTTTTAGGCATTACCCGACACTTTTTTTCTTTTTTAGGACCAAAAATAATGGTACCTTCCGTACAATTTTTTTTAGCAAAAAAGGTAATCTTATTTTCCTCAAAAACATGTCCACAACTTAAAAAAAAAATCAGAAATTTGTTTTACTAAAAAACTACCATTTTATAAAAAAAATTGAGAAAAATTGTTTTAAATGGTACCCTCCTATAGAACCATTTTTTTGATTTTCGATTTTCTCAAAAACGGTTCAACTGATTTTGATCAATTTTTTAATGGAGAATGTTTAAAAATGTTTTTTTTTTTATTTTTAAAATAAGTTTAAAAAATTTCTTTGCGAACTTAATAATTTGAAAACGAAATGGATTTTTATTAAATTTGGTACACAATAATTTTTAAACATTAAGCCTAATACGCAGCTGAAGCGAAACGAAAATTTTCTCTGGTCCCCAAATCGATAGCGAGTAAACGAAACGACTACGGAAAAAATATGTAAATGTCACCAATAATTGTAAAAAAAAATCACAATAATCACAGAAGCCTTTGCTGTAATCAAAGAAACAACAAATTAAAATACAAATAAAAACTCGAATGTCACTTTTCCGCAGACAATTAATGGTTCGTTCAAATAATTCAGTGCGAAAAAGTGTGGAGGCTTCTCCAAATAATCTGCTACAGTTATCAGTTTCGCTCGTCGAACAGCGTACTGCAGAACAAAAATGAAAACGAAATTTTTCGTTTATGATTTCGTCGCTTCAATTTTTGTACAGAAATTTTCGTTTCGCTTCAGCTGTGTACTATGCTTTATCTAGCAGATTTTAAACAAAAATTATTCTTATAATCAAAAATTACGGTACCCCCCATGCACAGTGCTGGATTTAGGCTTAGGCCCGTGAGGCCCAGGCCTAGGGCGGCACAAACCTAGGGGCGGCAAAATCCGAAGTGAATCTCAATCGGCATAATTTTCGGGCAAAAATTAAATAAGAATTCATAATATAAACCAGCGTTCCTCAAGGTTGGCGCTAGTGGTCCACAGAGGGGGGCAACTGACCTGAGAATATTTTTTGGTGAAAAAGTAGTTTAGGTGGACGATGAATAATTTGTTGATAAAGTTCAATTTTATAAAAAAAAAATTGACAAAATAATATTTTTTATTTTATCTCTTTCTTTATAATTGATTATAGGTGAGCAATAAATGAATTAAGTTTGAATTCCATTGAAAGATTAGTGGAAGGAAAAAAAAAGCGTTTGCATTTCAATCAGGAAATCTTGATTGACAGGCGACAGCCTCCTCACTGACATAATTTTCGTGTTCGCTATAAACGCTCATAAGGAAAAGATTCCTGTTTTTATCTGATTCAACGTTTCCTGACGTTTTTTCCTGATCACTATAACTGGCGCCTAAGGTAAAATAGGATAAAACTGGTCATAGGTTCAAAAACTATATCTTCTAAACGGCAGGTCGTGCAATATTAATTTATTTATATGTATATAGGGTAAATGTGGGTTAGATGGCATACCTTTTTTATGCAAGAAATAAATTACGATGACGTAATCGATGCTTTTGCTCGAACAAAAGCCCGAAAGAAAAAAGTTTTCAATTAACTAATAATAATAAAAAAAAATATATACAGTCGACTCTCCCTAAGTCAAAATTTTCACGGGATACCAAGATTTGTTCGAGTTAGACAGAGTTCGGCTTAGTGGGAGTTCGACCTAGGGAATGGTTTTTGTATGGAAAATTGAAGGGAATGATAAAATATGGCGAAAAATTTGAGTTAGAGAGAAGAAGAGAGAGAGAAATTAGACTTAGAGAGAGTACGACTCAGGAAGAGTCGACTGTATTTTGTTTTTTATGTTTTTTATTTAATGTTATATAGTATATATATTTTCCATTTGAACTGTTAATTAATTTTAATCAAAAAAATAATAATTTACGTAATAATATTGAATCACAGGGTTTGTTTCTTGCTGCCGTATAATGTACGGGGGTATCAGCCCCTACATCCCCTCTCCTGATGTCGGTCGTGGTACAAATTTATGAGATAATTGTATTGCCATCGGTCCTTGATACGTGTGCAAGTTTTTCAATTTAATCGGCTTTTAGAAGTTGTTGAAAATTACGTTCACTGATTCCATTATGTACATATGTACATACCTACATAATATATACATTTGTACATACCTGCAACATGTGTAGGTCATCCTAATAAAAGCGAGTTAAAAATGTTCGGCTGTTTTCTGGCAGCACATAAAAAAGGCTCTGCCAGAACGATTAAGAATGAAGGTAATTAGTAGAATTTAGTTAAAAAAAAAAACAAACAAGTGGGGCGGCGTACTCAACCGGGCCTAGGGCGGCAGCAAACCCAAATCCGCCACTGCCCATGCAAGTTTTTAAAAATCGCTAAGAAAAATCAAAAACGGCTGCTACAATTTTGATTAAAATTTTTGTGTTAGCTAACATCAGTATACGATATACCATATTATTGAAAAAAAAAAATATATCTATCGATTAAAAATGGTATCTCTTATAGAACCTTTTTTTTTGTTTTCAAGTATCTCATTATGTGTTGAATCGATTTTAATGAAATTTGTTACACAAGATCTTCTAATAAGAGAAATATAAGAGAAATAGAGGAAGAAATTCTTGCACATTTAAATTGGAAAAAGTCCAAGAATATACAAATGTATACACTTCAATGTGAAGATAACACCTGAAGATATTGAAAGTTTGGGATTAAATTATTTCCAAATTGACCAACTAGCAAACAGAAATTAAAAATTGGAGTAAACCATACATCATCTGTTCCATATAATAATAATAATCTAAACAATCTAATCATACATTTTTGGTTCTTCTCAAAAACAATTTTTTTTTTATTTAGAGCAAAACCATACACTAACGTAAACAATATGAATGAAAGAATTTTTTTGATTAATTCCTCATTTTTCATCAAGAGTGGGCTCTTTAATTTTATAAACAATCAAAAAAATGCTGCTTATACATTTTGATAGTTTCGAAATGTTAGAAACGAGTATGTACTATAACCACATATTGAAGTGAAATATTTAAAGACACTGGAACAATGAATATGAATCAAAGCTTTTGTTTACATCAAGAACTTGAATAATTCTGCTTCTCGTTTGTTGTTTTTGTTGTTATTGTTGTCTCTGGATCCAACCACTCTTCACATTCTATATACATAGGTTCTAGATGCCATTCCTTTAGATTATGAATTAAAAAAAAAATATATGATGAGGGAATTTTTTATTTGATTGCGTATTTCAGACGAAAGACGCGTTCGCATTGTTTACGCGTTAAATCAAAAATATGTTTTTGGTATAAATATACAAAAGTTATGACTTCTCTCAAATTGATTTTTCAAATTTTTGATTTTTTTCTGCGATAGTTTAATTGAAAGTACCAGATTTTTTTTATGGCACATTTTAAGATATTGAATTAATGGCAAATTTTTGCGGACTAAGCTCGTTAATCAAATCATATGGGAGACGGTAATGTTATTGTTATGATTATACTTGTGTTTTAAAATTTTGTTTCCATTTAAAAAATGATTCTTATATACACTTTATGGTTTAGACACGATCCAAGGATAAAAGATCTTGCCGCTCGTTAACTTTTAAGTCGTCAACTATAAAAATATATTTTATTAACAGACACATGTGTGGTTTATGAGCATTACTTTATAAATGCAGAATGCGTTTAACGACTCTATTTAACTTACAATGTCATGATTTATTGCTCATACAATGTAAAGTAAGTTAATCAGGTACAAAATTTAAAAAATTTGCTCATGAATTAATACGATTCTTTTAAAAATCTATAACAAATTCTGGTGCGACATTTGAAAATTTGACAATGCTTCCAAACATTATTTGAATGAAATGTAAATTAACTTATAAATCTAACATCATTGTTTCAACATAAAAGATCAGTTGTTGTCATTTTGGGTCATTATTAATTACCTCTGGAGTTTGCCTGTATACATAAAGGGATAAATAATTTCGGTGTGTTGGTAAATGGAGAAGGTATTGAATGTAATAACTTAATAAGCATAAGCTGCACGGAAACATGAGTGCTGAAAAAATGGTAAAATATAGGAAACAAAATTAGATAGTGTTTTTTTTTTTGAATTAAGATCATAAGATCATTTAAGGTACAATTTTTGACCACATACCACTTTGAAATTAGCCACCATATTGAATTAAAGCAAATCCTGCGGATCTAATGACATCGGCATTACCTTGAATATTGCCAATAGAGACGCTTTGGGAATGCCAATGGTACCTACTATTGTTAGGTAGATGAAAAGCAATTCTTGATTTACATTTAAGGAAAATTAATGAAAATATAAATAATTTAAAGAATTAAAAATTAAAAATTTTTAAGAAAACTTTGTTTTTATTTTTATTTTTATATTTAATGGTTTCACAACATTTAATTTATATTTTAAAAAATAGCGACGCGTTTCGGATTTAATAATCCATCATCGGGCTTATGCTTACGGACTCCGATGATGGATTATTAAATCCGAAACGCGTCGCTATTTTTTAAAATATAAATTAAATGTTGTGAAACCATTAAATATAAAAATAAAAATAAAAACAAAGTTTTCTTAAAAATTTTTAATTTTTAATTCTTTAAATTATTTATATTTTCATTAATTTTCCTTAAATATATATCACACAACATGGAGACTACACCACATACAAATTGATTTACATCGCCGAGGCAATAAATTTTGGCGTTTCACCTTTTTCAAAATGCTTTCTTCAGGGTTTTGAATGACTTTTCCTTTGTTTTTAAATTCAATATGAGATTTTCGTGAAAGAATTTTATACTATTAAAATTAGTGGATTTGAAGAGGAGAAAGAATTTAACTGTGGTTCCCATTTCTGTACTGATATTTGACAACTTTAATTATCTGGCAATGAAATGCCTATCCAGGCAATAAATTGGCATTGCCATTGAAATTGAAATTGCCTCAAATATTGCCAATGGAACCACAGCATAAATGAGACGAATCTTCTTTCGCACTCGTTAAGTTGCATGAGAAAGGTATACTGAAATATCTCGTTCTACAAAACGGATACTGAATACTGATACGGATAGAAGTCCACTCATTCTTCTAAAGAAATATTCTTTCTGTCGGAATAAACATTTGACCGGAAAAAAATTTAATTGTACAATTTTCGTTCACTATCCGTAAGAGGAGGTTATTAGAAGCATAGATGTAGTTTTTTGGGAAAATCGTGATGGAGCTTAAGCCTTAAGCCACCATCTTGGAATTAAAAAAAAATTGACTTAAAAAAAGAAAAAAAATATATTTAAAAACAATGGCAACATTTACAATGTCATGTTATATCTTTTTTATAGCCAGAAATCCATTCTTTAATTCTGTTTTTAAATCAAATTATTTAAATGAATACTTTTTGAAAAATTAATTTTCAGACTCAGATTTTTGAAAAAAAAATTAAGATTTTTTTTTTTTTTCAAAATTTTAGTAGTATTTTTGTTTTAAATATTCAATGCTCTTATAAATTCTAAGTCAAACGCTAAAAACCAGATGCTAAAATGTCTTCTGGTTTTAGAGAAAATTAAAAATAACTAAATGTATTTTAGTACTTACTTATTGGAAATAGGATTTTGAGAGCACTTTAAGCCAAATATTGAAGCCGTATTAATGATAACGTATAACGAATAGTAAAACAAAAGCGTAAAATTCAGGGGGGTCATTCCGTAACTCGATTATCGTCAGACGACATCTTTGGAGCGACATTGTTGTCTTTATTTGCTTCACGTAAGTCGATAATCGTCGACGATAGCATTTGAACGATAGCTTAATTTTGATGTTTGTAGGTGACATTAGTTGAATGCTTGAGTTGCCACTGTAATTTGACATTTTGTGTTGTTATCTGTTGCATTGACAAATTGAATTTAAAATCTTTCGGCGAAGCGATTTTTTTATTGTAGAAAGTGAAAATGAAAAAAATTGAGAGATAAATCAAATCCCTTATCTCTTCCAACTCATAGCTGTGGAAATTCCACTATTCCCCGCAATAACTACCTTAAATCATCTATTTCCCCTTTTTTATTTGAGCACGAAGGAGCTGGAGCATCAAAAACCTAAGAAGAAATCCCGGAAACCGCATAACCAGATTGAAGTTAATTCAATAATTTTGTCTTCTTCTTGTGTTATAGGTATATCTTCAAAAATTCCGCCTCCCAACAAACACTAAAAATGCATTTTATTGACAATTATGACAGCCAATTAGATTTTTCAACTTTTCTGAAATGCACCAAACGCTCTCAAACTGCGAACGATAGACGAGACGATAGTGGTCGAGTTACGTGAAGCAAATCATGGACGATATCGTCGATGATTATCGTTTTGACGATTATCGTTTAGAAAAATACGGAATGACCCTCCCAGGTCAGGTCGTTTTTTAGTATATAGCGACTTGGCTTCACTTCGTATCCTTTTCCATCTGCATGCTATTATTATACTGGTCTTTTTCCAAGTCCAGCCTGATGTCCCTACAAAATGCTAATCTTCTTGCTCCTTGTATCGGCCAATTGCACTTACGTTACATCTTTCCAATTTCCAAAGTCATGGAAACACTGATTAATCATCAACTTAATATAATATAAGAAGTTAAAACCAAGCGAAAACTTCTTAATAACTAGCAGTACGGTATTCATAGCAATAATTCCATCAGAGTTACCACTTGATACAATTGTATCCCGGGGGATTCTGTTTTTTTTTTAGAAAGGACTCATTTATTTTCAAAAGGGCTCTATTCTTCATTCGGAGGGATTCAAAAATAATTTTTGCTGCGGTAACACTAATTGCGATTAATTGCCACTGGGTGATCTTATGCGTATAAATGGTACGTATGCCTACATATATCCCACCGAAAAGTGGGACCAATAATATGTTTGTTTATTTTTCATTTATTGGTTTTCTTTTTTCTTTACACTCCCTTAAAAAAAAAAAAAAAAAAAAAAACGATTTTCAAAACTGAAAAGCCATCTACCCGCCAGAGTAAGAACTTATTTTCGGATCTTTAAAAAAGATCCAGATATAGATAGAGAGTAGGATCTCAAGTTGTTGTTGTATTACGTGTTAAAAAATGATCCTGATCCAGATCCGTAAATAAAAAACAATTATATAATCGGTTTGGCGATAAAGTTTGTTTATTGCAATTGATATTTCAAAACCATTTGAAAAAGTTTGGCACACTGATCTCTATAATACACTGGATAGTGAATAGCCTATAGACATAGTGTATAACAGTTTTTGTGAGGCAATTTTTGACGGGGTACCGGCCAAGTGGAGATTTCAAGGTAGGGCATTGCCCCCTAATACTCGTCCACCCCCCTAGCTACGGCCCTGACTTAGTTCCCTACAACTTATTAAAATGAAGAACTTATTTACCTTTGACTTACCTATATACCTAATCATCATCTAAACCGAGTGTTTTTTAACTCTAATCCTGCGCAACACATATTTTCACTGTGTCGAGAGTCGGATCGTGACGTGGCTTATACAATTTTTGTCAGAACTTGAAAACTTAAATACAGGATTTTCTAAATTTTAAATGAATAAGCAAATGATGATTTTATGCCTGTTTGGTAATTTTTTTTTTCAACAAATTTTCCAAAAACTAAAAATATGTTTAGTATGATACTAGTAGAAAAATGTAAGGTAGTTTAATTGAATTATTAGACAAATATTTTTCTCTTTACGATGCAGGAATTTTTAATCTTTTTTTATACGGAGTTCATTCATTCAGGAGGAATCTTTTCATTAAGAATTATTTCATTTAGAGTTAAACCTTTAGGGAGTTATGCATATGGATCCCTTAAACAATGCTCAAAATCATAAAATAATTTTTTTTTACATAACATTTAAATGTATGTTTTTCTTTTATAGAACATCAAGCAATATGAGTATAAGCCAAATGAACCATGATAATCACAATCGTATGAAACAGCACACACAACAGCAACCACATCAACCACAATTAAATCAATTGAAGCTCTCATCGAAAGATTCGAATTTAGGTAATAAAATTACAATTCATGTTTTTTTTTTATTTTTCTGTTATATTCCAACTTTGCCTTAACATAAATCTGTCAATTCCTCTTCTATTTCAGAGTTAGATGCACATCAAAATTCACTGCAAGTGACGGCTCCCCTTCCCCCCTCAACCACTGCCCATAATAATGCTTCACCCGAATTAGGATATCATTGCAGCAATGGAATAAAAACCGATGTGGCAACTGCAGCTGCGGCTGCCTCGACAGCAACCCTCAACAACACCCAAATGAATAGTCTGGTGACAAACGCGACCAATATATACTCCGCCATCGGGCAATCCTACACCAGCGACAGTAGCAACTTCGGAGCGATCTATCATCACAATCATCACCATTTGTCTCATGGCCACGGTTATGGGAATCCGTATGATAAAATCAAAGTGCCAGGTCATATGCGTCAGACGAATCCCTACAGTACATATCAGACTTTCTATGGCAGTCCTCACCATCAGATGGTTCGACCCAATGGATACATTGACTTAGTTCCAAGGTGATATGGATATAAGAAGTTCTGTTCCACTGTGTCGTATTTGTATTATTTTTGTCATCTTTAATTTAAAAAAAAAGAAACATAACTTGTATTTTGTTATCATTATTTTAATTTTAAATAGGCACTTTGTCCCAATTACTTGGCTTTTAACATTTAATTGCGTGTCGTTTAGTTTGATTAAGAATATAAAAAAATAAGTTTATTTTATTCTTTGATGATTTAAATTTATTTTTTTCAAAAATATAAACAAAAAAAAACAAAATATTGATGTGGAAAACATCACAAAGTATTATAAATGTTTATCTCGTATATAATTTTTGTGAGTTTTAAATAAATAATAAATTATATTTTATGATTGTATATAAATCTTAATTTAAATTGTTTCTCTAGATTTATTGAACATTATTTTATTAGTCCAAACGAAATTCTTTGTAGAATGTTATATCAATAAAAATATTCGAATCAATAAGGATCTTGATTTATTATTTTTGTAAATAATAGCTACATATTATGATAAAAGCATTAAGTATAACGAACTTTGGCGGGTCCAGGAGTAGGAGAGAGGGCTAAAGTCTCCCCTTCATAAAATTAATTTAATGGGAGAATACAATAGGTGCATTATGAGGTGACGTGTAGAGTTTTACATTCGTGTGTTCGGAGAAATAGAATATATATTTTAAAACACACCATATAAAATGTTTTTTTATATCACGAATGATATATTTAAAATATTTTCTCTTTGTTAAATAATAAGTAGACCTTAGTTGGTACCGCACAAAAGAATATAGAGTCCAGTCAAAAAAAGCCATAAAAACAGCCCAATTAGCTATAGGAAATAATCGCCGGAAAGCTTTATTTTTTATACATTGCACCCTTAGAATGAAAATGACCAAACTCAAAATTTTCGTAATTTCTTATTTTTCAATTAGCCTTAAAAAGTAAAATGAACCCTTAAACCAGGTTGTAAAAAAGATACCGAATTTTTTAGTTAGGTCACTTTCATTCTAAGGGTGCGATATAGCCTCCTCATGATGTTCTTAATAAACTGTTAAAAGTCCCCATCGATATGAGCACCGCTAACAATTTTAGAGGGTTTAAGAGCCCCCTACAAATTTATATACATATGTATGTACAAAAAAAAGCTACCTAAAAGCTAAATGTCACAAAAAAGCATTGAAAAATGAATTCAAACTACATTTGCCAGGTGCCAGCAGCTTTTTTTTCGTTTGACCATTGAAAATAAAACTTTTTATACCACCTAACTAATTAACATTTTTTTTAACATTAAAAAATGTTGCCTTGTTTTTTAAGAATTTAAATTTAGATACATGCAGGGTGTCCCGAAATCAGCGCCTCAGAAGAAAACCATGAGTTCATGAGGTCATTTCAAGTCGAAAAACTTAAGAGGTATAATTTTCTCGTTTTCGCCTCGTTTTCGACTTATAACGGTTTTTATGATTTTTATTCTTTTTTCCTTTGACTGGCTCTAACTTTGCCAAACTATAACCGATCCACGGTTAAAGTAGAATCGAAAAATTCAAAAAAAAATATTATTAATGCAAAAACATCATCAGAATCAGAGCCACCTTTTGGCAATTTTGGCGCAAAAAATATTGTTCTGAACTATACTGTATAACTTTAAATTTGTTTTAAACAGCAAACAAAAATTAAAGGCGTAAACAAAAATATGCTGAGGGGGGGGGGGGGGGGTGGAACAAAAACCATAGAAGGCCAATTAACACAGCAGTGTCATTATACTGTACTTTTCGTAAAACGCCTGAAGGAATAAGGTTTATTAAGTTTATTTAGTGTTTCCTGAATAGTTTAAACATAAAGTCAAAGTTTTGCACAGAATTCATGGCCCAAAGTGTTCGTATTTTTCTCGTTCGAAAGCAATACTTAAGGTATTTTATAACTTAAAAGCTAGAATATGAACTTTTTTTACAACTTGAATTGAAGCGTTGAGAATGAGAAGGGGTCAAGTGACATTTTTGAAGTTTTGAGTTATAAGCGTTTTAAGTTTTACGTTTATAACTTTTTTTCAGAAATCGAGAGAAACTTATAAAAAAGCCATACAAAAAGAAAAAAAAAAAATGAACAATTATTAGTATATACCAATTTTATTTAAATTCATTAAAAGTTGGTGTTTTACAAAAAATTCAGCACTTGACCCTTTAAGCGAAAATGAGTTTAATTTATTTTTTATGAAAAAGGGGTCAAGTGAAAGTTGGGTTTCTTAAAATTTGGTTTTATAGGCAAAAAACAATATATTGTTAGGTATTTTATCTTTCGGCTTTTATTGCATAAATGGGTTAAGTGTGCACTTAACACCTTCTTGCAAAAACAAAATAAGTTGTCGCTTACCACCATTATTGGTAAAAAAAAAACAGAATACATGTATACAGTAAAGAGTGCCAAGTGAAATAATTGGCTCTTCCCGGGGCGGCAAAAAAAATCGCTACACCACTGCATGGTACCCTGAAAACCTATTTCAAATTTCTCTAATAATCCCCTTTCAGGTATATGAAAAAATAATCCTCTATCATTCTACGAATTGGTAACTGGTAACTTCCCATTGGTGCCCTCGAAAACTAGAAACCCAACGTTATTTTGTAACACAAAGAATCAGAATTCAAGATCTTCGAAGACCTTGTCATGAGTGTTCAATATGCAATGAAGGCCAAAAAAGGGCCGTTTGTTCTTGGGATATTCGAGACAAAAAACATTTTTGAACAATTTGTATAAGTTTAGTTTTTCATATTTTTTTTGTTCAAAAAAAATCTGTCAATTGAATGTTTTTACAAATTTTAACAGTTGTTGACAACGTCATTGTGTTTAGTATAAAATTAACCTGGCGTCGAAATCAGTTTTCATTGCCGTAATGTTCGAGACGAAAAATATTTTTCAAGAATTTTTAGTATTTTCTTGTAGTTTATTTTGTTTGTTTTAAAAACTGTCATTTGAAGTTTTATATAAATCCCTCCAGTTACAGAATTGTGTGTAATATAAAATTATCCCAGAGTCGATAACACAGTTTGTTTTCGAGATATTTGAGTCGAAAGACAGTTTTGAACAATTTTTTAGTAGTTTTATGGTTCCCCCACACCAACGCGAATTTTCGGTGGCGACGACGAAAACAACCACGTGTTGTTATTGTTGTTTTCGTCGTCGCCACCGAAAATTCGCATTGGTGTGGGGGAACTTTTAATCTGCAATTTTGTTGCTTTATAAAAAATGTTATTAAAAAATTTATCTTTATTATAAATTAGCCCGGCTTCGAAATCAGTGTTTTTTTACAAGATATTCGAGCTAAAAAACGTGTTTCAATAATTTTTAGTATTTTTTGTCAATTGAATTTTTTTTTAATCACACCAGCAATCAAATATGGCATCGTGTATAAAATAAAATTAGCCCGAAGTCAATATCATTGTTTTTTGTCTCAAGATGTTCGAGCCGAAAAACGATTTTCTACAAATTTTTGCTTTTTTTTTTATTAAAAAAAAAACTGCCTATTTTTTTAAAAATTCTTTCCAATCTTCATAACGTCATTATGTGTTTCTTGTTCTCGAGGCGAATCACATTTTACAACTTTTTTTAAATTGCTACAGGTAGTAAGAAAACGGGTAATTGTTTTTTTTTTTGAAACCCCTTTCTGCACGTCATGACGTCATTATCTGTAAAATAAAATTTATTTGAAGTCAATATCTCTATTCGTTGTTGAGATACGGTGAACGATACAATGTATCACGAAGGTACAAAAGTACGAACGTACGTACACACACATACACACACACACACACACACACACACACACACACACACACACACACAAACACACACACACACACACACACACACACACACACACACACCCACACACCCACACACACACACACACACACCCACGCACACACACACATACACACACACACACACACACACACACACATACAGACATCTCTCTAAAAACGATGGATTTAGATTCTTGGGACCTTAAACGTCGCGTCGAGATAATATGTCAAAATTTTCGATTCGACAAATCGGACCAATTAGAATAACTACCAATGAAAAGTTAACACTGATCTCTATATACACTGGATAATGTATTCATACAAAATTTTTGAGGCAAAAATATAGTCGTGGCCGGTACCCTCATATAACAGTATAACAGCGGCTCCAGCGGTATATGTACGCTATTGGACCTGGATTTTCTTTTATTTTTTTCAATATTTAAAGCCGCAGTGCTTGCTGACATCAAATAAATCCTCAATTACGGCAAATTTCTTCAATCTCTTTTTTCGTTTGTATAGAGCGAGATATGAGGTCGTGGCCAATACCCTTTCAAAAATTGTCTCACAAAAACTATTATATCTATTATCTAGTGTATTATAGAGATCAGTGGAAGTTAATAAATACGAATGCTTTTGTTTAAAACTCTAATTAGAAACATAAACTAGGTACCAATAATGATTGTTCTAGTATAGAAGTAAGTAAGTATTAGTAGGATTAGTAGGTATATAATGTTTTCTGAGTAAAGTACTTGAAAAAGTAATGCATGAACAAATTCAAAACTATTTGACTAATAATGACAAGCTTTCTTAATGGCAATCTGGATTTCGTAGTAACGACAGCTGTTAATCTGCAGTATACTTAAAGTTACAACTGACATCCGTCAGGCTTTGGATTCAGATAAGTTTGGCATTTTAGTTCTCTTAGATTTCTCTAAGACCTGTGAGAGCATAGACCATTCAGCATTCAACGAGTTATAATAGAGATTGGCATATCTAATTCTGTTGTTACAAATAAGGGAATTCCTCAAGGCTCAGTATTGGGTCCTTTATTGTTTTCCCTATTTATAAATGACCTTCCTGACGTTGCTCTAATTTGCCAAAGGCATCTTTATGCTGATTTATTATGTGTCATTTAACATAATATCTCGTCTACGGTCCAATAGGTTTGATAGAGGATTGTATAGCTCGTTTAAATGAAGATTTCTGTCATATTCTTGCTTGTTCAATTGATATCTCAATCCAACTAAGTCAGTGGCCATGATAGGTTCTTGAGACCAACTTAATCCCTTAGATTCTTGATAACCAAGTTATTGTTTATGTGAGTCATGTTAAATACTTGGGATTTTACATCAACAGTAATCTAACCTGCTGAAATGCCATAAGTGAAGCTGTTAGATAAATTTACTATATGGACTTCGTTCACTAAGATCTTCTTCAGCTTTGCTCTTACCCAATGTGAAAAAACAAATCGTTAAATCGCTGATTTTGCACTATTTCAGTTTGAATATTTCTGTTTATCCTGTGAATTCCGTGACTGTGAATGTAAGCGCAAACTGAATGTTGCTTTTAACGATTGCATTCGATTTATTTACCCCATTTCAAGGCACACCAGTGTATCTCACCGCGTATAAATCACTGTTTTGAATAAGCCTTGATGATTACTTAAAGTTCAGGCTTGTTCTGCAAATCCATAATTTATCCACAACAGATGTCCTAGTTACCTAAGTGAAACACTCTTATTTGCTTAATCGAATAGAGGGCTGAAATTAATTCTGCCGCGTTTTTCGCACAATATTGCTGAACGCACATTCTTTGTCTCTGCAATTCGTTTGTGGAATAGACTTCCGCATGAATTGCAACGAACCACCACACCTGCCGATTTTAAGAGAAAACTATTTTTTAACTTTACTAGGTACTCAAAATTAAGTGTTCTCTTTTTTATCTTATAAATTATTATTTTTGTACTATAATCTTCTTTTACTTAAGTAATATTGAATTTGTGATGTTATTTTTTAGCATTTAATTTTTGGCTTATTTTTTTTTTTTTTTGTAAATTTAATAAATAAATTAATTCATTTTTAGTAAATGATTGTACTTAGTAATTTAAGTCATTAGATACGATAAAAGATTTAAATCTTGTGCCATTTTTATTTATATTTTTCTGAAATAAATGAAAATGAATTAAATAGTTGTACTCTAGCAGCAATGCAATCATGTTCAATGTGTTTCTAATTTTATAGAATATGTAGTAGAATCTATATAAGATACAAAGATAGTATTAAAAACTCGGAAGGTACACCCTTTTTAATTATTTTTTTTTTTTTTTTTTTTTTGAAAAACAAAGTGCATCACTTTTTAAATATTGCCCGCCATCGGAAATTGAGCACATATAGGAAGTCAAAGGCAATAAAAATCGGTGCCATATATTTAATGCTATCCCGTTCTTAAAAGAAGTGATGAAATTTTAAGAATTAATGCTAGTGATGACAACTTCTGCGCGCGAAGAAACGCGCACACTTACTGCCTCAACATGGCCAATGATTCAAAAACACACATCACATCCCATTTCCCAAGCTAGCAACAGTATTATTAATATTATGCTTCTGTACGATGTCGAACACTTACGAGTCACAACTAACACTAACCCCAACCCAACCCAAGAGCAACATCGATCGTTTTGGTTTTTAAAATTTTTAAATCAAATAGAGGAAAATATTATGAACTTAAAAACAGAAACAGAAGCAACTATAAAAATACATAACAAAATATGGGAATAATATTGCCGACTGTTAACAGATTTGTGAAAGCGTTTATGCCTCGATGCAGTTTATGATTCGGATCAAAGTGTGCACTTTAGAAAAACCCACGGCACGACGACAACTGCAGAGTGCAGGCAGCCGTATAGTGTGCATTTTGCATTCCTGATGATGGTCCTGGGTTGGGTTGACGTGGTGTAACAACTTTTATGATATGTTCTTTACAAACTATACGATATGATTCGCTGGTACGTATGTATAAGCGGTGTCATTTAGTTCATTTTATCTTTATGCTTATTGTCTCATAAATAATCGAGTTTTTGTTTGATGACGATACCAATACAAGGTTGTAATTCATTGTTTTAGTGAAACAACTGGCAAGGATATATTGGATTGGTGACACAATGCTAACACCATCAGTATTTCGCATTAAACAAAATCTCAGAATAAACAAATGTAAGAATTTGTTTTAAGAACAATTTTTTATTTAGGAATTTGTTATTTCGCAATATTATACAGATTTTTAATTTTATATTTAAGATATTTGTGTAAACAATTGGCGTAAGACTCGTAGAAGATTATGGTTTTCGATCAGGTAAATAGGAGGTGAAGAAACCTTTCTTCACAACCATTTGCGGTTTAAAAACATAAATTAGGTACCTACATATATACAGAAGAAGAAATTCGGGGAAGTAAGAAGAATAAGTGATCTGTAATCTACAGTCAGACAAAATTTCGAATTCGAAATTTATGTCTACACTTAGCACGAATAATACCTAATGCTGTTTAAAGTCGATATCAAATCCAAAACTGAATCTTTCTTTTTTTTTCAACTCATTTTGAAACGTAATCAACGGTGCACCGTGCAGGGATATAATATTATAGGTGAAACAACTCCACTTCACATAACAGTTTAGTCCACCTGAAATGAGTATCCGCAACATAAAATAAAATACACAAATTTGCTCTTATGTACGATAACCAGAAGCTGCGGAAGGGGTGTGCGAAGTGTGCCACCGCACACGGCCCCGCCCTTCGAGGGGCCCCGCGTGCAACATTAAAAAGTCTCGGCGTGGGCCTATTCAAAAAACATTTGCTTTTTTCAAGATCCAGCAAACGCTGGAATCGACTCTATTATAAGCAAGATTTGTTTCATTGAATCAACATTTTGAACATTTAAGTTCTCTTCCAAAAGAAGATGTAATAAAACATTGTCAGGATCTACAAACATACAGTCCTCCGAGTGGGTGAGCGTAACGATTTCCAACCCTATGAACTATATGAAGAAATGCAAACTGTGGCTCCAAATTTAAGGCAGCTTGTCCAATACATAACAGAAAACAACCTGAATGAAATTTATCCGAATATTTATATTGTAATTCTATTTATGTTAATAATACCTGTTAGTGCAGCCTCCGCTGAAAGGAGTTTTTCAATATTAAAAAAAGTTACAACATATTTGACCAGTAAAATGTGGCAAGAAAGGCTTTCAGCTCTGGGGGTTTTATCTGTTGAAGCGGATATAGCTTCTAAAATTAGAAAATGCTTAAAAAGTTTGAAATCAGTTATTGTCTTAAATTTTTGATTACAATTTTGAATTTAAATTAATATTGACTTATGGATGATTTGATGACAATTGTAAGCGCAATTTTGCATGACAGTTGTGTAATATACTTTTTTCATAATGATGCAGCCTAAAATCATTTTCCCACGGGCCCCGCAAATTTAATCTTGCACACGCCTCATTTTAGTCTAGCTCCACCTCTGACGATAACACTGTGGTTTTAAAGTCTATTCATCTGATAAAATAAATAAATTAGCTATGTATATGGGAGACTAAATTATATTATTATGCCATGTCCTGCCAAAAACGTATTTCAGTTTTGTGATGGCGTGCGTCGCTAATCCCCGTTTTAGTTTTTTTTTCAACCAACTGCCCACGGAATTGCAAAAAACACACCTATAGTTACTCTTCCGTTATGCGGAAATAAAGTCGAGCATAAAAAAAGCCGGATTTCGACTTTATTTCCAATATTTATAAAAATAAAGTCGATTCAGTGTTATTTTCCACCTATACCTTATTTCACACACCATCTGATTTTTTAAACAAAACTCAATTTATGAAAAAAAAAAATTAAAAAAAAAATACATATGTATATATAAAATTTTTTAAACATTTTTAAGAATGGTACCCTATACCATTTTTTAGTATTAATTTTTTAGTATATATTAATTTTTTTTTAAATCCAAAATTTGTTTTTTTTTTTGAAAATTTTGATATCCAATATAATTATTCAAACTTATTAGAAGCTCTTGTGTAATGAGATAGTCGAAAACGAAATAAATGGTTCTATGAGAGATAGGGTTTTTAATCGAAGACAAAATGTTCTTTCCAATAATATGTAAGATCATACTGATATTACCTCACATAAAAATTGTGATCAAAATAGTATGAGTGGTTTTTGAAAAAAATAAGATTTTCCTTTTTTTTCGGTTTTTAAACACTTGTTCCTGTATGATACCGTTATTTTTGGTCATAAAAAGTATTTGTGTTTAAAATGAGCTAGATAATGTTAAAAAACTGCTGGGTGTCAAGTTTAATAAAAATTATTAAGTTCTCAAAAAAATATTTAAAAACTTTTTTTTTAAATCCAAAAAAAAAACAATTTAAAATTTTTTTGAAACATTCTCTTTAAAAAAATTATCAAAATCAATTGAATTATTTTTGAGAAAATCAAAAAAATTATTCAGACAGGCAGAATTGTTTAAGGACCATTTATTTCGATTTCGCTATCATCATAATTACAAATTTGATCAAAATCTCGAGTTCGATTTCTTTACGAATCCATAACTTGCCATATATCGTCCCTCATCTCACGAACTGACGTAACTGCTTTTTTAACATCTTGAGAAAACGCATATTTTAGCTATAATTCTTCTTTTAAACATTCAATCGATCATTAACGCTCATATTATTCACTCGATACATCCAGATTAAAACATTAATGCAGATGTAAAGTATAGGTACAAATTCAATGTAAATACATCCGGATTTAAGTTTCAATCTGGATGTATTGAGTGAATAATATGGGCGTGAATAATAGAAAAATAGAAATCCTGCAGTTTACAAATCAATAAGAAGACAATAGTTTTAACAAGAGCCAATACTTATATAACGTTTTTTTAAAATGTGAAAAAAAACTCTTACGTCAGTTCGTGAGATAGGGGACGAT
Organism: Epistrophe grossulariae; assembly: GCA_929447395.1. Classification (NCBI taxonomy): domain Eukaryota; kingdom Metazoa; phylum Arthropoda; class Insecta; order Diptera; family Syrphidae; genus Epistrophe; species Epistrophe grossulariae. The sequence continues at coordinate 46,747,199 of OV839568.1, forward strand.
ATGTATGTTGTATAGTTTATCGCAAGTAAAAAGAAGTCCTAGCTGAAAAAAATATGTAGCATTGTCTATAACACAAGTCTTGTGACTTTGAAAAAAGGTTATTAAATTTATAAAGCTGTACCTAAAGTCACCCCACCCGAAAAACAAAACAATTTTTTCAAATCCAAAAAAAAAAAATAGATTTTTGATTATTTCTGTATCTTTAATTATTGAAATAAAATTATTTTTAAACAAAAATACTATACTTAGGGCCATTTGCTGAAACAAAACTTAAATACATATTTAAGTTCTACTTACTGGCTTAAGTTCCTCTTATTGGTTTGCACCAACAAAAATCTTAAACTTAAAAGTTGCTATGTAGAACATAATTTAGGGGGAAGAAAAAGAAGAACCTAAATTTCCTAAGTAATAAAAATAATTTTGTTGTCAATTTTTATTTAAATTTGTCAGAACAAGAAACAAATTTAAAAATTGAAAATGAATTTCGAAACGCTGCTGGACGTAATTGAGGATAATGTTGAAGTCCTTGAGATAATAGAAGTTGGCGTGCCCCGGAAATTATACGAAAGAAAAGAATATTTTTATTCTTTTGATGAACTGGCATTTTATAAAAGATTTCGCTTAACAAAAGAAATTACCCTGATTGTACCTACTAGAAAAAAATCGAAAGTTCATAAATGCATTATCAACTTCATTAAAAAATGTATATGTACATACTTCTTTTCCCAGAAATAATTCTATTGCTCCGATCAACCAACTTTTGGTTGCCACTTGAGACTTCATAAAACTTCCAGAAACCCAGGCTGATATTTCAAAAGCTAAGCGAGATTTTTTTGAAATAGCATCGTTCCCAAATGTAATTGGTACCATTGACGGTACCTACTCTTGTTAGAGATGAAATGTTAGTTAGATGAAATTTTATTTTTGTTACGTAAAATAAGTAAAGTTAATCTTAAGAACTAAGTTCCACATAGAGCTAAGTTGAGAATAGTTAAAATCCAGATTTATGACTAGTTTCAGCAAATGGCCATAATAATGCAAAATTAAAAAAATTTTTTTTTTTAGTTTTGAGTTTGAAAATTAGGTTTTCGAAAAGTATTCACTAAAATAATAATATTTCAAAACAGAATGGATTTCTGGCTTTTAAAGAAGACATAACATGGCACTGTGTATTGCCGTTGATTTTAAATATTTGTCTATTAAAGTCAATTTTTTAAGAAAATTCCAAGATGGCGGCTGAAGCTCCAGTCCGATTTTCCCGAAAAACTACCCATATATACTCTTAATAACCCCCTCTAACGAATATGTGAAAGAATTTCTAATGCTCAAAGCATATACCTATCTAACATTCTAAAATGTTTGTAAAACGGTCTTCTGAATTCGGAACACAAGTGTGAGAACTATCAAGTAGTGCATTTTATTTTAATGAACAAAAGCGAACGTTATGGTGTCGAATATTGCACCAGATCAACTGATTTAAATTTTTCATGTCATTTCTCATCTTCGCCGTCGACATGATGACTTAAATTGTTCCTAGTGTCAAATAACATTATTCCAGTGAAGTGCGACCACCAAGATATCCTTCAATATGATTGACACTTTCAGAGCATCTACATAACACTAACAATGTCAATCTGTCAAACATCCTTCATGGCTTGCATAACAAATTGTATACCTATTTTTTGGAATTAGGTAGGTACATTAAGTAGATACGCATTTGTGGGAACTTATATAGGTATAGGTTGATTGCATTTTAATTGGCAAGGTCAGTATAATTTTTTTTTGAATTTGATCTTCAGATGTTCTTTCTTAATTCTTACGAAAAATCAATTACCTAAACAAATTTTGCCCAAATATTATTCTTTATCATAAATTACTGCCGCACAAATCACTTGAAACAGTCACAACGAAAAAAATTAATTATTTATAGCTTCCTCACTGCCGAATCCCTCATCATCGTTCATCGCTGCCTGTCCTGTCTGTATAACTATGAATCCGAAAGTCTTTGCCGAAAGTGAACGCGCATACCTACCTCCTATATCTATAGCGGGAGTGTAAACAGATTTGTTTACTTATGGAGTTATTTGTCATTGGAGTCGAATTGCGGTACTTTACATTATCGATGGTGGCACCCTGTGGCGCACACGCCATTCAATTGCCCAAACTGCGCCCAATAGTATTATTCGACTGATGTCGTGACTGTTCCTTTATACATATTCTTTTAATAAGCGTGTGAGGTCCTTGAATATCGCTGGAAACTGAAATGTGATGATCTTGCCGCAGTGATCTGAATTTGGAATGCAACAATACCAGGACTTGTATATGTAGTATTGTTTGTGCCTTTGTCATTTGTCTGGTGCATTTGAGACTTTTCTGTCATTAATGCTATACATGGTAAAGGGGTTTTTAGTTGCAACTCAGCCACTGCCATATATTGCGACTGCATACACGAGTATTGTATTTAACAGAGGTCTTTGTATATACTCTTATGTCGAAAACTGAAACATTTTCAAGTGGATACAAAAAAATTCGAAACCAAAGGCTTTTAAATCGTTTTTCTATATGGAGAGGCATTTCAGTTTTTTTTTTTATCGGTGTTGAGCAACATAATATAAACAATGTTTTGTTAATGAAAATGAATTATGTACTAGTTGTATACCAATCAATTTTTTTCAAGAACTAATCTACATATGTCATTTGTTTACAAGCCCGAAATCATATTTCTCTAATATGAATTTGACAAAAAATGAATTACTTTTTGTTTTGTTGCTCTAGGAATTTTGTACAAAAATTATAGGTAGGTACCTTATATACAGGGTGGCGCACGAATCGTGCTACAAAAATAAAACGTAATAACTTTTTTTCTGTGTGAGTAATCGGCTTATTTTTTTTTTATTTTGTAGGTTACTATTTAGATTTATAAAAATGGATGCTTGGGATACGGAGAAAAGAATTTGGATAGTGCAACGGTACCATGCTTGCAGTCCGTCATTTCCGTCCAAAGGGAATTTAGGCGGGAGTTTGGCGGTAATCCCCCGAGTAGATGGACCATTATGAGGTTTGTAAACATGTTTGCCGAATCTGGAAGCATCGCACGAAGGCCGTACCATCGAGATGCCAATGTTCGGGTTCAGGATACAATCGCAGCAGTAGCATCTGCAATACAGGCCAATCCGAACGTTTCGACCCGAAACTTATCGGGGCAAATTGGAATTAGTAGACGGTCATTACAACGGATACTTCATGACGATTTAAACTTGTTTCCGTACAAAGTCCAAATTACTAGCAAGTTAAACCCTCAGGATTTGCCTGTTCGCCTGGAATTTTGCCAAAAAATGATATCAATGGCCGAAGAAGACAACACATTGATCAATTGTTTGTTCATGTCTGCTGAGGCCTATTTTGATCTTAACGGCAATGTAAACAAGCAAAATTGCCGTATATGGAATGAGTCTAATCCAGAAATGCTCCATGAGACGGAACTGCACCCAGAACGAGTCACTGTGTGGTGCGCAGTTTCATCAAGGTGTATTGTCGGGCCGTACTTCTTTGAAGAAAACGGTGTAACCGTTACTGTCAATGGGGACCGTTATTTAAAGATGTTGAAGGAGTTTTTTTACCCAGAACTGCGCCGAAGACGTATACCATTCAACAGCGTTTGGTTTCAGCAAGATGAAGCAACTGCACATATAGCCAGACCAGTTATGGCGGCGCTAAACAAAAAAATCGCAAACAAATTAATTTCTAGGAACTCCACTCTTCGCTGGCCCCCAAGGTCACCTGACCTGACTGCACCAGACTTCTTTTTATGGGGTTATGTCAAGCAAGAGGTGTATAAAACGAAGCCCAGGAATTTAACTGAATTAAAGCAGTCCATAACGACAATAATTGAGGCGATCCCAACTTCAACTCTTCAGGCCGCAATGAATAATTTTTTGACCAGGTGCCGCATATGCGTGGGACAGCGTGGAGGTCATTTGCGGTCTATAATCTTTAAAAACAACTAACTATTTAAAATAAAATTTAATTTTCTAACCAATAAAAAAAAAATAAATGAAATACATCGATTAAAAAAAAAGTTATTTGAATTTCTTATTGTAGCACAATTGGTGCGCCACCCTGTATATAAATTAAAAGCATTGATAATTTGTAAGGTTATAGTTGAGCTAGTTGTTAGAAGTATCTACCTTCCATGCTATATAAGTACTAAGTTCTGAGGAAATCCTTAAATCAGCGTAAGAGAACAACTTTTGGTGCTAAACAAAATATTAGTAACAGATTTTTTGGTCCGTAAAGCCTAAAGGAGGTAAGAAAATACAGAAAAGAAGAAATCTGTTGCCTTGATTTGCGACTGAATTAAGAACCCTACTCTATAGCGAAAATTATCCGCGCTGCCAACTAGCAGCTAGACCACGATGTATCGAACTATGCGAAAAAGCAACTTTTGAAAAATACGCTTTTTCACCTAACGAAAATGCTTAAGGGCTCTACCTAAGTCCATCCGCAGTTGGCAACCCAAATAAAGTACCTAGGTACAAACAAAACATACGGTACCTTTATTTCTATCCTATCGTACGTACCTTCTTTAATGTTATGCTGAAAAATTCTAAATGAAAGTTTTTTTATAATATAAATTCTATAGCAGTATTTAATTGTGGCGTTAAAAATCAAACGGAGGCTAAACAAATTGAATCTGAAACCGAGTAAAAAGCGAAAACATTTAATTTCTAAAATATTCAAAATAATTGAATTTGTTTGATTTATGGAAGTTTTTTTTTATAAGATTGACTAACAAAATTATATAATGACCTTTTATATTCATCCTTTCGAGGAATGTTTTTTTAAAGCAGTTTTGTTTGTTAAAAATATGTTATGGGCATTTTGAAAATTTTTTTGTTTATAGTTTTTGGATATCGTCACATATCTCTCCTTATCAACACCAGCAAAATCCTTGAAGGACTTATTCTCTGGAGGCTGCAAGCGTTCTGCATCACTAACAACATTATCCCTGAGATGCAGTTTGGATTTCGGGAGAAACACTCAACCTTACATCCACTCACGAGGTTCCAGAATGATGTTTCCTGGATATAGAGAAAGCTTTCGACAGCATCTGGATACGGAGACTACATAAGCTTGCCATTTTTAATTTTCCAGGTTCATTAATTAAAATAATTTTCAGTTTTCTTAATTCCAGGTTTTTTTTTCTTCCAAATTGAACACAGTCCGTCAACAACCAAAAGCATCAGAGCAGGAGTTGTCCAAGGATCAAAACTGGGACCATATATCTCTACAACATCTTCACATCGGATCAACCCAACATGTTGATGACTCGCTAACATATGCCAGCTCTACGTCACCAGTCACTGCAGCCAAGTGTAGAAGAGCCCGGTTGACGGTTATGGGAATTCTACACAAGATGGGGCATCAAAGTTAACTCTGCTTAATCCGAGTTGACTTGCTTCAGAAGACCAGTGCAGCGGGACAGCGAAACACACCTTCAGCCACAAGCTGCCGCGGCATTTTCCTCAATCTGCCCGACGGATCGCAGCTGACAGCGAAACCATCGCGATCGGTGAAATATCTGGGTATCAACTATGAGGAGAGGTTACGTTTCAACCCCCACGTAACAGCTACTCTGAAAAAAATGAATTTCGCTTTCCACCGCATGATACCTCCCAATTCCCATAGAACCATATTTTTGATTTTCGATTTTCTCAAAAATAGTTCAAACGATTTTGATAATTTTGTTTTAATAATTCCAAAATGAAATTTTTTTTAAACTTGACAAACAGCAGTTTTTTAACATTATCTAGCAGATTTTAAATAGAAAATTATTCTTTTAACCAAAAATAACGTACCTCCTATATACAAATGTTTAAAAACCGATTTTGATTAAATTTTTTATGTAAGCTAATATTGTACATATATGTACATAAGTACGATCTATCATATTATATTGAAAGAATTTGTATCAACCATTTAGTAACGGTACCTCTCATAGAACCATATTTTTTGGTTTTCGAGTATCTCATTATCTGTTGAACCGATTTTAATGAATATCAAAACTTTCAAAAAAACTAATTTTGGATTTTTAAAAAAGTTTTCAAAACATTTTTTTGAAAATTCGATATTTCGAAAATGGTTAGATAAATTTTTTTCAATTTTATTTTTTAACTCCGTATTAAAAAAAAGTTCTAAAAAATGGCGTTCCAAATTTTTTCTAAAAATGTAAATTAATTAATTTTATATACATATGTACATATTAAATTTTTTTTAAACTGCTCCAACGATTTTTGAATTTTTTTCTCATAAATTAAGATTTATTTAAGAAATTTGATGGCACACATAGCGTTGGTGTCAAAACAATTTCAGAAGTTGTTTAGGTAATGATTTAATTTCTAATTATATATATTATTTTTTTGTTACCAAATGTTTCATTTTAAATTGTAAGTTTAAGCATGCATATGTGCACCGCGTTGCTATATTGTTAATTTTTGTATTTTCACATAATACTACCTCATACTTAACTACGTTTTTAGTAGGTAGCTTGAAATATAGGCTCCCAGAACTAATTTATTTCTTTTAAAATCATGAGTAGATCTTAACTATTCAGACTTTAGAACCACAGCGGGAACGCACACAAGAGTAAGTGCGTGGGACCCGGTCATACATTTTATTTAAATTAGCAAAAAGATTACCTACATATACATATTTCATAAAATACTTATACCTACGATAATCAGATAACTACCACAATAAATCTATACCGAAAACCCCCTTTAGGTTTTGTTTTAATTATATACCGTAACCGGTGAATTACTCATCCATAACCATCGTCACTTTAATATAATTTGTCTTTATTTGTCTAATTCAACACAATTTAATTGAACATAATTTCAAGTGCATAATATAGAAAACACTTTTTGTGCAATGTTCTCTTAGTCATAGATTGGAGAGCTTTTGGTTATCAGTTATCAAAAATCTTATTAATTTATTATTACACAAATAATGTATGGTATGTACATACATATATGCATGTAATTCAATAAATATTATTTCATTCCCGGCTAGAAAATCTTTATAAACAATAGTTGACTCAATACTAAACTAGTTAGACAAAATGTGTCAACCAATCGTACTATTTATTATTTCTCTATATTTTATAACAGTAGTGACACCATTGTCCATATATTCAAATAATATAGAACCTGAAATTCTCAACGATTACGAAGTTGAGAATGCTTTGGACCTCTTCCAAATTGCCAATGTTAATAATTTAACAGTTGAAGTTGGTGGAAGTCTTCGTTATACTTTTGGAAAACGTGTCAAAAGTAAGTACCTAATTTCAGTAATTGTGAATTTTTTTAACTATAGAAATTATGTACTTTTAGACGATCGCCTTGTTTCCCAAAATACTGATAAAAGTTATTGGCCTTCACCACAAAATGTTACATTGATATTACAATATCCTGGTAGTGGACAAGGTGCAATTGTAACATTTGTTGAAGTTATTGTCAATCAGAGTTCTAATATTGGAACAGCTCGTGTGATAGCCGGTGGAATCGGTAAACGCTCCTTTGCGGGCATAGTTGAAGGCAATAGAACGTATTGGTTTAATTATTCAGCAAGTATTTATGGAATTTAATTGGAAAAAAGGTTTCTGTAAAATTTTCACTGCTGACAAAATTTGTAAAAAGAAACTACAATAAACTGAATTTTCACACACAAATGTCGAATGAAAACAAATGTCCTTTAAACTAATAAAATTTCTATCAAAGTCAAATTTTAACATACAGGTGCTTTTTAGTATTTAAACTATGCGTTCGTGTATACCTTTACGCGCGTTTAAAATTCAAAATCATGATTGCAGTTGTAATGCTTTGATTTAAATGAGTTAGTTCAATTAGTTTGGTTTGGTCATTTGAGTATGAATAATTAATTATCAATTTAATATTTAAAATGAATAAAATAAATATGCTTACGATTTTATTAATTTATTTAAAAAAAGTGACTCACATTAACTCTTCTGCTATATTCATCCAACTTTGGCAACATTGTTCGTTTGCTTCCCAAAACAGCCCATTTCTACCAAAAGACTGTCAAAGTTCATAAAATAAGAAAAATTAAACTGGTAAAATCTGTCAGTTTTTAGACCTAGATACAAAAGATAATTATTAATCCAGCACAACCAACTATTCGCTCTCATATGCAATTAGATGAGATTTGTAGGAAATTCAATTCTTTACGTTCCATTTAAAATTGTTAGCCAAGTACTTATGAGTACCTCCAAAGCCGTGTTCCTTTATTAGTACCAAACAAAATATTGCCATTACTCATGGAAAGAAAATGCGGTTTATTTAAAATTGTGAACGTAATTGTTGAATTTTACTATTATATGAACTTAAAAAAAAAGACACATACTTTGAGTTTGACTGAGGGGGGTTATCAGCCTAAATGTATGCAATTTTCCTGATTTCCTGAATTGATTTTTGTATTTGAATTAATCGAAAATATCGATTCTTACTTCCGTTGGAATCTTTTCCGTTAAGAAAATAGAATCATTTTCATGTATTAATGTACATGTATTAATACTCAGTGGGATAGTGTGGAAGGGCTTTAAAGAAGTTTTACTTAAAAAAAATACCGATAGCGAAAAGCTTTTCACTCGAAAGGTAAGAGATTCGAATTGAAATCTTTCCAAAAATTGTTGCTTATTTTTGGGTCAATGTGTTTGTAAATAAGCAAAATTGTTACACTTGGAGCGAAGATTATCCACATGAGAAACGCGGTTACATCCAAAAAGTGCAGAGTTTGGTGCGGCCTGTGGGCTGGTGGTCACCGAATCATTTCAAAAATTAATAAATGAGACTTATCAGCGTGTTACGGTCAACAGCCACACTTATTTCGCCTTAAAATTTTTTGTCCGCCCGGAATTTTTAAAGCTATTGTGAGTTTCGCCCGAACGAAATTTTTTCAGCCTACTAAAAAAAAGTGAAAATTTATGCTCTCAATGGCATTTCATTCCGCCCGAAATGAATTCCAGGCGGAATGTTGTTCGGGTGAAACTCACAACAAGGTTTAGTATTCGCTAATGAGCGTTCCCAAATTAAATGCATGAAGAGATGGGATTCCGTGCCATATAGCAATTGAAACAATAAATTTATAAAAAAAATAAAACATTCTATGAACACAAAATAGACTTGTATATAGTATATACATATATATACTGTAATAGACTTGTAATAGTGATTTGTCGCCTCTTGAATATTTACTTTGGGGATACGCAAGTCTAACCTGACTAACCAACAACAATCGTTCCATACGAAGCCAACATTATTCGTGTCATTGAGGACATACGCCCACAAATGCTTGAAAAGTTGATCGAAAACTCTCGGATGAATTTCATTAGATCCAGCCGTGGTGGTGGATCGCTTGAAGACAAAAAATAAATGGCTGCTTAATGAAATTTCATGTGATTAAAAATCAAAATTAGGACTGGCTTAAAAAGCACCCTGTAGAATTGAGCATTTTATGCTATTCTATTTGACTTTGATTCTGTTTTGAATTTCAATGCCAAAACGATAGCTTGACTGTATCTAATGAGCATACCTTGAATTTCTGTTTATCATGAGCCAGGTGTAGAAATAGCAAATACGTCATCCACGTATCGTAACCAAATGCATGGAAAATCATTCATAGTTTTTTAACTTTTCATCTTGTTAATAAAAATTAACATTGAAGATGAAGATGTTTTGATTCATGCGGGGCACTATCTATCTATAGCCTTAAGCCTAGTTCCTTTACTTTGAAACTCTGTGTGAATTTATACACAAATTTGTCAAAATTCATATACAAAAAATTAAATGTGTAGAAATTCACACAAATGCAGTTTCAAAGTAAATTATTTAAAAGCAGGAATATTTTTATGAATGAGTCAATTTCTCAAGATGGCAACAGTATTAAAATATATTAGATATTAAATTATTAAAAATATTAAATGTTAAATATTAAAAAAAACACTGGGAAATAGAACTGGTGACATCAAAGGAAAAGTTCAAATTTCTAACAACTCTTCTTTATTATTTATTCGAAATCTTTTTATTCGAATAAGATCGAGTTAATTGCTCATGAAGCCATTGCGATAATTTTTGGACTGGTGGATTTATGTTAGGTGCACAAACAGTTTTGGAACATGTGGATCTGAATTTTTAAGGTTCAGCCTCAGAAATTTATCAGATAAATGGGTTTAATTTCTTTTGAGAAATTCATCTTCATTTAATGTTTTATCTTTCACAGCTTTCTTTTATAATTTGTTTGTATAATAAAAAATAACTTTAATGTCACAATCCGCACAATGTCGACTGTGGTCAAGGATAGAAAATGCGTCCAAAAAATTATATATTAAACGGGTTGGCTACGTTTTCCCGCGTACATTTTCTCGCAAAACATTTTCCCGCAAAACGTTTTCACGCAGAACGATATCCCGAATCACAGTTTCCCGTGTAACGTTTGCCCGCCGATTCCTACTTTTTTTAATACAAATCGACAGCACATGAACAAAATTGATTTCAATAGTAGTTTTCTTGTACAAGTCTTTTCTTGTGTTAAGGTGAGGTATGTATGCTGCCCCCCTCCAACCCCCCTGCTTGGCACACTATAGGATTTGGGGAAGGTGCGAGGTTGAGTGTATGAAAAGATTTTTTTTATCATTTGGTAGTTTTTTTATGAAAAAAAAAAAAAACGCTTAAATGAAAAAAAAATTTTGGATATTTTAACAAACATAAAATATTTATTGCATAAATGCAAAATAGTATTGTCAAAAAGTACTACATTAAAAAACTAAATTAAAATCGGCGGGCAAACGTTACACGGGAAAACGATCGCGGGAAAACGTAGTGATCCCATATTAAACAAGACATTAAAGAGTTTTATTGACTTTAAATAAATTTAATTTTACGTCTTGTTGGCACAACTTCTTTAATTATTTATAATTTTTTGATTCAGTGTTCTAAATACTAACCCTTTAAAATAGCAAAAGTAGCTTCTGTTTGAGACGTGCGTCGTATATTTGTAAAAAATGATGCTAGTAAACAAAGTAAGTACATATTCGCAAGAAAGATCTTTCTGCAGTTAATTGTCGCTAAAATAAAACCTTTTTTTCTCGTATCAAATATTTTTTTTATTTACTTTTGATTTCTTGTATAAAATTATATACAAAGCATGATTTTGCTCCTTTTATAATCATTGTATAATTATATTATAATATTATGTATATAAAAACTTTAAATTAAGTTTTTTGGGTTGATTGACTGCTAATAACAGTTAGTCTAATTTATTTTTAGTTGAATAATACCAGTTTTAATTACTTGGTTCTTTTTTTTTATCAAAAATGTTTAAAGTGCAACTTTAAAAGGCAAAATAATTTCTTCTGATTTTGTTTTGCAGGATTAATCATTTTAATTTTGTTTGTGTATAAATAATTATTATTAAAAAAAGTAATTATTATTACCTCATATTCAAAACTTTAAGTTTGTTCTAATGTAATTTATAACATTGAAATAATAATAATGCATTAAAAACAAAACAAAAAAAAGACACATTAGGAAAACAAAAACTTAAGTTGGAAAATTTTATGTTTAATTTAAGATACCCTCCGCGGTATATTTTATTCCGAAATATCAATAGGAATTGACGTTGTGAATGTTGGTGTCTCCAGTTCCTCGTGTTTCTTCATTTTGAGCATCTGAAAATAATAAATATGGAAATTGAGGATTAATTATTATGTGTTTGTTGTTGGAAAAGAACATTAAATTAAAATATTTAGCGTTTCATGCAGGTGACGGTATTAATTCGATATAATATAACATCCCCAATGATATTAATATTTTTAATACATGATGTTTTCTTGATGAATTTTAGATTAAGATTACAGTCGATTGATTGGAGCATAAACATAATAAATAAAGGTATTGAAAATCAAAACTTTTTGGAAATAGTTTTATTTAGTTAAAATAAGAGACTATTTTTTTGTTTGTGTATTTTGTTAATTTTTTAAATTTAACACAATATATAATCTGTTTTTTTTTATGTCATTGTCAAATCCTGGATTACTTCATTTTAATGAAAATGATTTAATATAATGAGTGAAACGAATTCAAAGCCATTCCACCATATATCAATAACCATTGAAAGTGTTTGTTAGAATTCCCATAAGTTATTTTCTAAAAAGCAGATGTGAATTTAAGTAAGCTTTTTTTTTGATAAACCATATTAATCTAATCTAATACCTACAAAGTTGAAAGAAAATAAAAAAATGTGTTTCGTTTCGGAATTGTAAAAATTTTCTAGTTTTCGGCTTTGTTAAAGGTCATCCCAAATTATTTTTGAAAACCTTGGTGCCATTTATCGTTTTAGCCACTAGAAACAGAGATCTTGGCTTACGATAAGATATGATCAGAATTCAGATTAAACATTTTTAGATTAAAGGGAATAGATTTCCTTTGGGATGGAAGAGCTAGGAGGAGGAACACACAAAATTTGGTTTGTGTTCTTGATTTTTGTACTAATAGGAACTAGAGTCACAACTACAGGCAGATCGGCATAAAAGTACCAAATGGAAAGGTCGCCAAAGTACATTCCTCCAGGGAAAAAATTTAAGGCTGTGAACCAAAATTAAAAAAGCGACGATGAATTTTTGAAGACCTACCGATGGACGCTTGATAACCATGGAAAATGACACTAGTCCAATGACATTCAAGGGAACTAACTTTTAACCTAATCCGACTAAAACCGTTCCGCTAGACCTTATAATATTATTGTATTTTATTCTTAGAAAAATCTGATTCTTCGAGACCCAACAAATGTCGATTGGTGACAACCAATAGTTGGCCGATCAATGTCAAACCGTAGCAACACAGTCCATTAGTTTTTAATTATTTGTGACGAATGTCTGTCGATATGTCGTATAAAGATATTTCTATTGACTAATTTTTTTTTTTAATTTTGCTTCAAAGAAATAAATTACTTCCTTATTATTGAGAATTTGAATGAAATAACATTTGGGTGAGCTATAAAAAGTTTTTATAGATTGGAGTTATAGCTATTTGTTCAATTTAATTGGAAAAATGTTTGCTTCAAACCGGAGTTGAATATAAAATACAATCTCACTCCTTATATTATGTTCAACGAATTATTGGCTTATGAATGAGGCGCTCAGCGCCAAAACGGCCTAACCCCAAAATTTTCGAACTGAGATTATTGAGTTTAAATAAAAGCTTATTTTAAACAGTTTTTTTTTTTAATTTCCATTAAAATTAAAATAAAGATTCTTTTTATTTTTTTTGAAACAATTTATTGTCCAAAGAGCCATATGCAATGTTGGCTTAACTTACGCAGTTTTTTTTTTTTTTGAAAATTATATTTCGTCTAAGCAGCTGTCATTTTATCTTCAAACCATTTTGATTTTTTTTATAGAGTACACAAATTTTTCCGCAATAATAACAACACTATTCCACACAGGACACCGGTTTTTGTTTATAATGTAAATGTGTCGTTAACAATCAAAACGTTTCTAAAGGCACTTTTTACAAAATATGGAGTTATACCAAAATTTGCGTATAAAAGAGAGCTATCAGATGGTGAAAAAAATTTGTTTCAAAACCGACTACGAAAGAAGTTATTACATTTCAATTTTGAGTTTGGGGTCAAAATATGTAAACAAAATAATTTTCAAAATGCCCATAATATATTGTGTTTAACAAACAAAACTGCCTTAAAAAAAACATTCCTCGAAAGGACGAATATAAAAGGTCAACCTATATTTTTTTTAGTTAATATAATAAAAAAAAACTTCCATAAATCAAACAAAATTTACTGCATTCAATTATTTTAAATATCTTAGAAATTATGTTTTCCCTTTTTACTCGGTTTCAGGTTCAATTTGTTTGTTAACGCCACAAATGATTGAATTATGGTTCGATCTGGTATTCAGTTAACTTTTTTTTTGAAATGTGGGTTAGGTTGTCTAGGCGCTGAGCGTCTCAAATCGAGTACAGAAAAAAATAAAAAAACATATGTTCAACAACAAATTTGTTTGTGGCTAGTAAAAATGCTAGTTGTTGCAAATGGAGTTGTCAAACAATAAAACCTAAACTCTGATGAAACTGATCACGTCACTTCGTTAGCACAATGCGTAGCTTATATGGCTCGGAAGAGGCTTGGTTCAACTCTGTGTTGAAGTATGTTCAAGAGCGATCTACCAAGGGTAAGAACTAAAATTTAATACCTACTTAGACTTTTTAGGATGTATACTTCTTAAACAGCATACTTGAAATCTCTTCATCAAAATTCAGCTCTGTAGAAATGTTTTCGAAGTTTGGTTTTTTGTTGTCTAATTTTCCTGTGCTAATGCATAAAACATCAATTTTTTTTGTTGAAACCAGTTACGCGTAAATATATGTAACATGGTTTAAGATAATTCAAAGTACGAAAAGTGTGGAGAGTTACCGAAACTTTTAATCAGTTTTATATGTTAAATATTTAAAAATGGCGTATTGATTTCGATGGTTATTTGTTATTTGTATAATGATATATATTTGTTCTTTTAATTACCAAATAATTTTCCAATTCAAAAATGTTAAATGAAATATCCATATGGTTCCTATTTAATTATTTGTTACTTATAAGTTATAACAAAACAACTAAGATTCAAAATTCAAACGTGTTTGAACCCTGGCTTCTTTTAATTGTTCTAACACAAAGCGATAATGTTTATAGTTTTTATTTTGTATGATACGAGTATGTATTTGTATTTTAGCATCCCTGCCGTAACCAAGTTGTTAGTCTTTTAAATATTAAAGAAACACAACAACAATAACCGATAAAAACGTTCAAATTTTGGTTTCCTATTATTTGACATACCTGCTTAATATCACCTTTAGCCTTTGTTTAAAATATTTTTTTTGTCAGTATAGATAATAAAGAAAATAAATAATAAAAATATTTTTAAAAAAATTAAAGAAGTCAAAGAAAGAAAAAAAAAAAACATTCAAGTACAAAAAAGGAAAGGGAAAACTTTTATGTGTGTTTAAGTTTAAGTACGAACTTACCTGTTGTAATTTATAATGATTTATAATATCCTGATCGGCTGGACAGGATTGCGTGAAGGCATCTAATTGATACATGTGATACATGTAACGCCACAAGGATGACAGATGAGTCTAACGATACAAAAATGCAATCGATTAAAGAAAATTGCTTAAATTTTACATTACAAAAAAAAAAAAAAATAACTTACGGGTATTTCAAAATCGACAAAATACTTTCCAGCCACTCGAATGTGCTGTAACCTTGGCATCAGTTCACAATCAAAACAACACATTGTATCACCCGTTAGAAAACGTGTTCCACGTGATGCCAAATGATCATTGATCTTCTTCAAATGTGACAATAAGGCGTTGTTTTTGTTTTCATCTTTTTTTACCAACATCAGTTTCAATTTGGAATATAGGTTTTCAATCAGCGTGGCTACTTCTTTGTCCTGCAAACATATTATAATCAAAATGTATTTTTAAAAGGTGCAATTTTATAAATTTTGTGTGTGTCATACCTGTACGAAGAGATTGTATCCACCAGGGATGTTCTTCATGATATGCCTTTCAATTTTGTCATTTTCCAGTATGGCCAGACCATTGTCAATAAGAATTGGCGGATGTGTTGCCTCGAAATTGGTACGAAAATCTGGTGGTGGTTTTTGCATATCAACTGTTGTGACCTAAAGAAAGTTAAATTTTTGAGCTTAGACATCTGTTTATAAAAATTAAACCAATTTAAAACGTATGCGTATTTTTATAAATACAAAAAAAACAGACATACTCATTTTATTTTAGTTAAAATACTTAACAGTTTATGCATTTCAACACAATATTTTCTTTTTTGTTTGGATATAGGGAATGTTATAAATGGTTTTTTTTTTGTCATAGTATTGGTGTATAAGCTGATAATTCTATGTTCGCATTAAAGTGCGCTTTGACCACCTAGAATTTTTTTGTTTGACGTGTGTTTGGGGTGTTTTGTACATAATTTTTTAATTATTTATTGATTCATCGTTGGAAATTTAGTACTCTTCTGAGGAGCAAAATGATATTTTCTCATACAAACGTAACACGATGTTAAATGAAAACTCCTGCAGTTATGCAATTTTTCGACTTCTATTGGTGGGTGCACAAATCATAATTTGAAGGAGAAAGTGGTCGATCTTTTGACGTTTCAATTGTAGTAGTTACACAAACTAATTATATGAACATGAAGCGAAAGTAGCCTGAAATTATCTGATACGGTAACACCTAAAGTGCTAACTGAAGTGGTAGATAAGTAAAGTGTTACACTTAACGTGTTACAAATAAATTCACTCTGGTTTAAAAAAAAAAAAAATAACAACATATTTTTTAAATTCAAAACAAATATAGTTATTGGTCTTTGTCTCCTTAAAAGTACTTCGCCTAACTATTCACACACTTGTTCTAGCGCCACAGGTGGCACACAGTGGTTTGGTTTGTATGGGAGAGCGGAAAAAAGTCAGTTAAATCTGAACAATTTAACGGATTTTAATGATATTTGGCACACATGTTTATATAACATATTGGTCAAAATTTTGGGTAAGAAAAAATGATAAAAAAAAGTATTTATTTGGTCAAGATTTGAAAAAGAAAAAATGATTAGAAAAAGTTATTGACTTTTTTTTTAAATAAGTGGGTTTTGAAGTTGTAAAATATCAACAGTCTATTAAATCTGGAAATTCGGATTTTAACGAAATTCGGCACACATGTTAAGATTAGACTTATACATACATATTTGGCCAAAATTTGAAAAAAAAAAAAAAAAAAAAAAAATGTTTAAAAAAATTATTGGCATTTTACTAAAATTTGAGGGTTTTGATGTTGTACAGAAATAAAAAAAAAACTGTTAATTCTTAAAAATTTGAGATTTTAATGAAATTTGACAAAAGACTTTTTTCTACGCTCAGACCACTTAGCGGCATTTCAACTCCGCTTTGTAACCCTGAAAACCTTCTTTTGGAATGTCCTTCAATGCAAGTGACAAATTGTTCTTTATTTCATTAATTTTGTCAGAACGACAACATCCTTTCAGCACTGATTTTAGTTTTTGAAATAAGAACAAATTGGCGAGCAAAGTTCTAGGGGACTAGTAAGCCTGGCGAGTGGGTAGACGCATTGCCCTGGTGAAGGGACAACTATGGTTTCTTTTTGTTATTTTTTCAAAAGGCCTCCGTAGGTACTTAAGGAAATTTGATCTTTGATAATGAAACAACCAACAAACCAAGTATTGAAGTGTGTTTAAAAAATAAATAAAAACCCACACGGTTTAGAAAATGTTAACAGAATATGCTCGGCATGCTAACTGAAATAATCGCACTAAAAAAGCAATAACTCGGAGACTAAACCGCATTTAAATTTCACATGACTACATAAATTGGGTTTTGCTGTGTTTGTTAAAAATAAAAAATTGTGAATTCCAAAAATATTGATGAATTTCGATTTGAGATATTATCACTATTTTTTTTGTTTAGGCCTAAACTAAATGCAAGGTTTGTGCAAAATTTTGTAACATTTCAATGGACTAAATTTAATTTGATATACTTTTAATAATTTGGGTTCTCTGGTATATTCTATTATTTTCATTTTTTTGAAAATTATTTTTAGACCAAATCGGATCGAATTTGATTAAAAAAGTAACAATTTTGTTATTTGAAAATTATAAATCAAATTTTAGATCAAATCGAACCAAAAACTTGAAAAAATCCATAATTATGTTTTTTTTTTAAAAAAATCGTTAATTTATCTTTGAAATATTGTGCAACATTTTATTTTTACTTTTTAAAATTAGATAAATTAATGCATTGGAATCACAGTGCTTTTCTTAATTTTGTATTACATTATGACTTAAATTAGTCAGTACTACTGAATTCAATTAAAGGGTAACAAATTTCATTACTTTTCGTCAATAAAATTGGTGTGAAAAATGATTTTTGTCGTCAAAATTTAGCACAGGGACCACTGTGCGACACGTGACCACTTAAACTTAACTAAAAAGAAGGTTAGTTTAACAGACGTCGAATACGTTTTATTTATCAACAAAAATATACCTAAGAGCTTCTTATTTGTGAGTGACATGGATAAATGGAATTCAAAAAGCTCATAACTAAACTGTCAACACAAACTTGACGTTGACCATGAATAAAATCAATTCCATTTAAAATTCAAAATAAATACATATTTTCGAATTTTACATTACATCTTTTTTTGTTAAATGGGAATTTGTCCAAAATTATAAATACATTCAATTATGTTTATTTTTAAATCATCAATTGAAAACAGAACATCACGTGTTTCTGTTGAATAATTATTTTGAAATTACATACATATGGATTCATTAGTTTTATAGCATCATTCCGGATGTTATATTGATCCACAAACTTGTAACTTGTTATTAAATAATTTATTTTTGTTGATGACTTTTGCTTGATTAAAAAAATGCCTCTTTATTCTTATGCTTACATATGTACATTCGTACATCCTACATAATATCGTCATTCATCTCACGAAGGGATGCAAATATTTTTTTCATATTTTAAAGAAATTATTAATTAATTATTATAATATGTATATTATAATGCATAATGCACACACTCTGTGTGATGAATAGAATTAAGTCCTCGAATAAGTTCA
Organism: Epistrophe grossulariae; assembly: GCA_929447395.1. Taxonomy (NCBI): domain Eukaryota; kingdom Metazoa; phylum Arthropoda; class Insecta; order Diptera; family Syrphidae; genus Epistrophe; species Epistrophe grossulariae. The sequence continues at coordinate 46,765,945 of OV839568.1, forward strand.
TCCGTCAGTTTTTATATTTTCGGAAATGGACTGAATGGGGATTGGTTGGAATTCGACGGACGAATGTCGCCACCTCTTATCATATTTCAAGAAACGATTATTGTTACTGCATGATTTGCTCAAGGCCTGTTTTGTTGGCGTAAGTTTTAAGTTTTAAGTGAAAAAAATTAACAAATTTCGAAAATTTTGGTAAGAATTCAATATAATCCTAATTATTCATCTTATAATAATAATATGTAAATGTTGTTTGGATTGTCTTCCAATCACGCTCGAACGGCTGATTGACAAGGTCTTATAAAATTTGACACATAGAAGTCGGTTATGTTTTTTGTATAGGTTATATAATATAGGATACTTTTTTATAATAGGTGTGTTTTATTCATTGCTGCATAGTCAGCGCAGCAAAATTTCCCTTGACAAACAAAAACAATTTGATTGCTGGCGAAAAAGAAGTCAGTAAAAAAAAAGATGGCTGTGCTGGCGATAGAACTTTGAATTATTGAAATAAACGTATAGAGTGAGTAATCGTTTTATTCAGACTTATGCTGCGCTGGCTATGCAGCAATGAACAAAACACACCTAATGAATGTTTTAATTTAATTATGTTTTGAAAGTACATATATAAAACAAAAATAAACTTTACCTTTAAACTTATTGTTTTAAGTTCGGCTAACAGGTACAAATCCATAAAATATTCTTGGCAAAAAAGGCAAGCTCCTTTACGTCTTCCATCGATTGTAGATGCCTAGAAAAATTAAAAATAAATATATATTATTATCTTCGGAGATATTTAAAGTAAATAATTGCTTACACATTCCAGTAACAGCATAGATAGAGAATGGTATAGGTACCTACTTAACAATTTATTTTGTTCTACAATCTTATTTACATAATGTACATTTTTGCTTATTTATTTATTAAATTTCTGTTTTATTTTGATAAATTTAATCCGGGATTGTGGGGATTCAAGGTTGAAGCCCTATTACACTATCTTATACACTGTATGAACACATTTCAAAAAAGAAATCATGTACAATAGTTTAAGGATTGGTTCTGGAAACATTACAATAAATTCTTCTCATTTGAGTATTTGAAGTTATGGTGAAACAGATTTGTTTCGAAAAATCATTTTCAACATAAAACCATTATCCCACCTTTTTCGATTTGAGATAATGTGGAAGCAGAATCAATTTAATACAAAAAATGTCATAATTTTCCTACTGAATTTCTGGAAACAGGATTTCAACTTTATTTTAAATAATTTTAGCCATATTTATAAAAATCTATTTGTTTTTTTCTTACATAATAATCGTAATATGGGTTGGCTACGTTTTCCCGCGGCACGTTTTCCCGCGTCACGTTATCCCGCGTCACGTTTTCCCGCGTACGTTTTCCCGCACAACGATCACAGTTTCCCGTGTAACGTTTGCCCGCCGATTCCTACTTTTTCAATACTAATCGACAGCGCATGAACCAAATTCATTTCAATAGCAGTTTTCTTGTACAAAAGTATTTTCTTGTGTCAAGGTGAGATATGTATGGGGGGGCATGCTGCCCCCCTGCTTGGCACACTATAGGATTTGGGCTAGGTGCGAGGTTTAGTGTATGAAAAGTTTCTTTTTATCATTTGGTAGTTTTTTTTATGAAAATTGCCAATCTGCCCTTTTAAGCGTATGAAATAAAAACCGCTTAAAATGAAAAAAAAAAAAAAAAAAAAATATTAAATATTTTAACAAACATTAAATATTTATTGCATAAAAGCAAAATAGCATTGTCATAAAGTACTAATTAGTATTGCCTATCCCGCCGCCAATCCCGTGGAAAATTTTATAGACAATCGTTCCGCGGGATATCGTGCTGCGGGACTGTAGCAAAAAAAAACTACCTTTCAAATCGGCGGGGAAAAGTTACACGGGAAAACGATCGCGGGAAAACGTAGTGATCCCATCTAAACTAACAGATCTATTTCTTGTCGGAAAATTAGATTTTGATTGATTTTGAAGTTTATTTGGTGCAGAAATAAAACTAAAATTTCTGTAACATGTAACAATTATATTTTTTTATTTTTACTTTTAATTATGTCTTCAAGAAATTACACCAACACAAAAGCTATCCATCCAGATCGCTTTGGATACAAATCTGAACACGGCCGTTGGCATATAGATTCTAGACCTAGAGCAAATGTATGATTGTAGTAGTATGTAAACGCATTCAGGCAAAGCGATCTGGATAGCTTTGTGTTGTTGTAATCCCTTGTAAAATCAGCTGTTGCCAAAAAATAAAATTCAAGCTATCCTAAAAATTCTTGGGATATCATGTCTGTTTGGTATCTCGAAACGTTGTACGACGTAGCACAATTTTCTGTCTACTCATCTTTTCTATGAGAAATTTCAACAACAGCTGATTTGCGTTCAGAAACATACTGGATACTCGAGTATCTTGGATAGGCTATTCTAAAGTATCCTAAACGCGGCCAATGTGAACACCGCTTGTACTATTGAAAACGGTTTCGGACTTTAATAAATTTCATTACATAAAATGTTTGTTTTTCAGAGATATTTTAATCCATTCACATCGTAGTCATAAAATTTTAAACTTTGTAGTTTGACTGATAGGGTACTAACTATATTTGACTTTTAAAACATATATGAACTGTCAGCGGAAAGTACTAAAACCAAGGTTGTCATAAGTGAAAAATATAACGATTTTTCATATTATGTGTTCAAAAACATAAATTTAGATATTTATTTTAAGATTATTGAACGTACCTAATATAAAGGGAACGTATCGAAAAGCTTTCCAAGGAACGTGTGACACGTAACAGGTTAACCTTAAGCTCCGGGATAGATGTTTATGCATCAAACAATATTTCAAGATCAGCTTTTCTCAATCTTTTTTTAATTTATTTATTTGTTTCTTCTAAATCATATTTTTATTTTGTTTTTAGCGAGTTAAATTTTGTGTTTTAAGAAGCTATAGTTTTATAATGAAATAAAAGAACAGTCTGTCTTAGTGAAAGAATTCTAAACATTAGCAAAAGTACTGTCGAATGGATTACCTGAATTGTATAAATCCTGGAAATTTGTGTTGTACCAAAAAAATGCAGAATTTGTCGTTATTTGCAATTTATTGCCAAACAAATATTAAAAAAATAAAAAATTATTCTTATTTTATCGAATACAATAAATTTAAAATCAGTATTAAAACATACTTATGTAAAGTCTATCAATTACATATACATACATAATGTACATACATACTTCAATTCTCGAGCTCTGTCTTAACATAATCTTCAAAAGTCTCAAAGTCAAAACTTATAAAAAAGTCTCGTTCTTCACTTGGATCATTTATGTGTTGGGCACAATAGGCATCTAGTAAATTAAAATCATCTTGATTTTCACCTTCAGTTGTGGTAGATTGTGCATCGGAAGTATTTTCATCTACATGAGGAACATCTTCATTTTCCGATTCATGGGGATCGTCTGCACTATCTTCCTCTTCACTGGAACTTTTCTCTGTACTATTTTCATTCACTTCATCTTTAATAGACTTTTCTTCAGAATCATTGCCGTGTTGGGCATCGTTTGCTTGTTTCTTTTGTGAAGCTTTAAATCGTCGTATGTGTTTCCACAGTGTGGATCGTGGCACTGAGAAATACGTTGATGCTAAACGCAGCGACATGCCATTTACTCGTATGGCACGGAAAGCCCGAATTATACGATTCTTGATAGCAAGTTGTTCTACTTTATCTGCAGGCGGTTTAAAAGTTACACTAGGTGGAAGCTGACCAGCTTGTGCTAGTCGAACTTTATGCAGGTGTATTGTGGATTTAGCCACATTTAAGGATCTTGCAATCTCTGAAAGAGATTCACCCGAACAAATACGATCAGCAATCTTCTTATTGAGATCTTCGTCGACTTTCTTTTGTCGGTGGTTAGTGTGTTTATTAACTTCTTTCCATAGAGTACTCTTCGTCACTTCAAAAGATTTTGCCGCTTTACCAATGCTCATTTCTTTATTGACTACAGCAGCAACAGCATCTGCGAGCCTCTTTCGGGCTAAAGCACGCTTTGTTTTTGGTGAATTCTCTTTACATTTATCTGTTTGATAATTTTCAATTGGTATTTCGACACTTATTGTGAATGGTCCCGGTTTGGCTAATACTTCGGTAACACTGGAAACAATGCTATCAGTAGTTTTGTCTTCTTTTGTATTTACACAGTCAGGTGGTGGTTCTTTGGGATTTGTAACGACGTAGTTATACATCGGTTGAGTATCGCTTTTTAATTCGTATATAATGTACTCATCATTTCCTGAACAAACTCTTATTACTGGCAGACTGCACGGTTCATCCAATCGATTAGATGACATGGGATCTTCTTCTGATTCAGAAACTTTGATGATATTCGTTTCGTCCTGGAATTTGTAGTTAAAATAATAGGATAATTCATCGCCATGGAGTGGAAGAGAGAAAGTGACAGAAGGAGATAGATAAGTTTCTCTTAAGATTCTAACGGCAAAACGCATGCTTTGTTACTTTGTTCATTTATATCAATATATTATACTCAACGTATTTTGCTAATCTACAGAGTGTCTCAAATTTATACATTTAGGTATACCTTAGGGCTTAGGGTGTCCATTATATTCCAAACTCGTTTTTTTGATCAGACAATTTCTACCACTAAGTTTATTGACCAACAAACTATCAGAATTGAAGAATATAAACCATCCATGCTGTAAGACCCTGTTTAGATTGTGACTGCTCACTACGCTGTGACGGCATTTTGTAGGTGAAATCGGTGATGTAGAAAGGGAGGCGACAGTCAGGAAGAAAACATAAAGATTGTAGTGAGCAGTCATGTTTCATGTTCGACATGTTCCATTTAATGCCATTTTTTTCATTTTTGGCATGTTCGTTGAAGGGTAAGGTATAGGTAAGAATTGGTGGATTGATAACAGCAAAGATGCTGAAGCAGATTTAATTATTAAAATTGCAATTTCTGCTATATTTTGCGACTACTATTTATTTAATATTAAACTCATGGTTCATGGTGCTCAGAATCAAATGTTTAAATTCTGAGATATTCCATCAGAGTTGACATGACTATTCACTACGTAGTGAGCATGTCACAATCTAAACAGGGTCTAACCCCCTGTTCAGATGGACGCACAGATGTATACTCAGCCGACAATCGACCGCGACGTCGGTATGATGTACGAAATGAATTTCATATTAGCGGCATTTTATTATACACAAGATCTGATCTGGATCAGTTCTTCATAATAAAACAAACAGGGGTGGAATCGGCTAAGGTTATAAATGATTGTCACATCAACCGTGGTCAAATGTGATTGTCATTTAGTTTTCCGTCTGGGTAAGGTGATTCAACTCAATTCAATACAATTGAATACTTTCCAATGGCATTTGTCAAAAACATGGTTGCCATAGTGAATGTTTCAAATGTTTGTAATGAGCTATCGAAAATATAGAACGAAAATGACGTCTTTGCGATATAATTCTTATGTTTTCTTCATATTCCGGAATGTAGTAAACTTTTCTGGTCACAAGAATGTTCATTTTTGTCTGTATGAACGGTAAAAAAAAGAACTCTGAAAAATGTATACAATTTTTGCAGACTGCTGGTAACTCTAGTCGTACTCAGGCAGAAACCTCATATTTTTGATGTGATAGCTCTTTAGCTATCAAATGTGATATTATCTTACACAGATTTAATTGCTTTATTGTGACTATCACTTATCGCAAATCACCACGATTCCACCCCAGGATCAAAGCATGAATGAAAGAATACAAGATTACGCCATTACATTTTTTGTCTTCTTTTGCTAGTGTACATTTTTTTAACAAATAATTATTATTCGCACACGAAAGATCCTCGGCTGTCAAATTTATTCTTAACAAATAACGTCAGCAAAAGTAGACAAAAAATTAAATGACGTAATCTTGTATTCTTTCATTCATGAGATCAAAGTGTCAGTCAGTGGTATATAACCATCTCTTTCTGCATTGTGTTTGTATACTTTTCATGTGTTTGTTGGCTTTGTTCTTTGCACTGCAGTTTACACTACCTTACCCAAAATAATAAAAAATTACTAGTTTTTGGATTTTGAAATAAATCCAGTTAAAAAGCAGGATTCTTGTTTTTGTATTTACGTATTAAAATTTGATCCGGATCAGATCATGTCGATAATAAAATGCAGCTATTGATTACAACCACGATTATTTTTTTACACAAAACCAATACTTCCCCCAAAGAAAAAAACAAAAAGTAAAAGCAAAGCATAATAAGGTTTCCTGGAAGCAATGCCAAAAATGTACTTCGTCATCCAATATATTAATCTGTTTTTACACACAAATACATGCATTTCTGGAATTGTTGTTTTTTTTTTTTATATTTACGCAAACAAGTTTATCAGAATACAATGGCACAGTAAACAACATTGTCGTTGTACGTATAGAACATTTAGTGCGTATTGATTGTTTGACTAAAGGTTCTATTATTTATGCAAGTTCAAGTTTAAATTCGTTACAAGATTAGTTGACATTGTTAAGCTGAGGCGATTAGAAGTTAGAAAAAAAAAGTAGAAAGGTAAACTTATAGATACCTAACATTCCGCATTAATTGGTTTTAATTTTTATTACAGTCATTAAACAACATTAAAGGTTTTTATATATTTAAGCTTATGTTATTCTTATATATTTAAGCTTATGTTATTCTTAAATAAAATCTTTGTGCACGATTGGGAAGGGAGTGCACCTACTTGATTTTATCCCTGTTATATTATATCTGTAAAGTTTTGAAATTGTGAGAAACTAATTCACAATGAAAATCTGGAAAACAAACATCAATTATTATAGTTTTTAAAATATTGTTCAAAACTTTTTTTTTAATATAGTTGTATATAGCAACCGAGAAATCGCTAATTGGCGTCAACATGGCTTTCGATGACTAGTGCCTCAACTTGTGACTACACACCATTTGTGCTTATTTTATCTACAAGTGGTAATCATCGGGTATACTGGTTTCATCCATCATGATTTGACCAGAAGACCTACATATAAGCGCGGATGTTGAACAGGAGACGACGAAGATTACAACACTATACCTAATGCTCTTTCAAAAATGACAGGCTGAAAAGTACGTTAAAACCTTGGATGAGCCCTTTTAGAGGATAAAGTTTACGGTGGATGAATTCAATATACCTAGTCTAGTCATAAATACTGATACAATGAAAAATGAATCCCAAATGATAATACGCTGATATCTACATTTATCTACATTTTCCTAAATACACCACCTAAGAGGCCCTAGCCAACTGTCGAACGCAGCACGCACCTCATTCATTGGAAAATATTTGGGTGTCTACTAGAGCAGGTTATTCTCCCTAAAACTGCCCATAGTTTGTAATCCAACAGGTTGAGGTCTGGATGCGTATTATGAAGTTCGGAATATTGTTTTTAAACCATTCTTGGGTGGTTTTTGCCTTGTGAGCGGGAGCAGGATCTTTCTGGTGGGTCTATTCCTTGTTAGTTAACATTGTCTGGTTGAAAGGCTTAACGAAATGTTCTAAACAGTCATTTAGTAAATTTTTGCCAAAGGTTCGACTCGTTTCTCACAAAAACAAAGGTCGTTAACGCCCCCTCTTGTGAGATGGTGGTCTCTTTCAATGTCGGAGAATAAAGTCGATCAATTTGTTAACTAAACTATTCTTCGACGGTGAATATTTTTTCGTTAGTGAATCGAATCTTTCTGCGAGCATCCTTCGCGTACCAGTTTAACAGAGCTTGCGATTTTTGGTTCATTGCGACTGTGAGCAGGTTTCAAATGTGTTTTTTTTATGCGGTGAGTCCCAAATCTTCTTTAATGACTCGAGACATGGATTTTTGAGAAATACTCATCTCTCGCGAAAAGAATTTCTGTTTTGTCAGAAGAAGGGAAGGCCGTGTAAAAGTTTTGACGAACTCAATCAAGCGGAGAGTAGCGGATTTGTTTTAAAACAGAGATTCATGTGAATTAAATGTATGACGCCTTTTGAATCTTTAGCCTAATATACCGACCTCGATTTATCTGATAGGAAATATGAATAAAGGTTTTTAATAAACTACACCCAGATACATAAGGTGCCAAGCTATTATTCTTTAATCAAAACTAGAAACGACCTTTTACCTAAAGATATTAAATCGGCAGAAACAGGATCCGAGGTAAACTTGCGACACTTTTATACAACCGGTTGAATTTAGTGCATTCACCCGCTCTTCCGCATTTAAGCCTATTTGTAAAATGGGACCTCGATGGTTCCTCTGGTCACAGTAGATATCAACAGAAATTTACAGATTCAAGTCCAACCGCGATGAATCTACATTTCATATAAAAAGTGTTTTTTTTAGACGTGTGGTTGTGGTTTTCAAGAAATAAAACGCATATAATTTAATGTTATGGCCAAGAATTTAGCTTTATTATAAAGATAAGGGTTTCCCGTTATGTTTTAAAAATGATTTCGGGCAAGTGGCCGCTGCGGCTGGCTCGAATAAATTCCAGCCGAGAGGCCCAATTTTCGACCACTTTTTGCAGCCATTGGGGCCGTATGTCAGTAATAACGCGCCAAATATTCTCTTCCATGGCGTCAATCATCGCGGGCTTATCTGCGTAGACAAGCGACTTCACATCACCCTACAAAAAATAGTCCAGCGGTGTTAAGTCTCACGATCTTGGAGGCCACCCCACATGGCCCACGACGCGAGATAATGCGCTCACCAAAAGTTTCCTTCAATAAATCGATTTCTTGTGAAAATCGGGATCTGTGGCCATCTCGTTTTGGTAATAAATTTGCACGATTTGCAAACGTTGTTCAGGAGTAAGTCTATTCATTATGAAATGGCAAACCAAACTGAGCATAAATTAAGTGACAGCTGTCAAAAAGATCAACTTCGAAAAAAGTATTGCCAAATTGAAAGCCACAAGTCTTAAAAAAAAACACCCTTTACATTGTCTATTTGCCAATGATCCGAAGATGCTTTAGAAGGTAGACATAAAGATTCAAAAAATACGAGAAAATCTTCGAGAATCAATACCAACAGTTATTCGTAACAAGATTAGAAACTTACTCCCAGAGTCAATAAATGAAGACATAATGCCATATTTGGAAATCACATCATAAAGTAATAATTGTAGATATTTCTATTTTCATCATGATTTTTAATAAACATTTTGACAGCAAAAATTCAAACACTTTCAGCGAAAGTATTTTTGACCAACATTTGTATGGGCTCGCAAAACTGTGCAATGTGTCCATTACTGGGCGCTATTATCTTGGGCAAATAAGACCAAATGCTGATTTTAAATTAAAACTTCGTAATACTAAAAAAAAAGGTGCCATTGAACGCCCAAGGCCTTGGTCATAGTGTCCAAATCGTACAAGCGCTATGACATTATTAATTTGGGAGTTATGGTTTTAGGTGATAAGACCTTACAACAGTAGAAAATCGTCTAAAATGCGCCAATATTTCTAATTACAGTTCCTTGGGTTGCCAACTACGCGGATTTCAAATATTTTGGGTGCTTTGCCCCCCTCAAGAGTATCCATTGCTCCGCTAAGAATATGTTCAGTTGTCAGACAATCTCCAATGTCAACAGTTTTCTTTGACAATAGTATACCTAGGGTGTTCCGCTTAAGTACCAAATTCATGATGGTAAAAGTCCGACTTTTATCAAAGTTGCTCGAAAATCCTTATACCCCTTATACAGTTGTCAATTATCAATTGATATGTGATAAATTTTGAAAATCGATGATAAAAAAACCCAATTGATACAAATTTTGATCATTGAAAATGGTGCAGAGTGAATTACAAGCAAATTGATAATTATCACGGAATAGTTGAACAGACTTTTAATAAATTGAGTTTTAACGTACCAAATTTCAATATCTATCAACTATCAATAATTGATAATGGACAACCGTAATAAGGGTGTTAGTTTTAAGGTTCAGATTGACAAATCTGATGCGATCCAGTACATATAGGTAGGTACTTTTTTTATAATTTTTCCATGACTCAAATCAAACCCCAATTCCTTCAAAAAAATGCTTCGGCAGTGTTTGAAATTTGGAAGGCGCCTTTTATCAGTCAAACGTTATTTAAAACCATCTGAACTAAAATTCACAATGTTGTGGAATACGGAAAAAATTAAAAAAAAAAATTGTTTTTTTTATTTCATTCATAAAAATCAAAGCGCCTGTCGTTCTCTAAATCTGTATAATTGCGCCTTATAGAGTTCAAAAAAACTGAAATATTATTTCAAGATAAAGTTTATCTCAATTATTATAAAATATTATTTCCAACAAAAAAAATACTATTCTAACATTCATAATTATAAAAATTTATTCATTTCATATTTTTAGTGTGATTTCATTAACATCTTGTGTTTTTTTTTTGTAATGGGGATTGGATTTTTTTATCATTTTTTTTCCTTTTGTTTGTATTTACTTATTTGTATATTTTTATGTATAGATATTTGTATGTATTTATCTCAAGCAAAAAAATTACGTCCGCAACACCCGTGTTGTGGATAAAAATATAAACCAATTGGCAATAGGCGCACAAAAAATTATTCAAACGCACCATATCACAGTCATTGTCGTCATTAATGCACATTCCGTCATATACTAATCTAAATGCACATTTTGCACTATTCATTTTTTTTTTTTGCTTTTTGCATCTAAAAGTTCGTTAAATTAAAATACTCATATTATAGTTACCATATTAAAACGGTATTTTAATCCTAACCACCAAATACCACCGACACCATAATAGAAACTTTAAAATGGGCACTGCCACTCCCATTCCTAAAATATAGCCAATATAAATAACTGTTTGTCATAGTTACTTGCATTTGAAATTGTTATACTCAACGCAAAAACATTGAAAAAAAGTATATCTTTAGCTTCAACGAACCAAATCAGCGTTGCCGAAGTGGCACAATCGTGCTTTATTGACACGAAAATTTTATCTTGGCACAAAAAAAATTCAATGACACGCTTTTCTCATTTCTATTTTGTACATCAAATAAAGCGCTAGTTTTGACGAAATTTCAGGAAAATTGTTCCAAATGTAGTAAAACTGCCAAAAATTCTTATTTTTCTTATGACGATTCAAATGATTTCTTCCAGTTTTTAGTTGTAGTTATTTCACCCCAAATTGAATTCTAGTTTTTTTTTTATAGGATTTGAGGTTTTTTTTCATATGGCACAAAAATGGCACGTTTTTTTAGAAATTGTGACACGGTAATTTTTTTATTGCGCGGCAACGCTCAACCAAACTTGAAATTTATAATGATAGAAAGAACTAAGGAGCGCCACAAAAAAAAAAAAAAAAAACACAACTAGCCCACCACACCATCGGCATAGGTTAAGAGAACAACAAACAAAAAATACTAAAAATGGTCAAATGATGAATACTCTTGAATGCATTATTTTAAAATGGCTCTTAGTCTATAGGGCAAGTATTGTTTTCATGTAAAATAATAGAAAATACAACGTAAGAATGGTATTTCAAAACAAAATTGTTTTAGGATAAAGGTTTATTTGTGTTTTTATCGCATCATTCGACGCAACGGATGAACTGAGTCTTTGAATTTTGTTTAGTAGTTTTAGCCTTTTAGCCCCTCTACACGTTAGGTTTAAACAAGGTTCTTCAAAACAATTGAGGGCCTGTTTCACAATTTGTGTCTGAGTAAAGCTCAGATTATTTTAATCCGACACATAAAAGGCGTTTTTTTTTTTAGTTAGTTTAGAGAACCTGAACTGTCAAACAAAAATTGTGTTTCTTTTTTAACTCTGAACGTTCAGAGCTTCAAACTTGTGTTTCTTTTTTTGTTCTGAAATTGTTCAGAGCTCTATGAGCTCAGAATAAAATAACTGAGCAGACCGAGTTAAATGCTGAACACAAGCATATGACAGGTGAAATTAAAAAAAAAGATAAGTGTTCAGTAGTGTTTCAAAAATAATTCTGAGCGCTCAGTACACGCTTTGTTCAGAGGATGTTCAGAGCATGCTCGATATGCTTGGACTCTGTTCAGAACTCTATTCTGACCTAAAAAAAAGAAAAACACTATTGGCACAACGTAATTAGGCCACAGGAGAAAAATTGGGTTGTAAATGCGCAGATAACTTTTAGTTGATTATGGACATATGACCTGAGACAAGTCTTCGAATATACCCCTGATGGTCTGCGCAGTAATAGCTGCCATGCACGGTTTGATACGGTCTGTGGGCTGGTCGAGTCATGGGACATACGATGTGAAATGGAGCACCTTAGCACTTGCGATTTTAATCGCGCGACTATTCATTCGCAAAAAAATGGAACCTTCAATGTGAATTACTGCACATAATAACAAAAAATCGCAGCTCTTAAAAAACTTGAAATTTGTTTAATTTTTCGGAGGACGCGATTATCGCAAGTTAAAATAAATCGAATGCAATTATATACGTTTTTGCACACACTTGTGAATTAAATTATCGACGACTAAAAAATAGTAGCCGCAATATGCACGCACCTTAGTTTTTTAGTCGCAAGAAATGAGACACATATTTTTAAATGTGAATGTACACATAATGCGACTGAAAATCGCAACGATTCAAAAAATGAAACAATGGTTCTTGTTTTTTATTGAGCGAATTTTAAGCCAAAAATTAAATACATAGATCAAATGGCATCAATTGGGTTTTCGATTTTAATAAAAGTCTTGTTATATTGGCGCAAAATTTTAAACATTAAGGTATAAGATTGGTACTTCTTAACAATTTACTAAATTGTAAGCTCTTAACTAAAATGTTCTTAAGAAGGTTTTTTTTAATAATACAGATTCTATATACTTTACTACTGAAATACATCAGCCAAGTAGAAGACTTGGTACTATTTTAATGGACTTTGTTGAATTATTTATTCAAAATAGCTTTACACGGCCTTTAAGGTGCCAGTTATAGCTTTCATTAAAAACGATCATTGAAAATTTTAATTGTTAATTTTGAGGCGTCTAAAAAGAAAAATAAGTTAATATTTTGATGCCAATATAAAGCTTATGGCTCAATTATTATTTCTATCAAAAAAAAAATCCCTTTCGACCCAACCTTTCAAATGCAATAACTTTAAAGTTTTTAATGATCAATGGTAAGGTAGTTCAATCGTTGAAAAAATAAAAGTTATTTTATGCGGAATCTTGGACCAAAATGAAATTTTTTTTTGGTTAAATATAATAAATGAGTCATAACCTTAATTTTGCCATATAAATAAAAACTGATTTTCCTTTCTCAAGGCCTCAAAATTGAATATTAAAATTTTCAATGATCGTTTTCAATGAAAGCTATAACTGGCCCCTAAGTCCCACAAAAATGTTCTTAGTTTTAAACATTTTTTATACTAGTATCATATTTAACCTATTTGCTTAATAAACTTCAGCTGAACACGCCAAAAAAAATGACAGTTCGTGCAACCAAGTAAGCAAACATGCCATTTTCACATTTTTATTTGTCAAAGTGACATTTGGAGTTGGTATATTTTAATACTTAAAATTCAAAATAGGCATTCAGTAATTTTAACTTTAATAAAATAAAATAAAATAAAATAAAATAAAATACAATGTAGAAAATCGTGTTTTTAGCCTAGCATCATAAGTGCTTTAACATCGTACTTAATCGTCTAAAATTTGCGAGATTATCTTATATTTATTCGCGGAAACGAAATCACGAAAGTTTTATTATTCGACAAAAAATTGTCAAAAAATAAATTGTTTGTTTTAGCGTTATTTATATGTATAGTAAATGTGTGCACTCTTTAATAGATGTATGTTGATACTTGTTTGCGATTAAAACACAAGTGCGTACATATAGTAATAATTTGTTGCGATCGCGATTTTTTAATCGTAAGTAAGTTCGTTCCAAATCTCAACTCCAGCTTTGGTAAATTAAATTAATAAACAAGTTTCTAACGACTCCCCTGTGATGCGAGTTTATTTCTTCAACTACCCTCAAAAATGTTATAATACCCGCTAATAACAGTAGATTATAAATTGTTGTAAGTAACTGTTGCATATACACGTATAAATGTCCTTTAGAAACAGAAACTTAAGCGAACATAAAGCTGATACATACGTACATATGTACAATAACTGAACATTATGTACGTATAGTTTTAAGTTCGAACGTACGCACGCATTAAAAGACGTATGAATAGAAGGTTGGATAAATTGTTGTGATGTGGAGTGCATAAGCTTGAGCATACCTTTATGCGAATTACAAATTATAGTATCTTGAGGTTAATGGTAAAAATAGTAAAAGTACATGGTGAAATGTAGATACAGGAATTAGAAATGAAACTGTTAAGAAAACTTTTCATGCGGAATTATAAATAGTTTAAGTTTACAACCAATGTCGGAAAGCAATTAAAGCCTGGAAAATAAGTCTACTATAGACTGATTGACTTGCATTCCATTCCAAAGGGCCTTATTTTTCTCGAAAATAAAATTCATAAATCTTTTGCTTTGTTTGATTTTAAGAATGCCAATTGCAAATTATAATGTGATTGGGAACACTGGTCAAAACATTATTGTGAATGGGTTTTTATTTGACGTTTCTTATTTGCCTTTCGTTTTTGAATTGTGGTCTACGAATCTAAATTCTAAAGTTGTTTGAAGAATGCAATAAGTTATTTTTATTAAACAAAAATCGAGAAAAATCTTACAATATTGTGTTTATTTAGATACAGGATTGTAAGCAATAGAAAGCAGATAGAAAGGTTGGTGGAGGAAATCCAGAAGTATTGAACACTAGTATCCAGAAAATTGAACAGGCGAATCCAAAAAATTTCATTCTCAGTCTTTTGACAGCAAAAGTGAGGAATCTCACTGAGGAATAACGTTCAGATTTCTGAGACTGCTGAGATCTCAAGAAACTTTAATTATTTTTAAATTAAATATGTATTTGTCTTTCACAAATTAAGGCCGGTATTCACCGAGCACTCATAACTTATTAGCCTCATAAACCTATTCACCAAGCAATAATAAGTGGATATTTATGAGCGCTCATAAAAGTTATGAGTGGTCCCGACCACTCATAACTTATGAGCGCTCTCATCGAAAAATATTCCGACATTTTCGATACTACTTCCACAACCACAACCACCACCCCCACCCCCACAAACACAAACATCTCCATCGCTACCACTCCATCTACCTAAAAAAGTTTGATTTTAAAGTTTGGGAGTGGCTGGTTGTCAGAGAGTGGCTCTCTTTTTCGAAATTCGAAACATATTTATGAGTGGTTGGTGAATACCACAAAGTTATGAGCCTCATAAACTTATGAGGCTCATATGAGCGCTCCGTGAATACAGGCCTAAGGCTCTCCCAAACCAACGCGAAATCGTAGCGAATCATTCACAATAATAAAAAATATGACAAACACACAACGCTAAACAACAACTAAAAACTGTCGTCGACGAATGTTTCGCATTGGTTTGGGAGAGCCTTTACTTTGAAAAAATTATGGAATTTATAGGAAAAGAGCTAAATTTGTTCAATTTTCAAAATTTTAAGAGGCTGTATTCGGTTATTCTGGCACAAAGATTATATCGAAATTTTGTATACAGTGGTGGTCATATTCTAAGGGACAGTATATCATTTTTACTATCATCGCATTTTCGACAAGTAAATTGTGCCAAAGCTTATTTAACTAATATTTTATTTTGATAACCTGTTATAGAGCTTTTTAAACAATAAAAATAAACTTGAATATCGTCACCTGAATGTAAATACCATCTACACAGTTTGGTATTGCTTCTCAAATTTCCCGAATTCTTTTCCATAAACTCTTGATTTTTAAATTTTTCTTTTCCAATACGATCCTTTAACATGACTCTATAGATTCTTTTTTGTACTGGACAAAACATAGGAGCAATATTCTTAGGCCTGTATTCACCGAGCGCTCATATGAACCTCATAAGTTTATGAGGCGCATAACTTTGTGGTATTCACCAACCACTCATAAATATGTTTCGAATTTCGAAAAAGAGAGCCACTCTCTGTCAATCAGGCACTCCCAAACTTTAAAATCAAACTTTTTTAGGTAGATGGAGTGGTAGCGATGGAGATGTTTGTGTTTGTGGGGGTGGTGGTTGTGGTTGTGGAAGTAGTATCGAAAATGTCACTCATAACTTTTATGAGCGCTCATAAATATCCACTTATTATTGCTTGGTGAATAGGTTTATGAGGCTCATAAATTATGAGTGCTCGGTGAATACCGGCCTTAATGTGGAAAAACACTTTTGAATCGTTTGCCGTATGCTTTAGATTGGGTGCGTTCAATCGATTACGTTTTACATCTGAATTTTCAGATTTCTGAATTTTTGGAGCTTCTGATTGGCCAGCTGTCATAAAAATTGGCTGTCATAATTTTTTGAATCCGGAAAATAGGCTTCACCTAACGCCAAGAAAAACACCCCATACATTTAATATTATTATTAACGATTTTTATGGTGTATTCGGTGTCAAGTTGTTTGTTTTTTGGTCTACTGATATAGCACCATTATCATTAAGTACAATACTCGACGGATTAAATAAAATAACCGTGCAAGATTTTTCGGATTAAATTATTTGTTGAAACTGGATGATACAAAAAAGAATATTCGTCCCTTAAATTATGGCCACTACTGTATGTTCGAAATGAACCTATAATGCTCCAGCAATTTATCGATTGGTTCAACGTTTTCAGCAACTCAAGGGGCTATAATGTGCTCTTCCGTGTGAATCTAACGATTTTGATAAAACTTCGCACCTGTAATAACATAAACTTTCAGAAAACTGCCTAAAAAATCGAATAACAGAATAGTGTTTTGGCGTTTTCTGATAAAGAACCATTGTAGCTTAAGACAGTACTAAAAAAGAATTAAATTGAAGGGTAAACTCCAATTCAACTTCGAAACTCGAATGATCTCATATACTGATCCCAAGTGTTAAAGAGTTGAAAAGCTTGTAAAAAAGTATTTAGGGACTACCATCACACCAATTCCAATCAAAAAATTCCATAGGGATATGTCATCATATGAGACCATGTACATATATTTATATAAAAATGAAACAAATGAAATGAAATGTTAATGTCTGTTGATAAACCGCAAGCAATCCAAGCCTTCAAAGCAAATATTTAGCTCTTTATTGGTGAGAAGATAATTCTCGAGAAATTGATAAAAAAAAAAAACAACTACCTATCGATCTAGCACTATCTTCCATTATACATATAAAATTTAATGAATCATGTTCTTTTTTTTAAATTATACGTAGATACTTTTAAACGAAAAATTGAAATATGTACCCCAAAGCAAATATTTAATCAAAACATTACACTACAAGACCGCTAATTAAATGTTATATAGTGCTACTTAATGCCAAATGCTATTTCCTCTACTGTTTCCATGGCAAATAAAAAAAAAACACTTGAATTTGGTGTCAATTTTCTATTGATACATACATATACCCGTATAGCTAGATAAGTCACCTACTTTATTTTTTATTTAAGTTATTTTACTTAGAAATGCGTTTAACTCACAAAAATATACTCGTTAACCTATAACTAATCTTTTTCCTAAAAAAGTTCTTCAAGCCAATGTTCAACGAAGAAACAAAACACACCACATCGATTTGCCGCCATTGACGTGGAGGCGGTAAGAACCAAGCAAAACAAATAATAAAAAAGAAATAAGAAAACAAAATACAAAAAAAAAAACAACTTGAAGATAAATATTTCATAATGACATCATCGTTCCAGCGCAATTAAATAATATCGCAATTTAAATTCATATTTGTGTATGGAATAAGACTTCAGAGTACATACTCAAGTTTAAGTAAGTTATTGAATGAGAATATTGTTACGCCATAACTGTTTTTTTTTTTAAAGCCCAGAAAGTTATATTTATGTATGTACAAATGGTAACGTATTTTTGTAGATACATACTTTTGATTGTTAATGAGCTTGTCGTTTTGTTGTAATCCTTTTTGTTCAACTTTATGTAGATTTAAGGCAGATAATATTATTTATTCTAGAAATAAACATAAAGATTTGTTTCGATGAGATTTCTAGATTATTTTGGCATTTTTGATGTGGTCATAACTTATTGAGAAAGGTGCTGTTCTCTATAAAAGCCAAGAACAGTTATAAGCTGTTTGTCAATTTATTTTAATCAAAAATAGTTGGCTGATTTATTAAAGTTGTGTTTATTGTTCATAGATGAGGTGTTGGTTCTGTTGAGCATATAAGATAGATCTGGACTTCAGTACAAATACCTAGGTTGTATAGAAAAATAACAAATAAATTAATATCACCGGTCTTAACTAGTAACATAAAAGGTTGCTATAACAACCTACAATCTAAATCATACTCAACTAATTTTCTTTTAAGATTAAGAATTTTATCTTGAAAATTAACGAAACGGTTAAGATTGAGTTTATATGTTTCTCCATCAGTAAAGTTAGTTTTGACTAAAGTTTAAAGTCCTTCCACACTATCTTACTGGAGTATAGTGAAACATGTCATGGAATTGAAATTGTTAAAGAATTCCATGCGACTGTCAAATTTATGTGACAGACATATCAAATTATAATCAGCTTCACAATAACCTCGAACATTCAATTGTTCGTGAGAATGTGTGAAGAATTTAGAACTAACTAAACATTCTCCAGGTGGGTAATAGGTCGGAGCGATTTCCAAAATTTTGGAAAATCAAAATTATAATATGTATATAAAATTTAACATCGTAACACGTTCCGTGTCCCAAATTACGTTGTGATTGACGAACATTGATGTTTACACATCTAAACCGTGAGTCCCGGCACTCACACAACTTTTTTTTTATTTTTATTTACACCGCTAGGGATCGCGCAGCGCATAATAAAAACTTACAATTTCTTTATTTTGCTGTGTTCTTAATTTTTTTCAGTGCTTTTAAATCTATGGACAAATTATTTATGGTAGCATTTTTGTTAAAAATTTTTGTGTTTAAATTCCTTTTTTTCTTTTCACCTTCAATACCGTAAAAATATAATTTCTCGTAATTTAAAATTATTTGAATTTTCCTATTCAGTCCGTTCAACACATTTTCCCTAAGTCAATGTAATAGTTTGAAGTTGACCGTCCATAAATTCAAATTGGGATATTGTCAGCCAAAATAACAATGACAAATCGAATTTGTTGACAAGTTTTCCAGGCTACAATCAAGCTGTAGAAAGGGCAGTCAAATTGGTCACCAAGGATTCCCAAACAGTTTGCGGATTCACCAACAGAGACGGGTTGATAAAAAAAGCATTAATTTCGCGAAAAGAACTACCAAATGATGAATTTAAAAAAGATTATTTAAAAAAAAAATTGAATTAGAAAAATAAAAAAAAAAGTACGTTAAATTATAAAATTCAATTTGTTTTCTTATACTTTATTTTTAATATAATCTGTTTTGTTATTTGTGCTCTTCGCTTGTTTTTTGTATATTTAAATTGCAATTATGAACACTAGATACTTTTACGAGTTAAAAATAATCTACAGAGCCTCTGCAACAGATCTGAATAGTTGGGTCGTTTTTTCTTTTCAATTTTCAATGCTAATGCGCGACCCCTAGCGGTAATTTCAAAAATTAAAATTCATTTTAGGACCCATACTAATACAACCGCGCTCCACCCAATTGCGTAATAATGACTTTTGGTAAAATTATTTCCTACCTATACTTATTGGTAGATCTTACTAATTTTAGCAGACAGGCGAGTTGAAATCGCCAAACTCAAGATGGCGGCAAAAAATCGAAAAGTAAATCTAAATTTTTTCCATTTTAAATGTACCTAAAATGTTTTTCAACAGAGGCGGGTATAGATTTTAAATGTTCGTGGCGGGCGTTTTGTTGTATCCGTGTTATTCTTCTTGTTTTTTTTTATATTTTCAGACACTGAAGACAAATTATCGTGACTGAACAAAAACGACCATAGACAACACCGTTTGTTTGCTGACTGGGTTCTGGGTTGAAAGCGGACAACGATTTATGCAAAAAATATCTTCTTCAACGACGAAGCAAATTTTAGGATAAACGGGTACGGCAACATACGCATTTGGAACAATGCTAATCCACAAGAGGTCCACCCAGTCACTGTTTGGTGTGGATTGGAGACATTATCATCATCAACGACGAATACATTGTCATCATCATCAACGGAGCAATCTCAACAAAACTTTTACTCTTAGTTTAAAAAACGGAGACTGATTCATCTTTTAAATACTCACTTCTCAATCTAAATTAGATCCAAAATTCAGTAATCAATTCAACGGCGAACTCCAATTATAATATTTAGAAAAAAATATATTTTTTTTTTTTTCAAACAAAACCTATAATTTTTATGGCCAAGCATAACTACGGAATAAAAAAAAATTATATCAGAAGACATCTCAGTTCAATCATAAAAAATAAAATATAAGTTGGTTGTATATTTATAACCAAGTAAGGGTCTTAACCACTTCACCGGTTAAGTATAAATATCTTGCCACTTTGCTATCATTTTTTCATCACATGACATCGCATATAGCAAACGTCTATCGTTCATTACTCAATGACAAGTCATTGACAGGAAGCAATTGTGCGCGGCAACCATCTCCAGCTGCAATCTTTAAAGTTTTACTTTGGAATTTTTTTCCTTACTGATTTCTACAAAGAGATTATAATTTCATAGCCAGAGACCAAACCAGACCCAGGTATGGTAAAAGCTAGATAATAAAGATGGCACCATCTATCTAGTAACTGGTGGTCCCCTAACCATCACCACACCATTTACTGTTCACTGATATATACAACTATGGTTGTATCATTATGGCGCTTTGAACTTTTCCTTTCAATTCAGACGAAAAAAAAGTAATAACATTTAAAGCCAGCCAGTAGCAATAAGAGCAGAAGGAGGTATAGCATGTTGTCGCACACGGTTGCATGCTGCATGTTTTAATAGAATACAATTTCGTGGGGGAGTTTTGTGTGTTGTGCAATGTGCAAGACAAAATAAGTAAATAAAATTATCAAAACAAAACACGAAATGTTAAGCGAAATACAATAATTAAAAGGCCAACCATGCGGGGTTAAGAAAGTAAGAGTTTTCGTAAAAACCGTAGTTTTTTATATATTATTAACTTTTTCTTTTCAATTCAATTCAAAAAAAAAAAAACTTTAGCCTGGCTAAATACTTTATAATTTTTGGAGAGGATTTTAGGTAATTTTTTAGATCCTGGTTGCTAGAGCTATATTTATCTAATTATTGTTAATATAATTTATTTATGCTTTCAATTAAGTTTTAATAATAATAAAGAAAAACTGTGTCTAGACTTTATTGACCAAATTGCTTTACTTACTTGGAACGAAAACTAAGAAAGCAAGAAAAAAGCTGTTCGTTTGCTATTTTTAAGCTCGCATAGTAGGCATTTGGCTTTGAAAAACGTCTTAAGAAAAAATTAAGAGATATCTATTATTTGCTTATAAAAAAATTGTAATTCCAAATTGTACGCCAGTTGTCAAAATCTTGTTAAATGTTAAAAAATGGCTCCTTTCCAACACAAAGTCATACAAATTGGTCTTAACATGATACCACCAAAAGTGATAGTCTCACATTTGACATCTATTGATATACAAATTATTAATTTAGTACCAAACTAAAATAAATAAATGTGAAGCCAAATTCCGTTTAGATCTCGAGCTATACATTCACAATTTCATTTGTTGCCTTGTTAAAAATCATATTTTTCATATTTTTTTTGTTTTGATGCTTCTTTTTGACAAGGGAACAAATGTTATTTCGATTAGCACAATTCCACTGCCAATCAAGTTAGTTAAAAAAAAAAAAAAAAAACTCTTTTGCACGACCAACAATTTATTCACCTGGGTATTGAATGTAAACTGCAACTAGAACAAACGAAAAAAAATCCTAAGAGGTATATTTTATCAGACATAATTCAACCTACCTTCGTGCTCAATTCGATCAAAAAAAGTTTCAGTCTCAGGAAGACACGACAAAAAACGTGAGAAATTTCCATACGATACGACTTCCATTTCAGAATTTTAAATTGAATAAAACTTAACGCTTACAGCTAAGTGTAAGTGCACTAACGTTTACTATGTTTTTTGTTGTCTTCTTTTTTTTTTCATGCTATGTATGTATGTAATATGTATGTAGAAGGTATATTCATGGAAAGAAAAACGTGAGTCAGCTGAACTAAAAATTATTGTTTACTCACGTCGTTGTCGTTGTTGCCGACGACTAAGAAAACCCATACAAAAGAAACCACTAAAAATGAACGGAAGAAACAAAAATTTTTAGAAAGGAAACCGCAGTCTATTTGAAAATGTCATTCCAGTAGACCCTGTGCATGAATAACATGGCAGCGTGACACACAGTAGGACGATCAGTAAAAAATCCGGACATTAAACAATTTATTATTTTTATTTCAAAGTTGTTAAGTTCATCATTCAAGCAGTGTATCGTCTATGCAAACGAAACTAAATGTCTTTCAAAGAATTTTTCTTTCGAAACATTAGCTGTGTTTTTTGCACGCATATTATACGCTAAACAAATGATTTACTTACAAAGTAAAACAGTAATGGAATCCGTGTAGCAAGCATTGATAAATATATACCCCATTATAAGTAAAACGAATATAAAAACAAAAATCGAAACAAGGATTGATTTATTCCAATGAAATGTCATCATTGTCATTTGTCTGACATTTGATTTGACGTTAACGTATCATATTTTATGAAAAATTTAAAAAATCTCTTATAACTTTTAATAAATATAAAAAAGTGGGCGTGGTAGAAGGCGGATTTTCAAAAAAAAACTATACATGTCACGCTTTAAGCTGAAGGGAGAATTATTACATAGTTTCAGCTTTCTGAGACCGTTCAATAAAAAGAAATCTAAAAATGGGCGTGGCAGTGAACGAATTTTACTCCAACTAGTTTCTAAACCTTTTCGATGAACTAACTCTGGAAATTTCAGGGAAATCTAGTTTAAATAGTTTTTGAGTCTGTAAGCAACCCCACTTGCATTAATTTCTTTTCAGCGCCATCTATCGGAAAACTTGAATTTTTTTATTTATGTGGACTTCACACTTCATAGCAAATTGATAAACGTTATTGTACTTTTAGGTTATGGTACATTTTCCACAAGCCTTTGAAGAATACTTTCAACTTTCATATGGATCAGCGAACGTTAAAAAAATTATTTTCCAAGGTAGTATAAGTTTTCCATCGAAACGAGATATTTGAGCCGATTCTAAGTATATTTCCAAGACAGCATTTGACGATGGCACTAGAGTGTTTATTGAAAAAAAAACATCTTCATAATTAAATTATGCATATGAATAATGAACTGCCACATTTACCAGACATTACACAAATAGTTTTTATACAACAGCACATAGCATATTAATTATCGTTTGTAGAAAGCTATATATTAGGTTTTATTGCAGCAACTGTCGAACGAGGATGAATGAATGAATAAATGAAGCCAGTTGGATTCAAATACCAAATAATTAATATAAAACTACAAGTGATAAATAATTCGTTTATTGCTTGGGTGCTTTCGATGAAAAGCATGTAGCAATCCAAAAACCAGTAGGCAGTGTTTCTGAATATTTTAATTACAAAACATACAACATTATTATTTTCAATATTTTAATGACGAACTATCGATTCACAGCCTTAGAGGGAGGTGCGGACAAAATATTTTCTCCATTTTAGATGATCTTCATACATAAATGTACATATTTATTTCAGACCCATTGCTGGTATTAATTTATTGCAGACGATGTATTCCCATTACTGATTCCCTTGCCTTACAATTTAACAATAAAAGTCCAGTGGAACGCCCCAAGAAACTATTTGATCGCATCGGTTTGTTTTGAATATAATATGGTGACTTGACAGATGAGAATACGTGGAATGTTGTGTGGTAGCGGTAATGACAATCCTTATTTCCAAATTTGTATTTTTCTTCAAGTTGTCTTGTATGTGAACTCACTCATCACTCTTGATTTTTCACATAGACTAAAGTTGTAAAGAATTCAATACTGGTTTATATTAATACATATACTCGTATAAATAAATATTTATTTTGTTCATCTTTCATTTGCAATGAAATTCAAATTGTAAAATCATGAATTCTGTCGTTTCTTTTTTAAAGCCGCACCAATCAAATTCATGATGTCAATGTTGAGGTCATCGACAGCATCTTCATCCAATTTGGAAACTAGTCTGTCGAAATTAGTCCACATGTCTATATATTTTAATTTCGGCTTCGGCGGTGATTGTATTTCTTGTTTTACGGGAACAGTTTTACATTGTAAATAGGACGAAAGTGTATTCGCCATTAATGAAACACTTTCAGCGAGTTGGTCTTTCTCTTCTCTCGGTTTTGGTGATGGTGTTTGATACTAAAGATATATTATACTATTAATATTATACTCATAGATTTGTTATAGCTGTTTTGATTGGTAATTCAGAAGACGGCCATTGGAACAAGCAGATATAACTTAAACTCCAGATATTTAAGGCCTAAAAGGCTAAGAAGCTCGTATCCCGGTTATATACTGAATGAATATTTAAAATTTTTGTTATTTTGAGTTTTTTTTTTGTTATCCTAAATAAAAAAGTTTAACCGCATTGAAAGCTACCGCTTGTAGTTTCTATGGATACTTTTAAGATAATTATGTATATTGTTGCTGTATTTAAAATTTTTTTCTTGCTAACAGCTGGAGTAATTAAATAAAATGTAAAGTAAAATTATATACAAACATTTTCACAAAAATAAAATTTGTTGAATTTATTAAAAAAATAATTCCTTTTTTTTCAATTCAAATTTTGATCAAAGTCCGTTCAGCCGCTAACGTTAAATCAATAACAGCGAAGAAAGGCATCATTATCTTTAAAGTTTCAAAAGAAAGCAACAAAATTTAATTCTGATTACTGAAATCCATTCATTATTACCGGGTTCCGAGGAAAAAATTTAAAATGATTGGATAATAATTGATTGATTCTGAAGTTTATGTACCACTGTATTTGTGATATATGTAAATAAATTCAAAAATGTATCACACCGGCTCAGAAGAATTACAAGCAGTTGATTTCACTTTAGATACACACTCTCTTGCATCAATTGTCATTAATTTGCGTCTTTTATATGTTATTTTTTTAATTCTAAAATTAAATCCAGGTTATTCCTTTCTTTTCAGAAAAAGAATGGTCAATCAGATGGGTGATGAGTTCAAGTCTTCTAGACGACCAATCGAAAACGCCATTAGAAACAAATATAAAATGTAACGTATAAAATACTTACGTAACTTTGATCTTCATTTTCGCTGTAAAATAAAGAATCAGTGGGCGCTGTGGAATCTGACAATGGCGAATTGGCTGCAAAAATGTGTGTAGGTAAATTAAAAGATGTTGAAGTTGCTTTTGGTTTTCGATTAGCTAAATCTCTTAAGGACGGAGGTGTATAAAATGCCATCACATCGCGATGTGGCCATTCCAAACGATATCTCGTGGTTAACATGCCTTCAGAATTTGCGCCAGATTTATATACAATCTTCTGATCGATGGCATAATATTTTGCTGAACGTTTAAGGCTATGCCAATGGGATGTGCACTTTTCAATCGACAAGTCAACCGCAACTGCTATTTGTTCCCAAGTTGATTGTTGTAATTGTTTATCCAAAAATCCTTTATTGCTGATGTCGTATATGTTAGGATACTTGGATACTTCTCGTGCAATATTTCTCTTCTCATCGAATTCTCGATCTTTTTTTTTGATTTTCTCATCGTCAGCATTTGAAATTCTTTTTCGTTTGGCCAAATTTTCTGTTTCTTGTTCTAATTTGATTTTTTCTTCACTTAATATGAATTCTTCGTCGTCCATATCGCTAAAATCACTTTCTTAGTACATATCGTTCAATGTCCATATTATAGAAAATAGACTTAAATTTATTTATTTATACATATATTACATCCACTCACAAGCACGAGCTGAAATGTTATTTATTTATTGTATTAATACGTCCAATCACAAGCACGAACCACACACAACTATCTTTGAAATCAAACTGGTTGAAATATGTTTTTTTTTTTTTTGCATGCATAACATGCATGCGAAAAAAAACCGTGATAAATACCAATACCAAGAATTTATTTTTGCGCCGTTGCGTCATCGGTGTACAGAAAAAATGAAATATATTCACATCGTAAAGACCTGTTTCAATGCTAAAGTTTTTTTT
Organism: Epistrophe grossulariae; assembly: GCA_929447395.1. Lineage (NCBI taxonomy): Eukaryota > Metazoa > Arthropoda > Insecta > Diptera > Syrphidae > Epistrophe > Epistrophe grossulariae. Next base: position 46,792,288 of record OV839568.1, read on the forward strand.
GCATGCAAACAAAATAGATTTTCATTTTTCTTTAGTTTATTTGTTCAGGGTAAATTAAGCACCATAGATTGCTTCTTGTTCAAGCCAAGCAAACATTTTTAGCCTTGGATAATATACAATACAATATACACAGAATAGGTAGATGGGAAATTGTTTTGAAAAAAAATTTAATTTTCTTTTCGCACGCGAACTGTAAACTAAGTATAGTGGAGAATGGAAACAAAAACGACACCCAATAGGTAGTTGAAGAGTTTAATATGAAGCAAACCGATGAGGGCCTCTTGGATCGGGGCTGTACAAACTTTTTCTCTGACCCGTGACAGGAAACGTGGGCTATATATACTTTTCGAATAAAACGAAAAAATAAATACATTTTATGCTATTTAATTTAATCTTATTTGGGAGTAAATTAATATTTGTAGTGTTTCCATCCCATAGAAAGATTAGCAAGTAAATTAACTTTAACCAGAGATCAAAAATAAATCTAAACCTTTTTGTCGTCATTTTCCATAAAACTAACTCAATAACATTTTTTCTAAAAAAATCGTCTAGGTCTGAGGGAAACTAGTGAGATTTATCGGTGAGGGAAAAATAAATCTCATCTACAAATTTATCAATTAAAATCTCCGTTAGTATGACCGTTTGTATTTTGTAAGCACTTTATACGGAAATGCAGTAAATTAGACTTTTAATCATCGGTGAATACTTGTAGCTAAATTTTGAGTGATTTTGTGCGAAAAAAATCAAAACAGTTTATGTTTAAATTTATGAAATTAAATATATAACATAATATATAAAATTCATACATATTTTTGAAAAACACGACATTCTCACGACATTGTCATTTTCCTTTGCATTAACCATTTTTGATTTATTTTTAGAAAAAAAGGTTAAAGGTTTACTTTTTCCATTTATTTGTTCGTAAAAAAAAAACTCTACCATTGAGAGCTATTTAAAATAAAATTAAAAATAAATCTCGAACTGAAACCTAAATCTTTTTCAAAGGAATGTAGTAACCCTCAAAGAGTAACCAATTGAAAATAAAGGTTAACAGTTAAATATCGTGTTTCAAACATGAAAAAATAGATTTCCACATGATTGGTATAAATTAGAATAGATGGTATATAGATTAGTTCGATGATTTAACAAGATTAAATAGGTGCTAATATGTTAGATCTGGGTTCGTTAAATATCGCTCGCGAATTTTATTTTAAAGGAACCAAAAAATAAGATTCGCGATCAATTCAAAAATAAAATTCCTTTTTGAATTTTTCACGAGAGAACGAATCGTATTTAATCGCTCATTGTTCATTATGCTGAAATTTCTCACTCTAAAACTAGCATAAATGTGTTACAATCGGATGTTAAACTTTTGAAACATGTTTTGAACCGATTTTGGCTTATTTTAAACCTACGTAATGTCAAATGTGACATAAAAAGATATTTGCAGGCATGTATTTACAATTTAGGCGTGTTTTTTTGCAAGCCCGGGGGGAATTGGATGAAAAAAATGACGTCGGTGCTAAAAAATTTATATGTAAAATACAACAACAACTAATCCCCTGCGGGCTTACCTAATCCCAGAGAATTCTCGGGGCTTAACTTAAGCGCACAGAAAAACTGTGTTACAGGCATGAATTACATACATGTTATCGATAGTTTGTACGAAAACTCCATGTTTTTTTCTGTGATGGCGTCGCTAATCCCCGTTGTCGTTTTTTTTCAACCAATAACCCCCGGGCTTGCAAAAAAACACGCCTTTTGTTTATTTGCTTTATAGGAAGGCAGTTATTAGTATATATGTATGTTTTAATAAAACTTAACATAACGAAGTTGGAGAAGACCAAAAAAGTGGTTTTTGTAGTTCCGTCTGTCGCTGCCAAACAATAATTTTTTTTTAATAAAATTTTATCGAAAACTGCTCTAACGATTTTGATTAAACTTCATTCTTAAAATGTTAAAAGTGGTTGCAATTAAACTGCGTTTCAGATTCTTTGAAAGAAAATTCACACAACTGAAATAGGGTTTTTAACGATTTTTGAGGAAAGAACAACAAATATAAAAGAAAAAATTACTTTTTGACTTTTTTTTACACCTTATATGGTATGTATGTATGTATTATAATATTACCATAAATTTGTAATATTTAGCCACACTATAGTTTGGAACGTAAAGAACAAGTTTGTTATACTCGGCCGTGCAATTTATTTCTCTTGTGTTCCTACTTTATGACTGAGGTTTGAAATTGGTTTTAAAGTAAAGAAACAAAATTATTACTATTTATTTATTATTTTGATGTGTTTTTCTTTTGAAGCATTTTTTTATTTAAATTACAAAAAAAAAATGATGAAAAACAAGAAGGAGCAGATTGTGTTAATTCATCAACTGCTTCTCGTTCTATCACTCCCTTGTAGAAATTTGTTTCTCTTGGCTTCTTTCTACGTTTTGTTTATTTATAAGTCTGCTTGATAATTTAAAAATTTTACAAATTGTGAAAACTTCCAAATTACCAAACATATTGTATAAATTTAACCTTTTCTTGTGAGTGACAACATTTCAAATTTGAATTAAAAAAAAGGAATATTCAGCCCTATCAGGAATTCAATCGTAGGTAATCGGAAACTTTAACGAAACCAGAAAAAAAACTATCGTAACTTTTGTAAAACAAATTTGTGTGAGGTTTTTTACTACAATAGATTCTGTGATAGTTTTTCTCATGATTAGTAACAAGTTTACAATTACGATGGAGTTCGTGATAATGAACTGTGTCAGAGAAATGTGTAAAGGTAAGACTTTAGTTTTTCTATACAACTTTTAATCCTAATGTGACTCTATAAAACCAACTAAGTGAGTGAATAATATCGTCATCAGAGCAGTCCCTTTTTTATATATATAGAGATGCATTATGCATATGGTTGTTGTTTTTATTCTGGCTGTAATGTTGGAGAACTAATGGGCAGCTCAAATTTGCTTATATTGGGTGCCAATTAATTCATATTTTTCTGCTAGATACCTTGAAAGTCTACTTTGGCCTTCTGACAGATAAATTCTTGATAAAGAATTAAATAATAAATTCAATAAATTCTTTTGATTATAATCTAACAATAATAACTTTGAGAAAAAAATATGTCATGTACGATTAAAAAAAAATTGCTCACTATGCTGTTACTGATTTCTAATTATACTAATCCAAATTATTGGTCTATATCTTCTTAGATAAGCAGTTCAACTTTTTTTGTTCATACCTGAAAATAAAAAAAAAATTAAAATTATTAAAGATTATGTAGATATTTGTTTTAAAATTTCATATTTAAATTCAAATCAATGATCTTCACTCAATCAATCAATCAGCTACATGCAAATTAAAAAAAAAAAAAAAAACTAGGAAAACAATGGTATTAGAGTTTAGATCGTTTCGCCTATTTAATCAGAGCACATTCACCAAGAAGAAGAAAAACGAACACAACAAGAAGGGTAAGAAAGTGGGTCAAAACCAATTCACGGAGGAATTAACATATGTTACACGAACAACTTGCCATTACAAAGAACAGCTACCACTGCTAACTGACGTCCATAGCCGAATTGTAGTTTATTTATTGTGTGCATACATAAATATTCAAAGTGGGGGTGGAGAACGTCATTTATATATCTATGTTTTAAGTGAACGTGACATTTTTTTGTTTTACATTGTTGTTAGTATAATCGTATGGTTAGATGAAGAGAATGTCTTTTGCTGCTACGCAATTGGTTGTTTGTTTTGGTTTTTCTTTCAACAAAAAACTCAACTCCAGTCCAGAGAGATAAGCAATTTTAATGTTTGATCTGAAGTTTCATAAGTGAAACCTTGTGAAGGCATGAATCATGCATGTGACTTGATGACGGTTGACGGGCCGCAGTCATTTACAATAAGCGCGTTGTTCCAAAAGAGAATGATAGTAGATAATGCTTGGTTTGAAGTTAGCAATAAAGACAAAAAGTTCATTCAACTTTCTTTGGGAAATAACTTTAGCTTTTTTGTAAATGAAAAAAATTATAACTTATTTACAAGAAAATTTGAATCTTTGTTCGCTATCTCATAATATTTATATCTTTATAATTCACAATAATTAAAGTGTATGTAGTCGATCAAGTTACAAAATACAGATTCTGATATGTCTCGACCATGTATATAATTACAATAAGGGCCATTTGTCATAATACATAGAGAGTGTTTCATGTTTCTCGTCCTTTTTATAGTCAAAAAGCTTTAGGAACATTTGAAAAATCCTCTTAAACTTCGCCATGAAGGAGTAAAACTAAAAGTTGATTCTTCTTATTCTCTATTCCTCATATAAGTCTCTATTTAATTACAATTATTCTTTGGTGTTATTTTAGTGTGCATGTTTAATTTACGTTATAAAAGGAAATTATATATATTTACGTCATTAGTTTGAATTAGAGATTTTTTTTAATTTAAATAAAATCTTAACGTTAAAATTCATTTAAAAAAAATTACACTCATAGTCGTTCATTCCATTAAAAACCTCATAACTAAAAGGCTGTATTAACCATAAGTGGTTATGGGCTCCGCTCCAAAAAACATTGTTAAATTCTAAAAAAAAAAACTCAAATCAAAAACAAAATTCCTGAGATTTCTTCTGTCTCACTTCAGTGGGATATATATATGTAATAGGTGTTTTAATTTATAGGTTGGACCCAAAACTATAAGAACAATATTTTGTCTTCTAGAGCAATTAAAAAAATAAAATTTCAAAGAAAATAGGTTGAAACTAAGACGGCTTTCAATAGTCAAGTTCGACCCTGCATAATTGAAAATCAATAGAACAGGTTTCGGATGGATCGTATGATCATTCAAATAAATTGAAAATTGATGTAATAAAACAAAGAGCGTTTCAAGTGTACATCATTTTATACCTAACCATAAAACTAATATTGCATAAATAACAACGTATACTAAATATGGTAGTTTTCATACAGAGGTTGCAAGTGGTATAGACCTTAAATGGTGTTTACAAATGCGCAATGCATTTTTCCTTACTAAAATATAAAATATAAAAAAAAAAAATGACAATCAAAAACAAACAAAACAGACTTATAATAGGAGTGTCGGATTTTGAGGAACAAAAGTGAAAGTCATTAATTTGTCATGAAGTCTTTTTGTTCACTTTTTACCTCTTAACTATTAATATGTACATACAAACAATACGTATGTTCATTTGCGTTGAACTCTTGCCCGAAAAAGTTGTCAATCTGGTCATAAAAGTTAAGGCACAACATCAATCTTTTAAAATTTTAAAGATCGTCTTAAAATTACTCTCAACTTAAGAGCGAAATTGTTTTTATTTTTTTTTTTTGCTTTGTATTCCTTTGGCATTTGCAACTGGTTCTATTGAAAGAGACAGTCAATTGCAGTGTACTGCAGGAAAGTTGTGTAGATTGATTGACTACAATTAAATTTTCCTTGCACAACTAAATCGAGATTTCGATGCAATCTTTAAGTCAAGTCCAAGACGCAGACTGTGGAGTGTGTTTGAGCAATTTGTCCACACTTAAATGACACTGTGTTAGGAAAAACAAATGGGGAAACGTGAAAAAAAAGAAGACGGAGAGAAAGGTTTTCCTGTTGTTGCTATATAAAAATACATAAGTGGTTTTTCTTCCTCACGCATCCATGAATTTTTATAGTATAGTGTCGGTCGGTCGGTCGATAGGTAGATGAAGATCTTGATCTATATTTCTCATTTGTTAGGTATTTGGTTTAAAAATTTACGAACGACATTTTTTTAACAACATCCTTTCAACATGTTAACTGTTGTATTGACATGTATCAAATATTTGCATTGTTCGTTTGTTTTTATATTAAAGAATTCAGTTTTAATTAAAGAAAATACTGTAAAGAAAATATGTATGACAGCATATTGTTAATATATTAGAATGATACTTTAATTTAAAACCAGTTTTCTTACTTTTGTTATTGAAGGTTTGAATGAAACAAAAATCATTTAACTGAGCTACCACCAGCTGTTTTTATACCCTGGAGATTTATGTAGTTTTTCCACGGCTGATATATTTGTAAGTATAATTTTTTTCTACTTTGCCTTCAAATGAAGAAAATTTTTATATTCGAACCCTTTTAAGCTCGCTAAGGCGAGGATAAGTTTTCATAAATATTGCCAACTCTAAAAAATCGTTGGGGAATTCTCAATCATCGAACTTTTCACGACAAATGGCTAAAGAGAAAAGAGAGCACTGCACTGCAAATCACTGCGGATCTGGTATTGCGAGATCCATAATCGACAATTTCTCCAAACTAATTATTTATTACTGTTGCCGTAAGTCCAGGAGGGACTTTTACATCACTGTAGTTTGATATTTTATTATTGTTGGTTGGTTAAATTGATTATGTCAGACGTTGGCTTCATCAATGCTCTAGCCGTTTTTTATTATCAAAACTAATCTATATGGATCATCAAATAACATACATAACAATATCAACACATGAACCTGCTCTTTATCCGGTTCACGTTTCATGATCCGAAAACAGATTTCTGCTTCTTGCCATTGTGAGGCTGTTTTATTTTCGCAGGATGATCAACATGGATCATGGGTCCTATTAAAAAACGGCTTATTTCACCTATGCTGTGGCCGCAAAAAGGTTCAACATAACGACACAGCTGCCCGTACAACCTCAGATACGTTGACAATTCTTCGAGGAATGTTTTGTTTTTGTTTTGAAAGGGCGCGGTCCCTCGACTTAACAATTTGAGAATTCTTCGAATAAGGTTATCTGAAGTGGAAATTTAAGGTCTCTTGCCCAATTTAAAAAGAACAGGCCTTAAATCGTAAATGGTCAAAAAAAAGTATCTAATGGAAAATTTGATCAAAAGACATGCTAATATCAAAAATCATTTATTTTTATAAATGTATTAAGAAAATAAAAAGCTATTCAAGTTTAAAAAATATTAATTTGTTTTGGCCTACCCGAGACATAACTTTTACCAATCTAATCATTAAGTTATGAATTGTTTAAAATGATTAAACTAACAACCGACCTAGGTCGTGACCACGATAAAAATTAAGTCTATTCGATTTTATTCTATAGCAACTTATATGTACATATTATGTATGTGAGAATTGGGTTTTGCCTATTTACGAACAATATATCGCCAGCGGATATTTCTTGATAAGATAACAATTTAAACAAACAAATATCTAATATACACATATGTTTGTAGATACATATTTATGATTTTCTATAAAACTAAAATGTAATATCATACGGTCGAAGATTGTTGGAATAAAAAGCACTTAACCATTTCGATTTTAAATGGGTTTGAAATTAAATCAATCATTTAACGATACGTTTTTCTATGTACATATATACTTTTGTTTTCTGTTGATTTAATTTCAAAGTGACCAATGATCATGGTCACTTAAGAATGATAATCAATTTTAACAGTTTGACTTTAAGTCAACGAAACTATTTATGAAGCAATTAAATTTGAAACGAATCTTCTCAACTTAAAAAAAGACAAGTCAAGTAAAAAATATAAATTGGAAATTATGATTAACACTGTTCAATCAGCTATTAAGAGCAATTCGAGTTGAAATGTTAAACAAAAAAGTTTCGTTCTATGTATTCATTATAGCATATTGTTGTCTTTTATTATCATGTACTATTTGAATTTTCAATAGATAATTGTTTTATTACTTAACTCTATAACGTCACCTAGGTTTATAAGTTTTCACGTAGAACATTATATGGTATAGACTATAGTATATAAAATATCCCTGACACTACTGAACTAGTTTATTATATTTTTTTTTTTTTTTTGTTTAATTTTTTATTTATTAGAATTTAGACTGTAAAGTATTGTTTCTTGGATGGTGTGTACCTTCACGTAAAATTAAGGTTTCAACTCAAATTAAGCTTTCAGGGTGACTTACAACTCAAATAATAGAATTGTTTTTTTTTATGGACAAACATTTTGTAACATGTTTTGTAAATTCTGTACTTTGTGCACCTTTTTATGTGATGAATTACTGAAGGGCATGTTCGTTTGGGATGATTTTTTAAAAACCTAATTACACAGAAATCTGTGAAATGTAAATCTAAATAAAATAAAATTAACGACTGAGTCACACGTACTTGCTCTTACGAATTTATTAAACTGTTGTTTTAAAGCGTGATCTAATTTTAAAAGAAAAAAAACTGTTATGGAAAGCCTGTGTTAAATACCACCTAACAAAAATACAGTTTAGTTTAGGATAGTTCATAAAACTAGAGAAGTATAGCACCTTGTTCAACACAATTAGTACAAATGATGATACAAACATAATCCCTGTTCTGAATTCCTTTTTTGAATTAAATCCGTAAACGGATTTCCGCACAGATTCAAAAAAGTTATTCCGAATTTCACTTTCATGTTAGCAAGTATTCAAACCTTTATTTTGCTTTCGAAATCATTAAAAACCAAATTTGAAACACCAAAATTTGTTAAAAAAAATTACAAAAATTTAAAGAAAAACAAAGAACATAATATTAGTACCGTACCCTCCAATCGAAAATTAAATCACAAATTTCAAGTATTGAAAGCGAAAAGTATTTCAAAAACGAATAGGGATTGAAAACGACATATATTTTATAACCGATCGGAAATCAGAACAGGGGTGAATATCTGTAAACATAAATAATAGTAATTATAAATAAATTAATATAACAACTTCTTTTGACACCAACTTCATGTGATCTTTAATAAAATCTTAATTTATTTAACAAATTTATTTTGCATACTAGGCAAAATAATAAGATGCATCAAAAGGTTTGGACAAGATTAGACAAAAAGAAATATTCAAGAGGGGTCCATGTCCCCCCTTCGTTGTCGCACGGCAAAAGCCGACATCGGGCCTACTTCGGGGTTTTCGATTTCAGACTTTAGTCAACTGCAGCTTTTTACATTTTAATGAGTCAATTTACGCCGCAAGACATCGCCGCACCGCGAAAATCTGTTTTTAAATGATTGACTGATTATGATGGTGGGAACGAGCCAACTGCGAATGTGTTATCACACAAAAACCCCTTGAAAGTAGTTTTTGCTTTGGTTTTTTAACGTTTAAAATTATTTCATCATTAGTTCAATGGACTTGTTTTTTAACATATTCTCGACTCTATCAAATTTATCCAATATAATTTAATAAACACAAATTCCTTTAGTTAATTAAATGCAGTCAAACCACAACACTGCAAAATGAGTGTATATTTACTAATAGTCAAGTGAATTCAGAGAATTGGTAATAGGTAGTAAAATTCGTTCGAAGTACCGAAGTACAAAAAAAGGAAGAGAATCCTGATTTTATTAATACATTTATAATTCGACTTTTCCACCTAGTTCCACTAAACTTAAATCAAAACCAAATCAAAGTTGACTAGCTATACTATATTCCATATTCTACACATACAAACAATAAAATTCAAATTTAGTCAACAAACAAAACTTTCTAGCCCACTCATAGAACATAGATCAACAAAAAGTTCTGTTTTTTTTTTGTTGTATAGTATACCTACCTACATATGTACCTCTTTTACCAGTTTGCCTGCCATGCTTCTCGACGATAAAGATTTGAATAATAAAACAAAAAACTGTGTGTGTAGATTATTTGAAAAAATAAAAAAAAGGCCAGAAACCAGTAGAAAAACAAGACAACCACAAGCAATCAGCATCACCCGAGTGTTAAGTTGCGTTGCACGTCCACATACATAGCCATTAGGGTGTCCGTTATTTTCTCTACTCATTTTTTTTATCAGACACGCTCAAAATGAAAAGTTTAGGTCCTAAAAAAAATGATTGACTCAAACAGAATTTTGTCCGTGTTTTAAAGCAGTAGATATTGTACATGTTTGTTTAATTTACCTTTGAGGCCCATTTTTGAGAATTTTTAAGTTTGGAAAATTATTAAAGACCTTTCATACAAAAAGAAATACCTACAGTTTGAAAATCGAAATATTTTAGATGTAGGGGAGGATAGGGATACTTCACCCCCCCCCCCCCCAACCATTTTGCTCCATTGACAAGTTCTTTCAAATCATATCAATGCGTCTATACTCAACTCAGAGGGAGAGAACACGTGACAGTTTCTAGTATATTTTGCGGTTTTGTCGATTCTGTCTGGGCTGTTGTTTTATGTTGTAAATACCACAAGTTATTTTTGTATGTTCCCAATTCTTTTATAAAGACTTTTATTCACTTGAAGTTTAATTAAGTACCTACCAAAAATAAATTGTGATAATTTTTTTTTTCAATTTATTCAAACTGTGAGAATTGATCCTTACGATCATGGCAGACTTTATCCCGGAATATCAGTGATGTGTGTAAAATTGATGATTAAAAAAAAGTGTGCGTACTTATGTACACGCGCTAGAAGTAAAACTTCTTTCACGACAACAGGGCAAGTATTTTTCAAGTCCTACCACTCAGAGCACCCGATTTGAAACTCAGAACCGTTGCAAAATCGTGACGCTGAATTTTGTAATTCGTGACGGGAATTTGTATGTCGGTTTGACATGTCACTGACAGCTCCATAGAAAAATTTTGTACCCCCATGCCGCAAAAGAAGTTTTACTTCAAAAAGTGGCGAGTCCAGATTTCAGGACATACAGCAGGAAACGTGGGATGTTTTTTCCCAAAATCACTGCGATTATTCCCAATCAAATACACTGGACGTCCGGTATAACGAATGCCGATATAACAAACGTCCAGTATAACGAATCACTATTTGAAGTCCATTGATATCTCTAAATAACGAATAATTCAAAATTTTACTATTCTATAATATAACGAATGCTATTCAATTTTAAGGAAAAGAAACAAAATATGAACCGTTCTTTTTTTTCTTACACGTCTCAAAAGTTTTTTTTTTCTGCTTTGATGTTGTCTGCGACACAAAACAGTATATGAAATAAGTTGGTAATTTTTTTTTTGCTCACACGTCCTTGGAATTTTTTCGCAGTTGTTGTTTCTTTATTGCGTATATGCAGTCCGAATTTGCGATTCAATAAGTTTTTTTTGTTATGATAATCACTTATTTTAATCAAAAGTTTAAAAATGATTAGTATGTTTTGGTCAAAAAAACTGTTTTGGTATAATGATTCTTTCTATATAACGAATTGGCTGATCATTTATCTTTCGCTATACTCGACGTCCAGTTTAATTTAAAAAAAATTATATCGTGTTTTGATGTTCCTTTATTTTTAAGTTCTTAAAATTTAAATTGATTTCTTCTTTTTTATCAAATGAATTCGTTATTTATGTATGTTTTTTGTACTTTCTTTGAGTTAATAAATTATTTACTAGTTCAAAAAAATTAAAGATGTTTTAACTTAAGGAAATTGAAATATATGGCGAATTCGACCTAGTGATCATGTCTCCCATGGCGGGGAGAGTCTTTTGAGTCTTTTTTCACGTTTTTAATTAAACAGCGCTTTAACTATTAAAAACTAACTGCCATATTATTCACTGAGGGTGTAAGTCAGGTGTTAGTGACTTTTAGATCTCTCCATTTAAATCACATTTTTTAACCCCGACAATTTAAACTTATGTTCATAATATGCACTCAAAAACACCCATTAAACTCAGTAGATTAAAAATCAGTTACAACCGCAGGTTAAACCGATTTGAAATTTGTAATGTCAATAATTTGACACTGCAACCATGTATTTACTTTTTTGTTTTTTTATAAGGTGCCTATATTAATTTAATGCTTGCATTTTTGACTGAATTTGGATGCGAATAAAGGTAAATTAAATTTAATTTTTCGTTACAAAGTGATAACATTGTGATTTGCATTGTTTTCCTACTCTTAAATTAAAAAAATCAAGTTATCCTAGTTTTTGAAATCGTGTGACGTAAGTATCGTTTGTACATTCGGTACATGCGACGAGGGGGAAGTGGATTCATCATTTGGTCCTGCAATGCATCTTCCCGCGACGAAGACATCAACATTTCATCTATTTCCTGAATATAGGTCCATTTTCTTTTTCGTATACATATTTATTTTCAGTCTCGCACAAGAAATACTCAAATGTCAAATGCCACTTTTACACAAAATTGTTCTGAAATTTGAGCTTACACCCGGGTCTTACTACTTTAACTGCTCCCCGGAGTGCAGTTTACATTGAATCGGATTGAACGCAGGATTTATTTCCGAGTATAACGAGTGAATAATATGCTTTCTGGTTTTAACTTTTGGGCTTAACTTACTTTTTTAACTCAGGTGTTAATTTTAAACGGATTAAAGTCAGTGAATAATATGGCAGTAAGTGTTGTTTTCTGTGCAAAAAAGGGAGCAAATAAATTTGTCTTTATTTAAACGGAACGGGTCTTCCAAAAAACGTAATTACAAAGTTATGCTACAAAATCTGCAAAGGGGATCAAGTCTCCATCTCTCTCTTTTCCCCTATAGATTTATTTTTCAAATAATTTTAGAGAGAAAGAATATCTGATGTAGCTCGAGAAACCAAAAAATAAATCTTAAAAAGTGCAAAACTCCCATGTAAAGGAGAATGGTCAAAAATAAATTCTGGGAGCTGATCTATGTGCTCAATAGTAATGTACCTATCATAAATCGTTACAAATATTGTTGTATATGCTTCATTTTGATATATGGCTGTTAAGGTAAGACCGCATTCGGCGGAACTGCACTATAGCGGAACTGAACTTCGCACCTAGAGACAAATGCACTTACCGGCGCGGTACTATGCGACAAAGTTGATAATCTGACCAAACTTTGTCGCGACATGAAGATTCGTGCGAAAGTGCGCGTGGTGTCGCTGAAGTGCAATTCCGCCAAGTGCGGTTTTACCCGATGTAGGTGATATTTGGAAAAAGCTAGTTAAAGCGAAATAATTAAGTTTAATAGAACAATAATGAAATCCTCATTGGATATAGCTACACAAATGACTAGTTTACTGACAGAACTAATTTCCGAAAGAGTGGAGGAGGAGAAGGCCAAATTTGTAATCCAGGAGTGTCTGATCAAAAATAAAATGGATTTGAGAATTAAGAGACACCCTAACAGCCATACACACACTTGGTTCGATGACGCATCAGATCAAGAAGTTCAGAAGCAATAGTCCAACTTGAACAACCGCGAAAACTTGTTTATTTCGCTAGAGAAAACTTAGATTTTCGTTTAAATAAAATCAATTTTGTGTGTAAGGAATAGAAATAGATCTTATTAGGTAGAAGAGCGAATAAAAGATAAAGTAGTTGTCTGCGGCCCCTTAAACTTACTCCTTTGAACGTTCCCTACCAAGAATGGCAATTATTGTTTCTAAAATCTGCAAATGCAGGGAAAAGCAATATAGAACGTGACGATGACGCAGAAATAGCACCTAAGGTAGGTACTAGGATCGCCCCAAAGTAAATTGGAGAACTCAATAATTTTCTGCTTAATGAATTTCTGGCTGTACTTATGGCAGAAACATAGACAAAAAAGAAAAAGCAATTTCTTTTCACAAATTTGCCGACTGTGCTGCAATGCAATGCAATACAGACTCGAGCGACAGGCGTCTAAATTGCGTAATTAATTCTAAGCACTGTTGCACATTGCATGTTGGAATCAACTTATGGTAGAGAACAATAGAAAAATTAAGGAAAAAAATACGAAAACCTGGAAAAATGGAAAAAAAAAGACCGAAATGGTGTGTTTTAATTCGTCACAAGAAAATTGTAAACGTTCGTTTTTGGTTTCGCCTCAAAAATGTTGTGTATTCCAATTATTACTAAATTCATTCAAGGTCGCAAAATAAATTAGAAACGGAAAAGAAAAACGAATTTAAGTTGCACTTTATTTATAGTTTTCAATCATTTACAGATTTCATAATAATTCATTAATGGTAGATAGGTACCTACCTTTATAATTAATTCAATTTCTGGGACATCGCCGTTTGCAGCTCCATTTTCTTGGTTATCTTCAGACATGATTGGGAGTTTTTTTTTAAGTTTATTTATTGAATTATAAATCCACAATTTTTTTGAGAGATCTTTTGTAGACACGGAAGATTTTCAGATAATAATAGATTATTAACTTTCGATCGAAAGCCCGTAGTACAAGTTTACAACGACGCACGTTCCAGATATTTCAAAAATGAGGAAAAACAACCGAACAGAACGACAGCTCAAAGTACACTGAGGAAAGAAAGTTGTCTTCTAAACTATTGTGAATGGAGCTATTTTTATTATTGGGATTGTGATTTGTGAACCAGAAGAATGGGTAGGTTACAATTGGAAAAGATAATTGCTTCTGGTACAATTCTTTTTAAGTGCGTGGCTACATGATCTGAATTTACATTGCCCGATTTTTCTAGTGTCGATTTTTCTGGTAAAGCCGACTTGTTCCTACAGATTTGAACATTTTTGTACGAAGCTATAATAAAAGCTGTTTTTTTTTTTTGTTAAAGAAGTTTTGGTATTTTTAATGTAATTTTCATCATAATAATAATCTTGCTATTTTTATTAATATAGATTATCGCCAAAAATAAAACTCAAAATGCTTAAAAGGTAAAAAAAAAACTATAACCATAATATTATAAATGTAAAAAAATTTAAATGTATTTTTATTAAGAAGTCATAGAAATGATTCAGAAAGTGTTCATATATTTTGTGCTTACAAACGAAAACTGCTAAAGTCGAGTTTTAGACAAAATTGAGGATTTGTCGAAAAAAGCAAACAAGTCCATCACTGTTACAAAATGTTAACCCTACTCTTTCAGCTTTAAGCCTTAACTACACTGGCCAAAAAAGTGAAAAAGTATAAAAGTGATAGTTTTTCCGACTGGAAAACTTACAAAAATGATTCAGAAAGCTTGGTTTAAAAAACAATTTGTATACTCCTTCACAAAGCAACTGCACTAGCGGAAACAAAAATATTTTTACTTTTGTGTAAAGTGGCCAATTTAGTTAGGGCTATAAAAGCCCATATGGACTTAAGTTGTTGTTGTATTTACGTGTAAAAATCTTAGTTCCGATGTCTTTTTTTGAAAAATCCATATAAAAAACACGCCGTCATTTGATTCAGCGTGTCCCAATCTATTTTGTAATTATATTTTTTATCTTTGTATCATAAAAAACTACACAGTCTTCCTTTAATTCCACGCTAGTTTCAAGGCGATTTGAATTAAAATCTGTTTTTAAATTTACGATTCAGTTCTGAAAACTGAAGAGAAATGTTTACTGGAAAGAACGTGCGAATATTATGGAGCTCCTCAAAGAACATACAGTGAGGGACGAATTTCCATTTCTCGGAATACCTTACAGGTGAGCTTTTTTTCTAATGGATATATCCAAAACTGTAGTTCGAGTATTAAGTTAATGTTATTTGCTGTATGTACGAGGGTTTTTTTTAAATTCTATATACTACTAGAAATACATCAGCCAAGTAGACGACTTATTACTGTTTAATTGGACTTTTGAATTATTGATTCAAAATAGTTTTCAACTGATGAATCCAAGTGAAATCGCTGGGATAAAACGCCAATTTTTGTGGACTGAAGGTCGTTAAAAGATATTTTGAATCGTTGATTACTTAAGGTAACTAAACTACATAATAGTTTTTACTTTTTTGGTTTAAAAACGTTTTAATTTTTCAAAAAACACCATTAGTTGAGAAGGGATTTTGTTTTTGAGTTTGATTCTAACTTTCTTGAGGAAAAAGACCAGACTCCCAGACTCTAGAGAATATTTTCAATATTTTCAAACTTCAATAAAAAAAAATAAAAATACAACAAAACAAATTTATTTAAAATTCAACGATTAAAATGTTACATGTCTACTTTAACCACTTAACAATATAAAAATTTCTTTTACCAACCCTCAGCAATGATAAACCATTTTTAAGTACATGAATGCCATTTGTAATAACTTCGGAGAAATTTTGAGCTCGTTTTTGATTAATGTAGAATCCCCCAGCTGTGATTATTCTCATGGCGTCAGCTATAAGAAGATTATTTATAAGAAAATTAATTATAATTTTGAAAAATTATTTCTCTTACTCTCTGTTGCAAAACACTTAGCTTTCAGTGCAAGCTGAAGTATGGACAATCCAGGCTCCGGAAGAATCTCAACAACTGAAGCTCCCGCAAAAGTCTGTCGGATTTCGTTATAATTTAATTCACCTAGACCGTCAACGTTACCTTTATAGAGTGCGTCAGTGACTTTTTCAGCTTGTTTAAGACCGGCCTCTATAATGAAAGGAATAACATTACTCAAAATAGAGATTGATTTTTGTTGAAACTTACCTCCATGGACTAGAAGTGTAACATCTTCAGCCAAAATCGTCTGTGCTTTTCTTTTCTGTGGTGATTTTTTGTGCTCTTCCATTAGAAATGCAATTTCTTTCAGCGGAATAAAAGTGAACAACTTAAGAAGCTTTTCAACTTCCGAATCTGGCATTCTCATGAAGAACTGATACAGCGAAAATGAAGACGTTTTTTCATCGTCCAGCCAAATTGCATTGCCAGCAGATTTTCCGAACTTATCTCCTTCTTCGTTTGTTACTAGTGGCAGTGTCATTCCGAATACTGATTTCTTCTTCTCTACACGACTAATGAGTTCGTGACCTGTCATCAAGTTGCCCATTTGGTCACTTCCACCCATTTGGAACCGACAATCGTAGGCTTGAAGCAAATGCAACCAATCGTAGGCTTGAAATATTTGATAAGTGAATTCGGTAAAGCTCATTCCAGCTTCACTCTCGAGTCTTGACTGAACCGATGATCTTGAGAGCATGGATCCCATGCGGAAGTGTCGCCCCATGTTGGCCACAAAGTCGACTACATTCAGGTTTTCATACCATGAGGCGTTATTTACGACTCTGAAAGAATATCAAAACTCCTAGATTTATAAGTGTGTGTGTTTTATATTTGTTACCTTATAGGTGAAAGGTCATTTTTACTTTTGCTGCTGTCCCATAATACATCGTGATGATTCTTAAATATTCTCTTTAGCTGCTTTTCTATTGCAATTAGATTAGTTTCAATAACCGAAGATCCCAGTTGGTTTCGCTCGGTTTTTTTGCCACTGGGATCTCCGATAAGGCCTGTTGCTCCTCCAACTAACGCAATTGGATTGTGTCCTTCTCGCTGGCAATGGAGAAGACCCATTATCACCAGGAGATTGCCAACGTGCAGACTGTCTGCAGTTGGATCAAAGCCGGCATAAATGGTTTGTTGTTTACTTGTGAATAGTTTTGTCATCTCTGGGCTGCCATCGAAAATCGATATTTATATTTTAAACGGTTCTTGTTTTTATTATATTATTCAAATTAAAACTTACCCCGCAGTGTCAGGAAAGAAATCCTGAAAGAATCCTCTGTCGGCTAGTGCCAATAAATTTCGCTGGGCAATGTTTCTTCGGATGTAGTGAAGGCACGTTTTAGATTGGTGAAAAAGTTGATTTCGGATCATTTTGTAATAGGTTTTCTATAAAATATTGATAAAATATTTATTTGAAATTATTATCAAGGACTTTGCTAAGGTTGTTACTTTTAAAATAAACGAATAAATAATTAGTTTTTAATTACAATTTTATATGAATAAACTGCAAAAAAAAAAACACTTTCATTTGGCAGATGAAATGACATTTTCTTGATTGTGGAATCAAATGGAATAAGAATACTCATGTTATGTTGTGTTCACAATAGGCTACGAAGATAGATCGAGTTTTGTTTTTTTTGCAGAGATTTTTGAGATGAAGCGACATATGGTTTTTTGCAAGCCCGCGGAAAAATTTAATGATTTTATATCAATTTGCACACACGAAGACTTTTGTTCTTGGTCTTTTACTTCGTAAGCATTTGGTCTGTTTGGTAACGTGAAATTTCTTATAAATTTGCACAAATTTTAACAAAATTTCACAATTTGCTGCCAAAACCCATAGAAAAAAACTCAGTTTTTGGGAAATTTGTTGAAAAAAAAGTTACCAAACAGGCATAATAGTTATAAGAGCGGAAGAAACTCGCGGAAGCATGTCGTTCATATTTTTTATTTCATTTAGAATTTCAGGTGAGGAAGTGGATAAGCAAGACGAGGGGCTTTGTAAGTGAAGATCAATATCGGAACGGATTTGGTTTAGATTGGTTACTTAAGTTTTTGTTTATTTCTTTCGGGGAAGTGCTTAAAGAAAAGCTTACAGTCTATATCCGAACGAAGCAGGTTAAAGTTATTAGAGGATACGGTCGCGTTGTCTCGAAGAGGGATGTGGAATTTAATCGTACTGAATTGTTTTTCGATCGAACACAATTTGGACAAACATTGTGTAGCTGAATGTTGAGATTGAGAATTAGATTCTTCAACACTTTTTTGACAGGGATTGGATTTTTTTAGATTCGTAGCGTTGTCGTTTAAAAGAGTTTCACTAAGGGCCAGTTGTACAATAGTGGTTCAGCCTCGATTCAAGATTTTAAATCACCGATTTCGGCGGATTAACTAAGGTTCAACGCTGGTTCAAGTATGTAATTGGTTATTATCACACACTTGAAAAGTAAACCACTGTTGAAACTCAATTAATCCGCCGGAATCGGTGGATAAAAATTGCTGAACGACGGTTTAAATATTTGTACAACTGCCCTTAAGGCATTTTATTACGAGCATTATATCAGAAATTGAAATAATTCTACATTCCTCGGAATAAAATACGAAATTGTTTTTATAGTCATTTAAGTAGATACATGCACGTTTACTGAGGCCGACGCATGAAGGGTGGAGTGATTTACCACAAAGGCATTTTAAAAGATCCGCGTTAACATCAACGCTTTGACACAAATATCTTTGGCACACGACATATTTAAATAGGTTAAACAAAAAAAGTAATTTTTGCAGACTAGCGATTATTAATGCAACAGTGAAAATAAATGCATAAATATTAAATATACACTTTATTGGGGTGGCGGAAATAAGAATTTGTGAGGTGTTCGAACTTGCGAATGGGTACACAAACGGTATGGGCGAAATGAAAAAATAAAGAGACTACGGAGCAATATTAGGTGTGTTCCTTTGGGCCTTGCAAATTAATTTTTAGTACTTCGCAGTAGATGATGAATGGAACGCTTTAATTTTTGACAAAATCTATCTAACCTCAATGTAGACGAAAGCTTTGTTGTTTGTATTTGTATTTTATTTTTAACTATAAAAAACATCAACAACAGTAATTTATTATGTAATTTCTTCTACAGAAGGTGTCGCTTTCTTGTGTGGATTCATTTCGTTACTACATTATTGAAGTGCTTTGAACTACTTTGACCATAGAGTAGAAGTAGTTGAAAGCAGCCAGAAGTACTTGGCAGTAGATGCTGCAGGAACACGCCTACTGTTAGGTAATGATCGAAACGTATTTTTTTAAAGGAAATTTTATGCTGTATAACAAATTATGAAACAGGCCATTATTTTTTATTTTTAGTTGAAGTTGTGAATTCCTAATAAATCAATGGCGTAAAATAAATTTGTTTTTTGATTAATTATTTTTTAAATCGATGAAAAACGTACTTTGTTTGTATGTAGGTACATATGTAAATATATGTTGTCAAAAAACAACTCTAGAATCTAAAATTACTTACATATTATGTTGTTGAAATGATAAAATGAGACGAAAGAAGTGAATTTTGGAAAATAAGGGTTTTGCAACTTTTGCATTCACAGCCTCAAACAAACTTTCGAATGGAATTGTTCCATTAAGCTGAGATAATTTATGATATACGATATTTTATTTCCATAAAAAAAACTCAAAACAAACAGAATTACATTTCTATTAATAAAGGAATGACCAGAATGCATTCGCTTGAATTTCTTGCGTTTTGTCTTACATATATCGAGTTTTCTATCCGTTAAGTATACTGGTATATCATGGACAGTGACTGAAATCTGTTGGATCAAAAATACATATTATCAAACATCGATTAAGTATAATTTAATTTATTCAATTGTGCCTTCCTCGAACTATGTGTGTATGTATGTATATTTAAAACGAAAATAATAACAAAAATTGAAAAAATACTTAAAAATAAAAAAAAAATAATAAAGAAATAAAGAAAGCAGCCAGGGGCATATTTCGCAGAACATACATCACAAACATTATAGAAATGTATGTGACGTAAATATATAGGACCCATATGAGTGATCGCAAATTTTAATTTTTTTTTTTTAAATTATGCGTTTTCTAAGTTGACGCATAGTTCTTCTAAAAATTCAAAATTTACAATGAGCCAAATTTGGCGACTACCTTAAGGTACATACATTCATACATATATGATGTATGTTCTGTGAAATAGGCCCCAGAAGTACTTGGCAGTAGATTCTGCAGCCTAAAGGAACAATTGAAAAAAAAAACATTTGACAGTGGTCGTAATTTCTATAATGACATTTGACAACTGAGATTACCTGGCAATACAAGGCCCACACAGGAAATAAACTGTTATTGAAATAAAAATTAAAATTGCTTCAAATATTGCCAATGGAGCCCCAGCGTAATAGAACACATTCACATGGGGAAATAAATCTTACGAAATTTTTTTATAAAATCTTTTGTACATTTCACTTGAGGAAACAAGGCGTAAGATTTAAAATCGTTGATTGGGACTATTTGCCTGCTTCATTAGGCGTTTTTCTTTTTTAGCCCCGAGCGGGGCACAGAGCGAATAGAGCTCACTTCGAACAGAGCGTGACCTGAGCGCACCGATCTATTTAAGAAACTCAATTGAGCACTGAACTCTCATATGCTTAGTAATCTGTCAAATTACATGAAAATTGTATGAAGTTAGCCGCGCTCAGCTTTGTACTCGATGTGCTCGGTCATTTTTTTCCGAGCTCATCGAGCGAGCTAAAAAAGAAATGCAAGCTCGGAGCGCCCCGAATTAAAAAGTAACATAGTTTTCTTTTTGACAGCTCAGTGCCACGCTCGGGGCAGTTTATTTTAAGGGATAAGTTTCTTAGTGTGAAAAGGGAATCTGCGTTATGTTTATTTAGTTTACAATAATATATCTCCTCCTCCACGAACACCCTCTGTTTCATATCTCAACAAATTCCGCCTACTTCAACAAATCCGTTAACTGAAATATGACATATGAACAAAAATTCCAAAACAAATGACATTTTTCTCGCTCCCACTTCTTCGTTTGGTATTTGGTTGCATTCTTTGCTTTTGTTTATTCATTTTGTGTATCATTACTGGATTGTGCTGCTCCTCACGAAATTAAAATAAAAGTAAAACAAGTGCGGCTCGGATCGACACGTCGACAAAAGATTTTCTGAAAGCGTTTTCTCTATGAAGCTAGTAGCACAAATTATTAAATTTCCATCAGATAAGCTATATAATTTAAACTGAATCGTATTGTCGTTTATGAAATCAAATCCAGTGAGTTAGGTGTTGTGGGATCACATCGCAAATATGCGTTTGACAAATTTTCGGAGCGGACGAATCATCCGATTAATCATTTGCGCCCTAATTTTCCTGCCCTTGATTTATATCCTTGCAACATGGTCCGATGGTCACAAGAAGGTCCGTGAAGTCTACAACTCTGCCAAGCAGTCAGCCCTGCAAAGGAAACGTCAAACACCAGTTCTAGTCACAGGTGAGTACCCACCGGCTAGCTCAATTAAAATATCACCATAACATAACTAAGGGGTCAGCAGCTAGCCTTGAAATTCCAATAGAACCACCAGATGGACGATGAAAAGTCCGCATTACAATAGAAATGTATCTGGAGAAAGCTAGCTTGTTGTTACAGAGTCTTTGGTGGTCCATTTATCTGATAAAACCCGTTTCCTAAGTCATTTATCTAGAACATTTGTTATAAATTAAAAAAAAAACTTGTCTTTTGTTCCTTCTCTAACTTTTTTTGGTTAGCACATCGCCACGCATCACTACTTATGATAACATAAAATCTCAATTAAAGCCCGTTGTACCTATGTGAAAAAAAATATGTTGTTCAATTAATGTGAAGGTGTTATCTTTGTTGAAATGATGTCGACGCGGCTTGATTTACCCAATTCTAGTTTAGTTTAGTTATGTAGGTATATAATAATATAAGTACCTACCCTTCTTCAGCTTTCGTTTTCAATCAACTCTTCCAAATGCCAAATGTTTGATAAGCCATAAATATTAAAAAAAAGCGAAATTTCTTTGTTTGTCGGTCATTAGCTACTATGATAAACATTTGCCACATGGTTCCTACTTCGTAGCCGTCATTAACTTAATTGCAATTTTTATCTTTTCTGAGTGTAGCTCAATAAGATTTGATTAGAAAAAAAACCTTGATAGACAAAAAATTATACAAATTGCATTGCTTTTTCTTTCAACTTCATAATTAGTAAGCAAATAACTTTCGCTTTCTATTTTTTTTTTGTAACTGTCAATCTTAAACGAATATATTATATGTATATATTATTATAAAAATATAAAATTTTTATAGGTATGTATATTGTAAACCAATATCGAATGGGTGCGACACACACTGGTAACTTCCCAATTGTGCCCTTGGAAACTAGAGACCCAAAGTTATTTTGTAATAACGTTATCGAGTATTCAAACCTTTTTTTCTTTCAAAATCAGTAAAAACAAAATTCGAAACTTCAAATTTGTTGAAAAAAGAAATAAATAAAACACAAAAAAAATACCGTGTCAATTCAATTTGGACACGAAAACTCAAATGAATTTCCAAATTTCAATTATTTTCAATCTGATCGAAAATCAAAGCACACCCATTCCGCAAGTACTGAAAGCGAAAAGTATTTCAGAACACATAAGGTCTTATTTATAAACCTTGTCGCTTTAGACAACTGTCCAACTTTGGAAAATGTGTTCAAAACCCTTGTTTATTGTTGTCTTAGACACAAGAGTAGATTGTCTTAACCGTGAATAATGTGATATTTATTTTTACTAGTATCGCCCTGTGTCGAAATTCGACATTTTTCTTTTTTAATTTAATTTTTTTTCAATATGCACAGTGCTCGACAGTGCAAAAACAAAAATGAGCCACAGTGTGTAAATGCGTGTCTCAAGTATATTCTGCACATTTCCGCAGTTGTGGCTTTTCAACCAAATTTATCGAAATCGGTCAAATACTTTTTGAGAAAGTGGTAACACAAAATTTATTTAAGGCTATTTATACATATAGATTAAATAAAGCATATTTCCACCAATTTGAAAATAGTTAGACAGTGTCTAAGTAGACAAAAATCTAATAACTACGACTGATAGAGTTTGAAAACGAAAAGATTTTAAAACCCATCGAAAATCAGGACAAGGGTGAATATCTCTATTCGTTCTTGATATACGGTGAACGATAGAATGTATCACAAACGTACGAAAACACACACACATTGACAGAAATCTCTAAAAACGATGGATTTGGATTCTTGGGAAACGTCGAGTTAACTAGAAAGCTATTTTGATTAGATTTATTAGTTAGTCTCTAAACCAATTTTCGCTCCTTCTAACTTGCTCAATTGTTCTGGTAAAATTAAAGTCTTTATTAACAGTTCTGTTCTGCTGAACGTTCGCGGTGAATTTTCGCATTCTGCTATCCGTAGGAGGAAAACGAATGTTCCAAAAAGCATAATATAAATTGCGATAAAAATAAAATTTTAACAATTAGATTCTCTAAAAGATTTCAGTTATTTAATAGTTTAAACACTCAAAATAAAAATGAAACTAAATTTAATATATGTATATAAAAGAAATGCTATAGAATTTGTAAAATTGCAGTATTAGTATTAATTAAAAAACAAAAAACCAACTATGTAAGCAAATGTAACTTATCGCAAATGTAAATAGTTTTAAGTAAACTTGAAAATAATTATTGATAGAGATTTGAACTCAAAAGATTGAAGAGTTTATAAAATAATTTGTGACAAATTAAGTGAAAAATTCACGTGTATCGAAAAATTCGATCGGATCGGATAGCAGAATAGGGCTGTAAGCTTATGATTTTTTTTCTTCGAGGTCGCCGGAAAGACAAGTGCATGTAGAAAGTTTTTCATAATAAAATTGGATTAAAGCTCAGCACCACTAATAAGGAGACTGATGATAGGGCTTGGCACCCCTTGAAATAGCTGTATCTCCAGCCAAATAATTAATTAAAATGAATTAAAAATTAATTCGTATACAATTGGTGGTAGCACCTTTAAGTTGTTGTTATTGTTGTTGTTGTTGTTGTTGTTGTTGTTGTTGTTGTTGTTCATAAATTCAATGAAATTGACGGAATAAAGAATGGTCAAGTCTAATAAACTGACATTCTAGTATGAATAATACAATAAATAATAATAATCTACTTTTTATTAATTCAAATTAAAAAAAAAAAACATATCAGGGGGAAAATTCAGTTTAGAATTTTTTGGTACCCACACTTTTATTTCTAATTTCCTGAAAAAAATGATAATATTTTTAACGATAAATAAGTAAATTCAAATCCCATTCACTTTCGGAAGCAGTATCTATCTCGTGTCTCTGTTTGTCAACAAACAATAACCTACTATATTCTTAAGCTGTACAAAGCTAACACTATGATATATGATCTAACTATATCTAAACATGTGTTTAAATTTATTTGTATACAATTTTTTGTGTTGAAATCATTGCTTGACGCAGTTGCCAAGACTGTTAAGTGATTATAATATAATGTTAATAAAACAATTTAATTCAATGTGTGATCAAGCATTATGTCTGTTTGGTAACTTGAAATGTTCAACGACGTCATACGATGTAGCACAATTTGCTGTCAAATCCCATATCCCCATATCCAAATCCCTGTCACATATCATTGCTTCGCGGGTTCCACGGATTCTAACTCGCTTTTTGGTTTCTTTGTCCGCTAACCCAGATCCGTTGATCCGCTAAGGATACGTCATATTATGTTCAGTCACCAAGCAGGCGCCAATATCAACAAAAAAGACAATATAATGAATTGTAACAGTATGTGCTTGACAGACAATAATGTTCTACCTTTGGAATCAACCTAATTTTCAAACACGAAACGAATTTTAAAAATCTGTTTCCCTATTTCACCCTGTAAAAGCAAATCCTATAGTGTGCCCAAGCGGGGGGGTTGCAAGGGGGCAGCATGGCCCCCATACATACCTCACTGCTTATACGCCGTAATGCTGGGTGCTAGCACTGTATTTATGCAAGCAAGCAAAAAAACAGAAGTGAGAAGCACTTAATTTCGCGTACGCGCTGTCAGGTCTTTAGACAGACTATTAATAATATCATTTGATTATGACATTACAAATAAAATTTTGTTTATTATCATTACAGGTTTGGGCAACTTTGAGCCACGTGATCTTGTAAAACGAACTGGACCAGGGGAAGAAGGCGAAGCCTACAATCTTCCTCCGGAGAAAAAAAATCTAGCCGAAGATTCTGAAATGGAATATGGAATGAATATTGCATGTTCCAATGAAATATCTATGCATCGTTCAGTACGCGATACCCGTTTAGAAGAATGCATGCACTGGGATTATCCATATGACTTACCAAAAACATCCGTAATCATTGTATTCCATAACGAAGGTTTCTCCGTTTTAATGCGTACCGTCCATTCGGTTATTGATCGCTCACCAAAACATATTCTCCATGAAATCGTGATGGTCGATGATTATTCCGATAAGACTGATTTAAAAGAAAAACTCGACAATTATATAAAACAATTTAACGGACTTGTTCGCATAATAAGAAATACAGAGAGAGAAGGTCTGATTCGTACGAGATCTAGAGGTGCTAAAGAAGCAACAGGAGAAGTTATTGTCTTCCTTGATGCTCATTGTGAAGTGAATTTAAATTGGCTGCCACCACTATTGGCTCCTATCTACCGTGATAGAACTGTTATGACGGTGCCAATCATCGATGGAATCGATCACAAAAACTTTGAATATCGCCCTGTCTACGGCAATGGACATCATTATCGTGGGATCTTCGAATGGGGTATGTTGTATAAAGAAAATGAAGTGCCTAAGAAGGAGAAAAAGCGACGAGCACACAACAGTGAACCTTACCGTTCTCCAACACACGCTGGAGGACTATTTGCCATTAATCGTGAGTACTTCTTGGAACTAGGTGCTTATGACGCTGGTTTGCTTGTTTGGGGCGGAGAGAACTTTGAGCTAAGTTTTAAGATCTGGCAATGTGGTGGTAGTATCGAATGGGTGCCTTGTTCTAAGGTTGGGCATGTCTATCGTGGTTTTATGCCGTATAACTTTGGAAAACTTGGACAACAAAAGAAGGGACCTTTGATCACAATCAACTACAAACGAGTAATTGAGACATGGTTTGACGATACACACAAGGAATACTTTTACACAAGAGAACCATTAGCCAGGTTCTTAGACATGGGAGACATAACTGACCAGTTGGCTTTAAAAGAGCGCCTCAAATGCAAGAGTTTCCAATGGTTTATGGACAATGTAGCGTATGATGTTTATGACAAGTTCCCAGCTCTTCCTGCCAATTTGCACTGGGGTGAACTACGTTCAATAGCTACAGATAACTGCCTAGATTCAATGGGACAACAGCCACCGGCCATCATGGGCCTGCAGCACTGCCATGGAGCTGGTAACAACCAGCTTATACGACTGAATGCAGCAGGTCAACTTGGTGTCGGTGAACGTTGTGTCGAAGCCGATAGACAAGGAGTTAAATTAGCAGTTTGCAGATTGGGTACAGTCGACGGCCCATGGCAGTATAATGAGGAAACACGGCATCTACTACACAGAGTGAATAAAAAATGCATGGCTTTGCATCCGCAGACATCGCAATTATTGCTTAGCCATTGTGATGTAAACGACGGTTATCAACAGTGGCGGTTTAAAGAAATAAAGCCAAGATGGTAGGGACTTACTCAGTATTTAATTTTATTTTTGAAGAGATATCCGTTGATTGTTATTTAAAAAAAAACGTCCTAAAATTACAAACTTTAAAACAAAAAAGCATGTCGCTTCCTCTTGGAAAGATAACGTTTGTTTTACACTCAAAGGTTTTAAACATTCTACATTTTAATTTTTGTTATTAGTTCATAAGCTAGTTATTAAATATAATTAATGATTATATTTCGCTCTTAATTTTACAACAACAAAAAAACTAAAAATAATTTTAATTGAAAAAAAAAACTTTTTTATGTGATAAAATCATTCGTTGTTCTATATAAAAAAAATTAAATTGTCACGATTCCGATAATGTTGGGGTATATGTTTTTAATTTGTAAAATAGAGAAACATATTTATCTGAAGTAAAGTTTAAAACCAAATAAGAATAGATTTGGTAGATTCCGGTAACTCGAAATTTTTTCACTAAGGCGCTTATTCCGAGAGTATTCTCAATAGAAGTAGTCGTTTGCGAATCTCTATTAAGCAGGGCATCCGTAATCACTCATGAACGTAACCCCTGGCTTGTACAAAATCATGAAGATTGGATTGTCAGAGTGCGCATTCATGAATAATGGAATTCAAATAATACTGTTTACTTTTTTTCGACACGCTTCATTCATGCAGGATAGTGGATACCGATTAATGTCATTCTTTTGGTTGTCAGTTTGAATTTAACTCTCCACGTGAGTGTATCGATCCCTGGTTAAATAATTGTTTTTTTGTGTTGAACGGAAAACCTACGCCCACAAATTTCCAATAAAACAAAAAAAATAAATATCAAGAGTGTAATTCATAAGTGATGTGGTAGTGGATGTCCATCTTAAGTAGTGGTATTTTTATATTTGATAGAAATTTATATTCAATCAGGGATTTTTGATCGACTATTGCCTCAGAAGTGTTTAAATATCCTTCTTTTCATTCCACTTGAAAGCTTCGGTCTAGAGCTTGATTTCTATTGATCGAAGAATAGTCGGGCGCTACAGGTACTTGCCACTAATCATTAAGATACATAAGAAAATTGACACATCGGTAAAATTCGAATTTTAAGTTTTAAAATGTATTTCTCTTTTTATAAACATTTCACTGTGATTGAAATACAAAATTGGGCTTTTTAGGACATTTTTAACTAATAGAAATATTCATTTATTTTTATTAATATCCAAGTTAAGTGAAAAAATTTTAAAAATTAAAACCCGAAAAATTAAAATTTTTTGAATAAGTGTCTTTTTCCGTTCGAATGAAAATTTATTGATTGATGTATTCTGCCTTCAGTCAATATAGTAGTTGGCCTATTCAAGGAAACGCGGTGGATCAAATTAAAATGCGTATAAATTCCGATTAAAAAAAAAATTAAGAACTTTATTCTCTTGAGAATTCCTAAATTAAAGATTTAAGTAAAGATTTTCCCTCGAAAGATAGAAGATTTAAAAAAAATATTTGCGGTGAATTGAATGAAAAATTTGCGTGAATTGAAATTTGCGGTGAATTGAATGAAAAATTTGCGTGAATCGAAAATTCCGATCAAATCGTATAGCAGAATAGGTCTGTATGTTTATTAAAGACAATTTAAAAAACAAATATCCAAATGTTGTGTCCTAAAAAAATTTCACGTAGTTCACTGAGCCAATTTTACGACTTCAAGGGCTTCCTTGAGCATTATAATTATATTTTAGTTTTAATTCAACCCAACTTAACGGAATCTAATAAAAAGAAAAACTAAAAATAATATTATTTAGTTGTAAGATAAGTATTCAAAAAAGCAATACAACTGCAGAATTAATTGAAAAGGTAAAAATTACATAAAGAAAAGAAAATCAAACTCAATGAAAAATTAAATCAGTCCCAGTTTATACATAATGTATGTTTGTTTGTACTTTGACTTTACTATATAATTAGTAAAACAGAATGTTGGACATTTTATATAATATTCACCCGACATACCTACAATTTTTTTCTTAAAAAAAACATAATTTTTAATCGTTTGCTGCGAATATTAAGACAATCATATAACAGTGAATAAATAATAGTTGATACAAAAATGTTTCGTTTTTTTTTTTATCATAACATAGATAAAAACTTTCAATGTCATTTCGGGTTTGATTTATAATAAGAAACAAAAAAATTTAAACCATTTTACTTGCCTCGCTAAATAAATACAATACAAATAACAAAATTAAAGTGTTTAGAAATCATTTAAAAAAAACAAAATACTCAGAATAATACGCTAACTTTGTTGGGTCAATGCCGAGGCGATACTGGGGGTTGTAAGAGCAAATGAAGGGAACACTAAGTATTGAATCAAGCATTCCTTACGTTCGAGAATCTATCCTCTATCTATCTACTTTTGATTTTGATATAACTTGAGTTCTATACTCAAAAATATTTAAAAACAACTGCACCACTGCACTTTTTCCAACGCCAGAAATTCATGGTTAAATTTTCGTTTTTAAATTGAAGTTCTTTTATTGAATGGTTTTTGAATAATGAATTTCCTAAATCAACATTTTGAAAAATTTGACTTGGAAAAAAGTTACAGCTTGACAATTTATGTGTTGCCGTTTCCTCGCCTAAACGGGGGGGATGTAGATCCCTGTCTCATACGATGTTTATTTTGTTTCGACCCAACCTACATAATTTAGTCTTTTGTTGCATTTTATTTAAAACGTTTTGTATAAATCTTGTCGTAATTCGTTTTGTGTAACACGCAAAAACTATTTGGTATAATATTAAGACTCTGTTTTTTTTTAAATGTGCTTTTAAACGAAACAATTATTAAACTTCGTTACTCTTTTGGTTTTCTTTCGATTGTTATGGTGCTATTAAACCCTGCGATTTTTAATAGATTTTACGTTCGTTCAAGTGAAACGTTGAAATTTGTATGGGATTTTCCTATTTTTTCATTTTTAAATGCTATGACAATCGCCACCTATCGGTCAAGGTTTTTGATTATGTTTAGCACTTCACCAACATGCATTTGTGAATATGAGTCATTTTGATCCATACATACAGAATTTTTGGTTAAAATAATTTTCTAACAGCGCCGTCGGATTATATTTCGTCGGCCTCATAAGCAGACTTCGTAACTCACAAAATTCAAAATTTTTTAGGATAGACGAAAATTCGTACCAGACAACAGAGTAGTAGTGGAGTGAGTTACGTGCTATGCAAAATTTAAATTAAAGTTTATTTAGAGTTTTAAGAGGGATACGAAATTTTCTAGATTGCTGCGCTGACAAATTTTAACTATATAAAAGAAAGAATCGCTCACTGCATCACTTATTCATTCATTTTTAGGCTATCAACGCACAGCTTATACTAGAAGTTTTTAAAATATTTTATTATTTTTATTATTATAAATAGGGTAAAATAAGGTAAAATTGGTCAAAGGTTCAAAAACTAACTTCCAAATGGTAAGTCCTACAATATTCATTTATTTTTTATTAAATGCATTATTAAATTTCCAGAACTTTATTAATTTAAAAATAAATTCTATAAAATCTACAAAGCGAGATACAAAATTTTTTATACTTCAAACTTCACAAATTACATAATTCCAATAAATCAGGGGGTAGTCCGATTTAAATAAATAAAATACCATTGGAAAGGTTTTTCAAAAAAAAATTATCCATGTTTTACAAAATTTTGATTTTTTTTTTTTTCAACATCATTTTTTCTCTTTCAAAAATTTACATTTTTTCAATACAATTTTTACTACTTTTTTAATTTTTAAAAAATAACCGTTTCTTTAAAAAATCTCAAAATCATACACCTCATACATATAATTGATTTACATTTATTATAAAAATTTTAGATTTTTCAAAATTTTTTTAACACACATTTTGACATGTTTTCTGTTGTTTTATTAATCACCTCATAACTCATTAGTTATTGCACCCATACGATTAGTTTTTCTTTTAATCGCATCTACGAAAATACACAATTAATTTGATACATCATTCATAATTGTACACCCCACACGACCTTCACAATAGTTTAAAAAGAAATAGTTTGAAAAATCTCGCAAAACACCAAAAAAATGGGGTTTTTATTCATTGCCAACCATCATTGTATATAAAATCTATAGTAATATCATGAAGAGGAGTGACGGTAGCGACATCTTAAGGACATATGTTCGACTTCTTTGTGAAGTGATGGTTGGAATCCCGAATATTCACAAAACAAGAAACGTAATAATAAAATAAGAACGGGAACGCTGTATACTAATTTTATGAGAGTGCGAGGAAGTGAAAAAACGCAATAATCGGAAAAAAAATTTGGTATATGTAGGTATGCACGTTTGTAGTAGGTTTTTTTTATTCATAATAATTGTAAAGGTCCCCTCGTAGTTGGTTTGGTGGGCTGATAAATTTTGTTCTAATAATCGGATCGTTAAGGTTGAGGCCTTAAAATTTAGGTAGAATGTCGGGTTACATTTTTTTACGAAAGCATTGCGGAGGAACATAAAAGTATGTGTAAAAAAATGTAATTAATTTAAAATTTAAGGCTCTCCCAAACCAACGCGAAATCGTAGCGAATCATTCACAATAACACAAAATATGACAAATACACAACGCTAAACAACAACAAAAATCTGTCGTCGGCGAATGTTTCGCGTTGGTTTGGGAGAGCCTTTAATTGAAACACAAATTTAATTAAACAAAATATTTTCATGCACGTTTACTTGACCCTTTTAAGGAATCTTATTATGTAAATAATAGATTCTTCTCGCTCTATTTACTTATTCCCTACATTTAGCTAAGTCTCAATAGTCTAATTTGTGGCGATCTCAGCGACGCGTACAGGACACATGTTCGACTAAAAAATTTGTGTTCATGATAGTACTATAGATTTTATATACAATGCAACCATCGTGTCTCAGTGGAGAATTGTCCAATTTTTGTTAAATTTCAAAAACACCCCTTTTCCATTCATTCAAATGCTTATATCTTCACAACCAATTGTCCGATTTTTAAAATTCAAACTTTAAATTAAAGCCACAATGACAGTCGAGTTAGAGCAACAAAAAAATTTTCAAAACCTTTCAAAATTTCATACTAAAAACATGAAATAATATTTTCGGGAAAAAATTTCATCGAGGCAAACGTAAAAACAAAGAGGAATACAATAAAACAAAAAAAAAAAACTTTCCTATATCAATATACTGGTGGGAAGGAGATGGCTATTCTAAAGATGGTCGAGTGTGTGCAACAAAAAATCATAATTTCCTATACATGTAGGTATATATTATTTTATTATTATATTATGCAGGCAGCACGTTGGTTGTACATAGGTATTTTTTTTCATGCACAACAATACTAAAAGTCCCCTCATGGTTGGTTTGGTTGGCTGATAACTTTTGTTCTTATGATCGGATCGTTAAGGTTGATGCCTTAAAATGTTCATGCACGTGTACTGGAACCTTTTAAGGAAATTTATGATGTGGGTAGAGTATATTTTTTAGTTGGCTTATATCTTTTGTTCTACTTATCGGATCTGTAAGATTAAGGTCTTTAATTAATCTTAAAATAAAGGTTAAATGGTAGGCTAACTTATTTTGAGTTATTATAATAATAAAATAATAATTGAAATCATATGAAAATGTAGGTATTTAAAAAAGGTGAATGATTTCGACGTTGATTTAAAAAAATCGATTTCGCTGACATGGATATTAAAATACATATTATGTACATACTTACATCTATATGTATGTGTCTATGTAAGCACATAATGTAGGTATGTAAATTAATAGAAAAGGGTTGATTTGGTTTCTTTTCTAATGATAGGATTTTTAAGATTAAGGTCTTAAAATTAAGAGAGGTATCTAGGTAGGTATAATGTCAGTTAACGCATATACATAGTTACATACAAAAGTTTGTGATATATTTGTATTGTTTATTTGCAATAATATAAATTCATAATTATCTTCTAATCTTATAGGTATTCTTAAACGACAGTGTGTTAAAGTAGGTACCTAGGTATAATTATATTTGTTAGGTATCTACTATCTACCTACCTAACCATCAAATCGACTAAGCAATAATTTAGAATCATGCAAAGTGAAGTCAAGTGATTGACGTGGCAAGTATAACTTCAGTTATAATGGTCAGATTTTCAAGGTCAAGTTTTTTAAATTTTAATTAAGTATGTACCTATCCGGCTAAACAGTGAACCTATATTAAGTTAGCAAAACAATTCATACGGTTCACCCAAAGGTACCTTTCTCCGAGAAAACTGTTGACTTGGGCGCCTGCCTGGCGACTGAACATACCCTAAGCGGAGCAACGGAGTTGCGTGAGCGGGGCAGGGGACCCGCAATCGATTTTTATCAACTAAGGTGAAACTAAGTGAGTTACTGGAATAAAAGGTAGCCTAGATGGAGTAACAATGGTCAGATTTTCAAGTTTAATTTCCTAAAATTAAGGTGAATTATCAGGCTTGAGGTAGAAAAGTAGGTCAATACTGAACCAAGAGATACAGAGATAAATGTTGCAAGTACATTGTGTTGCAAAATACATTGAGTTGCAAATAGGTACATTGTGTTGCAAATAGATTGTGCTACAAATACATTGGTTGCAAATACATACATTGTGTTGCAAATACATTGTGTTGCAAATACATTGTGTTGCAAAATATATTGTGTTCCAAAATACATTGTGTTGCAAAATACATTGTGTTGCAAAATACTTTCTGTTGCAACATACATTGTATTGCAACATTGTGTTGGAACATTGTGTTGCAAAATACATTGTGTTGCAAATACATCGCGTTATAACAAACATTGTGTTGCAAATACATTGTGTTGCAAATACATTGTGTTGCAAATATATTGTGTTGCAAATACATTGTGTTGCAAATACATTGTCTTGCAAATACATTGTCTTGCACATACATCTTGTGACAGTTAGCGAAGCCAACTGTTCGGGTAAATATACTAGTTTTCTATAAAATAGCATTCAAAACAGATTTTCTCTAAAAGGTCGAGGTCTGCTTATGAGGCCGACAATATTAGGTACCTATGTGACGTATGACCTCAGTGGGTCATTTCTTCTAACATAAATATTGATATGTAAGAATATCAAAACCAGAATTTGAAATAGTGTCTGGCCAACCATACAAAAAAACCATGTTTTTATATTAATTCCTGAAAATGACGGAATAAAATAAGGACGAATATGATAAAAGAAACTTAGGCTCGAATGTAGGTATGTTACTTGAGTTGTTTCAACCGAACAACATTTCACCCGGAAAATTTGACATTTCACTTTTCGCCTATTATGAGTTTCACCCGGAATTTCATGTTCGTAAAATTCCCCTTATTATGAATATTCATTTCGAGCGGAATGTAATGCCATTCAACCTAAATTTTCAGTTTTTTAGTAGGCGAACAAAATTTCGTTCGGGCGAAACTCACAGTAGCTTTTAAAATTTAAAGTGAAACTCAATAAGGCTGGATTATTCAATTTATTTTGTGTTTGAAATAATTACTTTTTACCAGCAAATATTTAAAAACTTTGTGTTCTGTTTTTAAATTAGCCATAGGACTTGTTTCACAATGTGTAAGGTTAACATGAGAAATCCGATAAATAAATACTGGCGCCGGGTCATAAGTTCACAGTAAAAGGGTTATAAATTCACAAATTAATACTTTTATACTTGTGCATATAATAGACTGATTCAAAAAAATCAAAATGTCTTCGATTTTCAATGCCACTAGCTTTTTAGTTAAGTTTAGTGAAATGATGAGTGGTACAAATTTTAGCCCTTTAGATTAAAATTTAGGGGTCGCTCATCGTTATTTCCTTTTTCCATACAAATCGTGTGGGGCATTTTTTGTTTTTTGCTTCTTTATTTTATAACTTTAGAACCTGTTTCTGTTAGGCAATGATCGAAACGTATTTTCAAAGGAAATTTTATGCTCTATAACAAATTGTGAAACAGGCCCTTATTTTTTTATTTTGTTTTTTGATTATTTTTTAAATCGATGAAAAACGTACTTTGTTTGTATGTAGGTACATACATTATGTATATTATATTGGGTGCGTTCAATCGATTACGTTTTACATCTGAATGGGCGGGTTCAATAAAAATAGCTTAACATCTGAATTTTCAGATTTCTGAATTTATGTCGTTGAACGCAAAAAAAAATCTGAAATTTCAGTCGAAAGTCATTATGTCAAATTCCTGCATTTACCTAAAGGATTTACATTGAAGCGAAATAAAATAGAACTTTAATTATATTTGTAAATTAAACATTGAGAGTGAGTAGTTGTGAGGATGAAAATATATGTAACTAAATCAGCAACAGGTTTCATTACCTTCATTAAAAGTCCTTTTATTGATATGTATGACTTACAAAAACATAGAAAAACTTTCCAAACATCAATTAAAAAAATTGTTGATTTAAAAATTCACTAAACAATAAACAAAAAGTTCGTTCATTTAAATAAGTATTAAATTTTCATGACAAAAACTAAAAAAATCAACCACCAACAAGACAAAAATTATAAAGTTCAGCTTTTATGTGTGCTTTTGGCACTTCCCCCACCACAAACAACTTTCATCTGAATTTTCAGATGAGAATTTCTTGTCTGAAAATTCAGATGAAACGTAACTAAACGTAACTAAAAGTCATCTAAAAGTCATCTAACTTTTTATGACAACTGGCCAATCAGAAGCTCCAAAAATTCAGAAATCTGAAAATTCAGATGTAAAACGTAATCGATTGAACGCACCCAATTTTCAGATTTCTGAATTTTTGGAGCTTCTGATTGGCCAGCTGTCTTAAAAAGTTAGATGACTTTTAGATGACTTTTAGTTACGTTTAGTTACGTTTCATCTGAATTTTCAGACAAGAAATTCTCATCTGAAAATTCAGATGAAAGTTGTTTGTGGTGGGGGAAGTGCCAAAAGCACACATAAAAGCTGAACTTTATAATTTTCGTCTTGTTGGTGGTTGATTTTTTTAGTTTTTGTCATGAAAATTTAATACTTATTTAAATGAACGTACTTTTTGTTTATTGTTTAGTGAATTTTTAAATTAACAATTTTTTTAATTGATAATTGGAAAGTTTTTCTATGTTTTTGTAAGTCATACATATCAATAAAAGGACTTTTAATGAAGGTAATGAAACCTGTTGCTGATTTAGTTACATATATTTTCATCCTCACAACTACTCACTCTCAATGTTTAATTCACAAATGTAATTAAAGTTCTATTTTATTTCGCTTCAATGTTAATCCTTTAGGTAAATGCAGGAATTTGACACAATAACTTTCGACTGAAATTTCAGATTTTTTTTTGCGTTCAACGACTTAAATTCAGAAATCTGAAAATTTAGATGTTAGGCTATTTTTATTGAACGCGCCCATTGTAAAAAAACGAAAGCAACTCTAGAATCTAATGTCGAATTCTTTTCAACAAAAGAATCGAATTTTTTTCTAAAAAGAATCGAATTTTTTCTGTCGTTGAAAGGAATAGGTACGAAAAGACGGAATTTTTTTTTGTGATTGTGTATGTGGCACTTGACAGCAGCAAATTTTGAAGTAAAATGTCCAGAAAATATTCAATTTGGAAATTATTATTATTACTAATTGCAAAACAACGCACAAATATTATATAATATATAGATGATAGGGCTTGGCACCCCTTGAAATAGCTATATCTCCAGCCAAATAATTAATTAAAAACGAATTATAAATTAATTCGTATACCATTGGTGGTAGCACCTTTAAGTTGTTGTTGTTGTTCAGAAATTCAATGAAATTGACGGAATAAAGAATGGTCAAGTCTAATAAACTGACATTCAAGTATAAATAATAATACAATAAATAATAATAGCACAAATATTTATTATAAAATTCACCGAAAATTCGTTGCAACCAAAAACATATTTGTTTTCATAAAAAAATTTGTTTTCTTAACACCGCGACATTGAATTTGACATATTTTAGAAATTTCAAATCTTGCAAGTATGTGTGCAAGTCGGTGTAAAATATTTCTTGAATCTTGCAAAATTAGCAAGATTTGTTTTGACAGAAAAAATTCGAATTGTTCAGAAAAAAAATCGATTCTTTTAGAAAAAAATTCGATTCTTTTGTTGAAAGGAATTCGACATCATTATGTTGTTGAAATGGTAAAATGGGTACGTTCAATGCATTACGTTTTAGATCTGAATTTTCAGAATTCTGAATTTTTAGAGCTTCTGATTGGCCAGCTATCATACAAAGTGAGATGACTTTTAGTGATTTTTAGTTACGTTTCACCTGATGACTTTAAAAGTTATCTAACTTTTTATGATAGCTGCCCAATCAGAAGCCAGAAAAATTCAGAAATCTGAATTTTCAGATGTGCGTTGAACCCGCGGATTCTCATCTGAAAATTCAGATGAAAGTTGTTTGTGGTGGGTAAGTGCCAAATCAGCTGAAGCACTGCACATAAAAGCTGAACTTTATAATTTTCGTCTTGTTGGTAGTTCATTTTTTAAGTTTTCGTCATGAAAATTCAATACTTATTTAAATGAACGAACTTTTTGTTTATTGTTTAGGGAATTTTTAAATCAACAATTTTTAATATTGATGATTGGAAAGTTTTCCTAAAATTTTTTAGGCCATACATACATAGATATCAATAAAAAGACTTTTCATGAAAATAATAAAACCTGTTGCTGATTTAGTTACATACAATGTCATCCTCAAAACTATTCACGCTCAATGTTTAATATACGAATGTAATTAAAGTTCTATTTTATTTCGCTTAAATGTAAAGCCTACAGGTAAATGCAGGAATTTGACACAATGACTTTCGGCTAAAATTTCAGATTTTTTTTTGCGTTCAACGACATAAATTCAGAAAACTGAAAATTGAGATGTTAAGCGACGAAAGAAGTGAATTTTGGAAAATAAAGGTTACGCAACTTTTGCACTCACAGCCTCTAATAAACTGTCAAATGGAATTGTTCCATTGTTGAGATAATTTATGATATACTGAGATATTTTATTTCCATAAAAAAACTCAAAACAAACAGAATTACATTTCTGTTAATATAAGAATGACCAGAATGCATTAGCTTGAATTTCTTGCGTTTTGTCTTACATATATCGAGTTTTCTATCCGTTAAGTATACTGTATATTTGGACAGTGACTGAAATCTGTTGGATAAAAAATACATCAAAAAAAAAATTGTCAAACATCGATTAAGTATAATTTAATTTATTCAACTGTGCCTTCCTCTAACTATGTATGTATGTATGTATATTTAAAACGAAAATAATAACAAAAACTCAAAAAAATACTTAAAAATTAAAAAAAATAATAAAGAAATATAAATTACCAACATTAATTATAATTTTTTTGGTTATTAATTTAATTATTGAAAGCAATGAAACGAATAAAATAGAAAATAAATATAATGCATGTATAATCGTATAGAAATAAGCACTTGCATTATGCATATTGTATGTTATAATATAATTTATACGGTTCGTTCTTAGTTGCAATAAATTTATAAATTTTATAAATGTAATTCAATAATTTTCTATTTGACTCGAAATGATTAACGGAATACAAAAATTTGGTGTTTTGTTTCGGTGATCTTACTTTGAACTCATCGGAGCAGATCTCTAGCTTGTTAATATCTACACAATTATTGTTAAGTTTAGTTCAGTATTTTTCAAGTAATAGTTATAAGTTTAAAATTCTTAATTATTAAAACTGGACATTTCTGCTGAGGAACACTCGAATGTTTTTTTTATGAAGATTTTCTATTTTAAAACTGAAATAAATCTACTGTATTAGAATAATGAACAATTTACAATTTTGTTCAAACTTAATTTTTGACTTCAATCCTTTAAAAAAATGTCGCAAGTAAAAAAAGACTGCATCTTATGTTTATATCAAAATGTTTGTAACTTTTAGACGAAATTCCAATATACAGGGTGTCCCGAAATAACCGGCTCAGAAGTAAACCATGAGTTCCTGAGGTCATTTCAAGTCGAAAACTTAAGAGGTAATTTTCTCGTTTTCGCTTCGTTTTCGACTTAAAACGGTTTTTATGATTTATTCTTTTTTCCTTTGACTGGCTCTAACTTTGCCAAACTACAACCGATTTTTGAATTTTTTTTTATTCAAACAAAAACAGTTAGAAATGTTTATCTGCCATACAACTTTTTTCTGTGTGTATAACGGTTTTCCAGCAATTTATTATCAAACACTTTTTTAAAGCATTTTAAGGTTGTTTTTTTTTTTGATTGATTGATTGATTTTTCGACTTTGATATGACTTTTTTTCTAAAAAACGCGTTACTAAGTATAATTTTTTTTTTATTATAAAATTCCAATACGTGTTCTTAACATAACTTAACATTTTTACCTAAAAATACATTTTAAATTATTAAAAAAATAAGAAATAAAAATAAAGGAAAATCAAGAAAATATGAAAATTTGAATAAAAACGAATTAAAATGAATAAACAACTATTAAAGGTCTAAATATTACTTTATCCTTTCTAACATTCAACACTCAACGCTCACCGTAGTTTTTTATTCGTTTTCATCAAGTATTCATACTTTCTTGATTTTCCTTTTTTTTTGTTTTCTATTTTTTTAATAATTTTAAATGTATTTTTAGGTAAAAAAATGTTAAGTATTTTTACGACCGAGGGGATCCCACAATATTTGAAAGCGTGATGGAAGGCAGACAGAACAAGGAGAATATCGAGAGTCAGGCTAGGGAATGAGGTGAGAGAAAGATGATACTGGAAGCATGAAGAAGAAAGAATATGCAGAGTGTGTGAAGGTGAACCTGAGACGTGGGAACATGTGATAGAAAGATGCAGGTCAGGTGGTGATGAAGGGATGTCAATAGGGGGGAAGATGAGGGATATAATGGACGAAGGAGGGAGGGGGGAAGAGTGGATAAAGGCACTAGAGGTTGCGTGAAGGAGTAAGGCGAGAGGGATAAGAGAGGGAGAGTTGTAACCCTTAGGGGAACCAATAAAATACCTACATGTTAAGTATTTTTAAGAACACATATTGGACTTTCATAATAAAAAGAAAAAAATTATACTTGATAACGCGTTTTTTAGAAAAAAATCATATCAAAGTCAAAAAAACAACCTTAAAGTGCTTAAAAAAAGTGTTTGATAATAAATTGCGGAAAAATCGTTATCCACACAGAAAAAAGTTGTATGGCGGATAAAAATTTCTAACTGTTTTTGTTTAAATAAAAAAAATTTCAAAAATCTGTTGTAGTTTGGCAAAGTTAGAGCCAGCCAAAGGAAAAAAGAAAAATCATAAAAACCGTTTTAAGTCGAAAACGAAACGAAAACGATAAAATTACCTCTTAAGTTTTCGACTTGAAATGACCTCAGGAACTCATGGTTTTCTTCTGAGGCGGTGATTTCGGGACACCCTGTATAAAATAATCTATGAAAAATAAACGAACAGATTAAATGGTAAAATTAATAGCACTGAAGCGTTCGATGTAAAATAAAAACCAGATCAGCCCTGAGTTTTTTGTTAACTAATTGACATTTCCAAGGTCGCCCTTGGGCAGAAAACATCGAACAAACCTATTATTACTGAATAAGTATTTTTTCAATGTGTAATTGTACATACAGAATATTCATTAATTTGTAGCAAAATTGTAAGGCAATACAAAATATTTCACTAAATTAAAGCAAATTGTAAATTGCAAAATTAAATAAATTTACTTCATATATGGGAATCGGTTGTTTTTTTACAAAGTTGTTCAATATTCACATACCGACATTAAAGATGGTACACCCTGTACATACATATATATTTCGAAACTAAAAAGTTGCATACTTTATGACGGTTAGCAAGGTTTTTTTAAATTATAATGTAAAAGAAATGCAAGACTTTTAGTTAAAGTAGGTATATAAAAGATGAATTTCTCCATTTGACTTAACTTCCGTCACTGCAGTCGTAGTACTATTACTAACAACATTCTTGAAGCTCATTTTATTAAGTATTCGCTCATTTACGAAAAAGAATTTTGTATTCTAATTTTCGTATGACAGCTGTAAAGTAGGCAACATTTTCTTGAAACTCGATTATGCCGGTGGGTATACAACTTAAAGTTTAAAAAATACATAATAAGCACAATTATTATTACCTACTTTTGGACTTAATTTGCTTTGTATGTATGTGGATATGTATATCATTGATATAGCATTAATTGATAACTTTTAACAAACATTAATTTCACACTGATCTATTAAATTTATTTAAAAGTCAAAACC
Organism: Epistrophe grossulariae; assembly: GCA_929447395.1. Classification (NCBI taxonomy): domain Eukaryota; kingdom Metazoa; phylum Arthropoda; class Insecta; order Diptera; family Syrphidae; genus Epistrophe; species Epistrophe grossulariae. The sequence goes on from OV839568.1 coordinate 46,833,453, forward strand.
GCAAAAAATATATGTAGGTATGCACATAAATTTGTTTTGTTTAATATTACGTATACGCTCAAGTGAACCAAACTATACAAAAGTTAAGTTAAAGCTAAAGTGTGCAATTATACATTACAAAGTAATTGCTCTAACGGTTATTTCTTTAAAATTGTATTTTAACTCTGAAAAACATAATTTAAGCATGTAAAATTATGTTTTTCAGAGTTAAAATATTGCAGAGTGCGGAGTGCGGAGTGCAGAGTGCAGAGTGCAGAGTGCGGAGTGCGGAGTGCGGATTGCAGAGTGCAGAGTGCGGAGTGCGGAGTGCAGAGTGCAGAGTGCAGAGTGCAGAGTGCAGAGTGCAGAGTGCGGAGTGCGGAGTGCGGAGTGCAGAGTGCGGAGTGCGGAGTGCGGAGTGCGGAGTGCAGAGTGCGGAGTGCGGAGTGCGGAGTGCAGAGTGCGGAGTGCGGAGTGCGGAGTGCGGAGTGCAGAGTGCGAAGTGTGGAGTGCGGAGTGCAGAGTGCGGAGTGTGGAGTGCGGAGTGCAGAGTGCGGAGTGCGGAGTGTGGAGTGCGGAGTGCAGAGTGCGGAGTGTGGAGTGCGGAGTGCAGAGTGCGGAGTGTGGAGTGCGGAGTGCAGAGTGCGGAGTGCGGAGTGCGGAGTGCAGAGTGCGGAGTGCGGAGTGTGGAGTGCGGAGTGCGGAGTGCAGAGTGCGGAGTGCGGAGTGCGGAGTGCGGAGTGCAGAGTGCGGAGTGTGGAGTGCGGAGTGCGGAGTGCGGAGTGTGGAGTGCAGAGTGCAGAGTGCGGAGTGCGGAGTGCGGAGTGCAGAGTGCGGAGTGTGGAGTGCGGAGTGCAGAGTGCGGAGTGTGGAGTGCGGAGTGCAGAGTGCGGAGTGTGGAGTGCAGAGTGCAGAGTGCGGAGTGCGGAGTGCGGAGTGCGGAGTGCGGAGTGCAGAGTGCGGAGTGCGGAGTGCGGAGTGCGGAGTGCAGAGTGCGGAGTGCGGAGTGCGGAGTGCGGAGTGCAGAGTGCGGAGTGCGGAGTGCGGAGTGTGGAGTGCGGAGTGCAAAGTGCGGAGTGCGGAGTGCAGAGTGCGGAGTGCGGAGTGCAGAGTGCGGAGTGCGGAGTGCGGAGTGCGGAGTACAGAGTGCGGAGTGCGGAGTGCGGAGTGCGTAGTGCGGAGTGCAGAGTGCGGAGTACGGAGTGCGGAGTGCAGAGTGCGGAGTGCGGAGTGCGGAGTGCGGAGTGCGTAGTGCGGAGTGCAGAGTGCGGAGTGCAGAGTGCGGAGTGCAGAGTGCGGAGTGCGGAGTGCAGAGTGCGGAGTGCGGAGTGCGGAGTGCAGAGTGCGGAGTGCGGAGTGCAGAGTGCGGAGTGCGGAGTGCAGAGTGCGGAGTGCGGAGTGCAGAGTGCAGAGTGCGGAGTGCGGAGTGCGGAGTGCGGAGTGCGGAGTGCAGAGTGCGGAGTGCGGAGTGCGGAGTGCAGAGTGCGGAGTGCGGAGTGCGGAGTGCGGAGTGCAGAGTGCGGAGTGCGGAGTGCGGAGCGCGGAGTGCAGAGTGCGGAGTGCGGAGTGCGGAGTGCAGAGTGCGGAGTGCGGAGTGCGGAGTGCAGAGTGCGGAGTGCGGAGTGCGGAGTGCGGAGTGCGGAGTGCAGAGTGCGGAGTGCGGAGTGCGGAGTGCGGAGTGCAGAGTGCAGAGTGCGGAGTGTGGAGCGCGGAGTGCAGAGTGCGGAGTGCGGAGTGCGGAGTGCGGAGTGCAGAGTGCGGAGTGCGGAGTGCGGAGTGCGGAGTGCAGAGTGCGGAGTGCGGAGTGCAGAGTGCGGAGTGCAGAGTGCGGAGTGCGGAGTGCGGAGTGCAGAGTGCGGAGTGCGGAGTGCGGAGTGCGGAGTGCGGAGTGCAGAGTGCGGAGTGTGGAGTGCGGAGTGCAGAGTGCGGAGTGTGGAGTGCGGAGTGCAGAGTGCGGAGTGTGGAGTGCGGAGTGCAGAGTGCGGAGTGTGGAGTGCGGAGTGCAGAGTGCGGAGTGCGGAGTGCGGAGTGCGGAGTGCAGAGTGCGGAGTGCGGAGTGCGGAGTGCAGAGTGCGGAGTGCAGAGTGCAGAGTGCGGAGTGCAGAGTGCGGAGTGCGGAGTGCGGAGTGCAGAGTGCGGAGTGCGGAGTGCGGAGTGCGGAGTGCGGAGTGCGGAGTGCGGAGTGCAGAGTGCGGAGTGTGGAGTGCGGAGTGCAGAGTGCGGAGTGTGGAGTGCGGAGTGCAGAGTGCGGAGTGTGGAGTGCGGAGTGCAGAGTGCGGAGTGCGGAGTGCGGAGTGCAGAGTGCGGAGTGCGGAGTGCAGAGTGCGGAGTGTGGAGTGCGGAGTGCAGAGTGCGGAGTGTGGAGTGCGGAGTGCAGAGTGCGGAGTGTGGAGTGCGGAGTGCAGAGTGCGGAGTGCGGAGTGCGGAGTGCAGAGTGCGGAGTGCAGAGTGCGGAGTGCGGAGTGCGGAGTGCGGAGTGCAGAGTGCAGAGTGCGGAGTGCAGAGTGCGGAGTGCGGAGTGCGGAGTGCAGAGTGCGGAGTGCAGAGTGCGGAGTGCGGAGTGCAGAGTGCGGAGTGCGGAGTGCGGAGTGCGGAGTGCGGAGTGCAGAGTGCGGAGTGTGGAGTGCGGAGTGCAGAGTGCGGAGTGCGGAGTGCGGAGTGCAGAGTGCGGAGTGCGGAGTGCGGAGTGCAGAGTGCGGAGTGCGGAGTGCGGAGTGCGGAGTGCAGAGTGCGGAGTGCGGAGTGCGGAGTGCGGAGTGCAGAGTGTGGAGTGCGGAGTGCAGAGTGCGGAGTGCGGAGTGCGGAGTGCAGAGTGCGGAGTGTGGAGTGCGGAGTGCGGAGTGCGGAGTGTGGAGTGCAGAGTGCAGAGTGCGGAGTGCGGAGTGCGGAGTGCGGAGTGCGGAGTGTGGAGTGCGGAGTGCAGAGTGCGGAGTGTGGAGTGCGGAGTGCAGAGTGCGGAGTGTGGAGTGCAGAGTGCAGAGTGCGGAGTGCGGAGTGCGGAGTGCAGAGTGCGGAGTGCGGAGTGCGGAGTGCAGAGTGCGGAGTGCGGAGTGCGGAGTGCGGAGTGCGGAGTGCAGAGTGCGGAGTGCGGAGTGCGGAGTGTGGAGTGCGGAGTGCAAAGTGCGGAGTGCGGAGTGCAGAGTGCGGAGTGCAGAGTGCGGAGTGCGGAGTGCGGAGTACAGAGTGCGGAGTGCGGAGTGCGGAGTGCGTAGTGCGGAGTGCAGAGTGCGGAGTACGGAGTGCGGAGTGCAGAGTGCGGAGTGCGGAGTGCGGAGTGCGGAGTGCGGAGTGCGGAGTGCGGAGTGCGTAGTGCGGAGTGCAGAGTGCGGAGTGCAGAGTGCGGAGCGCGGAGTGCGGAGTGCGTAGTGCGGAGTGCAGAGTGCGGAGTGCAGAGTGCGGAGTGCAGAGTGCGGAGTGCAGAGTGCGGAGTGCGGAGTGCGGAGTGCGGAGTGCGGAGTGCAGAGTGCGGAGTGCGGAGTGCAGAGTGCGGAGTGCGGAGTGCGGAGTGCAGAGTGCGGAGTGCGGAGTGCGGAGTGCAGAGTGCGGAGTGCGGAGTGCAGAGTGCGGAGTGCGGAGTGCGGAGTGCGGAGTGCGGAGTGCAGAGTGCGGAGTGCGGAGTGCGGAGTGCAGAGTGCGGAGTGCGGAGTGCGGAGTGCAGAGTGCAGAGTGCGGAGTGCGGAGTGCGGAGTGCGGAGTGCAGAGTGCGGAGTGCGGAGTGCGGAGTGCGGAGCGCGGAGTGCAGAGTGCGGAGTGCGGAGTGCGGAGTGCAGAGTGCGGAGTGCGGAGTGCGGAGTGCAGAGTGCGGAGTGCGGAGTGCGGAGTGCAGAGTGCGGAGTGCGGAGTGCGGAGTGCAGAGTGCAGAGTGCGGAGTGTGGAGCGCGGAGTGCAGAGTGCGGAGTGCGGTGTGCGGAGTGCGGAGTGCAGAGTGCGGAGTGCGGAGTGCAGAGTGCGGAGTGCGGAGTGCGGAGTGCGGAGTGCAGAGTGCGGAGTGTGGAGTGCGGAGTGCAGAGTGCGGAGTGTGGAGTGCGGAGTGCAGAGTGCGGAGTGTGGAGTGCGGAGTGCAGAGTGCGGAGTGCGGAGTGTGGAGTGCGGAGTGCGGAGTGCGGAGTGCAGAGTGCGGAGTGCAGAGTGCGGAGTGCGGAGTGCGGAGTGCAGAGTGCGGAGTGCGGAGTGCGGAGTGCAGAGTGCGGAGTGTGGAGTGCGGAGTGCAGAGTGCGGAGTGCAGAGTGCGGAGTGTGGAGTGCGGAGTGCAGAGTGCGGAGTGCGGAGTGTGGAGTGCGGAGTGCAGAGTGCGGAGTGCGGAGTACGGAGTGCGGAGTGCAGAGTGCGGAGTGCGGAGTGCGGAGTGCGGAGTGCGGAGTGCGGAGTGCGGAGTGCGTAGTGCGGAGTGCAGAGTGCAGAGTGCGGAGTGCGGAGTGCGGAGTGCAGAGTGCGGAGTGCGGAGTGCGGAGTGCAGAGTGCGGAGTGCAGAGTGCAGAGTGCGGAGTGCAGAGTGCGGAGTGCGGAGTGCGGAGTGCGGAGTGCAGAGTGCGGAGTGCGGAGTGCGGAGTGCAGAGTGCGGAGTGTGGAGTGCGGAGTGCAGAGTGCGGAGTGTGGAGTGCGGAGTGCAGAGTGTGGAGTGCGGAGTGCAGAGTGCGGAGTGCGGAGTGCGGAGTGCAGAGTGCGGAGTGCGGAGTGCGGAGTGCAGAGTGCGGAGTGTGGAGTGCGGAGTGCAGAGTGCGGAGTGTGGAGTGCGGAGTGCAGAGTGCGGAGTGTGGAGTGCGGAGTGCAGAGTGCGGAGTGCGGAGTGCGGAGTGCAGAGTGCGGAGTGCGGAGTGCGGAGTGTGGAGTGCGGAGTGCAGAGTGCGGAGTGTGGAGTGCGGAGTGCAGAGTGCGGAGTGTGGAGTGTGGAGTGCGGAGTGCAGAGTGTGGAGTGCGGAGTGCAGAGTGCGGAGTGCGGAGTGCGGAGTGCGGAGTGCAGAGTGCGGAGTGCGGAGTGCGGAGTGCAGAGTGCGGAGTGTGGAGTGCGGAGTGCAGAGTGCGGAGTGTGGAGTGCGGAGTGCAGAGTGCGGAGTGTGGAGTGCGGAGTGCAGAGTGCGGAGTGCGGAGTGCGGAGTGCAGAGTGCGGAGTGCGGAGTGCGGAGTGCAGAGTGCGGAGTGTGGAGTGCGGAGTGCAGAGTGCGGAGTGTGGAGTGCGGAGTGCAGAGTGCGGAGTGTGGAGTGCGGAGTGCAGAGTGCGGAGTGCGGAGTGCGGAGTGCAGAGTGCGGAGTGCGGAGTGCGGAGTGCGGAGTGTGGAGTGCGGAGTGCAGAGTGCGCAGCACTCCGCACTCTGAACTCCGCTTTTTGTGCTTTAAACAGTGCGCAGTATCAATTAAATAATTATTTTAATGTGACGACAGTGCAACATGTGGCTTTGTACATAAGAAAATAATATTATTGAAGGAGATTATCACACTTTTAAGAATTTCAAAAAGTAGTATTGCACAAAGTTGTAGCCCCAGCCCTCCTCATTGATGTTAAAGGGGTAAATTCAACAAGAGTGCCGGGAGGGAATTTAAGTGATTTTTTACTTAGAAGAAAAATTATTTTTAATCAAAAAACCATCCAACATGACATCATAAATTAATTAAACTCTTAAAGGATTTTCAAGACTTAGGTCTTACAATACTGTCACTAAGACACACATTTAACTTATTAAAAAAATCGCAAATTTACATGCAAATTTTGAAAAAATGAAAAACAAATTGAATTAATATTTTTTTACCCACTTTGATTGACTAAAAAATTTAAAACGGTATATTACATAATATATTCCAAACTAGCGGTTTCAAAATATATTTTGTGCTTTCCTCTTTCGATAACAAAGAAAACATTTATATACTTTTCTATTTAGTTTTCTGAAATAATATATTTAAAATTATGTTGTCTAAAATATTGAACTTTAATAAAAATATAGGGGCGTTCACATTCAACGACATGTTCATCAACATGTGTCGTGTCGTTAGATTTTTGTAATGTGAACACCAGTCGAACGACTGTCGATCAAGCAAGCTCTGTAGTTCAATTTTTATGTAGTAAATGTGAACTCCAGTCGGACGACCGAAAATGCGGAATGAGAGAATAAATTGAAATGAAAGTAAAATAATAAAACAAAAGTGGAAACAAATAAAAATAATGCGCTAGTATTGGTGAAAATAATGAAATTCTCGCCATGTTTGCTCTTTGAAAAATTATTTTCAAATGATGTCGGTACGGAAGTCGTTAAATGTGAACGCTAGCAAAACGTCTCGGGTCGGACGACACGTCGTTGAATGTGAACCCCCTCGATTATCAGATCTTACAATATTATCAGAACTGTCAATGGTCTAACAATAGCTAACAATTAGCTGACAATTGACATATTTCTTACAATGAAAAATTATCCGTTCACACGGTTGGTAGATTTCTTCCCAATTTGATTGTCAGCTATTTTTTGTATCTCTCTTTAACAAACTCATTGACATTTCGAACAATGAAGAAATTGTCAGCAATTGAAAGATGCTTTCAACTAAAACATCTGACAATGACCAATGAGTCTGACAATGTCCTAATCGACTGACAATGATAAAAATTGTATGATCAGACGATTGTAAGATACCTGACAATTTTTTGTCAGATTGTCGTCTGGCAATGACGTGTCTGACAATATTGTCAGACAAAATTGGGTGTTTAGACGATTGTAAGACATTTGGAACAGTTTTTTCACTGACAGATCTGACAATATTTGTAAGATCTGACAATCGTCTGTACTTAGCTTAAGAAAAACTAATAATATTGTTTGGTTTTGATCATTTAGTTTCAACCTGAGCGGTTTCGCCTAATCCTAGTTGAATTTCAAGAAAAAAGTGTTTTTTGAATCACCTTAAGGTACAATATGACGTGTAAGGGAATTTTCGGAATATGTGTGATTTCTGGGAATAATTATTTTATCGAAGATTGTTTGAAACAAAAATTGTAAAACAAACAAAAAATAAAGTCTCAATCCAAAAGTTTAACATATACCTATTTAAGAGAATATATGACGTTATTTAAGACTGTATTTTATTTTGAAATTTATGATTTTTGAGATAACGAATATTGCATTGTTATTTTTTTTATGACACTTAGATATTAGTAGGTACTTAGTTATTATTTGCTATTTTAAAAATTAAATTTATTTATTAATCTTTTGTCTAATTAAAACATGATCTTAGCCTTATAATTAACTTATCGTAAAGGTAAAACACCCGCATTTGGTAACAAAATTTGATATTAACGTATTTCAATAAGCCGCATCACATAAAAAATAAACAAAAAATCAATAAAATACTTGACGATTTATAATTTAATTAATCTTGTTGTACTTACTCCACCAACTGGAGTGGCTATTAAATGTTAGTGTTCAATAATATTAAAAGCGATGTGTTTCCAGCCAAAAAACAAATAAGGATTAATTTGATAACATAACACAATACGTCGAATTACGTAGAGCCTCAGGTGATTTTGGCTCATAATTGTTCAATTAATCTTCATTACCACATAAATTATATTTGTTCTGTTTAATAATTATAAACATCCCTCTATTCAGTACAAGCAATTACTTGTGGTCTGGTAATATAGTTTTCAGGACTATCAAGGGAAATTATATACATTGTCATCAAATAAATTATATTGAAAGGTGATGCTGCCCATAGTAAGTACCTATACGTAACGTATAATATAAAAAATATAATTCCATGTTAAATGGGAAGATACTATATTCTCTTTGTAATAATTGCCCTATTATGTTATTAAAATAAATACCTATATGTATAAAGTCAAAAGAAAATACAAAATCAAAGGTTTGTTTTTTTTTCTTTATTTTTGATTAACTAATTAAGTTTCTTAATCTTAAAATTGCACCAGAAACATACTCTTAAACGTAAAATTTGTTAAAATTTTGCCAGTTAAGTTTACCGAAAATTTTCAAAATAAATTTGTTCGTCTATTTTAAGTAAAACTTTTTTATTTCTAATTTCTCGGTCGTCGAAAGTATCATAACCAAAATTGTACTGAAGTCATTTCTCTACATTTATTTTTTTTGTTTTACTTGATAAATTTGTTCATTATTAAAACAAAAAAATGATTTTCAATTTTTTTTTTAATTTAAAGACTTTTGATTTCGAATTTTTTTTTGAAACACCAATTAGGGCACACTTTTTCAAATTTAAATTGAGTTAAAAAAAAAACGCCGCAAATTTTCGCCTTTAAATTAACGAGAAAAAAATCCTTATATATTTGTTCACATAATTTCCAAAATTCAGCTGAATAAAAGTGCATACAGCTGTGCTAGAGGGATTTGATTTGAAAGAGTCAGCCCATTTTTTTTTCAAAATTTTGAGTCTGAAAATTTATTTTTCCAAAACTATTAACAAAAAAAATTAAATTTAAAAACAGAATTAATATATGGGTTTCTGAGGTTAAAAAGGTATAACGTTCTAATTGTTTCCGTTGATTTTTAATATTTTTTTGTATAATTCAAGTCAATTTTTTTATAAAATTGTCCCTCCCGTCTAAATGATGGGGAAATAGACCCCCCTCCAATGCGTTTTTTTTTTTGTCTCGACCTAACCTAAACGCTGTAGCCTTTTTGTTGCATCTTATCCAAAACATCCTGTACATTTTTGTTTTGCTTTTTTTTAATTTTTGTCCACTATTTGACTTGTGATCAATCACTTTTGATTTTTTTCCACTATTTGATTTGTAATCTACTAATAAAATATTTTTTACTACATTCTTTTATGTACAAAAATTAAAATAAACACTTATTAAACAAAAAAAAAATTAAGGAATGGTTTATTTCCTTTTGTCCCCACTGTCTAGCTCATATCGTCGCTACAATGCAGAACTAGTCTAAGTCCAAAATTTAAAAATGAGTTTTTTTTTATGTCATAAGGAAACTTGTTATGTTCCAAGCATTTTCCACATATTCTGAATATTCCTACGTGCAGTAATTCCTTCAGAATTTAAATAATAGAAAATAACCATAATGCCAAAATTCAGCATTTTACGCACTAAGGTTCTTCTTGAAAAATTTGAAAAATGTGACTTAGACTAGTTCTGCATTGTAGTGACGATATATTAGTTTATTTTGTTTTTTCTCCACCGTTTAACTCAAATAAGCTTAAAAAAAACTCTGCTGTTACTCTAAATCTTATCTTTATGACTTTGTAAAGGGAAATACAAACTATGTCTATCGCTATAAGTAAATTTTTTTTTTTTTTAACAGAAAATCAATAAACACCCTATGTAGATATTTTTTGAAACTCACCAATTTGAAAGACTTAAATATTTTGTTAGTGTTAAAAAAATTGTTACGATATCTTTATTCGTTTAAGAGTTATGATTTTAACAACCAAAATAGTTGAAACGGTCCACTGTGAGTCGTTTTAGTGATGTTGATATGGCCACCGTAGAGCTGCGATTTAACCCAAATTGACTTTTTAGTTCTGAGTCATAAATGATTGAACAATCCACAGACGATAAAAATATATGCAGGTATGTATCTGCACATAAAAACATAAAATAAAAAAGTTTTTGATTAACATTACGTATACACCCTAGTGAACTATCCGCACACAAAGTTAAGTTAAAGCTAAAATATGCACTACATGTAAATTATCTTATGGTTTATAAAATGCTTAAATGTGGTTAAGCATTCAAAATTCAAAGTATTGGTTTGTGGAAACATAATCCCAAACATATATTGTTAGTAATTTTAAAAACGATACTTCTTGCTCAGTTTTGTAAAAAATATCATTTTTACTTGCGATATAAAGGTATTATATGGCAATTTATGCATTCGTAAGAAAATCTAATTCGAGATTTTGATCAAAGTTGACATAACGATGATAGCGAATTCGAAAAAAGTGGGTCTCGCAATTCTGTCTGTCCTGTCGTTTCGATTGCAGCCTAAACGGGTGCATCGATTTTCTTTAAAATTTTTATGTAGCATTTTTTGACCATTCCCCCGATACGTTTTTTTCATTCTTTTTTAAGGTCCAAAAATATCAGTAGCGGCCGCACAATTTTTTTTAGCAAAAAATGAAAATCTCATTTTTCACAAAAACGTGCCCATAACCTTCATAAAAAAACATTTGTAATTTTTTTTAAAGGAAATCATTTTATAAAAAAAAAATTCCGAAAAATGGTTATAAATGGTACCTCTCATAGAACCATTTTTTTGATTTTCGATTTTCTCAAAAACGGTTCAACTGATTTTGATCCATTTTTTTATGACGAATGTTTTAAAAAGTTTAAAAGTTTTGTATACCAAAATTTTCAAATTTGTTTTTTGAAATATTAATAATTCGAAAACGACTTAATCGATTTTTATCAAACTTAGCACCTAGCGGTTTTTAACATTATCAAGCAGATTTTAAATAAAAATATTCTTTAAACCAAAAATAATATTACCTCCAATACAAGTGTTTTAAAATCGGTAAAGAAAATCTCATTTTTATCAAAAACGGCTCCTACGATTTTTATAAAAATTTTTGTGTTAGCCTATATTAAAATTACCATCTACCATATGTTTGGAAAAAAAATTGTTCCTATCGATTAAAAATTGCATCGCTCATAGAACTTTTTTTTTTTGGTTTTCGACTATCTCATTATTTGTTGAACCGATTTTAATGAATATAAGAGCTTCTAATAAGTTTGAATAATATTGCAAGATTTGAAAAATATTCAAAATTGCGAACAATTTTTTTTTCTTAAAAATACTTAGGTACTAAATTTTATATATAAAAAATTAATTAAAAAAAAAATTAGATGGAGTACATAGCGTTGGTGTCAAAACAATTTCAGAGGCTGTTTGATCATTTTTATTTCTAATTGTATTGTTTTTTTTTAACAATTTTCTGTCTAAACTGTAATTGACATGTACATATATGTGGAACACGGTTATATATCTTAAAATCAGATGATTAGATCTCTAACTATTCAGACTTTAAAACCACAATGTGATCGCACATAAGAGCAAGTTCGTGCTACCCAGTGCTGCATTTTATGTATTTAAAAAAAAAAATTTGTTTGAGTTTGAAAATGAATTTTTCCAAAACTGAATAAATAATTTGATTTAAAAACAGAATAAACATAGTAGACTAAGAGGGTGTGAGAGATAGCAAAAATGAACTGGTATTTTTAGATTGATCTCTGCTTTTCATATTCAAATATGAAAGTCTTGCATGCCGTAGTTGGGGCCTTTGTCGGTAAAGTGCATTATTTTAGTGCATCTGATAGATAAGCGGACCCATGGAAAAAGTCTTGTATTACCATATTATGTTATCAGAGGGAAGCTTCTATCAGTGAAAAAATATTTCTAAATGCTATCACATTTTACTTGGAGACCGGTTTCATACTCATCTTTGGCTTCGTCTTGGATGCAGAAGACCCCACCCAAGATGTCTTGGACTCCCATTTTCATGTCTAGGGCGCTCAGATCTTTTATTAAATATAACGATTTAGTTGCTATACTATTTATTTGGGCTTTAAAAAAAAAAACCATTTTGAATGCACCATTACTGACAAAGGCCCCAATCACGAAATGCAAGACTTACATATTTGCTTATGAAAAGTAAAGACCGATCTAAAAATAACAGTGAAGTTTTGCTATCATTCACACCCAAAATTTGCTGTGGGCTCTCGGTCTATAGGTACGGTATTCTAGCATTAAAAAATGGTATAAAATGATATTGTAGATTTTTATTGATATTTTTTCTTTTTCAAGTAGATTTATTATTTGAAAATTCCCCATCCCTCCTAAACAAGAAAAATAAGAGACCCCTCCTCTTTACGATTTTTTTTTGTCTTGAACCAACTTACACACCCTAGCCTTTGTCGCATCTTATGCAAAATACCGTGTATATATTCATTTAAAAATATATAAATAATTATTAAAACAAAAAACACTGTAACGATACGACTTTGTCGACGATGCATTGTCATAAAAAATCGAACAATCGACAGAGGATTCAGTGAATCAAACTATTTTTAAAATAGCGACCAAAACCATCAAAAATGTATTGAAATATATTGAGAAAGTCTGCAGTCATTTGGATGAATTTATATTTCATAATTAATCGAAATATATACTCCTTACAATAAAGCAATAATCGTTGCCGTTTTAAAGAGAAACCAATAGGTGGCTCATCCTTTATATAAATTTATTATCTCGATTTATTTTGTTTTGGTTTAAGATTTTATATAAATTAATTTTGTAAATATAACTCATGTCAATTGAAGTTATTCTAACTTCTTGATAATTCAGTGATGATTCACTGAAGAGATAAAATAATTTTTAAATTGAACGATTTATTAATAGATACAAATTTAAACCAATTTAATTGATAAGAAAGATATTAGTTTTAAAAGACAATCAAAACATAGATTGCATATCCCTGCCGGGGCGGCGCGTCTGAATACTTAAGTGCTTCATAGAATTTGAAATTATTTCTTAGAAAACAAATTATAAGGTTTGAAAAATAATGGCTTTATTTTCTACTTGAGATGCATATATTATGACTATGGAATTAATTAATAGATAAGTTCGAGTGACTTCAACTCCAAAAGATTGCGTTTCGCCTAGGTACGACGGTTAGGCTCATCAGTTAGATGCTGTCGTACCCTTCTAAGAAGCAAATTATGGTCAATGTTTACCGACTCTTATAAAAATCACACCATGGATATACTATGAATTATCGAACTTATATATTGAATTTCATTCAGTCGCTCCACTTAAACAGAAGTAATTTTCTAATTTTCCTCATCTACTTATTAATTAATAGATATTAGGAGTGTTTTTTTGGGAATCTATAAATAGTATAGTAAGAAAAACCCAAAAAAACACATCGGCATTAGTCTGGTTTTTATATTTCATATTTGGTACTATTGAACAATTATAACTACTCCATGAACACATCTATCAATATACAATTCAATTAATTATCAATCATACGAACATCTAAAACAAAACTATAACAAAAACCAATTCGAAACTCGAAAAACGTCAAAAATCTATCCACAGTAGGATTCTACTTTAGATTTTATCAGAAGTAATACTACTGGCGATGTTGTATTTGTAATGCATGCAAAATCTTACTGTTCAAAGGATAGCTTTTCCAATAAAACACGCCTATTGCTTGAAGATATATTTATTGTAATTAAAGGCTTGTTTAGAAAAAAAAAATAAAAGTATGAAAAAAGGCAGAAATGGATATAGGGCCTTCCCTTATAAAGATTTAACAGCTTAAACTAAATTACATATTAAGAAATATTTGAGATTAATTTCAATTCTTAAAATACACCAAAAAAGATATATTCAATTCGGTATTGTTTATAAAAAATATTCGATAAAAGGGAAGACAAAAAAGTTGGTTTTTCAATTCTTTCCGTCTGTCTGCTGATCGGTTACCTGCCAAAAGAATTTAATCTTATTTTTCTAAAAAATCGCTCCACAGACTAAAAAAAAAATCTGTTGATAAAATTTCCAAAAAATGGTTATTTGATGACACCTTTCACAAAGCCATTTTTATTTTTTTTTACATTTAAACTAATTTTGATAAAATATATTTTTTAGAAAACCTTTTTTAATATTATGTAAATATTATTGTATAATGTATATCTAAACTAAAATTTTCAAATAATATATTTTGGATTAGAAAAAAAAAAGTATAAAATTTCTTATCTTAAAACTGAATACATTTTTCAAAAATAAATTGGTGTATAATATTTAGGCTGTTGTGGAGTGAACTGTATTCCTATTCAAATAAATAAATTAAATACAAAACAAATGATTTTATTTAAGACGTCTTGTATATTTGAGAGTTCAAATGAGAATGAGGAAGTAATATATATAATACAAGGCGAACACTTGGGCTTGGACTTTTTTATAAAATTTGGCATCAACCTATGTTTTATGTTAAGCTTCCAGATTTGCAACAAAAAAAGGTACAATGGATACCTACAAATTGTCTTATATTTTCCTCGAAAACGACTATTTCCATTTTGCATACAAAAATTGTGAGCTAATATTATTAGTAAGATATTCGATTATTTCGATTATTTTTTTATATTCTGTTTAATCGATTTTAATTCAATTTTATATACAAAAGTTTGTAATAAGTTTTCATATAGGTGCAGTGCAATAAGACCCACGGAAATAAAGCCCACGGATCATATTTCCCAAAAAAAAGGGAAATTACACCCGACGGATTTGTTTCCTTTTTTTTAGTGGCAATAAGACCCACCACATGCTTTTAAACCCGCGGTAGTTTTTGCCTTTCTGAATTGCTTTAAAATATTTTTCCATTTGTTAATTTTAAAACGAAACAATTTGGACTTCTTCAATAGTTTTCATGGATTAAAGTACCTTGGGTCATGGGTGGCCCTCTTCGTGGGTTCCAAGGATTTTAACTCCCTTTTTGGGTCCTCAGTCCCGTTCACACAACTTCGTTGTTTCGGTTAGGGTGTGTTCAGTCGCTAAGCAGGCGCCAATGTCAACAGTTTTCTTGGGCAACAGTACCTTGGGTGGGCCGCTTTGCGGGTTTCAAGGATTTTAACTCCCTTTTTGGGGGGCTTTGTACCGCTCACGCAACTCCGTTGCTCCGCTTAGGGTATATTCAGTCGCCAGGTAGGCGCCAATGTTAAAAGTTTTCTTATAAAACAGAAACTTGTCCTGCGTATTCTTTGAATAGAAACCCATAAGAAAGAGGAATTAAAACTCACAGCTTTTGTTTCTATTTCAAAATGGAAAAAAAGCCCACGGGTGTTATTTCCCTTTAATTTGGAAAATAAGACCAGTGGACTATATTTCCGCGGGTATGTTATTACACGTTTGCAGCGTATGCAGCGTTTTCATAACACTACATACAAAAATGTAAAAAAAAACATGTTTTGGATTAAAAAAAAATTATTTATTTATTTACTATTGATTCAAATTTGCATCGCTCATAGAACTATTTTTTTGGTTTTCTACTATCTCATTATTTTTGTTGAACCGATTTTAATGAATATAAGAGCTACTAATAAGTTTGAATAATATTGCAAGATTTTAAAAACATTCAAAATTGTGTACAATTTTTTTTTCTTAAAAATGTTTAGGTATAATTTTATTATTTTATATATAAAATATTAATTTTTAAAAAAAATTAGATATGCTAATTGGTGTCAAAACAATTTCTGAGGTTGTTTGATCATTTTTATTTCTAATTGGATTGATTTTTTTTAACAATTGTCTGTCTAAACTGTAATTGACATGTACATATGTGTGGAACACGGTTATATATTGTTCATAATTAATGTTGATTTAAAAATATATAAATAATTATTAAAACAAAAAACACTGCAACGAAACAACTTTGTCAACAATGCAGTGTCATAAAAAATCGAACAATCGACAGAGGATTCAGTCAATTAAGAATAGTCAAGCTATTTTTAAAATAGCGACCAAAATCATCAAAAAAGTATTGAAATATATTGAGAAAGTCTGCAGTCATTTGAATGAAGTAATATTTCATAATTAATCGAAATATTATACTCTTTACAATAAAGCAATAATCGTTGCCGTTTTAAAGAAAAAAAATTATTTATTTATTTATTATTTTATAGATATTTAAAAAACACGACAGATGATTTTTTTTCGAAATTGAATTTTTTAACTCCATCTTAATAAAAATGTACCTAAAATTGGCGTAACAATTTTTTTTTTTACTGAAAATGTTTGAAAATTTAGAAGTGCATATAATAATTTAAGACTTTAAAACCATAATGTGATTGTACATAAGAGCGAGTACGTGCGACATAGTCATGTATTTTTTTTTTTTTTTAAACAACCTTTTACACCTATAGCTATGGATCCCTTCCCAATGGAATTTTTCTTTTGCCCAAGCTACTCAACATATATGAATTTGCTTTGTTTAGCATCTTATTAAAAATGTGAATCATCCTTTATGGATAATCATATTTTATATAATTGTATTTCTTTTAAAAAATTAAGCAATAAATAATAAGGCGCCGACAGTACGAGTAAATGTAAGTATACCCTTGTCATCCAGTTTAAATTCTGATGTAAAATTAATTGCCAACTATCAAACGAATAAACGGGTTCATAAAAAATAAATGATAAGAAAACACCCACAAATAGGGGTATATAATTATTTGTAATTATCAGGTATCATATATATCCTGGGTTTTTACGTGAAAAAAAAGCTTTTTTCGAAAGTTGGTATTTCTGTATCATTATTTAGGTGTCAAGCAATAATACCAAAATATTATATTTACGTTGGGTGGTAAAAGAATTAAATTTCAGCTGATAAGTTGTAGGTATACGGTAATAAAAAATATCTCATTTTTAAGCAAATCATTCTAGCTATGGATATTTTTCCTCACTTAACAATATGAAAACTTCAAGAACAGAAAAAATTATATTTATTTTTTCATTAAGAATTTTTTTTTTATCGAAAAACTTATTTATAAAATAAATTATCAATTTTACATCTAATTTGCTTAACCTTGTAATTTACTAGCCCATTGATACTTAAGAGAAGTTTATTGATTTATTACAAATTATTATTATATATATTTTTAAACAACGCCATAGCCGAAAGACAAAAGATATCTTATCAAAAACAAAGTCGCTTAGCTTTGTCAAAATAACTTCTACGCAAATATTTCAAGCCCTAATCCTATTTTTACGATTCAATAAAGCTATAAATAAACATTTATAAATATTAAAAACAAGCTCCTATAGATAAATAATGTTAGTAATCTTTTTTACAATTATTTATAAGTATCTTTTTCTTTGCTTTGACGTTCTACAAAAGGGTGGTTATAATTTGGATTTTGTTTTTTGAAGTCAAGTTCGGCACCTCGATACCAGTTATAAAATTAGCAAAAAAGAAACATCTTATTATTTAAAAAATTTGTATCTCTAATATTTCCTGGCCTTATATATTGAAATTAGAAAGGATTTATAAGATTTTCTCTCACTAATTTATGTCAATTTATGGCCCGTGACGGGCGTCTTAAAATTTGTTGTTAACAACCACCCAAAGTGTACATACAAACATACATATTTTGTTTTGAAAAAATTAATATATAATATAACAATTAGATTTTAAATCTAAATGTCTTTTCTAACACAGTCTTATCTTTTTGTTATTGGTTAGGTACAATATTTCATATATACTCATATTGCTTATAGTACAAAAATTTTAGATAAACAATTATTTCTATTTATTTTTTAAACATTCTACGATTATAATAATGCTCGAAGTGAATTCATACGATCTCTCAGAAAGTATTTACATATCAAATACCAGAACAACACCTTTACATATTATGTATTTGGACAATTGGAGATTAATCAATCAGTAGTGAACTGCGCTTTATAAAATATACAAACATTTTGGTCTTCATAATCATTCATGATTCATGATTAAATTCTGAATGAAACAAAGTTCTCTTAAAAAAATGAAAATACTTAATTATGTATGTACATATTCCAAAATTCATATAAATCCAAAATTCTGTAAAATTGAAAAATTGTAAGTTAAATTATTATTATTATTTATTGTATTATTCATACTTGAATGTCAGTTTATTAGACTTGACCATTCTTTATTCCGTCAATTTCATTGAACCAATGGTATACGAATTAATTCATAATTCGTTTTAATTAATTATTTGGCTGGAGATATAGCTATTTCAAGGGGTGCCAAGCCCTATCATCAGTCTCCTTATTAGTGGTGCTGAGCTTTAATCCAATTTTATTATGAAAAACTTTCTGCACACCATGAGATTCGAACCCACGCATTTCAGATTTGCTCAGTCTTAGAAGTCGTATGCACTACGCATTCCACTACTTTAGACCACTGACGTCACAGTTCGAGATGTGTATCGTTTGTTTATCAAATGAATTTATAGCATCAGCATTTTGTTTTTCAAAATTTTGAATATGATGCAACGCAATCAAAGGGTATGGTGTAGTGTCCAGCCAGTTCTGGCACTACACCCTTTTTACAGCAACAAACTCAGCCGATTTTCGACCCCCCTCTAACTTCATTACCAATAAAGTAAGAAAATTCAAATTTGAAACATTTGTTAGGCTAACCAAGCACAGGTGCCTCATCAACTTTCAACCCCGTAGCATAAGTGGTTCCTGAGATATAAGTCGTCAAAATTATGAAGGATTTTCTAACATCGCAGAATCTTGTAATTTCGCACACCAGTAGGTTTTGCAGTGCAACCAAAGGAAAAATTCGAAAATTTGAGATTTTCCATTCAGGGTGCCTGGTATCCGCCCACTTTCCCAGAATTGTTATCAATTATATGGAGCACGTCCGATTGCCGTAGAATCATGAAAATTGGTAGAGCGGTAGGGCTTGAAATAAGTAAAAAATAAAAAATTAAATATATGAGGTTTTCCATTCAGGGGGCGTAGTATCCGCACTTTCTCAGAGTTGCGAACAATTAAATGGAGCATAAATATAAATATATAATAAATAATGAAAATTAGTAGTGGTAGGGCTTGAAGTCCATACAAAGAAAAAAAATAGAAAATTTGAGGTTTTTCAACTATGGGGCGTGGTATCCGCACTTTCTCAGAGTTGAGATCAATTAAATGGAGCACTACCGATAGCTGCAAAATAATGAAAATTAGTAGATTGGTAGGGCTTGAAGTACATACAAAGAAAAAAAAATAGAAAATTTGAGGTTTTTCAATTAGGGGGTGTGGTATCCGCCCACTTTCTCAAAAATGTTATTAATTATATGGAGCACTTCCGATTTCTTTAGAATGATGAAATTTTGTAGAAAGTTTTGATGAAAAAATAGAAAATTTGAGGTTTTCCAATCATGGGTCATGGTATCCGCCTACTTTCTCAGACTTGCGATCAATTAAATGGAGCAATTCTGATTTCTGTAGAATAAGTACTACACTTCTAGCTTCACTAGTATATCTTTCGATATTTTGACCTGGCAAAAAATAAAAATCTTTGCAAAAAGGAGTGAGATCAGAACAAAATCATAATTGTTAAAAAGTGAACCAAGTTCTTCTGTATAAAACCTGTATATAACAAATCAGCTCAGCCGTGAAAAGTAGTGTAGTACATTCTAGTTACAATGAGTTGGTATGTTGCTAGCCTATTTATAGGTTTTTAAAAGAAAGTGCAATGGAATTTTGATTAGTTTTCAGAGGACTCAACAGAACGTAGAGGAGGTACCGGAACTATGATCTGAAGATGCAGTGAGATATGTATATATCGCACCCTTAGAATGAAAGTGACCAAACTCAAAATTTCTGTAACTTCAGATTTTTCAATAAACTGAACTTTAAAAGCGAAATGAACTCTAAAACCAGGTTGTAAAAAAGATGCCGAATTTTTTAGTTAGGTCACTTTCATTCTAAGGGTGCGATATGAGTGAACATAGATTTCAGTACAGTGGAGTGTAGCTATCCGTCTTAGATGAGATAGCACAAAAATTCGCATTTCTGCCCTCTGGAATATCATAAAAATGCTCTTTACCAAAATTTGAAGCAAATCGGTTTACTCCTTTGGGCTCTTAATTCATGTACGATGGACGTATAAACGTTAAGACTGACGGACGGACGGTATATGATAAAAAAAAGAGTTTTTGGAAATCCATCCATCATCGTAATGTTAAGTTTGACTGACTTCTTGAAATTTTTTTTACACGAAACCAACCCGTAAAGCAACTTAAAAGATTTGGTTAAAAGAAACCCAAAATCTCTTTGTTCTGCTAACCTTAAGCTATTTATAAGCCAAGACATGTGTGAATAAACAAACTAAAGCTAAAAATATAATATAATTTTCCAGATTAAGCTAATAAGCAGTATCTTTTTTTTATTCAAGTGGAACACTGTCAAGCTTTAACTCCTAGTAAAAGCTATCTCTAGCTAGCTTTAACTCTTTGCAAAAACAGGTTTTACGTTTGTTTTATTCACAAGACCCATTGTTCCGTTTATACAGGGTGGCGCACCAATTGTGCTACAATAAGAAATTCAAATAACTTTTTTTTTAATCGATGTATTTCATTTATTTTTTTTTATTGGTTAGAAAATTAAATTTTATTTTAAATAGTTAGTTGTTTTTAAAGATTATAGACCGCAAATGACCTCCACGCTGTCCCACACATATGCGGCACCTGGTCAAAAAATTATTCATTGCGGCCTGAAGAGTTGAAGTTGGGATCGCCTCAATTATTGTCGTTATGGACTGCTTTAATTCAGTTAAATTCCTGGGCTTCGTTTTATACACCTCTTGCTTGACATAACCCCATAAAAAGAAGTCTGGTGCAGTCAGGTCAGGTGACCTTGGGGGCCAGCGAAGAGTGGAGTTCCTATAAATTAATTTGTTTGCGAATTTTTTGTGTAGCTCCGCCATAACTGGTCTGGCTATATGTGCAGTTGCTCCATCTTGCTGAAACCAAACGCTGTTGAATGGTATACGTCTTCGGCGCAGTTCTGGGTAAAAAAACTCCTTCAACATCTTTAAATAACGGTCCCCATTGACAGTAACGGTTACACCGTTTTCTTCAAAGAAGTACGGCCCGACAATACACCTTGATGAAACTGCGCACCACACAGTGACTCGTTCTGGGTGCAGTTCCGTCTCATGGAGCATTTCTGGATTAGACTCACTCATTTTTTAAGATCAAAATGGGCCTCATCAGACATGAACAAACAATTGATCAATGTGTTGTCTTCTTCGGCCATTGATATCATTTTTTGGCAAAATTCCAGGCGAACAGGCAAATCCTGAGGGTTTAGCTTGCTAGTAATTTGGACTTTGTACGGAAAAAAGTTTAAATCGTCATGAAGTATCCGTTGTAATGACCGTCTACTAATTCTAATTTGCCCCGATAAGTTTCGGGTCGAAACGTTCGGATTGACCTGTATTGCAGATGCTACTGCTGCGATTGTATCCTGAACCCGAACATTGGCATCTCGATGGTACGGCCTTCGTGCGATGCTTCCAGATTCGGCAAACATGTTTACAAACCTCATAATGGTCCATCTACTCGGGGGATTACCGCCAAACTCCCGCCTAAATTCCCTTTGGACGGAAATGACGGACTGCAAAGCATGGTACCGTTGCACTATCCAAATTCTTTTCTCCGTATCCCAAGCATCCATTTTTATAAATCTAAATAGTAACCTACAAAATAAAAAAAAAAATAAGCCGATTACTCACACAGAAAAAAAGTTATTACGTTTTATTTTTGTAGCACGATTCGTGCGCCACCCTGTATAAGACAGTCTCAATTTGGGAGTTACTGGCTAAACACAATGGATACGGAGCTGCAACTGAATAGCTGTCAAAATATTGAATACACACAAATTCAATTTTACGAACACAACGCAACGCAACTGCAGCCGGTGCTGCAAAGGTTCACCAACTTTAAACTTTTTCACGTGCAGCACTTCTGACGTTTCAATTTATATGAAGAAAAAAAGAGCTGGAAAAAAATATTGAAGTTTTTAGTGCTCATTTGTGTCGGAAAAAAAAATATTAATTGAAAGAAAAATATTGGAAATAAAAAAAGTGAATAATAAACTCGTGGTTGTTTTTTTTCCTTTAAAATATATAAAAAGCTGTACAGCACATTGTGGGCAGATGAAAAAAAGTACGACATTTTTTTAAAGCAGTTGCAGCTGCAGCTTCGATTCCAGTTGCAGCAGGGCATTGTGTTCAACCAGTTACAATGACTTTCTATAGTCGCTTATTGTGTAATACAGCGTGTCTTCTTACCACTTCTGTAATCATTTCTATTCGTAGGTCACGATGTATGTCGCTATTTCTAAAATACCATGGGGTATTTATTATTCCACGAAGGACATTTATTTGGAAATTTAAAACTTTGGCTAAATCTTCAACTGCAAATGCGACTCCCGTTAACATTTCTTTAGGCATTTGTTAGACTTAAAGCCTAGTACACACTTCCTAGTGAAGTGTGAACAACCATCAGTGGAGAAAGTAAATTTTTGACACAATTTGCTTGACTTTTGCAGTTTTTATGGTCAAATTGTCAAAAGCTACATCAAAAATCAAAGAGTTCCCGTACATTTTGCGCGGGAATTGGTTCACCGCTTGTGAACGCAAACTCTCCACTTATTGTCATTGCTTCACAAGCACTTTCACGGATGAACAAAAATGCAAAATTTGTATGGATTCACGACATGATTCACAAGTATTTACTAGGCTTAAGGTAGAACTATAATAGTCGGAAGATGTCGGAAGAAAATTCTCGCAGTTCACTTACACATGGAGCGGTGGGTGAGCGCTCTTCACTTCCGAAAGCAAGAGTTAACGAAAATTGGTCAAAACGAAGCAAACCTCAATTATGGGCACGTCATATGAATTCTGTGTATTCGTTTTGTTTCGTACGACCACTTACGTTGGCAACCGACTATTATAGTTCTATACCTTTAAGCGAGAAACAGATTGGCACATCAACTTCAGCAGCAACTTTGACAACCCATCACTCATTTTAGAGCCAGTGGTTTTAAATGGCTTTGAATACATAAATACACCAACATCGACATCGACATATCAACGTTAGACCTAAACCTTAAATTCGATGTCGCTGTGCAATTTCTGCCAACTTTAAGGCGAAGTTTTTCAGGTTTATCAACACTCAAAAAATGAAAATGTTTGTTATTTATGTATATGCTTTTTATATTTGTTTTTATGCTGTCAAAAGCGCTGTTCACGTTGTAATCTATAAGTTTTTTCGTGTACTTCTCGCACTAAATTTGGCAAACTGTCAAAATTGGAGGAGTGGGGGTGAAATTCTCTCAAAGAGAAGCAAAACTGTCCGAGAATACACGAACGCCTTAAACCAAAATATTTGCCAGTTTTTAAACGTCAACAAAAAGTAAACAAAAGAAAAAAAGTAAACAAAGCAACAAAATTGAAATTTTCATGATAATTTCACATTCTTTATTAAATTTGATGATGAACACATTAAAATTAACGTTGTAAGTATTTACAAATACAAAATACGACACTAAACAGGAACATCACGTAATTTTTTTTTATTAATCCCGAATTCTATGAAGAATTCAGAACTTCATAAGACAGAATTAAAAAAAAAAAAAAACACTGAATTAAAGTACACTTCACAAACAAAGTTTCTTAAATAATTTATTAATTTTTTTATTAAAAAGTCACTTCTTATTATATTCTATTCTATTAATATAATTAATTTTTGTAAGTTAACGAATTAAAAACTACATTTTTACTAAGACAAAACAAAAAGTAAACAACAGCCATTTTGTAAATTTTTTGTTGTTCTTTGTCTTTCAAACTGAAACAACACAGCACTTACCAGTTTTTACCCGAAGAAATTTCTCGGGTAAAAACTAGCAAGAAGGGGAAATTATTTTCTCTCTCATGAGCGCTCTCTCCTGCCAGAAACTACCCAAAATTTGCGTACGCGAACTCCTTCGGACTAAATCTGGTAAAAAATGGTAGTTTTGGGTAGTTTCTGGCGTGTAAGCGAACGGACCTTATTTCACATGACTTTTGATGTCAAAGTTTTCGTTGCTGTCAGAGTTGCTGTGTCAATCTGTTTCTCGCATTATCAATTTATTAATTATTAAATTGAATTATGAAATATTGTCAATTGTAACTGCCATATTAAGAATTAAATTTAAAATATTTAAGCCATTCTTTAAAGTGATTTTGATGTAATACATACATACATACGTACCAAGAGTCAAAGCAAAGCAAGAGCAAAATTTACACTTTTAAGGAAAATTATAAATTAAAGGGAAAAAAAACTCATTTATATCAGAAAAATGGCCTTGACAGTAAGTGACTTCTTTAAATTTAAATACAGCATAATTACAAAATTTCAACTTTCCATAGTTCCTTTCATGAGCGTTCGGCAGATAAATTTGATAGTTCAAGACCAATACTAGAAAAAAAAACCGAGAAAGCTTCGTTAGGAATTGCAATGTTATTATTTTCATAGTTTATTAAACTTTACATTAAATGTACTGACATAAATGTAATGATATCAGCTCTATATACCTATACCCGGGCTTAAGGCTGATGAATAATTGCAATAGATTGTTGGTTGAAAATATAGAATCAAAGATGTTCTATGAAGCACGCATCAGCCTTTTTATTGGTTTTATTTTTTATATTGTTGTGTACAATGTACATGTAGATACTGGTACATATACATATAGTTATTATTTTTCAAATTTCTGTCTTATATGTTCATTTCTTAAAAAAGAACCAAATCATTCAATCGTCTGTAAGATAACTGCATGTTTTTTTTTGTTTTATACAGGACATACATATATAAAATAAATTCCACATCAATGGCGTGGCTAACACCTTATGCCTTATCTTTATAAAAAAATGCCAAAGTCAGATGCTTTATCAAATCAACTACATACATAATAATATGTCAGTTACTTAAATTATATTTAAATTCCCCAAATTTCTAAAAGGTTTAGACATAATCCATGAATGATATTTTTATTAGTATGTATAGAGATATTCTGAAAAAAACCCACCAAAATACCTTAAGCACAGAGATCAACAAAAATATGGACTATGAATTCATAATATAACAAATATCTATCTAATAATATAATCACCTCATAATATTTATACTCAAATAAAATTCTAGAAAAGCTTTTGCAAAAAAAAAAAAAAACAAGTAGCAACCTACCTGTACATATTTTCGAAAATAAAAAAGAACTTCGAAATCTTATCTCTGATTTGCACCTCTCACAGAGCTTATATTGATTGCATCGCCAAACTATATCAAAATTCGATTATCGATATCTTTTGAAATTTAAAGGCCAAGTGGTTTCGTAAATAGCCAAATACTGGACACTTGTAAAGGGAGTTACTATTAACACGTCGTACAATACAGAACCTCGTTATAAGCTCTTGACGTATAATTATATTTGTTTTTTTTTAACCCAATTAAGAGCGGTATTTCGTTCGACAAAAAAAATAAATAAATAAAAACAGAAATAAATACAAATTATGGCGCGTTTATTGTGGAGAAATGTTGCGATTTTCAGTGTTTTATTGATCGCTGTAATACTTTCAGTTAATTGCGTTGAATTGGAATATTCAAATATTCGAGTTATTGGAAAAGATAATTCTTCTAAGCTGGCAACATTGGATTTGTTTAATAAAATTCGTCATGTTAAAGGAAACATTATATTTTCGAAAGGACAAAGGATAGCTGGTAAGTTTGTCTATGGTGATATTAAATATAATTGCAATGATTGTTATAATTATTCGAACAATTTTCGTGACCTTTTTAAATAAAAAAAAAAAAATTGAATCCTACTTTCTCCATTAATTTAACCGTTTTAGTAGTAATTCCTTTTTCGTGACCTTTTAAATTTAAATATAATTGAATCCTACTATTGTGGGCTTCAGGTCTTTTTTGTATTAATTTGTTTTTAAACAGACGACGTTTAGGTACTTCTTCAGGTCTATTCAGATAATCCTACAAAATTGCTTAAAATAAACTTTGATTTTTATCAAAATTTATTTTAAGTAATTTTTTATGATTATCTAAATGGATCTGAAGAAGTACGTAAACACGTACGTACGAAACGTCGGTCATCTGTTTAGAAACAAATTCATACAAATGAAAAAAGATCTGATGCCCACAAAAGTAGGATTATATAATTTAATCCTACTTTTAACCCTTTAGGTTTTTATTTTAAACAATTTATTTTAGTCCAGTAGACTACGTTAAAATTAACATATATGTTATAGTTCCCATGACTTCGTAACATTTAAACACGTTTTTTTAACCCACCGAAAAACGGTCTTGGTTTAAAATTATTTTTCTGTGTGATGAAAGCTCTATTTTCAACTAAAACAAAATCGATCAACAGTTATATATACTGTTTCCTTCTTTAAAAAATACAAAGATACTGTTTCCTTCTTTAAAAAATACAAAGATATTGCAGAAAACTTGAAATGAAGTTTAATTACAAAATTACTTTGGATATAAAAGTCATGAAGTTTAATAAAAATCCTCACAGTCATTCCGAGAAAATTTTAAAAGAAAAATTTGAATTATTCTCTGCTATATCTCGATTTACAGCAGATGTACAGTTCATTCACACAGATCCAAAGAAGGTATGGCAAAATCATCTTTTTATGTATAAATGGGTACGTTCAATGCATTACGTTTTACATCTGAATTTTTAGAGCTTCTGATTGGCCAGCTGTCATAAAAAGTGAGATGACTTTTAGTGATTTTTAGTTACGTTTCATCTGAACTTTGAAGCCTAGTACGCTGCTGATGCGATATGAAAATTTCCTGTGATCTCCAAACAGACAACGAAACGCTTGCGAAAACACAACGGAAAATATCCTTGGAGAGTTTCACTAATTCCAACAAAAAACAAAATCCAACAAAAACAAAATCAAACATAAACGCAAAAAATCAGAGAAACCCATGATGTAAGAAAATGATAAACAAAAAAAAAACACAAATAAAACTCAAATGTCATTTTTCCGCACACAATAAATAGTCTGTATAATTAATTAATTAATTAATTTAAGGAGCGGAGACTTCTCCAAATAATCTGCTACAATCATAAATTTCGCTCTTCGCGTAATGCAAAACGAAAAGCAGAACGAAATTTTCAGTTTATGATTTCGTTGTGTCATTTTCGTATGGGATTTTTCGTTTCGCATCAGCAGCGTACTAGGCTTCAGAGACAGGAAATTCCGCGGGTTCAACGCACATCTGAGAATTCAGATTTCTTAATTTTTCAAGCTTCTGATTGGTCAGCTGTCAGATGACTTTAAAAGTCATCTAACTTTTTATGAACCCGCGGATTCTCATCTGAAAATTCAGATAAAAGTTGTTTGTGGTGGGGCAAGTGTCAAATCAGCTGAAGCCATACACATAAAAGCCGAACTTTATAATTTTCGTCTTGTTGGTGGTTGATTTTTGTAGTTTTCGTCATGAAAATTCAATACTTATTTAAATGAACAAACTTTTTGTTTATTTTTTAGTGAATTTTTATGTTAATTTTAATGTTAGGAAAATTGATTTTCTTCTACCAAATTCAGCCTTTGCCTGAACCTAAATAATTCTTTTATATTCACTATTATGAAGAGTTCACATTTTTAACCCAAATTCGCACGTTTGAAAGTTCAAATTAAATTAATCAATTAATTTTAAAATAAATTGTCTTACAACAAAATGTCAGTTCCCGTAGGTACTTTGAATTTTAACGAATTTTAAACAAAATTCTGTCCAAAGTTCATTTAAAAAAAATAAAATGTTTAGAAATTCGCAGTTTTGGACAGAAAACTATAAAGAATTCAAAGCATAGGAACGCATCTCATATAAAAGGATTTAAGTCTATTTTTTCACCACATCAAATTTATTTTCAAGCTATGTATATTTTTTAAATTTTTGAACTGAGCCAAAATTGGGAAAACTTAAGGATTCTCCAAAATGGTTTAAATTTTACAATCAATAAATACGTTTTAAGGTATTATTTTTCGAGAAATTTAAAAATAGTGAGTTCTATAATTTTCGATAGAGGTTTTTTTTAATTAATTTCTGACTAATTCAATTGAGATAAGGCAGAATCAAAGATAAAAATTAAAATGATCAAGTTGATCAAATTCATGTGAATTATACATACATACATAAATAATGTGATGATAAAAATGATCGATAGGTATATAGATAGATAGTGAGCTGTCAATTTTAACAATTATCATTTCCATTGAAGATTTGCAATGAATATCAAAATATTTATTTTTATTTTCACACAAATTGTCCACGAGGCAAAAAGTTAAAAAAAAAGTGATCAATAATAAATAATGATTGTTTCTACATATTTGATGAATCTAAACGACAGTCTCAAGTGTGAAAGTCTTTTATTTTTATTTCAACATGTTTATGAGAATTTAAAGATAAGAATTTTATCAAAATTTTATGTATTTAAACTCCGGTATTGGTTGTTTTTCCGTTCCAGAA
The DNA here is from genome assembly GCA_929447395.1 of Epistrophe grossulariae. NCBI lineage: Eukaryota > Metazoa > Arthropoda > Insecta > Diptera > Syrphidae > Epistrophe > Epistrophe grossulariae. The sequence continues at coordinate 46,861,489 of OV839568.1, forward strand.
AAACCAATTGACAGATAAGAGATAAAAAACATTTTTCTTTTCTTTATCAAAATGATGACAGATGTTGGCGGCGCGTGGTGACTATTGGTCGGTATTTTCAAAGCTCAAGGAAGTTTAGGAGTCAGAGTTTAGTAACTTACAAAACGAATTTCATGCTTTGTACATTTTTATCTACATACATATGTAGTTATATTCTTCCTTGCTATTATTTTTTAATTATAAGCCACTCGAACAAAAAAGCATATACCCATTTTGATTGTCGAAAGAAACAATAAAGTTACTTTTTCGAACCTTAAGCAGCCCATGAATAATTTAATTTGATCGCTAACTCAGCTGTCAAATAAATTGATCCTTGGCCACAGACAATTATGAAGTCAGTTGATAAACTACTGCTTCAACTGTCAAAAACATTATTTAATGGTGTTTTTGATTGGTTGAAATGCCAATCGAACATTTCATCGATTCTGAAGTGTAAAGGCCCAACTATAATAGGCATGAGCTAGCTTATGCACGCTTAAGCCAACGAGCGAATATATGAAATTCCTATTGAGTAGCCATAATGGAGTCCAGCTACGTTTCGTCTAATTTTTCTAAGTTTCGTTCAATTAACCAAACATAAGCAAGAGCGGTCCGGTTCGCTCAGCGCATAAGTCAATTTGACAGATACGGTTCAACACATACAAAATACACATCGAACCCATCGCCTGTGTAAATGATTCGAGATTAATGAAAGTGTATGTGTGATATCTTTGCTATCTCGTTGTCGTTGTTTCAATGTTCACACTCAACAAAATTAAACAGCTGTGAATTTGATTTTGACAGCTGCTTTTGCGCGCGTAAGTTATTATGGCTATGCTTGCGACTTTTTAAACCTTAAGCAAACTTTTCGATAGGTTCTGACATTAGTTTATGTTTGCTTAAGCCTATTATAGTTGGGCCTTAAGTGCTTCTGGTTTCGATTCTGAATTGGAATCCAGAAACATTTCTATTTTCCTCTTCTATCGAGAAGGACAACTGTCATTTTGTGGGGTTCTGAAGGCTTCAAGGGTGTCCAATCGAAAACACGAAAACTAATCCAGTGGCTCCATTGACAATATTTGAGGAAATAAATTGCTTGGCTCATTGCTATTGCCTTGAATATTGTTCAGCAGATGATAGACAATTATTGATTTTCATCGCTGAGGCAATACATTTTGACGTTTCACCCTTTTCAAAATGGTTTTTTCGCGATTTTGAATGACTTTTGCTTCGTTTTAAAATTCAAATTAAGTATGCCTTTGAAATTGAAACAAATATTTCCAATGGAGCCACAGCGTTCATGAAATTACACTACACGAGTTTGATAATTTGTTTAAAAGGCGAATACAAAATGCAAAATGATAGCATACATTTTAATAGAGAGCTAAGATGTTGATTTATGAAGAAATAGAAATAAAAAAGAGAGTTTTGATGAAAGCATGACTGAAGAAAATAATTATATTTGAATCAGGTTTTTAATGAGATTGAACTATACATCGACCCTCTTATAAAACTGGCTTTGAGTTCAAATGAGTTTAGTTTGACACTTAATCAAATGAAAGTTCAATGAGTCGAAAGAAACTCGGGTTTTTATTTTACATCATCACGCTTCAGTGCTAAAAGTTTCACCATCTGATTTTTTTATTCATTTCACTGTTTTATAGACTGTTGTATGTTTTGAAATTTCATCTATAATTACATGAAACGAATAAATAACAAAAGTTATCAACAAAATATTTCAGATTTAGCAAGAAATTTATCATCAACACTTGTTTTTGCGTGAATGCCAACAACTGATTTCAATTTTGACGGCTCTGAATTCTTGCACCAAGAAAAAACCAAGGTCTCATAGGAGTTGTTCAGTGCTCGCCCCGAACACACATCGAACGGAGTGCAAAAAAGTGCTACATAAAACGCTTCAGAGCGAGTTCAGGGCGACCCAGTGCGCCCCAGGGCTGACATCGAACAAACCTATTGATATCAAATAAAATATATGATAAAAATACATGGTTAATTTTTGACACATACCTACAACTTTTTACAGTATCAATGACGATATTATATTTCTGTTTCTTTACTTCCCAAAGGTGCCAATTTTCACCAATTTTCACCAATTTTATTTTTTTAAATAGATTTTGAAAGAACTAAAATGGGTAAAAAGTAGCAGTTTTGGGAAGTAAAAAAACAGACCTTATGTTAATTTCAGGAAATGAGCTTTAATTGAACCGCCTTATAATCACAATAGGTATATCACCTTATAATCACTTACCTCCCTGTTTCCAAAAAATATGTACAGTTAAATTAAACACAAATTTCTAAAGGATACCAACATGACTTTTATATTCGTTTTGCTTTTTTTATCTGTCAGGTTTCACAAAACGATGCTGTCACTTTTGACGTTTTGTAGATATTTCTCTTTCTTGGGTGTATCTCTTTCTTTAAATCGTCCATAATCCCCGTTCACAAGAGGAAACTGAGTTTCACGGAACATACATACATCACATACACTGTATTAGGCGTGTTCCTTTGTGCTGCAGCATCTACTGCCAAGTACTTCTGGCTGCTTTCAACCACAGTACACATATTAAAGGTAATATCATTAGCGTTTTTATTTTTGTTCAGTTCAGCGCATCTGTCAAAATCGAGGTATTATGGTGGTAAAATGATGGATTCAGTGCCCATTTCCTTGTCTAATTTCAATACTTTGTTGTTGTTTCTAATGCTGCGCGTTGATTTGCTGTGGGCACTCGAACAGCCATTTTTAATTTTTTGACTACTTGCGCAATATGTTACCTTTAATATGTGTACTGTGGCTTTCAACTACTTCTACTCTATGGTCAAAGTAGTTCAAAGCACTTCAATAATGTAGTAACGAAATGAATCCACGCAAGAAAGTGACACCTTCAGTAGAAGAAATTACATAGAAAATTATTGTTGTTGATGTTTTCTATAATTTAAAATAAAATTCAAATACAAACAACAAAGCTACGTCTACATTTTCTTTTGGCAAAATTTAAAGCCTTCCTTTCATCATCTATTGCAAATTACTAAAAAGTACTTTGCAAGGCCCAAAGGAACACACATATTAATGTATGTACCTTAAAGTAGTCGCCATAGATGGCTCAGTGTAAATTTTAATTTTTTAGAGAAACTATGCGTCAACATAGAAAATGCATGACTTTCAAAAGAATTAAAATATTCGCCCACTCACTGATGTATGTGATGTATGTTCCGTAAAATAGACCCCGCTCAACGATTGGAGGAGATTTTTTTGTGATTCCTCTTCCCACTTCAAGAAAAAAGCCTTCAACCAAGAAGAAAAACCTCTAACGATTTTGTTTCCTCGTATGAAAGTTACCTACAAGAGATTTTAGAAGAAATTAAAACAAAATGTGAAAAAATCTCCAATAACTTCTTTATTCTTGTGTAAAGCGATATAGACTGCATTTAGGCCCGGTGCACACATGCGTTTTTTTGACGCCGCGGTGACGCAGCGGTGCCGCAATCGTTCAGTGCACACATGCGGGTTTTTCTCGCTGGACTCAATTTGCAAATCGCGGTTGGCTTGCAGCAATAGAGGTTTATATAAAAAGAAACGAGTAACTTTCGCTTAACTAGTGGATAAAAACTATGATTTTAAAAAGGAAGGACGTTATTTGGTAGTACATCCATTTGTTTATCATTGGCTAATAAAAGGAGTATTTTATATATCTTTTCTTTTGCCGGTCATGGTATGGCTCCCACGCAAAATTCCATATTTCTGGACACTTTTATATTTCACCTATAAATAATTCGATATCAAATTCTTCCATTTTTGAAATCTTTCTACCAAATTTAATTTGCGGCAAAATGACGCATGTGTGCACTGCCCCATAACAAACAATGTACTGAAAGACGCAGAAGCGTTTGCGGTGACGCAGCGGTCTCGCGGAAACCTGCGAGTCTTTTTTCCCGCAAGAATGACGCGCGATGACGCACGTGTGTGTGCACTACTCAATTTATGTGTGAGTACTGTAAGACGCAAAAGCGGTGACGCTGCGTCACCATGGCGTCAAAAAAACGCATGTGTGCACCGGGCCTTAGACGAGAGCAATTTTTAAGCTTCGTTTCACTTTTGGTTACCTTTCGGTTGCAAAGATGTTAACTTCCTAAAATGAATCATTTGTTACTCCGCTTATTTTTCGAACAATAAGAAAAAACATAAAGAAGATAGAAGAAAGAGCGATAACTTCACATAAAGGCTGTTAATCATTTTTGGTAATTATTTATGAATGTAATAAATATCTGAAGTGTTTTTTTTTTGTTGTTAAGATTACTGCGTTTCATTTTTTATTCAATTTCGTTATCCGGTATCTTTAATTATCCCGCTAATTAACTGTATGCCAACGATTTTTCAAACAAAAAATAAAATAAATCAATTCTTATTTCTATGTTAAGTCTTTGGTCGCAATTTTTATGAAAATATGAACTATGTACAAAAACTTAAATTTTGAAATTTAAAGTATTTTATAGCCATATAAACGAGTGACCCTGAACTATACGAGTATACCTTCACTCTTATCGTACCTTTAACCACTACAAATATACATTATGTACATATGTATTTATAACTAAATAATTATAAATTTTCTTAAAATTCTAGGTGATCGCTTACTTTCAAATCACCTGGACTCCGAACAATTCAGCAAACCCGAAGATGTTGAAGTTTTTCTTCATTTCCCAGATGGTGATGGCAAAATAATCACATTTGTTGAAGTTCTAGCTGATCCGGATGTTAGTTCAGAAGATGCAAACACTGGATTTATCAAAGGAAAAGGAGGCATCAATAAAAAAACATTTGATATGATAGTTCAATGTAAACGCACAGAACATTTTACTTATGAGGTCTTCATTTATGGATATTAAAAGTATATTATATTAAAGCACAAGCATGGATTGGATATAATATGATGCTGGAGGAATATAATTAAAATTATTTATAATATCCTGACCTGTTCACACGCAAAATCAACATGCTTGAGTAAAAAAAGAAAATCAATGAAATTAATTAAAAGAAGTCAAATCTGTGATTGTTTACATTTTACTATAGCCTTAAAAATTTTTTTATAAGTTTATTATTTATTTGAAAAAAAAAAAAATACATTTACATGAGATATATAGAACTTTTCACCTTATAGTTATTTGTTTAAATGAAGTGAATTAAGGCTCCGTAATTATTTTGCAGTTACTTCGTATATTCATATATACGCATGTTAACCTACTTTTATTGAGTAAAAATAATCAAACATTTGTAGAGATAGACTTTTTTTGTGTTCATAACTTTCTGTTCAAGTTTTTAGTATATGTTTGGAAATAAGTTATAGTGAACCAAATTTTCTATAGGATTAGAAAATTTTAGAGATATTTCAAATTCTGTTCGATTTTGTATTTTTTATTTTGGTATCGATATTGAAGAAATATTTTTGATGACAAAATAAATCTGTAGCAAAAACGAAAAACAGCATAAGTCACTTTTTACAAGTTTTCAGGAGAACAATTTTAATGTTTCTTTTGCGATTACAAATAGGGTAAACAACTTACGGACGAAGTGTTACAGTTCATAAACCGTAAGAGATAAAAGTATGAACAAAATATGACAGTATAGATTCGCATATTGCGCATCAGATACTGTAATAAACTCAATTTATGGTATGAATAAAATGGAGGATATGCTCAAAACTACAATTTTCGTATAGTGGATTCTTTATTTGTTATGAATGAAATTTTGAAATACTAGCATTTTAGTAGCACCTGCTCTACTTTTGTATTGACCGCCTGCTTAGAGCACGGGCTCCATTTTATTCATATCACCCATATAAAGTTGGAATATACAATCTGTATTTTAAGATAATAACGAAATTTAGTTTAAAGCAAAACTGAGCTCATCACGTAACCTCGGTAGCGCAATGCGTAGTGCATAATGCATATGTCTCTGAAGGAAACTTGCGTCTGGTTCGATTCTCAGTGATGGCAAAAAGTTTTTCAAAATTTAATTCATCAAAATGACCAAGTACCACAAAAAGGAGTCTGATGATCGGCGTAGTAGTCGTGAAATAGCTATAACTCTAACCTATAAAAACTTGGTGGTAGCTCACTCAAGTGTTTGTTGTTTCATTAAAACCTTCAATATTAATATATGATTGTGTGTAAGCTTGGCAGCCTAACTGTGAGTGTCTTATCACATAAAAACCCCTTTCAAAACTAAAGATGGTTCTTGATCGATTTGTGGGTTCCAATGGTACACTGTATTTACCAATACCTAGCACTTAACTGCTAACTTAGAGGAGTGAGATTGAGCCCTACTATAGGAAGTATCCTTTTCTATATTTTCACAGTTTGAACTAGATGCTATCCACTCATTAATGAATGAATTCCGAGTCATCAAAACAATTTTAATAAGACTCGATGCGTCCGACAACTTCAAATTTAAAACAATTAGCCAGATAAATTATGTCGATGTTAAGATGACTTCGAAAAAAACAGTCTTCTTAGCGTGAGAGGACAAGCGTTGCTGCCCAAAAATTTCGTGCCACATTTTCTAAATAATCGTGCCATATAAAAAAAAAGGTAATTCAAATTTTAAGAAAATATAATTCAGTTGTGGTGTGAAATACAACAAACAATTTTGAAGAAATAATTTGCTCTGTTCGTGTGTTGTAAAAAAATAAGAGTTTCTGACAGTTTTTACTACATTTGGAGCAATTTTTTCATAAAATTTCTTCTAAATTCTCTTTTTTTTTGAAGTGGAAAATGGAAATAAGAAGAATTGTTTCATTCCACCGTGCAATGATGAAATTTTCGTGTCAAAAAAGAACGATCATGCCACATCGGCAACTCTGAAACTTCTTCGGCTTTTTAAATAACAAAATAACCTAGCGAAAAACTTGGGAAAAATTGTAAGGCTTTATTTAAAAAAAAATACAAATGGAGAAGAAATTACTATTCCAGAAATCATGCGCCTTATTTGTCTGCTTATCACGATTTGAGGACCAATAACCGCCCTGTTCAAATTAAAAAAATGTCGATTAAGAACTTATTTCAATACAACAATCAATGTTGTTGGATCGGCTTTTTAATACTTTTGTTTATTTCAACGTCATTTTAGTAATGTATAATATTTGAATATGCGTACAGACGGCAACGCAGAACGGTTTGATGGAACCATGAACCTTTTTGGTAAAATTTCAGGAATCAGCATTGCAGAAATAATTGTGTGATGAAGAGCATCTGCTTTAGAGTTTGAATTTGATGAACCTCAAATTCCAAAGTCAGCGAAAAATTCCACAGCGACTTAATGTATCCGAAAACTTAAAATTTCAAACACCCTAAGAATTTTTCAGTAAATATTTAACTTTCAAGTATTTGACCAATTAATATCATCTCTGAAGATCTACTAACAAATTTGTTCATATTTCTGAACAAATTTGTTGGATATATTTTGGTTTTATTTTTATACACATATTAATGACGTAAAGGTCGAATTATTCCATGATATTTATCTAACCTTCTTCTGCTTGGTCAATGTAGATTAAAAGCAAACCCTTTACAAGAAAAGGTTTGGAGGTATAAAAAGCGTTAAAAAAGCCATTACTAGGCTGTTTTATATACGTTGGCTCGAAAATTATAATTTGTTTGTTTTTAGTTTGAAAATTAAAAAGAATTATTGCGTTTCTATCAATAAGATTTGATTTGATTTGACCACTAATCTTATCGTTTTTTTCGTGTGTTTTTTTTTTTTTGATATGACTTTTGCTAAATAGTCTTATTGTACATAGTAGAAATTAATATATATTGTATATAGGTATGTATGTATTTGCTTCTTGGAAGCGTGTTCTATGTACATCGTACTCTTGACATTGCATTTGAAAATCATTTATGTATGACAGATAACAGAAGCGATAAGTAGGTTTTTTGATTGTGATTTCGGATTTCTGTTCTATGTATTTAGTCATAAGTTTTTTATTAATAATATGTATCTACAAAGGTCCTTCAAAAAAATTTTATTCGAAGGCGCAAGTAAGTGATAAATGTTCCGAACGTTTTTTGATCTTTTAATATAAAAAATAAAATGCACCACTGTGTCGCACGAACTTGTTCTTATGTACGATCGCACTGTGGTTTTAAAGCCTGAATAGCATCTATTCATCTGATAAATTAGTTATGGGAGCCTATATTTTATGCCACCTATGCGAGTACATTTTTTAGGAACAATTTAGCATACTGTTGCACATATGCATGGAACTTACAGTTAAGACCGAAAAATTTTGCTAAAAAAATCAATATAATTAAAAATAAATTGATTAAACAACATCTGAATTGTATTGACAATAACGCGATATACACCATCTGATTTCTTAAAGAAAAAAATGAGAAAAAAATTTTAAAAATTGTTTGAGCGGTTTTTAAAATAAAATAATTTTTTTTATGCAAGTATTAAATTTTGTTAATATTTTTAAGACACAAAATTGGTCTGAAATTTCTTAATATTTATTAATGCGGAGTTAAGAAAATAATTTTGAAAAAAAAAAATTTCAAAATATGTACATATCGAATCTAAAAAAAAAAAAATAATTTTGCAATTTTTTTTTTAAATCCAAATATAATTTCTTTTTTAAATTTTGATACGAAATATTATTCAAACTTATTAAAAGGTGTTGTCTAAGAAATTTCGTTAGAATCGGTTCAATAAATATAATGAGATAGTCGAAAACTAAAAAAAATGGTTCCATTTTTAATCCATAAATACATTTTTTTTTCAAAAAACATGGTGGAAAGTACAAAGCTGACAAAATTTAATCATAATCTTAGAAGTCGTTTTTGAGAAAAATTAGGTTTTCCTTATCAGTTTTTAAAGACTTTATGGGAGGTACCTTTATTTTGGGTTAACGACTAAGTCCCCTTTTCCACGATGGAACTTTCTTTATGAAACTTTTGATGATTTCTCTAAAAATTCCTTCGACCTTTTCCATGATGGAACTTGTTTCTCGTTGTTCAACTTTATTTTAGGTTTGAAACGTCGAAAAAGTTTCTTCAAATCGTAGCCCGGCGGTGTTTGGCTATCCCCCTCACTTTATTACAATTCTTGTCCGCAAGCGAAAAAGTTTCATGCAGAAAGTCCCCTTTCACAGAAAGTCCCCTTTCACACGAGGAAACTGAGTTTCCAGCAACTTTCAGTTTGAAGTGAGAAGGGCAAGAAGTAAGAGGGGAAAAAGGAAATCTCCCCGGTCAACAATTTGAGGAAATTTTTTTGACATTCCTCTTCACATACACAGTAGTATATGTTCAACGCCAAGCTATTTTAACTACAGAAAATTTCCACGATTTTGTTTCTTCGTGTGAAAGATTTTTAAGGAAATTAAAAGAAAATGTCAAAAAAATCTCCGGCAACTTGCTTCCTCGTGCGAAAGGGGACAAAGTTCCATCGTGGAAAAGGGTAGCAGTTTTAATAGGATTGCGTTTCAGACTTTTGGTAAAAATTCAGAAAACGGCCGAAACAAGGTTTTTACGCTTTTAAAAAAAAATTACTTTATATTTCGGTTATTCCCCTATTTATCGATAATAGTTTGATTTATTTTGTTTAAATTTTTCAAGAAATTAGAATAAATTTTTCTTAGAAGTAATTAATATACATATTATACTTAGATATGTTTTAAAAAGCATTCCAAAATATAACAAATAATTTTTTTAATAAAAAAAAAAGAACATTTAAGAAATTAATTTATTAAGTACTTTTGACACTTTTCCAATTTCCAACAGTTATTTTAATAAATTAATAATTATATATTCAATGCTGTCACAATATATCTTTAATCCTCAAGAACACGAATGTCCATATTTTTCACATATTGTTGGCTTAATTCTTCGTTTAGTTTTATTAAAAAATATTACTTTTCGTAAACGTTGTGATGCATTCCGAACCCTAGCTCGGTTAATTTTTATTAAACCACAGCTTGAGCATTCAGTCATGATTAAAAAATCCCCTAAAATGTAGACATTCTTTAAGAGAATTTGCTGGAATGTATAAGGTTTAATCGTTGCGTCATCGATACTCCAAACCATATATTAATTAAGAAAGACATAAGGTTGTGAAATTCGTTAACTTCAAAGATTTTTATTAGACTAGAAATTGGTGACAGAGGGTATTAAGTCTGACTCAAATATAAGGCTTTATTTTTTTTTGTCATTTCACTATGGATAAGTGCTAATACTATTCTGATCATGTTCAATGTTTGATAAATGTCAACCCACATATTATATTTGATATAATGGCTATTTTCAAGCATTGAAGTTGCTTCTTGACAAGCGTTTATAGCGAACATGAAAATTACGTCAAAATTACGGCTGCCAATCAAGTTTTCCTGATTGAAATGCAAACGAATTTTTTTTCCTTCCACTAATCTGTCAGTGGAACTCAGTGAAAGCTGGAACGCAAAGAATTGGAACGATTTGTTCGATTTTGATCGAAATGACTATCACCTGGTAAGGAAAATGAAATTCAGTCAGGAAAATAAAAAAATACATTTTTGACAAAAAATATTTGTTCAATTGAAAATTTTATTAACAAAAAAATTCTTTGAGTTATTTGCCATCGATGAAAATTTTATTAACAAAAAAATTCTTTGAGTTATTTGCCATCGATTAGTGCATCAATTGCGTTACAAATCGAATGAAAACCTATCAAATAATCTATTTGAAAGTATTTCCTGTTTCGTTTTCCTAATCGCTATAACTGGCCCCTAAGAAGAGTACCTACTTATATCGAAATATACTCCTTCATCTCTTTTCAAAAAAAGTTATCTTGTTTAAGGAATAATACCTACTATACGTTTCCACCAACTATTAAAACGAGATTTCGAAGATTTACCAGTCACAAGTTATTTCGTAAATATTTTTTTTTAATTTTCATAATGATAATACAAATCGAACTTAGCCATATCCATATTCCGCTGAACGCATTCATTCTTTATATCTCACTTCCACTTCATGAATGAAAGAATACAAGATTACGCCGATTCATTTTTTGTCTTCTTTTTCTGACGTCATTTGAGAAGAATACATTTTACAGCCGAGGATCTTTCGTGCGCAAATATTAATAATTTATTTAACAAATTTTCATTTTATTTATGACGTAAAATGTATTTTTTTTTAAATGGATGAAATGGGTAGGTTTGGAAGTAAATGAACGAGGTTATTTTTGGTTCAAAGTATTCGTCTACTTTTGGACTTCTCTCTAAGAGAAGGGTACATATTATCAAGAGAAATGGTTTGTGAATAATACGTCTGTTGAATTGGTTACTATCACTGCCCACTGGGTCCAAAATTTGCTCTCCCAGTAATGAAAAAGGATTTATCTCTTTTCAAAATTATTGTAGATGGAGAAGAACTAGTAAAGACTCTAGAACAGGGTGACCAAGAAATAGCCAGATCTAACTTCACGGAAATTCTACAAAACCACTTAAGATCAACGTATACTCCCATTTTCGATAAATATTTAACCAAATCTACAATGATACAAGAAAATTTCCCAGCCAACATAAAGATGTGAACATTGTCCCAGCCGATAAGGGGAATGCTACGGTGGCAATGTATAAGGTAGATTATATGAGTAAAATGCAAGATTTGATGGGTGACCGCAATATATACAGGGTACTTCGAAATAACCCAACCACTACATTGCAAAACACAAATAATACCTAAGTGAAAGAACTTTTCTTGCAAAATCACATTTCTGAACGCGATAAACAACGCATGACAACATATAAAGCGAGTGCGCCTAAAATATATGGGTTGCCAAAAATTCACAAGGAAAATGTTTCTTAAAGATCAATCTGTTCATCATATTAATGTGCCTTGTTATGAACTTTCAAAGTTTATGGTAAAAATACTAAAAAATGTTACTTATAACTCCGCATACAACGTAAAAAATGCAAAGGATTTCATTGTTAAAGTCTCTCATATGCAATTGAAAGATGACGAAGTTTTAGTATCGTTTGATGTGGTGTCATTGTTTACAAGTGTACCTATTGGTTTAATTCTAGATGTCATTAACAAAAAATGGGACTGTATAAAAGAGTATACCAGTATCAAAAGATCAAAATTCATTGATATATGGTTTTGTTTGATTGACAACAGACTTTGATGGGAGGATTTACCAACAAAAGCAAGGAGTCCGGATAAGCAGTCCAGCATCCCCTATTTGATGACCTTTTGACCTTTTTGCCGTGATAAAAACAAAAGAAATTCAAAACACACTGAAAAAACTGAACGGCTTCAACCATAAGATCAAATTTACGGTTGAAATAGAAAAGTAAATCGAAAGGTTTTCATTGAAAACATCTTAGTCCCCTTTCACACAAGGAAACTCAGTTTCTAACCAACTTTTAGTTTTTAGGAGAGAAGAGCACCAAGTAAGAGGAATGAACGGTCTACGATTGGTGGGGATTGGAATTTAAAAGAAAACGTAAAACGTCAAAAAATCTCCAGCAACTTGTTTCCTTATGTGAGAAGGGACTTACAATTGCTGACAATTTCTTCATTGTCCGAAATGTCAATGAGTTGGTTAAAGAGAAATAAAAAAAGATCTGACAATCAAATTGTCAGACTTTGGGAAGAAATCTACCAACAGTGTGAACGGACAATTTTTCATTGTAAGAAATATGTCAATTGTCAGCTAATTGTTAGCTATTGTCAGACCATTGACAGTCTGAACAATAGACGGTGTTCACATTGGACTTTCATCTCCGACTTTTTTTGTATGTTTATGTATTCTTATATTACTCCCACTCCATGCCGAGAAAGAGGTGGCCAAGAATGGAATCTTTTTCTTACCATGAAGTGAGAGTGAGAAAAAGTACATAAACGTCAAAAACATGTTGCTGGAGGCAGTGTAAGACCCTGTTTAGATTGGGAAGATTGAGCCCGGACTGGTGAGTGTCATCGTGTTTACATTTGAAACTTTCATGCGCCTCAAAATACATTGAAACAACAACAATTTCAACATTCCACACATTGAAACAACAACAAAGTAGACTCATGAGTCCGGTTTTTATGTTTTCTGCGTTTTGCCTCACGAGATTCCTCACCCCACACTTCTCTTGCCTACGAACTGCCGTGATACCGGCCTCCATCTTCCCAATCTAAACAGCGTCTAATGTGAACAGCGTCATAGAAGTAGGATTCCCATCAAAATAAGTCGGTTGAGTAAGTCCAATGTCAAGTCGTCCTTGTATTTTATCTCGCTTCCACTTCATGTTGAGAAAGAAACAGCCATGTGAAGTAGAATTTTAATTTTTTTTTTAATTGGGAGCGATTTAAAATAGGGCTTTCAAGAAAAATGAGATTTCGAAGACCTTAGCAATTTTATTTACATGAACAGGATTCCTTAGCAAAATTTGTCAGTTTTGTTGACAAAATTTTGGATTCACTTTCTCAATATTAGCCGTGTTTTTTTGCAAGCCCGGGGGATGAAAAAAACGACGTCAGTGCTAAACAATTAACATGTTAAATGCAACAACAACTAATCCCGGAGAATTCTCGGGGTTTAACTTAAGCGCACAGAAAAACTGTGTTACCGGCATGAATTGCATACATGTTATCGATAGTTTGTCTGAAAACTCCATGTTTTTTACTGTCATGGCATCGCTAATCCCCGCTGTCGTATTTTTCAACCAATTCCCCCCGGGCTTGCAAAAAAAAAACGCCTATTATTGATGGAGTGAGATCTCTGAGATTTCGTGCCTATAAATACTGAGAAGTCAAAATGAGTCATCGGATTGAAAACTGTCTTGAAAGTCGATTTTTTTTAAAGAACCTCAATTACAATCCCAAAATATCTATCTGAAATTAAATTCCATTCGCCCGATAAAAAAATATTTTTAGATTGAAGGTATTTTTATTAACAAATGGGAAACTAAATTACAAAATTTTGTAGTACAATTCCGCAATTTTTATTTTTTTATTTTTTGCAATCAACTTTTATTTTCCAAAACACCAGCTGTATCTTACTTGCCATAAATTGCAATATTATAAGTAATTCTATGAGCTGAATTTGTAACAATTTTCAAATTTACATTCTTTTGACCAACTCCACCATTTTGAATCGAAAATTGTGTATTTCCTGAATCAAGCATTGTGGTTGCCGAAATTTGTGTAATAACAGCATTATTAGATTTACCGTACTGTGGGAATGGTAGTTCCATAGTAATTGCCCTGGCAAAATCAATTACTTGGTTACCCTTTCCTGCCCAAATCAGTTTATCGCCTATATTTAAACGAATTAATAAATATATAATTATTTTTTATTGCTTGTGTACTAGATAATAATTTGATTATTTTCATCAAATTATAGAATGACCTTACCAGGTTGCCTGTTGCCAACAGTGAACTTCTGAAGGCCACCATTGGATCGTTGTTGTGGAGTGTCTGTATCGATGGCAAGGACCGAAAGGACCAAACACAACAGACTTACAAATCGCAGCATGTTTATGTCAATGATGTGTGTTACACAGTGTTAAGCTATAAAACTACTTGCAATTTGTAATAAGTTTCTCTTTTATAGCTAAAGTGAGTATAGGTTTATCTGTTATGAAAAAAAAAACAATATTCAATATATACTCAAGTGAGTGAAGAGTTTTCATCAATATTGAGATGAAGTCAAGTGCAATTATTTATTTAATTATTATATCGAATTTATTTACACAAATTTCATAGACAAACAAATATACAAAACAATTAAACACCTTTCTAAGATATTGTATTTCTTTGTTTGAAAGAAGGGCGTGTTTGTTTTTACGATACCAGACTTTTTAAAGAGCTCTTGAGAAGACGTCACAAAGTTTCGATAGCAAATAGTAATTGTTTTAATGCACTTGCAAACTGCTCAAAAGTATATAAAAGGAATTCCAAGTAGCTATTATTAAATTTTCAAAATTATCAAAACATGTTTCGTTTAGTGTTTGTGGCTATTCTTGCACTTGCTGCAGCAAAACCTCATGCTGAGCCTGCTGAGTTTACAAATTATAGTTCCCGAGTTCCTGGTAAGGTGTTTTTTTTTTTTTTTTTTTAAAGTATATGCCATTTCTAACTTCAAGATTCAATTTAAGGTGATGAACTTATTTGGCAATCTTCAAATGGACGACAAAATGTAAATTTCTTTGGAAAGGCTACTCTTGAGATCGATTATCCTCAAAATGGGTCACGTTCTCCGTACATCATAACTCATATTAATATTTTGGCACTCAGGGAAAATACTGGATTGATGCAAACTGATTTGTATGGTGGAATTGGATCTGATTTTATGAGACTTAAACTTATTGCAAATAGTGTCCTTGATGGGGATTATAGAGTAACCGTTTATGGCAAAAAGAAGTGATTATATACATTATGTCAAAATTTTTTGTCAATTTGAAATAAAATGTATTTAAAATAAAATAAACAATTGTTTGTCAATAGGTGCGTTCCTTTACTATGAATTTCTGTTATTTTCTGTCCAAAACTGCTCTTTTTATTTGTTTTACTTTCGATATACAGGTGGATACCATATGTCAAGTTATGAATTCGTTTATAAAAAAAACGGACTCGAGATTTTGACCAAAAAAAGTGGTTCTCGCAATTCTGTATTATCTTTCTGGCTGTCTGTCCTTTCCGTTGTAGCCTAAACAGAACCAATAATAACGTTTTTTTTTTAGCAAAATAATGAAAATCTTATACGGGTGGCGCACCAATTGTGCTACAATAAGAAATTCAAATAACTTTTTTTTTAATCGATGTATTTCATTTTTTTTTTTTTATTGGTTAGAAAATTAAATTTTATTTTAAATAGTTAGTTGTTTTTAAAGATTATAGACCGCAAATGACCTCCACGCTGTCCCACGCATATGCGGCACCTGGTCAAAAAATTATTCATTGCGGCCTGAAGAGTTGAAGTTGGGATCGCCTCAATTATTGTCGTTATGGACTGCTTTAATTCAGTTAAATTCCTGGGCTTCGTTTTATACACCTCTTGCTTGACATAACCCCATAAAAAGAAGTCTGGTGCAGTCAGGTCAGGTGACCTTGGAGGCCAGCGAAGAGTGGAGTTCCTAGAAATTAATTTGTTTGCGAATTTTTTGTTTAGCTCCGCCATAACTGGTCTGGCTATATGTGCAGTTGCTCCATCTTGCTGAAACCAAACGCTGTTGAATGGTATACGTCTTCGGCGCAGTTCTGGGTAAAAAAACTCCTTCAACATCTTTAAATAACGGTCCCCATTGACAGTAACGGTTACACCGTTTTCTTCAAAGAAGTACGGCCCGACAATACACCTTGATGAAACTGCGCACCACACAGTGACTCGTTCTGGGTGCAGTTCCGTCTCATGGAGCATTTCTGGATTAGACTCATTCCATATACGGCAATTTTGCTTGTTTACATTGCCGTTAAGATCAAAATGGGCCTCATCAGACATGAACAAACAATTGATCAATGTGTTGTCTTCTTCGGCCACTGATATCATTTTTTGGCAAAATTCCAGGCGAACAGGCAAATCCTGAGGGTTTAACTTGCTAGTAATTTGGACTTTGTACGGAAACAAGTTTAAATCGTCATGAAGTATCCGTTGTAATGACCGTCTACTAATTCCAATTTGCCCCGATAAGTTTCGGGTCGAAACGTTCGGATTGGCCTGTATTGCAGATGCTACTGCTGCGATTGTATCCTGAACCCGAACATTGGCATCTCGATGGTACGGCCTTCGTGCGATGCTTCCAGATTCGGCAAACATGTTTACAAACCTCATAATGGTCCATCTACTCGGGGGATTACCGCCAAACTCCCGCCTAAATTCCCTTTGGACGGAAATGACGGACTGCAAAGCATGGTACCGTTGCACTATCCAAATTCTTTTCTCCGTATCCCAAGCATCCATTTTTATAAATCTAAATAGTAACCTACAAAATAAAAAAAAATAAGCCGATTACTCACACAGAAAAAAAGTTATTACGTTTTATTTTTGTAGCACGATTCGTGCGCCACCCGTATTTTTATTATTTCCGAAAAATTATTATAAATGGTTCTTCCAGTAGCACCATTGTTTTGATTTTCGATTTTTTCAAAAACTTTTAACCTGATTTTAATGAATTTTTTTGTGGAGAATGTTTGAAAAAGTTTTTAAAGAATTTTATACTAATTCATATTTTTTGGATTTAAAAAAAAAGTTATAATTTTTTTTTGAGAATATCTGTACATAATTTGAAAAAAAAAAACTGATCGATTTTTAATAAAGTTGGCACCAAGTAATTTTTTAACATTATTTAGCAGATTTTAAATAAAAATTATTCTGATAACTAAAAATAAGGGTAGGTACTTCCCATAGCTAGGTAGAATTGGCGGCCACGAGCGCCTAGCTCCGCCGTTTTGATACCATAACTCGTTTGACCTGTTTAAATAAAGAATTGTTGAAACGAATTTGTGGAATCATCATTACTACACTCCCCCAACCACAGTATGCTGAGGTAGGTAGGTAAATTGATTTTCGGTTTAAAGTGAAACTATATGACTTTCAGAAGAAAATATCGGACCCTTACTCGCGGTCAAAGATCATCTTAAAGCCAATTTGTTATGTTGAGAAAAGAGACCAAATCTTTGATCTTTGTTTCGGAGAGTTCGTTGAGGTCGTCAAAGAATGGTTTACCAAATGACTGTAATCTCATTCTGGCTAGAGCGGGAAATTTGCAGAGGAAGTGAACAATCGTTTCCTTTTCCTGCTGGTCCCCAAAATTACGACAGTGAGTATTATGAGGAATTCCCAGTTTTGCCGCATGCTCAGAACAGTGTCCAGAACAGGTTGCAACGATCCTGGGTATGTCTTGCCTGGGTCTGCAAATTAAGTCATTTGTTCGGGATCTGTTACAGGTGAGCCAAATCTTTCTAGAAATAATGCAGTTTGTTAGACTGCCCCACCTTCGGTTTGATTCGTTAAGAAAAATTGAAAATATATTGCCCTTCATAACCCCATAAGAGGAATGTTGACTGTTTCCGCAAGTGAGCTATGAAGGGCTGATCCTTGCTTGGCCAGTTTGTCCACGCAATCGTTTCCCTCAATGCCACAGTGACCTTGAGGTTAACATTCAGGCTTTTGAGCTCATCGCGGCTTTGCTGAACCAATCTTGATGCTGATACAGCCGAGTCTATGGCTTTCACGGCTGCCTGACTATTTGTCTGGATAGCAGTATTTCGATTTTGGTTAGAGTCTTGTTTGAGTATTTTGCACGCTTCCCTAATTGCCAAAACCTCCGCCAGGAAAACACTACCAAAGTTAGGAAGCCGAAAAGATTTATTTATATTCAGAGACTCGGAATATACGCCTGAACCAACTCCACACTCCATCTTTGATCTATCAGTAAAAATAGTTGTGTGGAAGTCTCTCGTCATTACGTTATCTTCCCAGTCCTGTCTGGATGGGAGGAACACTGCCCATACAAGTGTTTAAAAACTGGTAAAGAAAATCTCAATTTTCTCAAAAAAGGCTCCTATACGATTTTGATTAAACTTTTTTTGTGAGCTCAGTTCAATCTACCATATTATTATAAAAATATTGTTGGCAGAACCATTTTTTTGGTTTTCGACAATCTCATTGTCTGTTACACCAATTCTAATGTTTTTTTTTTTACACAAGAGCTAATAATTAGTTTAAATAATTAAGCATATCAAAATTTTCAAAAAAATTTTTTTGATTGTTATTAAAAATTTTAAAAATAATTTTTTTGAAAATCCGATATTTTGAAAATGGGTAAATATTTTTTTTTTAATTAGTTTTTTAACTCTGCTCTAATAAATCCTAAAAGATTGTGTACTAAAATTTTTTCTTAATTTTTTTTTTTACAAAATTTTATATATAAAAAATAATTTTTTTAAAAATTGCTCCAAAGATTTTCAATTTTTTGTTCTCATAAATTGAGATTTATTTAAGAAATCAAATGGTGTACATCACTTTGGTTCAACATCGATTTCATAGGTTGTCTAATCAATTTATTTCTAATTATATTGATTTTTTAACAATTTTTCAGTCTAAACTGTAATTTCCATGCATATGTGCAACACGGTGCTTCATAATATTGTTCATTTACTCACATAATAAAATCTTAAACTCAACTACGTTTTATGTAGGTGGCATAAGATATATGCGCTACCTTAGCTATAATTTCTTTCTTTTATCAGATGAATATAGTATTTTAAAATATTAATATACAGGGTGTCCCGAAATCACCGCCTCAGAAGAAAACCATGAGTTCCTAAAGTAATTTCAAGTCGAAAAACTTAAGAGGTAATTTTCTCGTTTTCGCTTCGTTTTCGACTTATAACGGTTTTTAGGATTTTTATTCTTTTTTCCTTTGACTGGCTCTAACTTTGCCAAACTACAACCGATTTTTGAAATTTTTTTTTTATTTAAACAAGACCAGTTAGAAATTTGTATCTACCATATAACTTTTTTTTATGTGGATAACGGTTTTCCCGCAAAATATTTTCAAGCACATTTTTTAAGCATTTTTAAGTTGTTCTTTTTTTCACAAAAACACGTTATTAAGTATAATTTTTTTTTTCATTATTATGAAAGCCCAATACGTGTTCTTAAAAATACTTAACATTTTTTACCTAAAAATAGACATAAAAGTATTAAAAAAATAAAAAACAAAAAATAAAGGAAAATCAAGAAAATATGAATATTTGAATAAAAACGAATAAAACACTATTAACGGTTTTACTCTTACTTTACTGTTTCTAATGTTCAACACTAAACGCTCAGCGTAGTTTTTTTATTCGTTTTAATTCGTTTTCATCAAATATCATACTTTTTTTATTTTCCTTTATTTTAATTTTTTATTTTGTTAATAATTTTAAATGTATTTTTAAGTACAAAAATTTTAAGTATTTTTAAGAACACATATTGAGCTTTCATAATAATGAAAAAAAAAATTATACTTAATAACGTGTTTTTGTGAAAAAAATCATATCGAAGTCAAAAAAACAACCTAAAAATGCTTAAAAAATGTGCTTGAAAATATTTTGCGGGAAAACCGTTATCCTCACAGAAAAAAGTTGTATGGTAGATCCAAATTTCTAACTGTTCTTGTATAAATTAAAAAAAAAAAAATTTCGGAAATCGGTTGTAGTTTGGCAAAGTTAGAGCCAGTCAAAGGAAAAAAGAATAAAAATCATAAAAACTGTTATAAGTGGAAAACGAAGCGAAACGAGAAAATTACCTCTTAGTTTTTCGACTTGAAATGACCTTAGGAATTCATAGTTTTCTTCTGAGGCGGTGATTTCGGGACACCCTGTATATAAACCACAGTGTGATCGTTCATAAGAGTAAGTTCGTGCGCCCCAGTCGTGCATTTTATTTTATATGAACTTTGGTATACTTTTGATTAAAATTACTAGAAATTCGCAGACTGAACAATAGGCATACAAATTTGTTGATTGTATAAAAGGTGTACAAAAGATAAGGAAGAAATACTGCGTTTGAAAGGTCGCATGACAACATTTTCATTGCTCTCAACTACTGAATCTGAATTTTGTTCTTTAAAATTGATTATTTTTTATTTTTATAAAACAGTTTTGACTTCTTACACGAAGTTGAGAAACGTATGCAATTTTAATAATTTAGGGAATTTTGGTTATGAAGTTAAGGAGAACTTGAATAAACTATAGTCATTAGGCTTGTTTAAGAATGCATTCTTTTGTGAATGCATTCTTTAACAATCATTCATTGAATTCAATTAAAAGATTGCATTCAATGACTTCACCTTGAGATTTCAGACTTCAAATTATGCAATCACTGTTCACTTGATTCAAAAAGATTGCAATCTTTCATTCATTCATTTTACAACAATCAATTGAATGCAATCTTTTGGGAATTCATGAATGCATTCTTTGCATTCTTTTGCATTATTTGCATTCTTTTACATTACTTTGCATTCATTTGCATTATTTTGCATTAGTTTTAATTCCTTGCATTCTCTTCATTCTTTATATCAGTGGCGTAGCCTGGCAGGGGCAAGGAGGGCACAAACCCAAGGTGGCACTTTGCTTTGGGCGGCAATTTTCCAAAATATTAAATATATCCGGGAGGCAATTTTCTAGGGCGGTAATTTAAAAAAAAAATTAATCAACACGGATGATAGAGTAAAATATATATTTATTTTCATAAAATATTTTATTTTCATTTGGTTTCATTTAAGGGCGGCAAATTTCCAAAATATTTGGGAGCCAGTTTGCTAGGGTGCGGCAATTTTACAAAATAAGGTAGATATAAGGTAGTTCACAACAAAATACTAATATAGTTTTCAATTATGATTTTCAAGTATGTGCATTGTACTTTATATAAAGGGCGTGTTTGTTTAAATATACAAAAAATTTAAGGATCAGAAATGTCGTATTGTGTTATTAAAAACTTCTTGAGAAAAAATAAAAAGCTTTTTAAGCTTAAGCTTAAAACCTTAAGATGAATACAAAATTCAGTGCATATTTTTGTGTTCTTTAAGCTCAATAAAACAATTTCTGGACTTAATTAATGTAGCTATTTTACATTTTCGCTTAAATATTAGTTTTTGATAAAAAGAACCGTTTTGTTTTTGATCATCGGTATATCTCAGACCAAATATTTAAATAAAATTTTGTACTCAACACCTTTGGCCTTGTTGTCTTAAACTTTGCAAAATGGGTTCTTTTTCTGTAAATTCAGAGTGCCACCTTGATCCCAAATGCTGTTTCACAAGTTCATGGAAGTCTTTGCATCTATACTTCATCCAACAAAAATAGGCAGTACACGTCTTATGGAAGAGCTTTTTCAAAATCAGTAGCGCGCCATATTTTTGCACCATACTAAATTGAAAGAACTCCTCCATAAAAAAGTGTGTGCCCGCCCGTGAATTTTCGATTGTATCTGACGCAGACTCAACGTCCTACTGAGTGCACATCTGAGTGCGCACTAATTTACTGAATTTGCTGTGGCCTATGGGCTATGACTGCTGCTGCTATTCAACCCCCATTAAATATTGATGTGTATTCAGAGTTACCCGTGTCCAGTTGGTAACTCGTTCAGCTTTTTTTTCCTTGAGTAGCTTTTGATTTTCGAGCTTTAAAAAAAGTTTTTAATAATGAGTGTTATCGTGGAGTGTTTTCATTTTTTGCATTTCTTTTAATGTGTTAAAGTTACAAAAGCTAAGCTGTTTTCTTTGAAGAAGAACATTATTCGCGTAGATTTTCGTAGCGCGTGGTCAATTAATGTGAAGTAAATTGTATTTTTTAAAGGTAAAATGTGTTTTAATTTTTATAAATAAAACAATTAAATGAAAATTTCTATCTAAAAAAAGGGCGGTAACCCTACATACTATTATTTCATATTTGAGTCAATTTAAAATAAACACTACGACAACCCTGTGAGAGCTTTAATGAAGGATAGATTTATACAACCCACTGTAGCCAGAATGCGAGGCAAACGTCCTATCTTGCCCACACTGCCTATTTTTGTTGGATGAAGTATAGTAATATTTTCGGAATAAAGCGATCTTGAAGCCCGCGATCAACTTTTGTCTTAAAGAGAACACAATTGCGGCAAAAAAATACCGTTTAAATTGACAGAATAGGAAATAAATACGATAAGAGGTTCATCTCACGTCTCATTTTTAAAGTCATACGACTTTGGTGGAATCCATGGTTCTCTCAATTGGCCTTCAAAGTTTTATCATCGGGTATATTCAAATGGTTTAGGAAATTTCCATTGCCTGCGACTGTTTTGGCTTTTGATCTTCTACGAGTTTCGGTCGTTTAAAGAAATTTCATTTGCCCATTTAAATGCTGGGTAAAAAAAAGGTACTAAAAATTAAAGGATAAGAATATTATTCAAACTGAAAATGATTTTCAGATAGCAAAATATTTGTATGGCGATCGCAGTAGAACTCGTGTGTGTACATATATTGAAAATTTCGCAATGAATGCATCAATAACGATTTTTCGTCTCATTTCAAGTTTTAGTAAAAGTTTATTAGTTTTTTTTTGTGTTCATAAATTTTATTCTTTAACACAGTATTTTAGGACCGACCAACCAAATTAAAACCACAGCACAATATTCTGCAACAACAAAACCAAGTGTCCCTTGTTGCCATCCCCTGCGGGCGCCTATGCATTTTCATCTGATTTTAAATGAAATAAATAAGTTATGTTATGGGAGACTTTACTTTATACCAACTCCCATTAGTTGCCATCGAGTTGTGTCGGCCTAAGTCGAAATCGGTTTGGAATGTAATAGCTTATTGTTAAAATTTGGGTTGTTAAGTTCGCTCAAGTATAAAAAAAAAAATATATATATAAATAAAATATGGAATGGTTTTTTTCATGTACGAGTTTATTTCATACGGCTAAACCGAATTTTATAAAATATTTAATTGCATTCCAAAATTTCAACAAAGCACGCCATATAAAATTCTGAAGGGTCCTTTATTATTAACAGGTGCTTCAACACAAGTACACCTTATTTAGAATAAAAGCTGGTCGGACCAAGCATTGAGGGGCAGCGGCGGAGTAAAAACTCATGTTTTTTTTCAAGTGTGTTAATTAAAGGAACTCTTCAAAACTTAAGAACAAATTAATTTAATCTATTAAGAATCCGGATCGTTTTTCAGATAATAAGTAAGATAAGTACGTGTAACTTTCTATAAATAATAGTCCCCATTTCTAAAATCTCACATTCAATTGCGAGAAGTTACAACAAAATGAAACAAACAACAATTTGTATTTTCATATTTGCTCTTGTATTATCACAATCTGCAGCCAAATTCTATAATGATGATTTGGTTATCAACAGTCGAGTGCCTGGTAATAGAGCCTTAAGTTTCCTAAATTTACATTAAATTTAAAACAAAATTGTGATTTTTTAATAATTTTACAGGCGATCAAGTGATTTTACATTCAAATGCCGTTCAAAATCTAAATTTTTATGCTAAAGTTTCAATAGAAGTTCGCTACCCACAGGACCTTCCACATTCAGGTTATACATTGAGTCATGTTTATGTCAAAGGACAAGATGATACTGGTTATATTAATGGAAGATTCGATCAAGGTGGTCCAGGTGAAGATTTCATGAGAATGAAGATCTTTTTCAATTCCATACAAAATTGTAAATTTGAATTATTCCTTTATGGAAAGAAGAAATAAATTCGCTGTTAATAATCTTATATCGGTTTTTTTTGTAAATTTGTTTATAAAGATATTATATTTTGTTTTAATTTTGACTGTATTTCCCTTAATAAAGATAAAATAAATAAATTTTTAAAATACAAGTTTTTGTTTAGGTTAAAATATTCTATAAATATTTCTAATGAATTCAAATTTTTGTATTTATCATCAATTACAAATAAAATGGGTAAAACTTTTACCGGGAACATCTATGTATTTTGTTAAAGACAAAAGCTGTACTTGTTCATAGGTACGAGTTAGTCATGAGTTTAGGAATTTGTGAACATAAGAATTTTTAATTTGGGTGAAGGTTATTTTACTACTTTAATTTTGGAACTATGCAGTGTGCAGTGGACTTAAGCTTATGCTATCTTTAACTAGCTATCTCCAGTTTGACACATCAAATTGATTTCAATTTATTTCTTCTTGATCGCATTATTTTAAAACCCACATTGCAATTAATGACTTATTATCACGAAATTATAAAAATTGATCTAAACGATTAGAGATTTCAATAAAAAATGTGAAATTATTTTTTTTAGAAAAACCAATAGATTAGAATTGGCAATTAGTCTTTTGTATATCATATCGGTCGCAGTGCGCCACACCCACCGGCCGCGCAGTTAATTGGTCTGTTAATATAATGTATATCTAAGTAATGTTTTTCTACTTTAATTCATTACTCATTTATAATAATTAATAAATATTGTGATATATTTCACTCAAATTCCATAGTTCAATGTTTGTGTTTTGTTTGCCATTCAACTAATAAAATTACTTTTATTTATGAGGTTGTTATTTCAATTGATTACAAAATAAACTTTTCCAGTGAAATAAAGAGAAATTCTAAGAAAATTGTCTGTTAAACGTTTTATATATGAAACGATATAGGTATAGTAAATAAATCAATGCAATTCGAAACGAAAATCGACCGCATATGCAAATTACTTGCTTCTGTTTGTTTATTATAGTTATAAGGGTGTCCCAAAATTCAAGCAAAATGTAATTTTGATAAAAAAAACATGAGTTTGTAATTAAAAATTTTATTTTTTTTTAATTGATTCATACGAAAAACCATGTAGGGTTATGTATATATGGAATAAAAAACCGGGTATAAGTATGCCTCCTCGACTTTACTGGCCCATTTACACTTTTGGTGATAATTTTTATAATCGTTTCGCATAAATGAGGCCGGGTACCATCAGTGTTCGGTTATGAGAGAGTTCACAGTATTTTCGAACAAAGAGTTTGCATTTATTAATTGAAGGTGTTTCTGTCACCTTTCCGATTGTTTTGCTTTTTTGAAGCTTTTGAAGAGTTGTGCTAGATTTTTTTTAGAGGGGTATACATTGTACATTGTACAATGTAAACAAATTATTCAATTTTTCATTTTCTTTTTATAACAAGTTGTTATTTCAAAATGATTTTCAAACTCGCTCAAACGCAAAATTTTGAAGAAAGCAAATTGAAAATCCTATATAAATATACCTCCTACACAAATGAATGCGTCGCTTATAACTTATCTGAACTTCATACGATTTGCATGTAAATTTGGACTGGAGAAATAGGAAAATCATCAAAAATCTAAATTGCATACTTTCAGAGGTGGATGCGTGGGGATATCTGATAATTCTATTTCGTATGAGAAGGAGAAAATATTGTGACAGGCAGTAGGAATTGACAAGTGTTACGCTCTCCGACTGCTGCATTAAGTTTTTTTTTAAGTTTAATTTTAAAGGGGGAAAACATTAGGGTGGATGGAAAAAATAAAGTTGTTAAAATGAAAAGCATAAAACTCCCCACAAAAGTTGCGTTGGATCCTAAAATGAATTTAATTACTTTTTTTTATTTTTAATATAACCGCGCATTAACATTGAAAATTGAAAAAAAAAAAAACGAAAATGACCCAATCATACAGATCCGTTGCAGAGGCTCTGTAGATTTTTACTCGTTAAAGAAAGTAAACAAAACAATCGAAGAGCACAAATAATAAGCCAGCTCCCAGATTATATTGTAAAAGCATAGGAAAACACATTGAATTTTCGCATTTAACATATTTTTTTATTTTTCAAATTCAATTTTTTTCTTTTAAATCTTTTTTATTCTAGCGAAATTAATTTGTTTTTTTTACCAAAACGTCTTTATACGAAATTTAGGAGAACGATGGAATAAGAAGTTCGGTTTTTCCCTCAAAAACTTCAACAAATTTGGAAGAATTTTTGAAAGAATTTGCTTGGCTCTTAACGTATACAAAATATTTTGGATGACTTCGTTTTGGGGGATCTGGCGTATTTCGTTAAACAATTAATTATTAACTTTGCCGGTCAGCAGCAACACTACATTTGATACATCATTAACTTCTCGTATTTAATTGAATAAACTACACGCCTTACATATATTTACTACAAATTGTTACGATTTCTACATACATAGTAAGTCTAGTGAAATAATACAAATTCCATAAAAAAGTGAACATTTCAACTTTAAATTCAAACTTCAAAGTGACAGACGACAGGTCATTTGGCATTTGAAACTACGTTTGCTACAATTTGTTTCATTAACTACATTAAACTACGTTTAACTACATACATACATTCAGGCCTATCACAGAATCCATCGTGGAAAATCTCCGAATGGATTATTCCACTACGAACCCCGAAAAAAAGGATTCACCAAATCCGAATGGAATCGAAAAAAGCAATGCCTCATTAAAAGAAATAATTCTGAATTTCGAAATCAGCTGTCCTATGTCACAGCAATACTTGGAGCTTTTAAAAACAAAAATCCCTTAAACTTTTTAAAAAGTCACATCTTTTTTCCCTTTTTATTTTACCCAAAAATTGCTGAACATTTGTGTTAAGTATGGCTGGACTCTTTTTTTTAATAAATATCGCAACAAAAATCCCATAATCTCAGAGCACTATTACAGCTGTCAAGTTATTGATCGTGAAAAAACTGTGTTGTTGATATTTGTTTATTTATTCAATGTTTTAGCATTTTTTCCCAAGAAAATATATTCAGCATTAAAATAAATTGAAGTTAAAAAAATAAAGTGGTTTCAAATGTACTGAGGAACAAATTTTAATCCGGCTTGTTTTAAAAGTTATGTATTCTTTTACTTCCTTTGTTTTTTTTTTAGCGCAATTGCAATGTTTCTCACTGGCGTGGCATTCAATTATTTAAGAGTTTAAAAACTTTTAACAAAATAAAAATTGAATAGTTTGCGTTTGCAACCATTGCAAATTTTAGAATTTGTAAAAAAAACTATTTTTTTTAATGAAACACAATCGTTTACCACTTGGCTACGACAAGAATCAGTTGTTGTAGAAAAAGAAGTCATATTTCCGTTTCATTCGGAATTTGTGATAGCAAATTTCCCGAATTTCGAAATTCTTAATAGATTTTCCACTACGAATGGATTCTGCAATACATTTTTCGTGATTCGTAGCAAATTTTCGATTACGATGGAATTTGTGATAGGGCTGATTAACTACGTAGAAAATTTAAAAAATTTAGTTTATTGCAAAAAGTGACAGTTCGGCCATCCGTGCCTGTCAGCAACGCTGTAGTAGAAAGAACATTTTCTTTCATTAATAGTCCGAAGACAAAACCAAGAAATCGATTGACTAAGGTGTTTTTGTTTTTTTAAATAAAAATAAATTGTGATTGAAATTATGAGTATTGGTATTGGGCTACTATTTGGGCTACTTTTTCGGATTCGATTTTGCGCTACAAACTTTTTTAAATTTTATGGAACTAGTTCAAGACAGGACAGAAAATTTTGGAAGTCGATTCGTCTTAGTATTAATTTTATTTTCCCTTTTAAACATGTTAACATTAATGAAAAATTCCACACTGTAGCATCATATGCGGATTGAAGCCTCTAAAAATTGTTGGAATGTAAAAAAAAAAAAAAAAAAAATAAATAGAAAAAGTACCTACTTTCTCTAACATTAATTTTTGTAGTTTTCGGAGTTGTTTCTTATTTCTAAAAATGACTGCAGGGTCGCATGAACTTACCGTGAACCGTGGTTTTAAAACTATTCATCTGATTTATAATAGAAATAGATAGCTTATATTTTATGTCACCTGCCAAAAATGTAGTTTAGTTTATAAGGTAGTTTTATGTGAGTACCAACGTAAACATGAACAATATAGGACGGGGTTGCACATTTGGCATATTACATTTTAAACTGATTAAACAATTTATGAAATTGTCTTAACACTAACACAATTTTTTAAAAAAGTCTCAATTTATGGGAACACAATTTTGAAAATCGTTGGAGCAGTTTAAAAAAATATTTTTTGTTATTGTGTTAACATTTTTAAGAAACAAAATTGTTACACTATTTTTAAGAATATATTATGGTAGTTAAAAAAAATAATCGTTCCATTTTCAAAATATCGAATTTGCGAAAAATATTTTTGAATTATTTATTTAAATCCAAAATTTTTTTTGACAATTTTGATATGCAATATTATCCAAACTATATAAAAAAACTTGTATAAAAAGCTCATTAAAATGGGTTCTACAGATAATGAGATAGTCGAGAACCATAAAAAATTCTATGAGAGATACCTATACCGTTAATAATGGATTAATACAAAAATTATTCCAATAATATATCTTAGATCGCACTGATATTAGCTCAGAACAAAATTTTAATCACAACGATAGTCGTTTTTCCTTACCAGTCCTTAAACACTTTGTACGGGAGGTACCGTTATTTTTGGTTATAAGAATAATTTTTATTTTAAACCTGTTAGATAAAGTTTAAAAACTACTGGGTGCGAAATTAAATAAAAACCGCCCAAAAAAAATTACACTTTTTTTAAAAATCAAAAAAAAAAAAAAAACTTTAAAAATTTTGGTATACAATGTTTTTAAAACTTTTTAAAACGTTCTCCATTATCTATTAATCAACCGTTTTTGAGAAAATCGATATTCAAAAAAATGTGGCGTACAAACTGAGGCTACAAAAATTGAACCTAAAACTGAGTAAAAAGCGAAAACATATAATTTCTAAAATATTCAAAAAAATTTAATGCAGCAAATTTTGTTTGACTAATGGAAGTTTTTTTTATTATATTGACTAAAAAAAATATATAATATGGACCTTTTATGTATTCATCCTTTGGAGGAATGTTTTTTAAATACACATTTGTTTGTTAAAAATATATTATGGGCATTTTGAAAATTATTTTGTTTATACATATGTTTTGACCCCAAAATCAAAATTAAAGTAGTAAAAACTTCTTCATTAGTCGGTTTTGAAACAAAATTTTTTTTTTTTATAGCTCTTTTTGATATGCAAATTTTGGCATATTAAATTCTATATTTAAAAAATGCGCCTTTAGCATCGTTTTGATTGTTAACAATAAAAATGGTTCTATGGGAGGTGTTATTTATAACCATTTTATTAAATTTTAATTAATAAAATGTTAGCCTTTTTGTAAAAAAAATTACTGAATTTTTTTTTAAGTTGTGGGCAGGTTTTTAAGATTTTCATTTTTTTTGTCTTACTTACGGGGGAAAGCTCTAAAAAACGCAAGGTTCCAAGTTTTAAGAAAATCGACCCAACTGGTTTAGGCTACAGCCAAAAGGACAGAATTGCGAGACCCACTTTTCTCGACTTCACTATATCATATTAATTTCAAGTTTGATCAAAATATCGAGCTCGATCTTTTTACGAATCCAAAACTTGACATTTAGTAGAATAGAATGGAAACTTAAGATTAACAAAATTTATTTTATTGCCAAGTGGAAAGTAACATTTAATAGACATATTGGTAGTTCAGAATGTAGAACGGTCTCTAAAGACAGCTTGTGAAGTTTTAAACCGACATGACAATAGGAAAAACAAAATTAAATTAAAAAAATTAGTGCTAAGTCTTCTTCTTGGCTGATCTATTTCAGTAGATAGTAGGTACATACATATATAGAATTTGTATTATTAAAAAAAACCTTAAAAATTAGTTATGTTTTTGTTTTATCTATCAAATATAAGTCATTTTGTCATGTCCCCATAGTAACCTCCTTATACTCTCTGTAAACTTTTTCTGCATATTCAATTTTGGTAATTAATTTAATTTAATTTAATTTAATTTTTTTTTTATTTAATTTTTTAGCCGGGGAAAAACGGCTTAAGGCCACTCAGATCGATTCTTAGAAAAGCGAAAATATTACAAGTTTTGCTTATTTATAAAATTCAAATGAAAATCAATTAAAGAATTTTTTAACAAAATGTAATTAGTTATACAAAATAAATGGATTATTGACTAATTAATGAATTATTTATTCTAATATACAGTGATAAATTTTAGTTAAGGGTATATCCCATGAGCCACGTTTGAATAAAAATTTCGAACATATTTGTTGAAAATTTGTTGTGAAAGAACTTAGATATGACAAATAAGATAAATGGTATATTCATACCAACTTTTTCTATTTTTAAAATGGAAGAAACTAGAGAAATGCAAATGTATAACAGTTATATCAGTTTTTCGCCATTTAAATTGTGCAGCGTACATTATCGCAGTTGCGTTAAATATGTAAGAATACTTGGGTGTGCCTGGAAGAATGGCCACCGATGGGTCACCCCTGCCACTGTGGGTCCGCAAAAAAAGTATACTTACTCTTATAAACAAAACTGTTATAAATTGCCATATCTAGGAAATGTCCTTTCAAAATATTAATTTGACAAAAAAAATTTTACAACCTTTGCCTTTGAGCGTCTTGAACTAGACGTGTTTTTCAATCTTTTGCCAAGAAGTAAAGGGTGTTTTTTTTAGACGTGTGGTTTTCAAGAAGAAATAAAACGCATATAATTTAATGTTATGGCCAAGAATTTAGCTTTATTATAAAGATAATGGTTTGCCATTATGTTTTAAAAATGATTTCGGACAAGTGGCCGCTGCGGCTGGCTCGAATAAATTCCAACCGAGAGGCCCAAGAGGCCCCAGCTCCAATTGTTGCGCGCGATGGCGGATGGACTCATTCGGGTCTTCTTCGATACTCTGCTACACAGAAGCAATAGCGTCTTCGGTGCGCACTGTAAGGCGCGGCGTCTCTGAGGATGCGCATTATCCACTAGAGTAAACGTTGCTTGAATTACTCTGCTGGGCGATTATGTCGACCAAATATTGGACGTAGCAAGCGATGCGTCGCGCGAACCGAACCATTATTTTGGTTATAAATTTGCACGATTTGCAAACGTTGTTCGAGTAAGTCTATTCATTATATGAAATGGCAAACCAAACTGAGCATAAATCAAGTGACAGCTGTCAAAAAGACCAACACTGACCGACGATTTGAACGAATACATTGTGGCTGCAATTTGCTTTTGAATATACCAAAATCGACGTCTATATTCTTCGCAGCTAATATCGCGGGTTCACTCAGCCAATGGTGGTTCAAATAATTGCGGTCGATGTTCGGGAAAACTTTACTGATTAATTCTTCTTTCGATGAATTCAAAAAAATTGACAGAAACGAATTCAAGCCAGTTATAGCATCAACCGGAATTCGCCAATTCTAATTGCTTACACGTCTTGTTCTGAACAATTAACACGTCCCTTACTTTGGCGGACACTTTTTGGCAGAATTAAAAAATTTTAATATCTGAATTTGTAGCTAATTAAATGCTAATTTGTTGTAATTCAAACTTAAAAATTCGTATTATTTTAGATTTTGTCCGCTTACTTCAGACTTATTTTAGCGGAAACTTGAATAACTACGAAATTATGCAAGCTACAAATTTTTGGTTTGCGCAACAAATTAGCTACAAATTCAGATATAAAATTTTTTTGATTCCTCCAAAGTAAGGGACGTACAATTATTGACTGATGGATTATTCTGCAACGCAACTTGCATGTTCGTCGTCCATTATAAATTCTTTACTCAAAATTTTAGACGTTTTAGTGCGATTTTCAAGCATTTATAATACGATGCTAGCTTAAAAACATGATTTTCTAAATTTTAAACGAGTTTTTGCATACGAAAGCCTTATTATAAAGACTGATAATTGTCACAACTTCGTAGTTGAAAAAGACTTCTTTAGTTTAAGAAATGTTTTTAAGTTTCTTGTTTGTTAATTTTTTGTTTTGCCAACATTATAAAGTGTTATTTTTTATGAATAAAAATCAAAATGTTTAAAAAAGTTTAAAATGCTTGCATTTTTTCTTTGGGAAAAAAGGGGAATTTTTTTGGAAAAAAAGGGGGAAAAAACGTTTTGGTGCCAAAAAAAGGGTATTTTTATTTGGAAAACCTGGGAACCCTGCCCCACTCCTCTAAATTAGACAGATTGTCAGATTTAGTCCGAGAAATACTTGAATAAACCTATAATGGTATTTTTGTTTACCTTTGTGCATGTCACTGTTCAGCTGGAGTTTATTAAGAAAATAGGTGTATTATGATATACTATAAAACGGTTTAGCTTTAAAGTTAGAAAATAATAACCTAAAATATAGAAAAATGTATTGGTTACTGGGTAAGAATGACTTATCTATCCAGAACAAAATAATGCTTTACAACCAAGTACTAAAACCCGTTTGGACTTATGGCATCCAACTGTGGGGTTGTACAAAGAAAACAAATGCTGAAACCATCCAAAAATTCCAAAACAAAGTCCTCCGTGGAATAATAAATGCCCCTTGGTATATAAGAAAAAGCGACTCGCATCGTGATCTACAAATAGAAATGGTTACAGAAGTGGTTAGAAAACACGTTGTATCACATAATCAGCGACTGCATAGTCATTCTAACTCCGAGATGGAGACTGTATTAAATGTACGTGACAATGTTCGAAGACTAAGAAGAACCAAGCCTCATGAGCTGATGGTCTAAATGCGATGGAAAGTATTAAAACTTTAAACTTCCCCCAATGCAATTTTGTATTTAAGAAATAAAAATCTTTTGTCGATCTTTCATAGATTGGTCCTGATATCCCGGTGGTTTTAGTGCGGTACAAGTCCCACACTACTTGGTACCGAATATTACCAAGTGTCTTTTGAAGATTTCCACCTGTAGAGAAAAAAAAAAAAAAAAAAAAAAAATGACCCTTCTCTTAGCAAAACTAAATTTTACTTACCGAAACATCTCTTATTTTCCTAAGAGCTTAGATAAATATTTCAAGGCCCAAAGTTTTCCAGTGCAAGATCCTCCGAGTTTCAATCAATTTAATCTCAAATTATCTTAGATTTATAACCCACCCATTTCTGAGTTAACCCTTCATTAACTGAAGATATTTAGCTGTTAAAGTATACCTATACCTATATGCTAATTAATTAATAATATAAAATAATTAGTAATTAAATTAATATACAGTCATAGTTAAGTCAATTAAGCCAATAGATATAAATAGGTATCTATTAAAAACTTTTTCTAAGAGTATTCAACAATTAATTGAGAATACCTTACTTCCTAATCACTAGCACGCGTTAGATTTAGTTTATTTTATTTTTTTTTTTATTTTTTAAATGCTGCTCGTGTGTCTTGCCTTCACAAATATAAACCTAATTAACATAATATTTAGAGTCATCTTTGTTTTAATCTTTGATTTAATTTAAATTAATTGTGCAAATATATCTATAAAGTTTAAAAGAAATGCAAAAACCCAATAAACAAACAGCCATAACAACATTGGGTATTTTATTTTTAAACATAAAGCCGGTTAAATATGAAGAAGAAACAGTACAGTTCACTTGGTTATTCGCACTTGAAAGAAACAAAAAAAAAAAAAATAACAAAAACTGGATGACATATCAGCGTATTTTATGATTATAAAGTGTTTGTATGCGTGTGTGTATTTGTAAGTATACTATAAGTTTGTCGGGCAAGAGTTACTTTCGTAAGAAAATCGGGAAGACAAAAAATGTAAGTGCCAGTTCAATCGCCCGAAGCAATTTTTGACATTCCTCGGAAGCATTTATGAATTGCTTTTAAGCTCAATTGGATACTGCACAGTGGTTCTGATTGTATGGAGGAGCGGTATTAATTCAATAAAATCACAACCGATTTTAATAAAACATTAAAATATGATTATTAATTAATTTACC
This sequence comes from Epistrophe grossulariae, assembly GCA_929447395.1. Classification (NCBI taxonomy): domain Eukaryota; kingdom Metazoa; phylum Arthropoda; class Insecta; order Diptera; family Syrphidae; genus Epistrophe; species Epistrophe grossulariae. The sequence goes on from OV839568.1 coordinate 46,895,812, forward strand.
CACTGACACACCCGCTTTGAAAAAAAGTTATTGAACTCCCTATTGAACTCTTTTTTTTTTGACAATAATATATTTAAAGCCTAAGTTTTAAAGAAATAAATTAATTATGACTATACTTATGAAAGGTGTCCCAAAATAAACGCAAGATTTTAATTAAATATAAAATACCGTTTGTTTTAAATTGTTATTTTCCACGGCTTTAATGGTACATACAAATTCTCTTGTCAAATTTTTCATGACCATTTTGTATAAATGTGGTTATATTTCGTTGATGCAGTGTTGAATTTCCCCCTTCAATGAACAGGTGGTTGCGGGCTTGTTCACACAGCCATTGACTTCAAATAACTATCACCAATTGATCCAATTTCCTTGAATTTGACAACATACTTTCTTCACAGTTGACGAAGTTAAATAAATATTCCGACCATAATTGGTACTAAATTTTCGAACTGTGACCGCCAAACTTTAAACACGTTATTTTGCGCGTTCATAGAAAAATGAGATCTCAGAGATTTTTCTCACTCAAAAAGTGAGCAAGCGAATCCAAGATCTTTTTTCCTCAGAGTTTTGACAACAATGCTAAGAAATTTTGCTGAGGAATTCTGTTCAGGTAACTGAGATTGCTGAGATCTCTGAGATCTCATTTTCCATTTATGTTTACTGACCCTAAACTGTCAGCTGTACAATTGTTTTTTTTACTTGCGACATATGGGTCGATTTTCTTTAAACTTGGTTCATAGCGTTTTTTGGGCATTTCCCCAACCCGTTTTTATCATTTTTTTAGGACCCAAAATAACAGCTGCCTCACAATTTGTTTTAGCAAATATTGAAAATCTCATTTTTCTCAAAAACGTGCCCGCAACTAAAAAAAAAAAATCAATAATGTTTTTTACAACAAGGCTAACATTTAATAAAAAAAGTTTCCAAACATTTTATTTAATGGTATCTGCCATATAACCATTTTTTTGATTTTCGATTTTCTCAAAAACGGTTGAACCGATTTTGATTCATTTTTTATAGAGATTATTTGTAAAAGTTTTCAAAGTTTTTTGTTTTTTTCTAAAAAAATGTTTCAAATTATTTTTTTTCGAGAACTTAATAATTCGAAAGCGACTTGGTCGATTTTTATTAAACTTAGCACCCGCAGCAGTTTTTTAACATTATATAGCATATTTTAAATAAAAACCATTCTTATAACCAAAACTATAGGTATAAGGTACCCCACATACAAGTGTTCCAAGACCGCAAAAGAAAATCTCTTTTTCCTAAAAAACGGCTCATACGGTTTTGATACAAATTTTTTGTGAACCAAAATTATTATGTACGATCTATCATATTATTAAAAAAATCTCTCATCGAACCATTTTTTTGTTTTTCGACTATCTCATTATCAGTTCAACCGATTTGAATGAAGAGCTTCTAATAAGTTTGAATGATATTGCATATATACATATATCAAAATTTTCAAAATTCAAAATTTGGGATTTTTTTAAAAATGTTCAAAATTATTTTTTGAAAATTCGATATTTCGAAAATGGGTAGATAATTTTTTTTTTAAATAATTTTTTTAAATTCCGCATTAATAAACAGTAAAAAATTGCGTAGGGTAGGGCGGGGCTAGTTTGGCCACGGGACAAATTGGACCACGCGAATTACTCACAAACTGAAAGTATCTACTATAGAAGAAAATGATCTTACACGAACAAAGCGTGCTCTCTTACCAGCACGTGCCACAACGGTTTCAGTTGCAATTTGCCCTCAGAAGGTAAAGGAGTGGATATAGTATCATACTTGCAGAAAGTCGGCTCATTCAAAGTGTACAGTAGCCCAGCAAACATTTTCATTCAGAACTGTACCTATCATAAATGATTGACATAAGTGAACAAAACCTTAGAATTTGAATTCATTTCTAAATCGATTTGCGTCCAAACTACTGGGTAGCGAAACACACAGGAGTCTTTTAAATGATTCATAAATGATGAATAAATACGAATATAGGTGAATCCACCCAATTTACTTGTTTGAGGAATTACTTGTGTACGTTCACTTGGATTCACCTACAATGAAGGAGAATCGAATCTCAATCATTTTTATCCTGCAAGAAATTCCCCACAAACTCCCTCTTCCCTTCATAACGTAAAAATGATAAGCTTTTGAAACATTTTCAGATTTCATTCACTGAAAATGAATATTTATCGGATGATATTCTTCATTTTTGCTGAATATATTCAACTAAATGTTTGCCGGGTAGCCGAAGATGGGTCCTTCTTTGTATGCATCAATCACAACAGCGATTACGATTCCAAACTTATTTTAAACCTCAATTTATTTCTATTATATTTATTTTTCAAGTTTTATTAATATTTTTTTTACTTTGTTTGTTCGCTTTATATTAGACTTGTTTTGCCACTTGATCCACAGGTCTTGATCCAACTATAACCCCACACACTGGTCCAACTTTACCCGCTATAGGGGCAGATTTCTTTAGAAGCCAAAAGTCCATTCTTTCTTTTGATAACAGCTCCATAGTTGTAGGTACTATGAGTAGTTTGATAATTATGAGACTTTAAGTAAAAAGTGGTCCAACTAACCCCACCCTACCCTACCAATTTATTTTCTTAAAAAATGTTTACAACATTTTATGTACATAAACATAAATTCATTTTTTTTAAATATAGGCTTCCATAACAAAATTTTTTTTTATTTAAAAATCAGAATAATGGACTTAAGATCAAATTCGTGCGACCCAGTCGTGCATTTTATTTTTAGTAGGGTTGCCAACTATTTAGTACATTAATGTTGGCAAATTCCAATTTTGCGTTAAATTTAGGACACCATTAATTTTTTTTAATATAATTTGACGTAATTTAAATAGCTTCTGAAATTATTTTCACACTAACGCAACGCGATGTACAAAATTTGATTTCTTTAACAAATCTTAATTTATGGGAAAAGATTTTTTTTAATTGTTGGAGCAGTTTTAAAAAAAAAATATTTTGAAAATTTCAAAGAAAACTTTATTAAGTAGGTATTTATTTATTTTAAAGATTTTAAAGAAAAAATCTTTTTTTTGTTCACTGAATTGAACATTTAATTTGCCGTTTTTGAAAGAGGTACCGAATTTTCAAAAAAAAAAAAAAATATTGAGTTGTTTAAATAAAAAAAAAATATTTTTTTTAAACTAATTGACATGCAATAATATTAAAACTTTTTAGAAGCGTCTGTTTCCCAAAGTATAAAATATTTAATGAAATTTTGACACTTTTCCTACCCCCGTCCGGCGCTTTTCCAAATTTTGCGACCTTTAATTTTTAAATCGATGTACTACAAGTCGTAATTTGGTATAAGAGATTTTTTTTGTTCATTAATGTGTCAAATCAAGTGAAGCGTAGTGTATAAATAACTCATCAGTTGCTATACAACTTCTAAATTCTAATTATTATGAACCAAGCTTCGGACTTTCTGAGTATGACTATGCGTCACAAACATTTATATCTCAGATGGAACATGCATCAACCTCGTTGTTGAGTTGAAAAGAGTTCGTGTTCATACTTGCAAACAAAATAAATACAAAAACTTGATCCGATTTCAACGTTCCTTGTAATATTTTCATCTTCACAAGAATCAATTATTATCAAGTCTTTGAGAAATTTCCCATTCATTAAATTTTTTTAAATTTAAAATCCATTGCCTTGATCTTCGCATGTAGTCAGTGGTCAGTACTCAGTTGCTTATCAAACTTGTACGAGTTCGGATCAGAAATTAAATAAAGAACAAAAATAAAATATATTTAAAAAAAAAAACACACAATTTTATTTTGTCGCCGCGCGCTTTTCTGGTTTTGAGTGCGGTTTAGTTTTGTTTTTGTATTTATTTTTAAATTTGTTTTCTTCCTGTGACGACGAGGAGAAGTTTCTTGAATTTTGCTTAAGGAGGTTCCATAAAAAAAATACAATGTGGTTAACGAATACTTTCTGGCCTGCGGTAATGATGGTGCAGTTCCTGGCTGTTTTTGATAGTGGTTTGGTTTTGGCTGACTGGATGTTTGATGGACAAGGCAACAGCTTAAGATGTAAGTTTATTTGCAAAAAATGTTCTTGAACTCGAAGAGGTGGTACATAGTTATTTTTATGATTGTGGTTTTGTTTATCTTTGTGTTGCTTGTGTTTTGCTGTTTCTTACAAATAAAAAGAAAATTGCGAACCTTCTATTCAAGGTATACAATGAAATTTGCTTCAATCAGGGGCACCAAAAATGCTAAAAGAACTCAAATAAATATTTTGTACAAACAAACAAAATACTCAGTTGAGTTTGATTTTTTTTATCGTCTCTTGGGGATTTTTTACTACTTACCCACATATCTACATTATTATTTACAGTGCATGTTTTAGGTATTTAAATATATCTACCATACTAATGTAAGGTAAGATTGAAACAATGATGAGGTGTTTCTCTTATATGAATCATACTAAGTTTACGTTATGACTTATTTCGCAATATTGTCAAGTAAATCTATGTTTTGACCTCGAATAAATTGTTAAAAGAACAAATCCACTGAGAACTGACTCAGAACACTATACGCACTTAAGCCATATCCAAAATCCCCCTAATTCAACCTACGGGAACATTTGTAGGTACATATTTAAGTAATTCCAATGGTTGTCTGATTCAGATGACATCAAAACTTGTTTGTTTATCTTGAATATAAACCAGATATACCTATTTATCAGGATTTTTTACGCGCATTCGAAATTTTAATAAAAAATTTTATCAAATGTCTAGAATGAAAGGATGTTTTTTTATGGAGGTGGTAATTTAGATTTTTTTTTAAATTGGAATAAAATTTATATGTACATATGTAGGTATTTGAGGTAAATGATATAGACCGAGTTATTGTTATTGTGTGAACGATAGCAAAAATTCAGTTGTATTTTTATATAGATCTAAAGACTTGCATTCCGTGGTTGGGGCCTTAGTCGGTAATGGTGCATTGAAAATTACTTTTCTCTTTTTAAAGGCCCATATAAAAAGGATAGCAATAAAAACATTGGCGCAAAATTTTAAACGATTTAGTAAAATGTTAAAGCCATTTTAGTAATTTACTACCTAAGTTAAAAAGAAGATTTTGGTAATTTTAAACGATTTAAGCAATTTACTAACTCTTAACATTTTACTAAAGTTAAAATCAGAAAATGGCTACTTTAAATTTTAGTAATTTGCTAAATCCATATGAAATCTGTCACTGTCCTCGAAAATAATTTCTTGGCAATTTTATTTGAAAGATTTAAATTGTATTTTTTTTCGTGTGCTAATTCTTTTCAAAGTAAATAAAAAAAAATGTTTTCGGAAGATGAAGATTTCGATATGTGCGAAGACTCAGCTTTGTGCATAAAAGTGCGATGTATTAAGTCCCAAGAAAATCCCTTTGAACAGCTGGACGATGTAGAATTTTACTCCAGGTATAGATTCTAATCTTTAATAAGTTGTACAATTGAATCTGCAACAAAAACTCAATTTTCACGTAAGGATGGGAAAAGCACATAAACTGCTAAAGCCCTGACTGCGGCTGCTCGTACTGTGTTTTCTTCATTGCAACCTTTAATGAGGAACATCAACAACACAAAATAAAATAACAATTTTTTAATTTCACTTTATTGAAACTTTTCTTTTACAATAATAAAATAAAAAAAACTAGTTGTATTTTTGTCACAAATAAAAACAAACAAAAGTAACAAAATAAATTGTAGGTTGTCACTTTAACTTCTGACATTGCAAATTATTAGGTCCGTTCCCTATCGGTTTAAGTTTGTTGGCTTTGTTTTTCTTTCCGAACTGTCATTGTTTTGACGTGTTCAGCTGCACCGTTTTTAATAAAAGGGAATTAGTATTTTACTAGTTAGTAAAACGAAAAAAAAGGATTAAAATTTTGGAACAGCTAGTAAATTACTAAATGTTTTAGCAAATTGCTAACTAGTAATATGCTAAGCCCTTAACAATAGGTTGTTTAAAATTTTGCGCCATTAAATATTATTTACATAACAATTTAAAACAAGCCCCAAAGTACTGTTCAGGAGGAACTAAGTTCTAAGGGCAAAGAAAAAGTAAAAAAAAATATGTTAGGAATAAAGTGTTCATCTTTTCGAGTATAAAATTTCAACCCGTTCATTATTTGGAACACTGAAAAATGGAAATATTTCGTTCATCTTTCCGAGCTGTTCATCTTATACAACCGTTCATCTTTCCGCGATTCTACTGTATTTTAATTGGTTCTTATAACTCTTTATTTCCATGACAAATTAATGAAACATTTTTGACATGTTTAATCAACTCACCATTAAAATGAAGAGCCATCTTGTGGTTTCTTTTTGAATCATATGTTATTTTGACATTGACAGCTACTATCTATAATCTATATGCGTCGAAAAAAATTGACACAAACTGATTTGATGGTTAAAGTTTAGGACCTCGATAGGCGAAAAATTCTAAAAAAAATATTGTTAATGCAATCAAATCAGCAGAATCAGAGCCACCTTTCGGCAATTTCAGCTTAACAATGTTGTTCTGAACATTTAACAAAAAAAAAGACAAAATTCAAAACCTCTTACCATAGATCGCCATGTAGTCCAGTCAATGAAGCATTTGACTAGGAAATCATCGATGGATTTTGGTGTTCTTACGAAAACTCCGAAAAGTCCCAATCGATATGAGCGAAGCTAACAATTTTACGGGAGGTTATAAGCCCTCAAAATGGTTATTCACGAATACATCTCGTATAGTTGTACAGAAAAATGTTAATGTCTAATTTGTAGCTTAGAAAACTTTCTATAAAAAAAATAAAATATGCATATACTTTTTTCATAGAAATTACTGTTTTCAAAATAAACCAATCGGTGGAATTAAGTTAATTTTCTTTTAAATTAAAGAAAGTTAGTGAGACTTTTTATGATAAGAAATTGAAGATTTAGAATTAGTCAAGCACAATAAGTTCAATAATCGGATGTAATCACTAATCAGTAGGTAATTCTGCTTTTTCTTCACGGCGGAGCTGCGATTTGACACTGAAAATACTTTGAAATCAATTACCAACGAAATGTATGCGATTTGGATATAAGAGGTTTTTTTTTTGCCTTTTAAGACATTTATGATTTTTTTTTTTGAATTCAGACATTAGCCGTTTTTTATTATCAGAATTGATCTGTATGGATCATCAAATAACATACCTAACAACAACAACACATGAACCTGCTCTTTATCGGGTTCACGTTTCATGATCCGAAAAAAGGCTGCTGATTCTCACCACTGTGCAGTGGTTGTTTTATTTTCGCAGGATGATCCATATGGATCATGGGTCATAATAAAAAATGGCTATTATAAATTTCGTTGTTAACATGATATTTTTTCAAAAATCTCATTTTTGACAAAAAATGGATTTACGGGGTTAACATCTTCAGGCGAGGATATGTCACTTTGACATTTACAAATGTATATAAAAATAGAATGTTTGATTTCTTTTTTTCATGAACTGTCACTGTTTTAGGCGTGTTTAGTTGGAGTTTAATATGTCCCCTTTGATACAAGGAAACTGAGTTTCCAGCAAATTTCAGTTTTTGGATGAGAAGGGCACCAAGTAAGAGGATTGAACGATCTACGATTGGTGGGAATTGAAAATTAAAAGAAAACGTCGAAAAATCTCCAGCAACTTGTTTCCTCATATGAAAGGGGACTATGCTACTAAATAAAAAATGTTTAAAGCGCGAAACAGATTAAAACCAGCAACAACAACAGCGGCCGCCATTATTTTAGAACTAATGTATTTCAATCGTTCAACTGGTGCTTTTGCTGTTTCAATCTGTTTCGCGCATAAGATTAAGAACATTTTAGTAAAGAGCTTAAAAGTTAGAAAACCGTTAATTCAAATTTTGGGCCAATATCCCTTACATTGGCGGAACGGAAGTAAAACGATTTGATATTTTTAAATTGCAGCGAACTACTCCAAATTTGTTGCTCACGCCTTTTTTAGTTATTAAACTTTAAGTTTGAAGTTAGCGGATGAATATAAGAAAATATTAATTCTCTTCTCAAAATTGTATAGCTTCTTTAATTCTTATTTGTTGCGTAAAATTTTTGTTTGCTTTTTGTATCATTTTTTACTTGAATTTCAAGTTTAAAGCGTTCCCCGTCCATTCAAATAAAATATAGCATTTGGCGGAAAAAATCTAAAAACAAATGAGATTTTCAATTTTTTTTTTCCAGAAATTTAAGCTTTTTATAAATGATATGCTAATTCATCAGAAATGATTTTTAAATGATGAAGAGGGAGTATATTTATAAAACTTGAAAAATGTATTTTGGTACATTACCTTTGATGGATGATTTTAAACGTTATCTTGCTTTGGGGTAGTCAAAACATTTTGATATTTGAAATTGTAGCTAATTAAGTGATAATTTTTTGTGCCAACCCGTGGTAACTCAAAGATTGTACTTCCAAGAACAAATCGATATACCATTCTAATTTATATAATACCTATACAATCGGTGCTGAACATGGAAATTTTGCCACCCTCGGCAAATTGGTATTTTGCCGCCTCAAATAGAAAAGGAAGATAAAGACAATATTAACATTTACATTAAGTTTAATTTAATCGCATGTTTAAAAAATTTTGAAACTAAAATGCGATTAACCGTGTCTTTGAATGAAAAAGTTGCAGGATCGGTTAATCGCTCTTGGGTCATTGTTCAGCGAAGATTATAGGTTTTAATAAGTTTAAGCTTCGAAAAGCTAGCTTCATCTGATGCAATACTTGAAGGAAACTTTAATAGTATCTATCTTAAATGACGTTAGTAAATTTGCACACAATTCAAGTAGGAAGTATGCTAAATACATATAGTTTAAAATTGACAGGTTTGAAATTAAGGGCCAGTTTCACACTTAACAAAATAAGCGGCACTTAATTTTCCTATTTTTGGATTTTAGCCGCAGTTTTACTGTCTGAGTAAGTGGAACTTAAGTGGCCAACATGGGAGACTATAAGTGTCACTTATTCCGATAAGTTAACACTGTGAAATTGTGCATTAGTTTCCCATATTTGGCACTTAAGTGACACTTAATCGAGTGTGAAACTGGGCCTAGCAACAGCAGAATTTCGATTAAATATATTATTTTCACTCAAGAGATATTTAGCTATAATATCCTTTCGAGATTCGTTGTGAATTGTTGCTGTTAATGTTGCTTCAACTTGTTTGCAGCTTCTAACTGCACCTTCTTTGAAACGTTGCAAAGATCCGATATTTTGGCTGAGAAATTGATACTGCGCAGTGCTCAACAAGAGAAGATAGAACATCCATAACGTAAAAAAAGAAATCGACTTAATATTTTAATTTTGGATCGATTGTTCCAAGATATTTTCCAGATTGGTAAAGACGGCTATGAAGACTCCATGAATCAGACACAAAGAAATTCACTTGATTGTTCATTTTCGTAGCAATGTTTATAGCGTCCTTGTATAATTTTTTAAAAAAAGATTCCTAAGAAAGTACCTCCTGTCGCAATTTATCAAAATCCTCCAAACAATGATTTTGATTGGAGCATTTTCGAAAGGATATTTATTTGGATAAAACCTCGTTCCAAATTCCTGTTGACAATACAAAATTGAGTTTTTATGCGTTTACTAAGTTGAGTTGCTTGAAAAACTTGAATTCAGAACTTTCTGCAATTTCCATTAAAGAAACAAGAATTTCTGATAAATTTTCTGAAAGACACGTAGTCGCTTTTGCTCTGTTTTTGACCACCGAGTATCGAATAAATTTTTGAAAACAATTTGCTTATAATAATCAGCATGTTTTTGAAGAATGGTCCAGCGCTTCGGACAACAACGATGAACGAAGAAGTTACTGAAGTAGATGGATGGGTTAACCTTTTTCGCTTTGAAATGATTGTACTGATTTTGCCGCCCTTAGGTTAAGTGCCGTCCTAGGCAATTGCCTGTTTCGCCTATAGGCAGTTTTGGCACCGCCTACAATCCCATTCAATTGAATAGGTACACAATTTACGAGAGTGATTAAAAATTCTCGTTTAAAAGGTGGGCTGGCATTTTAATATCATCAAGCAGGTCATATTATATTATTCAGTTGTCAAATATCAGTATAGACATTAGGACCACTGTAAAGATTTATTTTCTCTTTAAAATCACTATTACTAGGTGTGTTTTATTCATTGCTGCATAGCCAGCGCAGCACAAGTCTGAATAATACGATTACTCACTCTATACGTTCATTTCAACAATTCAAAGTTCTATTGCCAGCACAGCCATCTTTGTTTTTACTGACTTCTGAAAACCTTTAATTCACTTAATTTCTCATACATTCAACTTAAAGGCTAATAGTACGCTGCTGATGCGAAACGAAAAATCCCATACAAAAATGACACAACGAAATCATAAACGGAAAATTTCGTTCTGCTTTTCGTTTTGCAGTACGCTGTTCGAAGAGCGAAATTTATAATTGTAGCAGATTATTTGGAAAAGTCTCCGCTACTTTTTCGCACTGAATTAATTATACAGACTATTTATTGTGTGCGCAAAAATGACATTTGAGTTTTATTTGTATTTTTTTTGTTTATCATTTTCTTACATCATGGGTTTCTCTGAGTTTTTGCGTTTATGTTTGATTTTGTTTTTGGAATTAGTGAAACTCTCCAAGGATATTTTCCGTTGTGTTTTCGCAAGCGTTTCGTTGTCTGTTTGGAGATCACAGGAAATTTTCATTTCGCATCAGCAGCGTACCACTGATCTCTATATACGCAGCGTACTAGGCTTAAATTTCAAAACGAAACAAATTTCTTAAAAAATCGATTACATTCATGTAAATTTTAATCAGTTTTATTTCAAATTATAAAAGGGATCGGTCCAAGTTACTTTCAAAGAAAAGATATTTAAAATAATTTATAACACTAATAAAATCTATGTATAGATAAAAAAGTTGGTATCAAAATAATTAATATAATTTTAATATTTCAGCACTGGAAGAAGGAGAAAAATGTCAAATAAAAACCGGTGAACCAGGGATCTGTAAAAGAATTACATCATGTGAAGTATATTATGATGGATTGAAACGCAAAAGCATTCCATACAGTTTTCTTGTCCGTTGTTCGTTCATCGATTCAGATGAAGTAATTTGTTGTCCGCTTGATGATACTACGTCGGCAAATACAGATAAAACATCAGTTGGGTGAGTTTTTCCATCAATTTTTATAATTTTCACTAAACTTCATACATATATCAATTTCTTTATTAAACTTGAATACTGCCCTTCAAAAGTCAACTGTCAATTCTTCACAAAAGTTAGTGCCCGTGAAACTCTAGCTACAACAAATCTGCCTTTTCATTTCATCCGAAAAGCATATTTCATCAAAAAGTGGAGTTATCCGGTTGAAGCATAGCAAGCTTTAAATATTTACATTTTTGTTTACCGCGTAAATGGTGGGAAATAGACTTCAAATTCAAAAATCATTATTGGATTTGCAAACGTGCAATCGTGGTAGCTACCTTTAATAAATTGAAGAAATTATGAAGCTGATGTTAAAGTACGGAAGAGTGGGAACACTATGTAAAAAAATTTGTTAATTTGTCCGCCAAATGGAAGCAAAAAAACATTGTTTACCCAAATGCCTTGAGATAACAAAGGAATAAAATAAAAATACATTTGCATTTAATTTAAAATTATTTCCTACGTCTGAATAATTGTAGACTACATTAAATTTAAACAAATAGCACATAATCTGGTCATAAGCTATTATTCATTTTCAAAAATATTAAGTACCATTGGTATACAATTAGTGTATGTACATGATTTTCATGCATAACGAAACAACTTAACCCCTGATAACTTGAATCGTTGCAAAATTACAAATATAAAAATGAATCTCAGATTAATTGTCACCTTAACGTATCGTTATTTACGCTTAAAATAGAAATACTAAGAGGTCGTGTGTAATTCAAAAATCGTTAAAGTGGTTTTAAGAAAAAAAATATTTTGTGTTTAAAGTCTGTTCAAAATTTGAATTTTAAGGAAGATATTTATTGAATTTTTGAAATATTGAATTTTCAAAAAAAAAATCGATATCTGTATATATAAATTAAAGTTTGGTTTTGTGTACGTTCGCTAACCAGCCAAACCGGTTGACCGATTTTCTTAATTTTTTTTTTTTAATTAAAGAGGAATAAAGGTAGAAGGTTTAGGACAAAAAAAAATTATAAAAAAATAAAGAAAATCTGCTAAAAAAAGAAATGAAATTTCTATTCGTCACATGGGTCAATGATTTGAACAATATTTAGTGATTTTCGCAATTATAAAATGTTAAAGTTCGTGGTTCAGTGAAAAGATCTCCACTTTAAACGTGAGGGGTCTCAGGTTCGATTCCCGTCACCGGCAACATTTTTTTTTAAATCTATATAAAGGAAAGTCGTGTTAGTTACACTATTTATAACTCAAGAACGGCTGAACCGATTTGGCTGAAAATTGGTGGGGAGGCAACTTAGAACCAGGAGAAGGACATAGGATACTTTTTATCCCGTTTTCGTGGGACGTGACATAAAACGTCACTTTGACAGAGCAAGAGATTGAAATATAAACACATTGCATTCCTTGCGATCGGATCAGACAGGCTATCCACCTATCCAAACATTTTCAGATAAGTTTCGATAACAAAAAAAAAAAAAAAAACATATCCGGATAGCTTTGGATTGATACCCGAACGCGACCATTGTGCAGGAATTTACGAAATCCAGCGACGAATCCAAAAAATTTCAGTATCACTTTGTGACAGCCAGCACCGGACCAACCATATGTGCGTTTTCAAAAAATCTAGCACAGGGCGCAAGTTTGGGTGGGGCTGGCCTTGGTGACAGCTAAAGTGAGGAATTTTTGTGACTAATCGTGTTTATATTTTTGGAAATTTCACAATTAGAAGTTTTGAAGTAGACCGGTTGATGTGTTTGTTTCGAGTTTCTATTTGCTTATCGTGCCGATATTATCATTAACAATGCCGAGACGAAGACGATCGAATCTTTCCCGACAAAGCCGTAATGCAACTAGGATTAGAAACATTGCGAATGAAAGGGCAACAATGAAAGAAATCACCAACTATGTATATAATTTTCGACGCACAAGAAGAAATTTATCAAGTACTGATTTGAATCGAGCAGCGTTTCTATACGATTGCAGCACTGATTACTGCTCGCATGCTAGCGTTCGCATTGGGCCAATGGACGTTGTTTGCGAATATTGTGGCGCATTGAAGTTTTACGGAGAACCGCCAGGATTGTGCTGCCTTAGTGGGAAAGTGAAATTGCCATTATTAACTCCGCCACCTGAGCCATTGCATTCATTGCGTGCGTCGTGGCGAAACACTCGAATCCCGACATTTTCTAGCAAACACTCAAAAATACAATGGTTGTTTCCAAATGACCTTATTTGGGGCAGACATTATCGAAGAACGAGGATTTAATCCGGCATTCAAGGAATTTATTTATTTGTTTTTCTACTTACTTTGTAGAAGAATAACATACTATACTTATTCTTATGTATTATGTATGCTAAGTATGCTAATTCTAAAAAAAAAGAGTTTACAAATCAGTTATACTGAATCAGTTATACTGGCTTTTGATTTTGTAGATACAAGGACAGATTCACCATTTTTTAAATTAGTTTAACCGTTTCGCACCGATTTAGACAATAGCAAATTAATACTTTTAATCTTTGATTGAAAAATAAAATTTTCCATTCTTCGTTTTTAAAATTGTAATCATATAATAAAATATAGCTCAGAAATGCAACTCAAACAAAACTCAGAATTCAATAAAAGTTTAATATTGCCGATATTTCGTATTCAATTTTTTTTCATTTAGACCAAAATGCAAGGAAATGGAAGTAATCCTAGGCCTTCAACCCCTCGTAAAATTGTTAGCGACGCTCATATCGATGGGAACTTTTGACAATTTCTTAAGAACTCAATGAGGAAGCTATATACCAAAATCCAGCTTTCGGCGATTATTTCCGAATTTAGCAATTTTTCTCGCTTCATTGACTGGACTAATAGTTTTTACTTTTAAATTCAATCTTCCGATTTAAGTTCACAGATAAAGTGCAAAATTAGTGTTGCAATGTTTGTTTTATTATGAAAGTAAATAATTGATAGCGAAAAAGGAGATGAGACCAAAAAAATTATTTAAATGCGGGAATGACGCTTAATTAAACGCACATCCAATCCATTCGATTTTTGTATATAACCAAATCTACGAAAACGTGCTATAAAGGTTCCCCCACACCAACGCGAATCTGTCGTGGCGACGACGAAAAAAACAATAACAACGTGTTGTTTTCATTGACAACTACGTGTTGTTACTTTTATAGTCTAAGAGCCAAAAGCAAATTTTGGTAGTTAAGGTATAACCAAAATTTAAGCACACGTATGGATATTGAATAGGTATACGCAGCATTATACGAAATCCAACCGTCTGGCAGGTTTTTTTTTCAGCCAGGGGTGCAGGTGGGCCTTCGAAAAGGTCATTTTTCCGATTTTTGTGTAGAGGGTATAACCACTTGAATTTATATAAAAACAAAAGAGGGTTGGGAACTGATTTCAAATACTATAGGTCCCAGACGTTTTACTTTCAGCCATCCCCTTGCCAGACGTCACCCAAAGTGGGCGAAAATGGTGTTGAGGGTATAACCACATGAATTATATATCCATCAACAAATTAGAAAAATTCTTCTGATTACAAAAATATAGGTCCTAGACATTTTGGTTTCAGCCTTCGCCTCGACAGACGACTTTGAATTTTGCAAAAAAAATGTTAAAGTATTTTGAAACATTTTAAATGTAAAGTAGGTAAGCAAATAAATTTGTTCAAAAACATTGAATTTATTTTACCATAACCATAATGAGTTAAATGAAACAAAAAAAGCACCCACTTCCATATTCCTCCATCGTCGTCACGTAAAGACGTCATTATAGTATTTTAAAATGCATTTTTCAACTGAAAACCCCAATAACTTTTATGTTTTCAATTATAACCGTATGATGGTCATATCAAAATACTCTGCTTTTTGTCTTTTTTTAGGACATATAAGTACCAGACAAATTTTTTTCAGCCACCCCCCTGCCAGACATCATTAAAGAATTTTTAAGTGTACCTTTAAGTCCTAAAATAAAAGGAAGAAAGCGAAGTTTGAAAGAACAATTAAATAAGAAAGAATAAGTAATTTAATTTTGTTTTTGAAATGTAATATTTACTCGTTTGTTTAGGATTTTCATTAATATGTTTTTCAATTATTTGGTTTATAATTGTTTCGCAAAAAAATCAAAATCATTTTGTCTTTCACTTAATTCGATTTAAGGTCATTTCGCCTTTTATTGTTTAGTTTTTCGATTATTTCGTTTTTTGTTTAGTTCGATATCAATTATTTCGCCATCGTTTACGATAAACAGTGAGGTATGTATGGGGGGCATGCTGCCCCCTGCAACCCCCCTGTTTGGGCATACTATAGAATTTGGGGAAGGTGTGAGGGGGTTCTTCGGCGCACTAATGGGACTTGGTTTAATTTTAGTGGGAGTTAGTTCATTGGGAGTTATGTTCGTATAGGGCCCAAAATAAACCCACGCTAAGACAATATAGTCTAATTAAAACAAAATGCGAAATAAACCTTTAGCGAAATAACATTGAGCTAAATAACTCATTGCAATTTTAACGAAATTGCAAAACGATTTAAAAGAGAGAGAACGAAATGCAAAGTGACCGAAAAACAAAATAAAACAAAAATAAAATAAGGAATTACGAAATAAAAAAAAATAATTGTAAGAAAAGCGAAACAACAAAAATGCAAAGTAAAAAAAGCGAAACAAAAGGCACCCATTATAAATTAGTTTAAAAACAAACAAAAAAAATGAATGGATGGATTAGGTTACAGCGTACTTTTTATACCATAAATGGAAATTTTAATTGTTAAATTTGAGATGTTTAAGAAGGAAAACAGTGATTTGTAGATTTTCTGACGTAACGTGACACAATCATCGCGTCGCGGGCGTTTAGTTAAGTATCAATGGGCAAACGATTAGAGATAAGAATTTAATTTATTTTAAAGAGAGTTTAATATTTAAGTACATTTAACTTATTGCCCTCTTAGAGACGTTATAGGAAACTCCAAGAGATACGACTGTATAAAAAATTTGTTTCGCAAATTTGGAAAGACGGAACGTAACGAGATTTTGTTTAAAGAAAAAATACATATAGGCCTCAGAGTTAAATATTTTTTGCTTTCGACTTTAAGGAACAAATAAAATGAAATATTCGAAATAGTTTTTATAAGAAATGAAAGTATATTTGATTAGTGAAACGAAATGGAAGAATTATAAATATTTTGTAGCTTTCTAAATTTTTGTATTTTGTGAAAGGAATTTTGCAAAGAGGGAAATTTTCAAATGGAATAATTTGGTCTTTACAAATTTGCGTTTGGTGAAATAAAATTTGTCGAAAAAAAAATTTGAATTGCTAAGTGAAAAGTAGTCAAATTTTGTATACTAAACAATAAAAAAAAAATTATTAATAATTACCAACTGATAGACGGCGTAAGCCATGCTAAGGTAATGGAGATAAACTTATTGTAATTTGTATGAAATAAAATAATTTGAAAATTTGAAAAAAAAAATTGAACTTGCTTTACTACAAATATTTCATCAGCTTAATCCTGCTAAGTGCACTATTGGCCAAAATTTGTATTTTTATGCCTTTTTTTAAAGAAACACATTCTGCACAGATTGGTTTATAGTCACTTTTGTCAAATTTAACTTATTTGATGGGAAATCTAAAAAGAAAGTCTGTTTTTATAATATGGAGCCTTATATGCAACATTTGTTTGTTCGATTTCTCTTTATAATCTAGCCGCAGTTTTCGAGGTTATGTGGAAAAATACACATTCAGTTGGGATTGTTGGAATTGATTTTCGCAGTTCAAAAATTCACTAAAATTTTGATATTTTTCTTTTGTTTGCATTTATTTCATAATTTCATTTCTTTTTTTTTACAGATTTTCAAGAGCGACAAGGTCACCATCTACTGAGTCAATACCTCCCCGAAGAAATGGTGGTGAACGACCCTCGCAAGCAGGTATGTTTATTTTGAAAATTTTGTAACATTTAAGCTGATCTGAAATTAAATCTCCAATTAAATCATAACTACGACATTAAACTTAGTGAAATAACTCTGGATAAACTAAGAAAATATTTTAAACTTGCTGATTGAGCAATATAATGTTTATAAATGCATTTCTGTGCTGAGTTAACGAACTTTGATTCAACTAAATGTTTACTCAGTAAACTAAAAAAAAAAAAAAAACACTAAGCCTTAGGCTGAAAACAGCAGCTGCGAGCAGAGCGGCGATGCGAGAGGTGAGCAGAGCATTAAAAACAAACACATGCTTTCTTATGAGAACTGATACCTCGTTGCTAGATGCCTCAGTATGAGAGCTCTCATAAGAACACCTTTGTTTGTTTTCGTCGCTTTGCTCACTTCTCGCATCTCCACTCTGCTCGCAGCTCCAGTATGTTTTTAGCCTTAGAGAAACTTAAACTTCTGTTAATATTTGTTGCAAAACATTAAATTTCAAAATTCACTCTTACTTTATATAGCTTGTAAAAGATACAGTGGCGCTATACTTGGTTTCCATATCTTGGATGGACTTCCAGTATCACCTGGTGAATATCCCCATATGGGGGGTTTGATTTTTCCTGTGGGTGGTGGTTCTGCGGTCGACAATCGTTGTGGATCGTCCTTGATATCAGAGCGATATGTTCTAACTGCCGCTCACTGTGTTAATGATCCACTATTGTTGCCAAAATTTGTGCGATTAGGTGTGGTTGTATGGAATTCCACAGAAGACGACGAAAATGGCGGTGGCGACGGCATCCTTCCTGTTGATGTTGAAATTGAGGTACGTAAAATATGTATATCTATAAATATATAGGTGTGTTTTTTTGTTAACCTGGGGGGAATTGGTTAAAAAAACGACAACGGAGATTAGCACAGAAACAAAATGGAGTTTTCATACAAACTATCGATAACTTAAGTATGTAATTTACGCCGGTTATACCTACAGTTTTTCTGCGCGCTTAAGTTAAGCACCGAGAATTCACTGGGATTAGTTAAGACCGCAGGGGATTAGTTGTTGTTGCATTTAACATGTAAATTGTTTAGTACCGACGTCGTTTTTTCAGAGGAAATCCTCCCGGGCCTGCAAAAAATAAACACGCCTTATCTTGAACCTATAAAAGTGATTAAAAGATTTTATTATTTCTTATAAGAAAACAAGAAATATTAAAAATAATTTAATCTAAACCATAAATCACAATTTACCAGTTACTATAGGTACACTGATCAGATTAAAGTCTGATTATATAGTTTATTGCTTTTTAATGCAGACATATAAGTTTATTAACCTTTAATATATCTTGCACCAGGAGCAGGAGTCTATTTAAAAAAAAAAAAAAATACAACAAGACTTGATCAACTAATAAAAAAAATAAAAATAAAAATAAATACATACATACGTGTATGTATCAGAACATGAATTTTTTTCTTAATATTTTCAAAACATGTTTACTCTCTTGTCTTGTCCAGAAAACCCGTTCTAAATTCTTAAATATTTCACTTTTAAAAATGATACCTTGTTTAAGAAATAAAAAAAAGTAGAATTAAAGATCAAGAACAAAGCCATTTAGCATTTTTTTAATATAAATGTGACAAAAAATACAAGAACTTTGCCTGCACTAAAATTGATAGAAATTGGCAATTTGGGAAGCAATCGAACGTACCTAATATTTAGTTTATTTGTTTTTGAGTAATTCTGGTTTATATCGTCAATCATTGCGCATCCAATTTTGTTACAACTACAGATTAGTTTTTGATGTGTAAACATCTATACTGGCGGTAGGGTGAAAAGAAAACGTAACGTAACGTTGTAATCGTGATCGTGGTCGTGATCGTGATTCTGAGCTTTACGAAAATTGAGTGCGTTCAACAATATGTACGTTCAGTAACTAAACGTTGAGTATTTATATACGAAATCGAAAGGTCGAGTTCAGTTCGGGTTGAAATTTGGTTGGCTGCTTAGAGGATATATTAAGCCCCTATTACACGATGATTCTTTGCGTCTGACTCTATTCAAACATAATGAGTGCGAAAGCGAAAAAAGATAAGATGGAAGACCAGTTGCCTTGTGAGTCGTGGGCCAAGTTTTACGAGACTCTTTTTAACGCTTCTTTAGCATTAGGCTACGCGCAAACCAACGCGATGGCGGTGACGATAAAAATGTGGATGCCTCATATAAAAATCAAAGCATACTTCAATCGTGTAGATGTGTGCCTTTCATTGATTTATGTGTAAGGCATCCACAATTTTATCGTGATCGCCACCGCTATCGCGTTTGTTTGCAGCTACCTTTATCCGTATTTTGTATTCTTTGCATTACTTTTTTTCAATTACATGACTGCTTTGAGACCAGGGGCCTATTTCACGGAACATACATCACATACATTGTATGAATGTATGTACCTTGAAGTATTCGTCAAAGATGGCTCAGTGTAAATTTTGAATTTTTAGAAAAACTGTGCGTCAACTTATAAAACGCATAATTTAAAAAAAAAATTAAAATTTATGCCCACTCATATTGGACCTATTTTACGTCACATACATTTCTGTAATGTATGTGATGTATGTTCTGTGAAATAGGCCCCAGAGCAGTTTTCCTTTTTTTCAGTTCCATAAATTTTTGATGTGTAAACATCTATACTGGCGGTAGGGTGAAAAAAAACGTAACGTATCTTGTAGTCGTGATTCTTATCTTATAGCCGTGGTCGTGATTTTGATTCTGAGCCAGAGATTAGTCTGCTATTACACGATGCATCTAGACGCATGCGACTTTTCGAACTACGTAAGTGCAAAAGAGAAAAAAAAATCGAAAAGATGAGACGGAAAAAAAGTGACCGGTGTCGCGTGAGTAAAATTTTCGATGCAACTATTTGACGTTTCTCTTTTCTCTTGTCCGTTTTTTACTATTCTGCTTCATATGGTTTTGTTGTTCAAAGAATAAATTTCGATGCAACGCACTGTTATTGATAGCCTTGTAGGCTTTCCATAAATGAGAAATTCATCTTTAAAAACAACATAAATAAAATAAATTATTGCTTTTCTTGACTGATATTCATTTAAAGGCACACAAACCTTTCTTTCTTCAATATATCTAATAAAGAAAACAAAAATAAAAACAGAAAACGTTTTTTAATTGCTTGAGCACAGCCCAACACGAAAATGAAAAAATAAAGAGAACTGCCAAATTAGATTCATGACTTTGTTTTCAACGTGTAATAGCGCTTGAAACAGCGGACGAAATAAAAAAGAATTCGAAGAAGGCGCATGCAACTAGATTCATCGTGTAATAGCAGACTTACGAATTATCCATTAATCTCTGTTCTGAGCTTCACGGAAATTGAGTGCGTTCAACGCTATGTACGCTCAGTAACTAAACGCTGAGTGTTTATATATGAAATCAAAAAGTCGAGTTCAGTTTGGGTTGAAGTGTGGTTGGTTGCTTAGACCATCGCCCGAGAATTGTTTTGTCGTAAACGCCAAAATGCACTTTTTTAAAGTGGGTATTCAGTTCTATGTTTTCAAAGGTCCTCTTTCCATTTATGAAATCAGATTTGACCTATCATTTACCGTTACTGAGAAAATCAGTATGCATTTGTCGTATATCCGCACAAAATAACTCATCCCTTAGTTTTGTTTTGTCGTAAACGCCAGATCTTGGCATATACGGAAAAATATCCATATATTTTCCCGATATTTTTTTTAATATATTTTTGTCGTACGTATATAGGATTTTTTTAGTTAGAAAAAGAATTATTAAAAATCAACTGCAACACTTACAATATCATGTCAAGCCTTTTTTTAAACCCAAAAATCCATCCCTTAATTCCGTTTTTAAGTTTATTTTTTTTATACAATAGTTTTGGAAAAAATAATTTTTAAACTCAAATTTAAAAAAAATTAAGAAAGTTTTTTTCAAACTCATTTTGTTCAAAAATGTACGTTATTAACTAGTAATTTTGGTTTTAATATTCAATTCTCGTATCAATTTGTATTCAAACACTGAAAACCAGATGTTGAAATGTCTTTTAGTTTTTGAGAAAATCGAAAATCTCGCTCGATTCGGTATTGAATTGAACTATCGCATTTGTGTGTACTTTGTCGTATGTGTATGAGGTTCTAACAAAGTACTGATTTTCGTGGCGTATACGACAAAATGATTTTGGAGATAAACCTCCATAGATTAAAAACTAAAACCGACTCAACAATCTGGAATACCTTAATCAAAAGAAGATTTTTCACACAAAATTTTATTAAAATTGTAGAAAACTTCATCGGTCAGTTTCTTTTTTATTTAAACGCGAAACTTAAAATGCGATTTCCCAAAATTGCTCAAATGGTTTATACGACAAAACAATTCTCGGGCGACGATATAGTACATGGACGAAATAAGGTCATTGACTGGAAAATATTTTTAAATATAATTTTAATGATTGACTAAGAGCCCACTGCTGTTTGTGGGTGTGAGTGATCGCAAAAATTCACTGGTATGTTTAGATAGATCTTAACTTTTTATAAGCGTGGTTGGGGCCTTTGTCGGTAAAATAAAAAACGCATTTTCCATGCATCATTACCGATTTTCAAATTTGCTTATGAAAAGTTAAGATCTATATAAAAATTCCCAATAAATTTTTGATATCATCCACACCCTAAATTTGATGTAGGCTCTCGGTCTATGAGGCATTCGGACGAATGTTGATGTTTACACATCTTAACCGTGAGTCCCGGCACTCACACTTTTTTTTCTATTTGAATTTATTTTCACACTTTTACGAAAAAAAGCTTAAATTAAGTTAGTTACATTTTTTTGGTTTGAATATTTCAATATAATTATTATTATTTCTTTTTCAGAACATAACAATGCACTCGCAATATTTATCACACTTGCGCTACCATGATATAGCCCTTATTAGGCTTCGCAAGGAAGTCGATTTTACACCTTTTATTCGTCCAGCCTGTCTCTACTCAGATCCCACTGATATCGATTCGAATACTCCACTCGTTGTCATCGGTTGGGGTGTTACAAATATCCAAAGTAAGTAGTGGATGATAAAACAACAACAACACAAATATAAACTTTAACTAATGTTGACTTTATTCTATTTCAGTTCGGATCCGGTCCGATGTTCTTCTACAGACTAATGTGACCACAGTTTCAATTAAAGATTGCAATGCCACACATATTTCCTATGGCACATCTCGTGGCTATCGCAGTGGCTTAATAGATGGACACTATTGTGCATATGATCCACAATTAAACAAAGATTCGTGTGAAGCAGATTCTGGGGGTCCCTTGCAATTGGTTCGCAATCGAGAATCAACAATTGTTGGAATTGTATCATTTGGAATCTCATGTGGAAGTGCCATTCCGTCAGTTTATACAAGAGTAGCACGTTATTTGGATTGGATAGAAAGTATTGTTTGGCCATCATAATTATCAAATAAAACAAAGAGTTTTCGTAGAGTTTTCAAATAAATAAAACTTTAATTTATTTGTGATAAATGTATAAAAAAAAGACTTATATATAGAAAATGACGTACTTTTTGATAATAATTTTAGAAAAGTTGTATAAAGAACAACATTATTGTGTTATTAAACTATTTATATATCTAGTGTAAAATAATTTAAATTTACTTTGTTTCCAATTTAAATTATTTCTGATTAAATTATATAAATTTATATTATTGTAATAAAAATATTAAAATTAAATTTCATTTGAAATTAATAATATTTAGAAGAGAAGAACAATTAATATCGTTTTTTAAAATATAAATCAATATTTAAATAATAATTCATTAAAGGCAAAGTATTTAGGACAGCATACACAGTGTACATTGGTGTATTTACATCAAAATTCTGACCAAAATTCGATTTTCAAAAAGTAAAATGAAGAAGTAATATCTTGTCAAAGCGGATCCTAAATATGTGAATGTGCGGTATGTGAGTGTTGTTGTAGATCGTGTGTTGTCATAAAATGAGTTCAAAGTTAACATGTTTATGTTTGTTACCTCTACTCTAGGTATGTGTTTGCCTTTTCAATAGATTTTTGGAAGTCTTGTGTAGTTTTTTTGTTTCAATTTGGGTCCAAAAGCTATGTATATTACAAAAAGTTATAGTGTTTTCATGTATTTTTTTTTTTTTAGTTTTAATGCTTTTAATTTAGTATACCGCATTATTCTGCAATGATTTGAGCTTTATAAGTAAATTTAAATATTCTTCAACCCAACGCAACAAGAACTGGCTGCTACTATCTGCTACCCGAAATTTTATGAGTGGATTAGTTTTTTTCAATTTCGTAAAAAGAAACACGCCATACAACGGTTTTTTAATGAATACTTATTGCAATGTTATTACACGGTTCTTCTTGATATAGATTTGGAGGAGCAAAGCTACACCATACGCCCATGTTCTGCATTTCGAATGAAATCGAATTGAAATAGCATTTCAATTTCACGTGAATTGAAATTCCATATGTTCTACAATTTGTTCGTTTTCGAAAATTTCGCAATTAGTTCGAAATGTCAAAATGTAAGGTGCCTCCATTTTTAATTGTGTTTTTAAGTGAAATTACACTGAAGATGAAAATTAATTCTTTATTATTGGCATTTATAAGGGAAAAAAGAAAGCGGAACTCGAAAGAGAAAATTAGCCGAACAATTTTGCAAGAAAAAACCTGATGATTTTTGCATTTTTTTATTCGTATGTTGTTAAATAAATAAACAAAAACATAAAGTTTGCTTACATTTTGTACCAAGAAATATGAAACTATCTGCAAATGCACCAATTTCACAACGCATTAACATGTGGATTGAAAACGTTTAGAAAACGGAATGATCCGAAATGCAGAACATCAATTTTCATGTTCGATATTAGAATTCACTATTAGCATTTCGAACGAATGGTGGAACACCTAAATTCAATTTCGCCATTTGAATTCACAATAAGTGGAATGCAGAACATGGGCGTTAGATATGTTTTTGCATATCAGTCAAAATGTGAGCAGGGCCTAGGTATTGGGAAGCGGTAAGCAAACCAAAAAGTCAATTTAGCTTATATTTTGATATATTTGAATTTTTTTAGGATCATCAGGTTCGTTAGTTGTGACTACAAAGACTTTTTATTTTATTTAATATTATAGAAGAATAGAGTGATGGTGATATGAATCAACAATAAAATTAAAAAAAAAATTGCTATTTGGTTTTCCTTGTTTAATAGAAGACCTTAGTATTTATAAGCCAAAAGTATGTAGCTAAATTTGTTTGCAGGAGATTTCAAGCAGGAGATAAGATTTCTTCTTAAAGAAGCGTGGCTGGAAGGAACTTTCATACTTCCAACTACAACTGTCCGATCAGCAGGGTGAACTGAAGAACCATTTGAAGAGTCCAGTGAAAGGAATTACCTAAAGAAGAAAACCAGAAAAAAAAACAAAAAGAACAAATAGAATTTGTTGACATTTTTCCCAGGCTACAATCAAAAAGGGCAGTCAAAATAGGCACAGAGAATTCCACAAACAGTTTGCGGATTCACCAACAGAGACGGGTTGATAAAAAAATTCATTAATTTCGCGAAAAGAACTGCCAAATGTAGAAAACACAAAAGATTATATAAAAAAAAATATATTGAATTCTGAACGACCCTTAGCTGTCATTTTTAAAATTTAAAAAAAATCATTTTAATACCCAATTCAACTTTTGCGGGAGTATGTTTTTCATTTTAAGACCTTTATTTTTTTCCATACAACCGCCATCTACCCTAGTAAAAATCAACTCATCTGTTGTATCTTCAAATTTTTATTTTCAATAAAACATTCCTTAATTAATAGAAAACAATTAGAATTTGCATTTATTGTATAAATACTTATGTTTAGCAAGGTTAAAGACAAATGTAATAAAATGATTTTGGCTAAGTTTTTGATGCAAATACTCATATGTGCAGCGGTCAGTATTGGAATATTTTCCAGAGAACCATATAGATTTTTTCTAGGGAAGATTAAGGGGCCAGTTTCACAGTGAAGTAAGGGTCACTTAAGTGCCAAATATGGAAAACTAATTCCCAATTTCACAGTATAAACTTATCGGAATAAGTGACACTTAAGTCTCCCATGTTGGCCACTTAAGTTCCACTTACTCAGGTAGTAAAACTGCGGTTAAAGTGCCAAAATGGGTAAATTAAGTGCCACTTATTTTGTTAAGTGTGCACTGTGAAACTGGCACTAAGGGTTTGTTTTACAAAGTTTGATTAAAGTTCCAATTAAGCTACATGGAACTTATTCAACAATTAACAACCTCATTTATGTTTCACAATGTCTGAATACGCCTAATTGGCAATTAAAGTTTTAAGTATTTTACTGGCCAGATGAAGTGCCGATTAGCAAATTAAACTGCCAATTAAAACATTCAAATCTGTCACTGAACACACACACTTCGATTCAACACACTTCGCTTCAACGCACTTATTTGTTATATTAACCAGAGCTCTTAGAATCAATCCTCTCGACACTTTTAAGGCGTACAATAAGACGACCGACACTGAAAAATTAAGTTTTTGATTTAATAAATAATTTTTCTTTAATATTTTACATCAGTCGAATTTAATTTGTCTGGAAAACTGGAATAACGAAGGAATAGCTAATTGATCATTGTGAAACGCAAAGTTTTTTAATAGGAGGATTTAATTTTAGGATAAATTAAATGTCGGATAACTAATTAGAACTTTACTCAGACATTGTGAAACAAACCCTTATTCCCATATTATTCAATGGGATGTAAATTAAATTAAATTGTATTGGATTTAAGTTTTAATTTGGATAAATCGAGTGATTAATATGAGGGTTAACGATTATAGGACGTTAAATTTAATGCCAGGTCTTCCCATATTTGCTTGTTCAATATGAGGCTACAAAATTTAGGAAAGATAATCGTTCGAAATTGCCAAAGGAGATTTGTATCAAAAACAGCAATTCCAAAATGTTTCAAACGTTCCCAAATGATTATAAATGTAATTTGTGTGCTATTGTCGAATATATGATTATAATTTTGATAGTTAAAAGTGTCCACTAAATTTTAGGCCAACGACTCAATAGCTGCAGTGTACCCTCATATAACAGTATAACAGCGGCGCCAGTGGTATGGACGCTACTGGACCTGGATTTTGTTTTATTTTTTTCATCATTTACAGCCGCAATGCTTGTTGGCATCAAATAAATACTCAATTACGGCAAATATCTTCAATTTCTTTTTTCGTTTGTATGAAGCGAGATATGAGGTCGTGGCTGGTACCCTTTCAAAAATTGCCTCATAAAAACTGTTATAAGGCTATTTATTCACTATTCAGTGTTTTATAGAGATCAGTGCTTATAGTTCACAATGAATTTTTCGAGTCTCGCATCGATAAAATTAATGGAGAAACGCTGATAATTGAAACAAATCATATGAGCTTTGTTCCATTTCCAACTATAAATTTCAATCGATGCGAGAGTTACAGGATGTAAGCACTAAGCACTGGATCGAAGAATTCAGGAATAGTGCTATAGCTGCTTATAATTGTCTGTGTGTGTGATTCAATTTGTTTGGTTTTGTGCAATGGCTCAACGGAATGTTTGGAAAATCGAAGAATCAAATAGGACGAGATACACAAAATAGGAATTTCGCACGCATCACATGGCGTTTTTCTATTTTAGTTCAGAGCAGAGCACGCTCTGTGAGCTCAGAATAAAATAGTATAGAGTAAACGAAGTTAAATGCTGAACACAAATGAAATGACATTTGAATGGCGGAAATTTAAAAAAAATCACCGTGAAAACAAAAAATATGGCGGAAGAGGCTGGTTGCTATAGTGGAGAAAATAAAATAATAATAATACATAATTTAATAATTTCTATTCATAACAGTTCAGTGCTCATAAGTTGTTTCATAATTAAATTAGAGAGCTCTGAACATAATCTGCTCAGAACTTTCTCTGTTCGCTCAGACTCTGCTCAGTGCTCAGCTCTGAACTAAAAAAGAAAAACGCCTATTAAAAGCAAAACTTTCACATCATACTTACCTTCACTACCTCACTCGATACTTTCATATTAAAACTTAAATCGGGGTGCATTTACATTGAATTTATACAAGGTGGTGTAAAATTAATCACCCTATCGGAAGATGTTATAATTTTTGTAAATGGCGTCGTATGTCAATCATATATTTGACATTGCACAACCTTAGAATGTGATTTAACTAAAAAATTTGTTTAACTTTTTATTTTTCAATAAACTGCCCTTAAAAAGCAAAATGAACTCTAAAACCAGGGGCCGAATATAGTGGTCTATTTCACCATTTTACAATTTAGAATTACAAACTACTTCTATCTTGCATTCAAATATACATAAGTAATTGCATACATTATGAATTACATAGTTATTTTACAAATTTGTTGAATTTTGTAAGAAAATTTTACAGGTGAAAGTTGATCTGTAAAATGTTCTACAATTTTGTAGGTATGCTTTTAAATTTGTCTGAAGCGTTTTTGAGCGTCAGAATAAAAATTAAAAATGCAATTACTTTTATTTAATACAGGATTGTTACAAATTTGTAGTTGTAAATTGTAACTTTGTGAAATAAGCCACAGGTCATAAAAAAGATCCCGAATTTTTAGTTAGGTCACTTTCATTCTAAGGGTGCGATTTGTGAACTAAACAGTTGTAGTATGCAAACACTTCAAAAAACAAAAATTGTAAAGGTCCAAATTAAGATGTCCATCACTCAAAATCATTTTTTTAGTTTAGTAAAAAAGTAATTCAAAAACAAATTGGATGATTAATTTTGCGCCACCTTATATAATTTCAGTCCCAATTAAAGCTTTAATCTGGATGAATCGAGTGAATAATATGGGAGTTAAAGTACACATCGATTCCATTTAAATTCAATATTTAGATTTAGTGTGTTTGAAATTTCAATTCAGATTCGATTCGATCTTCGAATCCACTCATGTGAACAAGTTAAATATGTTTGTTTTTATATTCTTGAAATTCCGAATAAATGTATCGATCGTTAAATCTTTCATGCTGCAATTGTGTAAATTAAGGAATTTTCTAATACTCCGTTCGTCAGCAAAATTCCGAGATTAAATATTTTTCTATAAAAAATCTCTTTATCCAAACCAACCTCAATAATCTTAAATACATAAATTCCACTCTCTTTAAAATTCACTAACTATCATCGCACTAGTTATGGGGCCAACGAACCTAGAATCCGAATGCTACGCTTAACTACATAATAGAATGCAAAAGCTCTTTTGACTTCCGATTACCCTATACGAACGTAAGCACCTGACTAGACTTTGCCAACAGCCAATATCTTAATCTTAATTAAAATGTATCTCTTAAGATAATTATGATAGTCAAAAGCTGGTTTTACACAGCAATTTTTTTGTGTGTAAATCTTAGTCATAAGTTAAGTGGTTTTTATAATAAAATTAAACAATCGCTTGATCTGTGTAGGTATGTTTATTATAACCACTTTATACTTATTACTATATTTTACTGCTAAAAATGAAAACCTCAATTCCAATTAGATTAATCTATAAGCCTCGTGTTAATTAATCTATTAGTTTTTGACTAGTTTAGCAAACAAAAAATCAGTACCTTAATAAAAACAAACAAACAAACAGTCAACACTGTGCGGTGATATTTTATTTTTAAACAGAAAGCCGGTTCAACAACAAGTATCAACCTAACTACAACGAGTTGATAAAACTCATCACTGTCCGGATTGTATATATAATGGCTCATTAGGTATAAACCAGCTAGCGATCTTTTATTTTTTTTCTTCTTCTATACATGTTTGAATGTGCGTCATTGATTTAAAGTCGGAATGTAGGTGTTGCATTTTGGGGGATGGGTGCTATACATACATATTATACAAAACCGCCATCTTGCTGATAGTAAAGTTTTATTTTTTATTGATTTAAATTAAAATAAAAGAAAAGAAAACTCGATAGAGATAAGTTTAAAAGTCATGTGGAAACAGAATTTGAAAGCTTATTATAAGAAAAACTTGATATACGAGTCAGTTTGACATATGATTTAGTTTACACATGACAATTTTTAAGATAGGATCGAGAACCATCACATAATTTTTGAGTGTTTTGAGTTTATTTACATGACTTTTTTTATTTCCTTTAAGGAAAATAAAAGAACACTAACACCTACATATCGTCGCTACAATGCAGAACTAGTCTAAGTCACCTTTTCAAAATTTTTCAAGAAGAACCTTATTGCGTAAAATGCTGACTTTCAACATTATGATTATATTCTTTTATTTAAATTCTGAAGGAATTACTGCACGTAGGAATATTCAGAATAATATGTAGAAAATTCGCGGAACACAACAAGTTTCCTTATGAAATAAAAAAAACTCATTTTTAAATTTTGGACTTATACTAGTTTTGCATTGTAGCGACGATATATTATTCACTCGATATACAGATTAAAACTCAAATCAGGATAAATTTACATTGAATTTGTATTACTATTATAATTACATCCAAATTTAAGTTTTAATATGGATGAGTGAATAATATACCGGTAAGTTTGAACCTCTTCTTTTAACTTTTTCGGGTTAAAAGAAAAATTCTCGTGTATCAGTAGATTTTTTGAAAAATGGTAAGGCATAGGTTTTGAAAAAAACGTTCTTTATTTTAATGCACTTTTTTCCACATCACCGTGGTGTAAGTTACTGGGCTCTTTGGGCACGTTTTTCCCAAAATCTATCGCTATTACGAAAAAAAGTGTTCAAATCTCTTTTATGTAGAATTTGAAAAGTTAAAATTTTTGCTTTGACATTTCTTTAAACTGATAATTCGGGTTGGGGTGGTCCAAATACTGAATGTGGTCAAATACTGTATTCAAAATACTGTATACCAAAATACTGTATTGCAAAATTCTGTATGTGCAAAATGCTGTATGAGCAAAATACTGTATGTAAAAATTCTGGTTGGTCAAAATACTGTATTTCAAAATTCTGTACATCAAAAGTCTGTAAAAATGATGTGAAAGAAAATATCGTTTTGATAATGTAAGAAAGTGGGAACAGAAATTGAAATACAGATTATTTATTAGAGGTTTTATAATAACGTCATAACTTTCTTATCACCACCTGAGTTAATTCAAGATCGAACTTAATAAAGAAGTAAGCTTCAATTATTGATTAAAATAGGTACATAATTAGGGAAAAGCAGAGAGAAAATTACTGTAATAAATTGATATAGCTTGAACCAAATCACTTGGCCATTTTACTGCGCAGCTCTCTTTTAATTTCTCTGCAGATACACAAAAAAATACGAAAATCACTAAAAATCACTGAGTTTTGCTTATAGCTTCTATCGCTTTACTCATTAAATATATTGCGCACTATTTTTGTTCTCTTAAATCCTCTCTCTGCGGTACCGACCGTTGGCTAAGTGATTTGGTTCAAGTTATACTCGTGCTTTTGTTTCAAAATTAATAAATCGGTTGTAAATTCGAATAAAGACAAACAAAAATTATTAATTGACGGCTATTCATTTTGTTTAGAAAGAATCACTAAAAAAGGTACTTTTACCGTACTGAAAATACAGTATTTTGCCGTACAGAATTTTGCAAGTCAGTATTTTGTTCATACAGTATTTTGACGAACAGAATTTTGAATTTACAGTATAAAAACATACAGAAATATGGCCTTACAGTATTTTGACTGCACAGAATTTTGAAAAACAGTATTATGACCCACTCCCATATAATTATGCACCAAAATTAAACTTTATTTGTCGGAATTTTTTCAAAGTAAAAGGCCGTTTTCGAAAATGGCAAATCAACATCAAATTGATATCAAATCAACGTCAGTTTTATCTTCAAATTTAGTCAAATGTGCTATCGTCCTGTTTGCCCAAAATCTGTTTGATCAATGTCGTTCAATTTTTGTCTTACAAACTCATTTTACGTTTACGAATACGTTCTTTAGCTTTTGAAAATTTTTGTTGTCAAGTCGATTTTTTTAACTGCAAAGTTGTGCCGCAAATTATGCATACGAACATTTTTGACGCTTCGTCTTATACTTTATATATCGGTTTGAACTAAAAACCAATGTTCATATGTAAAAAACCTAAAGGCTAATTTAATTTTGATAGTCTCCTTCAGCATTTTCTTAACTTGCTTTTATCCTAACTTTAACTCTTGCTTGTTAAGTTGTCTTAGCTCTAGTGAGCTTTTTTTTCTCTGACTAAATGGCATTTGTATAAAGAGTTAAGACAATATACAAAGCTGTTTTAGAATTATGACAGTTTAGCAGAATTTAAGAAATAACAAAACAATGGGAACTCCGAAAAGTTAAGATAAAGCAGCAGGGGCCGTCAATTTAGTTCTTAATTTTTCACAAAACACTTTTCACACTATTAAATTAAGACAAATAAAAAAGGAACGTTGAAAATAAATTAGAAATAAAGCAGCAGACGACACCAAAAGAACTCCGAAAAATTAAGACAAACTTTCAGAATTCCCTCAATAAATATTACTTTATAATTTACAACTCAAACTTCCAGACTATAAGCAAGCTCACAACATCTTTAGCTGGTACAAATTATCATATTTCAACTCATGTGAGAAAAAGAAGAAGAATAAGACATAAAAACAACAACTATTACTTGATCCGATTCCACTGTTCCATCGTAATGGTGTAATCTCCTGCCCAGAATCTAGTCTGCGAGAGAAGCTTTTAATTCATGATTAGGTATTATTTATTATTTAAAGTCGATTTGTCTGGGTCTTCTCATGCCAGTGGTCAGTTGCTAATTAAACGTGTACGTGTTGGGATCGAAATTCATATCGTCACCGCCAACAAAACCCAAAGACGTGGAATTTAATATACATTGAACATTTATTTTAATTAACGTCGGGTTTTTTTTTGTTTTTGTTTAATGTTTACAAAAAAAGGTTAATATTTTGTTTGTTGTTGTTGTTGACGGTACCAGGAGCGATGCGATTATGATCAAATTATTTCGAGCGAGACCTTTTGAACAATATAAAAATACAAAAAGGTACTAAATTATATATATCAAAGGCTTGGGACTCAGACGGAATTATAATATAGATAAATATAAGAACCCATGTTCTCACGTAATCGGGAAGATTAAATTCAATACTTTTAGAGCCTGGTTATAGATACTTTGAATTGACACTAGTTTTATATAAAGTGCAATTTAATTTGTGGACTATTTTAATAACTTAACGGAAACTGTCTGTGATTAAACAGAATTCCTTGAATTGATTTTGTGAGTGAGGGTGGTTTGACAAGGTGGAGTGGTTTCATTCATTCAGAAATAATGTTGGTGGCCTTCGTGGATAAAAAGTCTGTTTTCTTCTCTTCGACAATGACGGTAAAATTCCTGGTATTGATGTTGTGTGTACTAGCGAGGGTCAATGGACAATGGGGAAACAATGAAGAAGGTAAGTTAAAACAATATTTTTCAACAAGGTCATTTTGATTTCTATGATGCTCAAGATAAATTTTTTGTGTCTTTGGGGTTTTTTTTTTTTTGTTGATCTCGAAATCTGTAACCATTTGTCATAGTGATTGTCGAACTCAATGGTTTGGGTTATTTTTAATTTCTGTTACTCATTTAACTTTTTTTTCTATTATTTTTTCAGGAAAAGTTAATCAATAATTAGTTTAGTTTAATACAAACGTATCCGTGTGGGGGGAATTTATATATTGTTTATATTTAATGTGTATCTGTCGAACTAACTATCTTTTGATAGAATAAAAAATTCACTCCAATGGGATGTTTAGGTATATCTCATTTGAATCATAACATTTATTTGCATTACGATTATTAATTGTGCAATAATAGTTTTTCCAATGAAACACGATATAAACTGAAAGTAATTATTATTATTTTTCTATAGAAGTAGAAGCATGCGGAATATCTTTATGTTTTATTCACTAGTTGGAATTATTTATATACACTATGCAATTAAATTAACAACACCGGTGCTATTGGTTTTTCTCAAATTTTTGTTTTAAAGTTAGTGAATACAGTAAAAGTCCTTTAGCATGAACTTTCCTTATAAAAACTCGAAGAAGTTTGTGGTTTTTTTTTTTAAATTTTTAAGAACGCAAAATGTATCATCTATATAGGTATTCTTCTAACAAATTGAGGGTTTTACTATTGATATTTCTTAATTCGCAGCTTTATTTGGCAGCAAAATAATTTGCTTTTGCTTAAAACTGCCAATGACATTTCTTTAAGAATAGCTATAATTGGTGTGGTTTACTGTCAGTCGAAATTTCACTTTCAATCACCTTCACAATGGAAGGATTTTGAATCATTTCCATTTTAGTCCAGTCAAATTAGTTATAAAAACAGCCCAATTATGAAGTTATACCCGGGAAGCTGGATTTTGCTATATATAGCCTCCTATGAATGTTCTTATAAGAAACTGTCAAAAGTCCTCATCGATATGAGAACTGCTTACAATTTTGAGGGGGGTTAAAGGCTCCTTAAAATGATTTTTCAGAAATATCTTCCAAATGGTTAGTTGTACAGAAAAAATGTCAAGGATTAATAAGAAGTTACCGTTTATGAAATAAACCAATCGGTAGAGTTAAGGGTTTTACTTTTCTATATGGTGGAGCGACTTAGTTAAAAAAAAATTGTGGATTTTCGTATGAAAACATATAATTTTGTTCATTGTTGAAAAATCACCATTTCTGCCAACTAACAGACTCGAATGGTGGTCAAGAAGCAACAATAATTTGCTGTCGAATTAAAACCGCTAAAATAAGAGACACGTTTTCATGACAAGAAATACTCTTGGTGACGCACGGCCCGAACAGTGTGACATATGATTAAATGTTATTATTCTTTATTTATATGATGTGTTGACCTTTCATACAGAATTTACTAATAGAATTAAATCAAGTCGTAAAGAAAACCAGTCAAAACAATAAAGTATATGAAGATTGCA
Source organism: Epistrophe grossulariae (assembly GCA_929447395.1). Lineage (NCBI taxonomy): Eukaryota > Metazoa > Arthropoda > Insecta > Diptera > Syrphidae > Epistrophe > Epistrophe grossulariae. Next base: position 46,929,994 of record OV839568.1, read on the forward strand.
CTTTATCTGAATATTTTATTTAGAAGTTTATGAATATATGTGATATTAATTAAAAGTAACAAAAAAACAAAATATTAAATTTTGCAGTCTGTTCTAAAGATTGAATTATTGTGGAATTTATCATAAGCGCTTTTGTTTTTCTGTACTTGTATCCATAACGTATGTACCTGTGTAACAGCTTAATAAAATCGTATTAACGTTTTAACTTCTTTATAACCGGGCCAAAAGGATGTTGTCAAGATTTAGAAAATTTAATTGTTTTTAGGTATATATATTAGTCAATTTGAATGGTAATATTATAATTTTATTGGTATACGTATGAATCGCAATATTTTTTAACCACAAGTACCTATTTAATATTATTAAAACCTATAGCCTAGTTCCTTTACTTTGAAACTCTGTGCATTTCTGTGAATTTCTACACCAAAGTCTGTCAAAGTTCATATAAAAAAAATAAAATGACAGAGTTTTAAAGTGAAGGAACACACCTTATAATAAAAAAAAGCCGACAGTAAATCTTGTCGACTATGCGGATTCCAACACACATTTTGGTCGCGGATATGAAAGGAAAAGTAAATTGATTAAAACGTTGACAAAAGTTAATTCACAGATTAAATTTTCTTATATTGATACAAGAATATAAGCTGACATTATGCTTTAACTCAATTTTAGTACATATTTACTTACCCATTCCATATTTAAGTGTTTTATTACCTACAGATCTAAATCAGGATCATTTTTCCACACGTAATACAACAACAACTTGGGATTCTGCTCTCTATCTGAATCTATTTTAAAGAACCGAAAATAAGTTCCATATGGATTATCGGGGATAATAAAACGCGGCTAATAAAGCCGGAACCGCACATCTATCTCGTGTGGTGTGTTGTGGTGTGGAGCGGTGTGTCGTTGAATGTGCACACTTGTGTGTAGTGATGTTGAAAAAGAAAAGTACAGATATATATGTCATGACATGACTGTTGTTTTGATTTGTGTTTATAATATAAGTGTTCTCTTTCTTACAAATAGTAAACTCCACATCGTGGTATGGCGCAATCGAAACAGAAGCGATTCCTCCACAACACACCACTCCACAACACAACACGCTTCACAACTGTGGTTCTAAGCATATGAAACATATTGGAGCGATAGCAACACATCACTCCACAACTGTTGTCAAAAAAAAGTACTAATTAAACTACACAGAACATCCGATTTCTCATTAAATGTAAAAATGTGCACACACACTCAAACGAAAGAATTTCGACAAAACTGTATTTATCTATAAAAGGGTAAACATTTTTGAAAAAGTTTGAAGAATGGAAGAACACTTAGTGGAACGAGCGCAATTACCCTCCGTTGGGTCCCAGTAAACCGTGAAAACGGGTCATCATTTGATCAGAGCCAAACTGAATCCACCATATATATATATGCCACTGGTGCAAGAAAAAAGAGTTTTCTTAAAGCCGAAACGACACATGTCGGCCGTCGGGTCTCGAGAAACCTGTGGCCGGATCTCTCTAAGGAAAAGAGACTATATATTTACTCACACGTAGGTAGACCTCAATTGTCCCTCTTCCTTGAAATTCTAACGGGTCACAATTCAATGGGAACCCACATGAGCAGAATGGGCATCAGCACATCTGACTTATGCAGAGGGTGTCAAGATAAAGAGGCGGAAGAGGGCTCCAATCACTTCCTCTGTGAATGCCCCAGCCTAGCTAGAACCAGAAAGACAACCTTGGAGAATATGCGGGACATTTCGTTTTTGCCACTGAGAAATATCTCTAAACTCATCCAGAATTCGATATGGCCTTCAGGAAGGCATCCCATACATAAGCTCCTTTCCTAACCCTTCCTTATACCCTTATTCTCTACTCCCTGGGGAGCATAATGGATACATAAAGATCCGAGTGATCCTAACCTAACCAACAGCGCCGTAGCAACGTAGGGGCTAGGGGGGGGGGAGGGCTTTTCCATTTTTTAATGCACTGAATCTAAAAAGAACCATGTCCAGGTCCAACAAATCAAGTCACTTGTTCTCGAATATCAAAAAAGATAAATTATTTAGTCTCTCAGTCGACATGCTAATACATTGAGGCTGCATGGTTGTATTCGAGTGTAGGAATTGACGTATTATATATATAGTTACTTCTCACTTCCATATACATTTCTTGCGCAGAAAAATGTTCCAAGAAATATCAGCACTTTTGGGACTGAGCGGCCACATGCGTTACTAAATAGACGCCAAACACTAAAAGAATCGTCAAAATTCAAATATTTAAGAAGAACCGAAAGTAGATGGAATTTGAAAAAGTTAATTTTTTATTTAAATTGAATGAAAGACATTTTTGTTTTAGTTTTTTGGCCAATGAATTGAACTGCAATTTTTGTAAATATTGATTGAACTTACTTTTTCTGATCTTTCCCATTGGGTTTTTTTTTGCCAATATAATGCATTTTTACCTATCAATACATATATAGATTATCTTTGGCTGCTGGTAATGGCGAGTTTCATGGCATGACCACCAAGACCCAAGAGCGCTGGTATAAACTGGAACACGAGTGAAGTTGGTTACTAGCAGTCCATATAAATTACGTCAGTGAGTGTAGGTATCTGTGTTCATTCTGTTCAGGTTATCTGTATGTACTTCCGAATGTGCTGGCGACTGGCAAATTTTTTAGAAATAGACGTTAAATTTAGTAAAATTTCTCTGCCCCCCCCAAACAAAACAGAGTAGCTACGGCACTGCTAACCAAACCTAACCTATGGAACTCTAAGCAATTATAAAATCTGCTTAATTTGAGTGGAAAGCTTTTTATCAAAAATGTACCCTACATTTTATGAAAAGAAAAGAGCAAAATACATATTTTTTTTTAAATGTCTCCAAAACTATCTTTTCTTGAAAAGAAATTTTAAAACAAATTGAAATTAAAGCTTATAAAAATTATTCACAAAAAAGATTCGTATATATTTTGAGAAAAAAAGTGTGAGTGCCGGGACTCACGGTTAAGATGTGTAAACATCAACATTCGTCCGAATGCCTCATAGACCGAGAGCCTACATCAAATTTAGGGTGTGGATGATAGTAAGCATTTTTCTTTTGGTACTTTTATATAGATCTTAACTTTTCATAAGCAAATTTGAAAATCGGTAATGATGCATGGAAAATGAAAGCGCAGTCCATGTACTATATGGTCTAAGCAACCAACCACATTTCAACCCAAACTGAACTCGACTTTTTGATTTCGTATATAAACACTCAGCGTTTAGTTACTGAGCGTACATAGCGTTGAACGCACTCCATTTTCGTGAAGCTCAGAACAGAGATTATGGATAATTCATAAGTCTGCTATTAAACGATGAATCTAGTTGCATGCGCCTTCTTCGAATTCTTCTTTGTTATTTCGTCCGCTGTTTCAAGCGCTATTACACGTTGAAACCAAAGTCAGGAATCTAATTTGACAGTTCTCTTTATTTTTCATTTTCGTGTTGGGCTGTGCTCAAGCAATAAAAAAAACTTTTTCTGTTTTTATTTTTGTTTTCATAATTAGATATATTGAAGAAAGAAAGGTTTGTGTGCCTTTAAATGAATATCAGTCAAGAAAAGCAATAATTTTTTTTATATGTTGTTTTTAAAGATGAATTCTCATTTCTGGAAAGCCTATAAGGCTATCAATAACAGTGCCTTACATCGAAATTTACTCTTTGAACAACAAAACCATATGAAGCAGAATAGTACAAAACGGACAGGAGAAAAGAGAAACGTCAAATAGTTGCATCGAAAATTTTACTCACGCGACATCGGTCACTTTTTTTCCGTACCATCTTTTCGATTTTTTTTTCTCTTTTGCACTTACGTTGTTCGAAAAGTCGCATGCGTCTAGATGCATCGTGTAATAGCAGAATAATCTCTGGCTCAGAATCAAAATAACGACCACGGCTACAAGATAAGAATCACGACTACGAGATGAGTGGGCGTAAATTTTAATTTTTTTTTTTAAATTATGGGTTTTCTAAGTTGACGCAAAGTTTTTCAAAAAATTCAAAATTTACACTGAGCCATCTTTGGCGTCTACTTTAAGGTACATACATACATTCATACAATGTATGTGATGTATGTTCTGTGAAATAGGCCGCTGGTCTCAAAACAGTCATGTAATTGAAAAAAAGTAATGCAAAGAATACAAAATATGGATAAAGGTGGCTGAAAACAAACGCGAAAGCGGTGGCGATCACGATAAAATTGTGGATGCCATACACATAAATCAAAGGAAAGGCACACATCTACACGATTGAAGTGTGCTTTAATTTTTATATGAGGCATCCACATTTTTATCGTGATCGCCACCGCCGCATCGCGTTGGTTTGCGCGTAGCCTAATGCTAAAGAAGCGTTAAAAAGAGTCTCGTAAAACTTGGCCCACGACTCACAAGGCAACTGGTCTTCCATCTTATCTTTTTTCGCTTTCGCACTCATTATGTTTGAATAGAGTCAGACGCATCATGTAATAGGGGCTTAATATATCCTCTAAGCAGCCAACCAAATTTCAACCCGAACTGAACTCGACCTTTCGATTTCAATACTCAACGTTTAGTTACTGAACGCACATATTAAGTTTGTTCGTGTACTTCTCGGACTAAATCTGGCAAACTGTCAAATTTGGAGGAGTGGGGGTGAAATTCTCTCAAAGAGAAGCGAAACTGTCCGAGAATACACGAACGCCTTAAACCAAAATATTTTCCAGTTTTTAAACGTCAACAAAAAGTAAACAAAAGTAAAAAAGTAAACAAAGCAACAATATTGAAATTTTCATTATAATTTCATATTCTTTATTAAATTTGATGATGAGCAAATTAAAATGAACGTTTTAAGTATTTACAAATGTAAAAACGACACTAAACAGGAACATCACTTAATTTTTTTTTTATTAATCCCAATTCTATGAAGAAATCAGAATTACATAAGAAAGAATTTAAAAAAAAACAGTGAATTAAAGTAGGTACACTTCTCAAACCAATTTTCTTAAATAATTTATTCATTTTTTTTTTATCAGTCACTTCTTTTATTAAAATAATTCATTTTTGTAAATGAACGAATTAAAAACTACACTTTTACTAAGATAAAACAAAAAGTAAACAACAGCCATTTTGTAATTTTGTTGTTGTTCTTTGTCTTTCAAACTGGCTTTTGACACAACACAGCACTTACCAGTTTTTGCCCGAAGAAATTTCTCGGGTAAAAACTGGCAAGAAGGGGAAATTATTTTCTCTCTCATGAGCGCTCTCTCCTGCCAGAAACTACCCAAAATTTACGTACGCGAACGCCTTCGGACTAAATCTGGTAAAAAATGGTAGTTTTGGGTAGTTTCTGGCGCGTAAGCGAACGGACCTATTGTTGAACGCACTCCATTTTCGTGAAGCTCAGAACAGAGATTATGGATAATTCATAAGTCTGCTATTAAACGATGAATCTAGTTGCATGCGCCTTCTTCGAATTCTTCTTTGTTATTTCGTCCGCTGTTTCAAGCGCTATTACACGTTGAAACCAAAGTCAGGAATCTAATTTGACAGTTCTCTTTATTTTTCATTTTCGTGTTGGGCTGTGCTCAAGCAATAAAAAAAACTTTTTCTGTTTTTATTTTTGTTTTCATAATTAGATATATTGAAGAAAGAAAGGTTTGTGTGCCTTTAAATGAATATCAGTCAAGAAAAGCAATAATTTTTTTTATATGTTGTTTTTAAAGATGAATTCTCATTTCTGGAAAGCCTATAAGGCTATCAATAACAGTGCCTTACATCGAAATTTACTCTTTGAACAACAAAACCATATGAAGCAGAATAGTAAAAAACGGACAGGAGAAAAGAGAAACGTCAAATAGTTGCATCGAAAATTTTACTCACGCGACATCGGTCACTTTTTTTCCGTACCATCTTTTCGATTTTTTTTTCTCTTTTGCACTTACGTTGTTCGAAAAGTCGCATGCGTCTAGATGCATCGTGTAATAGCAGAATAATCTCTGGCTCAGAATCAAAATAACGACCACGGCTACAAGATAAGAATCACGACTACGAGATGAGTGGGCGTAAATTTTAATTTTTTTTTTTAAATTATGGGTTTTCTAAGTTGACGCAAAGTTTTTCAAAAAATTCAAAATTTACACTGAGCCATCTTTGGCGTCTACTTTAAGGTACATACATACATTCATACAATGTATGTGATGTATGTTCTGTGAAATAGGCCGCTGGTCTCAAAACAGTCATGTAATTGAAAAAAAGTAATGCAAAGAATACAAAATATGGATAAAGGTGGCTGAAAACAAACGCGAAAGCGGTGGCGATCACGATAAAATTGTGGATGCCATACACATAAATCAAAGGAAAGGCACACATCTACACGATTGAAGTGTGCTTTAATTTTTATATGAGTCATCCACATTTTTATCGTGATCGCCACCGCCGCATCGCGTTGGTTTGCGCGTAGCCTAATGCTAAAGAAGCGTTAAAAAGAGTCTCGTAAAACTTGGCCCACGACTCACAAGGCAACTGGTCTTCCATCTTATCTTTTTTCGCTTTCGCACTCATTATGTTTGAATAGAGTCAGACGCATCATGTAATAGGGGCTTAATATATCCTCTAAGCACCCAACCAAATTTCAACCCGAACTGAACTCGACCTTTCGATTTCAATACTCAACGTTTAGTTACTGAACGCACATATTGTTGAACGCACTCAATTTTCGTAAAGCTCAGAATCACGATCACGACCACGATCACGATTACAACGTTACGTTACGTTTTCTTTTCACCCTACCGCCAGTATAGATGTTTACACATCAAAAAAGTGCGACAAACGTTACAATTTCAGTTTGTTTGTTTCAATGCATTTTTTCCAAATCACCGCTTTGTAAAGACCCGTGCGAAGTTAGCATAACAACTTTCGAAAAAATTAATTTTGACTATAGCCCATAAAAAATATTAAACATTTCAATGATCTAACTTCCTATTGAAAAAAAGTTCCACATACGCCACCGAACACCAACAGTAACACACAACAGTAACACAATAATATTCATAACTACAATTATTATTAATTTCGGGATTTTTTTTAATTCAAGTTATATTTACCTACGGCATGGCAATTAATTTACACCATGTTAACTCAAGCATGACAACCCTAGTTCTGGGGAAACCAATGGAGCGGTAAATTTTTTGTTTTCACGGCATATTTATGGAAATTGACAATTTCTGGGATAATCAAAAGTTGCCAAAAGTTGTCATGCTAACTTTATACGACTGTTGTAAGGTACTGGGCAAGTTTTTCTCAAAACCTTTTGATTTAACGAACAAAAGAGGAGAATTTGTTTGTATTTTTTTCTAAGCTAAAATTTTAATTGACATTTCCTTCAACCTACTGACAGCTTAGTAGCGTACTCCACGCGGAACTTTTGTCTATATAAAAGAAATCCTGTCTTGACTTAAATTAAACTTGATATCAAGCATCTTCTGATAGCTAAGTCGCCATAAAACTTCTGGATTCTGTCTTTACAAATTCAAAAACAGCCCTTAATTGCCTACCATCTCTCATGGAGATGGCACAGGAGTTCAACATTCACCTTTGCTGGGTGCCGGGTCATATAGGGAAATTCCAGGTAATTGTAAAGCTAAACTCATCAAAAGTGGAACAATACTACCTATATCGTCAAATCGAACAAATATTGGTATACCCGTCGCTACTTTTAAACTTATGCTAAAGCAATAACAACATCACCATATGTCAGACCACAAAACAGATCTGGGATATGCTGGTTCTGAAGCGCTCCAAGAGTTTGATATCTCTAAGCAGATTGCATATTAGCTCCGTTATAGGTGTCCTTATTGGACACTGTCTAGTAGACAAGCATGCAATGGGGCTTGGAGTATTTTCTAACGATTTCTGCAGAAGTTTAATGGGCGAAGAAGGGGAAGAATCGATTCCTCACCTTCTCTGTACATGTCCTGCTCTATCTCAAAGGCTAAGAAAGCTTCCTTGATTCTTGTAATATCACATTAGGGCAACCTATGGTCCAAGTGTGTCAAGCGTCTCTGCTGACAGCCACGTAAACCTTACATAACTGATAGCCTTTCTCTTACCCTTATTCTAATGCAGTAAGTGTTATCAGACAAAAAATATAAATGTTAAAAAGAGAGCCAAGTTCTTCTACACAAAAACCTGCAAGTCAGCCGTGAAAAGTAGTAACCCCAAATGATAAGATAAATTTATCATTTAATAATGATTACTGACTAAAATTTGATTGGTTCACTTGTCAAGTTTTCAAAATGTTTGAATTGTGAGTAATAAAAAGAAAACTTACTCCATTTAATTGTTCGCAATTCTGAGAAGCGGATACCACGCTCCCTGAATGAAAACCTCAAATGACAAGATTCTGCGGTGTCGGAAAGTGCTCCCTAATTTTGATGATCTATCAGTCAGCTACGGTTATTGCGATTTTTGAAGTTTTATATCTCAAGAACCACTTTTGTTAAAGACTTGAAATTTGGTGAAGCGCCTGTGCTTGGTTTGGCTTAAAAAATTTCTTAATTTTGTGGACTGTAATTTTTAATTTAGTGTTTATATAAATAAATCTATTTATTTTGGTTTGACATGGTAGACAGAAACAAAGACAAAAGAGATTTATCATAAAATATTTCATAAAAAAATTATTTAATGTTGATCACATCACAAATAGCAGACATAATTAAAGCACACAAACATTAAAGCAAAATGTTGGAGTGAAATTGATCTTCGTTCTATAATAATATGAATATGTATATAAAATACATATAATAATTAAAAAATCGTAAGGCTTGTTTCAATTTTCTACACGAATCCTAAGCTTTTCTTAAAATACTTTACATAGGAGTAAGTATTTACTTTCTCACATAAAATATTTTATTTGTATTTTTATTTATTTTGTTTGCCATTTTAATAAATAATTGCCCTATCACAATAATCTACAACTTTATTTATAGGTATTTCATTGTTACGATCGATTTAAGACGAGTCGTGCAGTAAATTACACTCATACGCCATTATGTATAATATTTGTTTACATTTATCACTTAATACTTATTTGCATTTGCGTCTACAAAAAGCGTGCTTTTCTTTAACAAAAATACAAAAATGCCTTGAAAAATAAATGTGTGCTTGACTTATTTATTATTTTTTTATTCATAAAAAAAAAATATTGTACTTTATTAAGTGATAAGAAGTTCAATAGGTTAAAATTGATAATGCGAGAGAAGAGCCACATTATAGACAGATAGGCTGCAGCATTTTGGTATTTCTTTAAATAAAAAAATACTTAAAATACGATGACCACCTATATACATCATTGTGTTTCTGTATTATTTAAAAAATGTGACATTAGATAAGAAAAAAAACCAAATCAGGCAAATTATCAAAAATTTGGCCTCATTTCTTTGCATTTATTTCACGTCATGGTGATAAATCGGGCACTACAAATCGGTAACTACCTACATTACGTATAAATATATGAACAAAAAAATTTGACCGTGCTTACATTTCAACGAAAATACAGGCTATATTTGAGATTTTATTGTTCCTCATTGGTAAAACACTAAAAAATATTGGAATGTTCCCCCACCCCTCTCACTTTCACAACATATTTCCTTATGATTATGGTATGATATCTTTCGAATCCTATTTGTTAGAACAAAAATAAAATGAACGATAATCATGGTTTTTATGTACGATCGTGGTTTTAAAGTCTGAATATTCTAAACTTATTCAACTGATTTTAAAAGAAATAAATAAGTTATGGTTTACGATATTTTTTGCTATTTGTAAAAAACGATTTTTTTAGGTATTAAATTTCGAAAAAAAAAAATCATTTTCCCCATTCTTATTCGAATTAAAAAAAAAATTGATTTGTTTTTTACTCCAAAACTTATTTTTTTAATAACATTAACATTTATTACATGCTTTAAATCGATTGAAACCGTTTAAAATCAATAAAATGGTTCTATGAGAAGTACTATTGGCCATTGTATATAAAATTTATAGTACTATCATTTTTTAGTCGAACAATATGTCCTGTACGCGTCGCTGAGATCGCCACAAATTAGACTATTGAGACTTAGCTAAGTGTAGGGAAATGGAAAATGCATTTTTTTGCATTGAAATTTTTACAAGCCTGGACTTTTTGTTTGGTTTATTGATAAGATTTCAAATTTACTTCATTGATTAATTCAATGTTTGATTGGAGTTTATTAATAGGGGTGGTAATCTTCAAAAAATGAATGTTTCTTTTGTATGCTAATAAAGATTTTACCCGATGAAATTAGTTTTTTTTTTTATTACCATTTTTGAAAAAGGTGGGTACCTACCTCTTAATGAACTACCTATTATTTTACTGCTGTACTAAAAAAATTTACCCGATTTGCCATTCCAGCATAGTTGAGGTACATTTAGGCTTACCATCCGTCAGGATTTCGGCTGACGCGTCAGGCTTTTAATGTCCAATCAGGGTTTGACCAGGTTTCGTCCTTTGTCAGGCTTTTTTATAATTATCGCACAAAATATGTATAATCGTTAGATAAAAAACGTTTACTGAATGCTTTCAAATCGAAATGCTTGTAAACCGCAGTGAACACATTCATTTTTTTCATTTAGTTGTCACTTTTTAAAAAGGGACAAAGACTTGTGCAATAGGGTGATTAAAAAAAAACATCAACCGGGACCGGGCGAAATTATGAAGCCTAGATTGAAACCAAAACATTAAAACCAAATTTAATCACCATTAAGAGCTCGCTACCAACGCTTTTTCTTAGATCAAAAGTTATGAACATTTGAATTCAATCAAAAATGATTCTCAAACAAATTCAAATAAATCATAATTTTTGAAATAGAAGGAAATACTTTGCTTATTTTTAACTTTTTTTTATTGATTTATTAAATGAAACGGTCGACTCTTTATTTTTTTGTTATTACATTCAAATGGTCATAACTTTTGATCTAAGGTGATTTGTGATAAGTTGCATACTTTTCAAGAAACTGCAAAACTAGGACAAGCTTTTAAAAGCAAAAAATGTTATTGAGTAGTATGATATTTATACAGGGTGCTATTTGAAACGTTTCAAGTACAAATTAATTTTGAAGGGCTATCGATTTATTTGTAGCTACTTAATGAAGGTCATGAAAAATATTTCTTTATAAATTGTTAGTCTAACTATTATGCAAAATTAGTAAAAAGATGAATAAAAATAAAAATTAATTTTGGATAGGGTGACCCAAAAATTAAATCAAAATAAAAGATTTTCTAAACTAAAAAAAAAAATGTTTTTACTCTAAAACCGATAGGATTTATTATAAAAATAATACAGGTAATGAAATTCTAAAGAAAATAATTAAAAAAAATACATTTTGACGCACTCTGTGAAATACGATATTAGTTTTACTACATCATGGTTAAAGTGTTTTGTTTTTGATAATATTGTTTAAAAAATTTTAAGCAAGAAATAAATTTTGGGGCAGGTTTTTGGTCATTGAAATGCGTTTTCGGTTTAACTAGACGTAATTTGAAGTCAACACCAACTCCCAGATCCTTTGCAGTATTTTTTCTGTAGACGCTTTCATTTTATTTTATATTTTTATAAAAATGAAGTTTCAAAAAGGAAAAAAATGTTTTTTATTTGGCAGGTATTTTTCTCAAAAGTCAGGCTTTTCTTCCTTTAATGTCAGGCTTTGCTGAATTTAGAGCTGGTAACCCTAGGTACATTAGAAATGAAAAAAGCATTTATGTATTTTTAAACTTTGAATAAATTCTTTTTTAAATTTGCACTTCTTCATATACAAATCCTGACGTTTCACCCTCTTTCTCTACTCGGCGTTACACTTTTTTGAAATTCTGTTGATTTTTTCACATTGTTAGTAGGTATGCCGCTGCTTAAACATTTCTAATGTTAATATAGTCGGCCTTACTTAAAAGGAAAAAGGAGTTTTGCTTTTTTAGGGTGGTCTTATCGAATTCTTTATTTTTATAAATTTGCCTTATTAAATATTTTGATTGCATTCACGAGTACCCTGTCACCTGTGTTTATGCCCTTAGTGACGCGAAACGCGATGGCTTTTAACCCTAGATTCATAAACTACATTCATTGTTACATCGTTCATAAACAGAAGTCTGTGAGAACCCTTACCTTCAAAGAATCTTATTTTTTATTTACAAATATTTTTGCAATAAAAAAAAACACATATGATACTCAAAGGAACATTTGTTTAAAATAATTAAAAGAAAAAATAATGAAATTTTTTGACTCGGAGCAATCTTGACACCAATTCCAGCGATGCTCCCCGCACATGGGAGGTTGCACAAAAATCTGGTGTTACGCTTATATTTGAAATCGCAGAAAACACCATTTTTTTCTGGGTTAATTTTCAGAGTTCACCGGAAACCGGGGTCTGTGAGACCCATGTTTATGAATCCAGGGATAATGTTTTCAAATTTTAATAAAAAATTACAATATGTGGAAAAAATAAATTGTTTCAATAGTATTTTTAAAATAAACCCTAAATTAATTGATGAAATTTAAAATTACATACATATCTAATTTTAATATTGCAGCATCAATGCAGGAGGGAGATAGCTGTCAAATTAAAACTGGTGAACCAGGGACATGTCAAAGACTTACATCATGTGGAGTTTATTATGAGGGCTTGAAACAGAAAACCATTAAATACAGTTTTCTTGTGCGTTGTTCCTTTATCGATGCTGAAGAAGTTATTTGTTGTCCAACTGAAGACACAGACACAGGGTGAGTTTTAAAATTATTGATGAGTATCTATTGCAGTGTGCATTTACATATACATACACAATACACATATCACTTGAAAATTTATAATTTTGAATTTACATTTCACAAACTTATCTTATTTCTTCATATCTCAAAATTTTGTAAATATAAAAATTCATACAATTTTAATATATCAATACCTGTATACATACTTAGTAGGGGAATATTAAAAGTAACAACAGCAAAACCAACTACAAAAAGAACAACAATTACAACAACAATGCAGCCAATTCTTGTGGGAGATAAAACCATTAGAGGAAACGAGCCATTTATTGATTTATCGAAGATATTTGGCACAACGACAAAGATGCCTCGACAAAATATACTGGTTCCCCGAGAACCTCCATTGAACAATAATCCAGGACCAATATCGCCGTCAACTTTGAACACAGGAGTTCAAAACCTCTGGATTAACAATGGAAATATCAATAATAATAATAATCAAGGGCCGGACCAAAGAATTCCAAAAAATCAACAAAGACCATTGATTCAACAAAATAATGTACGGTTTCCGACAGAGCCGAATGTTGTTCCTACAATCGCGACTAACGTTAATTTCCCAGGCCAAATGACACTGTCATTGCCACAGCCCTTGGCAACAGATCCATCTCTCAAGGCAGAAGCATTTATAACCGAAGAAACTAATATTTTTAAACAATATGAATTTCGTGGTCCCGATGATTCGAATGTGAAAGAAAAAAGTGAAAAATCATTGCAACTTCAAGATGTGGAGGTTTTCAATACAATCAATACAAACAGGGTTCCCTCAAGCAAGTTGGTTCAATTCCCTGGCCAAATGACGGTCATATCGACGCCACCGAGTGTTCCATCAAATTCATTACCGGGGAGAACATTTGAAAAGCAAAATAATCTATTTGAACAATATGAATTCCGTGGTTCCGATAATTCTAATGTAAAAAGAAACAATGGAAACACAAAACCCACAATATGGAAACCACCGCAAGAAGTCGCCCCAATGGATTCAAATGTGGAAGTTTTCAATACAATCGATACTAACAGCGATTCATCAAATAAGTTGATTCAATTCCCTGGGCAAATGACGATGTCATCGGCACAGCCAACATTTTCAACAAATTCATTTCCTAAGACAGGTTCTAATGTGATGGGAGGAAATAGTGGGACGGTTTTCGGTTGGCCAACTCCAAATTCTGACAGAGCTGATAGAACAACTAAACGAAGATCAACAACAACAACTACAATGGCACCACCGATTTTGGCAAATTGGATGCAAGAATCTTTGGACCAAGTTTCAGCTTTAACTTCAAGACCTCCACCGCCGCCGCCGCCGCCGGTGACTGCAACGTAAGGTGGTGGGTTTCTGTTAGTTTACAGTTGAATTCTATGCATTTGTGTATTTGAGGTATTTTATTTGAGTTTTAAATTGGTTGAGCTAAAATTTTATTTCACATTCAGTTTTCTGAGATTTTTTTTATATATTTTTTATATTATTTGCATCAATAAAACAATCTTATATAGAAAACTTAAATTTAGCCAAAATAAGAAATATAAATAATATTTAGATGAGTGATTGGTTGAAAATGTGACAAAATCTATAGGTTGGGTCGGAACAAGATAAAAAAATTGTACGGGAGGGGGGAGATGCCATTTCCTAAAAAAAAACTAACTTAAATCAAAAAGAAAATATTTTAAGAAACAAGGGCAATATTTACGAGAAATTGATTCTTACATTTTCAGTTTTGATTCATAGTTTTTGAAAAATTAAATTTCACACTAAAAATTAAAAAAAACAAAATAATTCGAATAATTTTTTTCAAAATTATTCGAGGGATAAACTGGTCAACAGTGAATCACTGTTTACTTCCAGCGATGTAGATGTGACATTTTTAACATTAGACATTGAGAATTATTTTTCCACATGATTTTCCAAGCTTTAATAATGTTGAGATATAGTAACAAAAATATATGAGCTTAACCTTCCCATGTGATTCATTGTGTAATATGGGTGTAGACAGTGAATAATTGTATATTACATTATGAATAAAGGATTTAAAATCAGTTTATTGAGTAAAGAAAAACATTTGTATGTATTTGTTAATCAATAGGTTTCCCGGGGAACTTTCTTCGGCCTTAAATTGGTTTAATTAATTATTAATGTTAATGTAATAAATGGTAATGAATAAAATTCAGTACAATACATTTGCGAGTCAAACGGGAAACTGAATGCGCTTAAACTGGAATGGCAAGTCGGTCGATGTCATCGGCATTTTTGGAATGAGAACTTTCTCACCTTTGAATTTGGCTTTGATTATGGTGGCTTGGATGACTTTGTTCATCAGATTCTTTACTGTCAACCTGGGACCTATTTCACCAAACACTTTTCACTTTGCAACTTTGCACTTTTACTTTGCAAATTTTGTTTCACCAAACGCAAATTTGCAAAGAGGAAATTATTGAATTGAAAAGTTTTCTTCTTTGCAAAGTCTTTGCACTTTGCAAATTTTTCATTATTTGTAACACGATCAACCGATTTTAGCGAATACATTGTTGTTGGGATTTGATTTTAAATAATTAAATTAAAATCATCGACGTCCTTATTCTTCGTAGCTAATATCGTTCGTTCACTCAGCCAATCGTGGTTCAAATAATTGCAGCTGATGTTTGGAAGCACTTTGCAGATGAGTTCTTCCTTCGAAATCTGGCTAGTTATAGCTTCAACCGGAATTCGGCCACTTCAAATTACTAACAGTTGTTTTGAGAAATTACTGGCTGACGGATTGTTCTGCAGCGCAACTCATATTTTTGTCGTCAATTGTAAATTCTTTACGTACGCCATAATGGTCATAATGGCTATGGTCAAATAAAACGATGTCATGCATATGAACAAGCTCATTCTAAATATCTGAATCTGTTCATTTCTATTTTTGGATTTGATCTACTATAATCTAGTACCTACGCTACAGATGCGAAACGAAAATTTTCTTACAAAAATAACACAACTAAACCATAAACGAAAACTGTCGTTCTAGTTTTCGTTCTGCAAAACTATGCTATTCAATGAGCGAAATTGATAATACAAGCACAATATTTGGAGAAGTTTGCACTCTATTTTTTAAATATAAATAATTAAATAACACTTGAGGTTTATTGTTTTTTTTTTGTTGATCATATTTATTTCTGTGATTTTATTTTTGTCTTTTTTTTGCAAAACGTTAAACGTTAAAACATGCATTTAATGTAAATGTTAAACGTTTCTGAAAATGCGGAATGAACATTCGTTTATAAATTACAAAGAAATATTATTTTCTTTAAATTTTTTTTGTCGAGGGATTGTGGGATATTTATCAGAAAGTCATGGAATAAAAGGAATTTTTGAGTATCAATGTGGGAAAACCTGCTCCCAAAGTCTGGTATCACGGTCCACATAACTCAATTTTGTTATCTATACTCTTGATATCACCATCCATTCACCCACAAAAGTATGCAATTTCATGATTTTCCCAATTTTCCTCTAAATTTACAATTTTCTTCTCCATTGTGTTCTTCTCTGATTTAATACGAATCTATAAAAAAAAATCCCCGGTTGATGTTCAGCCGAGTTATGGTGATGCTAACAAAAAAAATCAATTAATTTGTATAGGTATACTAAATATAGATTTTTCCCTTAAACGGACACTTTTTGTCGGAATCAAAAAATTTTGATATCTAAATTTGAAGCTAATTAAATGCTAATTTGTTGCGCAAACCAAAATTTTGTAGATCGCATAGTTTCGTAGTTATTCAAGTTTCCGCTAAAATAATTCTGAAGTTAGCGGACGAAAATACGAAAACCATAGTTCTCTTGGTCATTGGCGTCAAAAATTGTAGCTTTTTAAATGCTAATTTGTTGCACAAGACTTAATTTTTTAGCTTTTATATATCATTTTGTATTTGCATTTTAAGTTTAAAAAGTGCATTTCCGGTAATTTGAAATAAAACGGAAGTTGGCGGACAAAATCTAAAAAAAAACGTCATTCCCATATGTAACGGTCAAAATGATTTTTTTTTTCTCAGAAATTGTAGCTTAAAATGGAAATAAAAAACCATTCATAAAAGCTACAAAATTGATTTTTGTACAACAAATTATAATTTAAAAAGCTACAATTTCTGAGAAAAATAAATTCAAAACTTAAAATTTTTTTTTTTTAATTTTGACCTTTACATATGGGAATGACGTCTTTTTTTTAGATTTTGTCCGCCAACTTCCGTTTTATTTCAAATTACTATGCGAGCTACAAAGTCGGGGTTTACGTGTTTAATTAAGTTCCTGGCAAAAAAAAATTTGGATTTTCTCTTTTTTTTTTAGATTTTGGAAGCAACTTGAAACTTGAATATCAAAAAAACCGTTAGAGCTACAAAAAATAGCATTTAAAAAGCTACAATTTCTGGCAAATTTTTTTTTTCGAAAGTCCATTTTTTTTAGATTTTGTCCGCCAACTTCCGTTTTAAGGTTCCCCCACACCAACGCGAATTTTCGGTGGCGGCGACAAAAACAATAATAACAACGTATTTTTTTTTCCTTGACAGCCACGTGTTGTTATTGTTGTTTTCATTGTTGTTTTCGTCGTCGCCACCGAAAATTCGCGTTGGTGTGGGGAAACCTTTATTTCAAATTACCGGAAATGCACTTTTTAAACTTAAAATGCAAATACAAAATGATATATAAAAGCTAAAAAATTAATTCTTGCGCAACAAATTAGCATTTAATTAGCTACAAATTCAGATATCAAAATTTTTTGATTCCGCCAAAAAGTGTCCGCCAAAGTAAAGGAGGTAAAATAAATCCAACTCATTATTAAAAAAACTTAAAAATTCAGGATGTAAAAAAATCACAAAAATTTACTTTTTTCTTAAATTTAGGGAGCTAAAAGACAATTAAAACTTGTAAATTCAGTTGCTTATAATTACTACTATAACCTTTAAGCGAACACCCATATTTATTTGAAAAACCGACATTGAATGAAACATTTCAATTCTGGAGCTTCCATCAGTGGTTCAATGTGTACCAATTTTAATTGATTCATTTTGTACCATGTTCTCATTTTGCAAAAATATGTTCATAATAAATAAACTATTTAAGGAAAACAAACAAATAGACGAAATTTTATAAATTTAGGTAAAAAGAAGTACATGATTAGGCAGTCAATCACGGGTTGACTATCTATCTGACGTAAAAATGAAGTCTATATAACATTATCCTAAAGTTGTCAAGATGTGTAAATGTCAACGCGTTGATTATTTTGTGTGACCCTTTCAACGAAGTTATAGGACTCCCTGACTGACTGTTTGTCAGCGCGTTGACTGTATCTCAACGTTGACATAGCAATTTTTTTTGATAAAACTTAACATTAAATCCTAGTACGCTTCTGATGCGAAACGAAATCCCATACAAAAATGACACAACGAAATCAGAAACGAAAAGTTTCGTTCTCCATTTCGTTTTGCAGTACGCTGTTCGAAGAGCGAAATGTATAATTGTAGTAGATTATTTGGAGAAGTCTCCGCTTCATTTTCGCACTGAATTAATTATACAGACTATTTATTGTGTGCGAAAAATGACATTTGGGTTTATTTGTGTTTTTTTTTGTTTATCATTTTATTACATCATGGGTTTCTCTGATTTTTTGCGTTCATGTTTGATTTTGTTTTTGGAATTAGTGAAACTCTCCAAGGGTTTCGTTTTCTGTTTGGAGATCACAGAAAAATTTCGTTTTGCATCAGCAGCGTACTAGGCTTAAGGAAGGATAAAAATATGGGTCTCGCTTTGGATACAGCCTTAACGGATGTTCGATTTTCTTTCAACTTGATACGAACGGCTTTTTGCATTCCTTCGACATGTTTTTTTTCAGTTTTTTAGGACCATTTGGTTTTTCTTAAAAATTTACCCACAGCTTACAAGAAAATTCAGTAAATAAAAAAAAAAATTGAAAACTTTATGTCTACTATTCGCACCTACCATAGAAACGTTTTTTTGATTTTCGATTTTCTCGAAATCAATTTAATTGATTTTCATCAATTTTTTATGGAGAATATTCTAATTATGCACCGCAACATTTTTTTTTTATTTTTAAAAAAAGTTTCATATTTTTTGTTAACCTATAATATGTACTTCAAAAATGACTTAGTCGATTTTTACCAAACGGTTTTTTAACATTATTTGGTAAATATGTTTTTTTTATAACCAAAAATAACGGTACCTACCCTACAAATGTTTAAAAACCATAAAAAAATCTTAGTTTTCTCAAAAATGATTCCTTCAATTTTGATGTTGTTTAATCGATTTAACTTGAATTTTGTATTCAAAAGTTTCTAATAAGTTTAAATAATATTGCTTATCAAATTTTTAAAAAGTTTTACATTTCTAAAAAAAAAACAAATAATTATTTTTTAAATTCTATATCCCAAAAATGGAAAGATTATTTTAACAGTTTAAAAAAGTTCTAAAAATTGGCGTTTCAACACCCTAATTCTTATTCCTCAGTAGTTCGGTTTTTATAAGCGACTTATTTTAAAACTTTCCAAAAGGTACAATAGACACGTTCATCAGTATAAAATTTTTATGTCAGAATTCAAATCCAAATTTTTTTTTTAGTACTTTGACAGTAAAACTGCGAAATTTTGATTAGGTCTCTGAGATCAAATTTTCAGCTGTGTTAAATTGGCCACAAAAAGTTTCCGATTTTTTTGATTTTTTTCAAAGATGACCAATTAAAAAAAAAATTTTCATTATTTTTTATTTTTCCTCTTTTTTTTTTTTAATTACAAAATTTGAAAGATGACCATTGTAAAAAAAATAGAATTATCTCAAATTCAAATTATTCTAACTTCTCAAAAAAACTTCTTTTTTATTAAAATTCTAAAAAGAGCAAATTATTTCTTCAATTTTTTGTTTTATCTATTTCACTCCACAATTGAATTATATTTTTTTTGTCTAATATAAGAATCTCATTTTTTTTCATATGGCAAACAAATGACACGAAAATGGCACGATTTTTTAGAAATTGTGGCACGACAATTTTTTTTTGGTCGGCAACGCTGAGTTTTAATGCAATTTTTGAATGAAAGCTGTGTAATTTGTATTATGCCGATATCTTATTTATAGCAGCATGGTTTTTAAGGGTTATCAAATTAGTATAGGTTAATAAAAATAAATAATTTTAAAGATTTATTAGTGAACAGAATATATAGACACAACGTATATGAATTTTTTTCTTTTCAATATTATACCTAATACCTTTTGTATTTCTTATAGTATATATTGGTGCTTGTAATAACTTTATTTATTTAATATTTATTTATAAATATTAACAATAAATTAAAATCTATCATTAACAATGTTTTTTAAGAGCGCTAGCATCAATTACATTCAACTTTGTAATTATTTTAGTTTAATTAGTTGAGAAAACAATAATAAACTTTTTATTGTTTTACAACTTAAATAGAATTTTATTATTGCATGAGTATATTGTTCGTTTGAAATTTTGTTTGTTTTTTGTCATCAACTCAAAAGTTAATATTTGCATGTGAATGCATCAGATAAAATTCTTAAATAACAGTTTTATATTTAATCGTATAAGAAAGTAAAATCAAATTCTCACAAATCACGATATTATAATTTAAATGTTTATTGCAAAACTCCGAAATGTGGAATTCTATAGAATTAACTTAATTCACAGAATTTTTTAGTAACATTGGTATAAGAGTCCGAAATGTTAATTTACGACTTTTGTTCCGCTCAAGCAACTCACTCTGTTTCTCCACTTGGGGTATGTTCTGTCATCAAGCATGTTAATTTTTTTTTCTTGAAAAATACAGTATTTTGAGTGCCCCGTTGAGCAAAATGCATGCGGCGGTAAAATTTTGGAACAGTTATTAAAACATCACATTTGGGACATTTCCCAATGTTGCTGAAAAATTATATAAATTTTTCTGGTAAATTTTAGAATTTCCATATTTCACAAACTCATAAATAGTTTTATAAAAAATATCATAAATATTTATATAAGTAAGTTTGCTATTTTTCGGCTCCAAAAATGTTTCCCTCATCTTCCGTACATTATCTCTGTTTAATTTAAACAAGCAGGTATACAATTTTATAAATAATTAAAAAAAAAATGCATCGAATTCAACTAAGAACTCAACAGTAAGTCCTCATATTATTTCTTTTTACTCCCTGCATGAATTAACTACACTATATTACTTTACTAATTCTCATGTTGCATGTATACAATTTTGAATGCTTTTTTAAATAATACTTTACTTGGATTTTTATAAAAATATTATTTTTAAAATTTAATTTTTAGATCTGTAGTGACACCCTCAACTCCTGTTGATTCAGTAACTACCCGAGATACTGGAGCTGGATTTGGACCTGGATCTGGAAGACCTTCAGAAATCGGTATGTTAGTCAAAGATCCTTCAATCTTTATTTTTAATTTCAAACAACTATATAGTGTTGCTGAAACATAGTAAAAGCTTAATGAGCAAGAACTGCTAAGTTTAAAAGTTGGTATTTCTTGTCAAGAAAACTTTATTTTAACATTTTTAACTAAGGACTAAATAATAACATAGCTATTTTTGTTTCCAAAACATTCCTAGCTTGTCAAAAATATAGAGAAGTTAATCCTGCCGGACTGACTTTCCATATCTTGGATGGTGTTCCTGTTGAACCTGGTGCATTTCCCCATATTGGCGGTTTGATTTTTCCTCAGGGAGGTGGTACTGAAGTCGACAATCGATGTGGATCATCGTTGATATCTGAGAGATATGTTCTAACTGCTGCTCATTGTGTTAACGATCCACTTTCGCTGCCGACGTTTGTGCGATTTGGTGTGGTTGTATGGAATTCCAAAGACGAAGACTTTCCTCCAGTTGATGTAGCAATTGAGGTATGATGGCGTTAATAGATAAATTAGTATTCTAGAAATGTTTGGTTTAAAGGTTTAAATCAATCAGTTTGTGAATTACTTCTTTCACTCGATGATATACTTGAAATAACTAGATACAAAATACCTTGGCAATGACATGTATCTCGTATGTTATTTGTATTGACGGCTTGTAGACTGTTTTATCCCATCGTCCTTAAAAAAAAAAAAAAAAAAAAAACAAATTAAAAAATCACAATGTTATTAATATTCCTTTTTTTTATTTTCAGAAAATAACACTGCACCCCGAATACCGGTCTCATTTGCGTTACCATGACCTCGCCCTCATTAGACTTAGCAATAACGTTGAATTTTCAACTTTAGTTCGTCCAGCCTGCCTCAACACAGATGTCCAAGATATCGATTCAAGCATCCCACTTGTGGTTATCGGTTGGGGTGTTACAAACGTCCAGAGTAAGATTGCAATTATATAAACCTAAATTAAAAACTATTTCCTCTTACTAATTTTGTCTTCCTACATAATATTTTATATTGCAGCTCGGGCCCGCTCCGAAGTTCTTTTAATGACCAATGTAACTACGGTTGCTTTGAATGAATGCAATGCCACTCACATTGCATATGGTACGTCTCGGGCATATCGAAGTGGCCTTAATGAAGGACATTATTGTGCATTTGATCCGGAATTGAAAAAGGATGCCTGTCAATCGGATTCTGGTGGTCCATTGCAATTAGTTCGCAACAAACAATCGACACTTGTTGGAATTGTGTCATTTGGACTCTCGTGTGGAAGTGCTGTTCCATCAGTTTATGTTAGAGTAGCGTATTACTTGGATTGGATTGAAAATATTGTTTGGCCATCATAATTATATAAATTTCGAAGGGTATATTCAAATTAAAAAAAAACACAGTCAAACCCGTATATTTAAAGCCATGTTTAATTGATAACATGTGTTTATTTATAGTCTGTTTAATTAATCTTGATTTTTTCGTTTTATCGAAACCCACTTACATGAAAAAGTTAAATATTTAAATAATAACAATTTTTGACAGAAAAAACTTCGTCAAAATTAAAAAAAAAAGACTCCTTTTGACTTCTAAAAAATTCTAACTACTTATTCGGATTTCGTTTATCTGAATTTCAGTTGTTTCAGTTATTTAAGTGAACAGACATTCTCTATATTTAATATTAAAATTAATGCTTTGTGCCGTTTTATTTAAATGGGTTTGACTGTATCTAGAATTTATTTGTGAAATTAAAAAAAAAAAAAAAAACAAAAAAAAAGACTTACCTACTCGTATACAAACTTACGCACTTTTTGATAATAATTTTAGATAAAAAACCAACATTGTGTTATTAAATTATTTATAGAAAATAGATATTAAACAATCAATAAAAAAAAAGAAGACAAATTTTGTTTTATTTTTCTTACTATTTGAAAAGGTTATGTCTCTTTGCTGATCAAGAATATAATAGATTGTTATAAAAAAATTGGAATTTAAAACTATTATTGTTAAAAATCATTCATTAAATTTTAATCTTTTCTTTTAACTCTTTTTACAGCACAGGTTTAAGATTTGTAAAAATATTTGAACTCGAAATTTTTATCAAACCTGTCATCAACACGAAATGTGGGTCATTCACATTGGCGTAGTTAGGGATTTTGTCTAGGGGCCGATATACTACCACAAGTTTTAAATTTTTAATTATTAGAAATACTTTCACAAATATGTACTTAAAATCAATAGGTTTGATAGATAGAGCTTTTGTCAAACGATAATTTTCAGAAATTTTCAAACTAGCTATAATTTGACATGTGGACTCAGCAAGTTTTCGGTGGTAAAGATTTTCTAACAACTATGTCCCATTTGACTAAAGTTTATATTTTGTGTCTTAATGGATGTAGTCGTAAGTGAAAATAAAAAAATGAAATAATTCACTCTCATACGAAGTGACACCACCAGGGTTCGGACTTAAGTTTTGAATTTTCGAAGTAAATACGCAAAAAACTGAAGTAGATCCAAAATTTTCGAAGTAGTTTTAGGAGATTAAAAAAAAATTTTCGAATTAAATTCTTAACAAAAGTTTATTCAGTATTATTTGATTATTTTTCATTAATAAATAAATAATTAATTGCGAACAAGTAACTTTAAGGTACAAGAAAGTCAAACTTAAAATTAAAAAAAATATAACTATAACACAAACTTCAGACTTCAATAGAAACAAATTAAACATAGATATTAAATCAGCACCTTGAATTTTAGTTGGGTTTAAATATTGTATTAAGCAAAGTTTACTGTCTTCAAATTCAAATCTTGATTTGTTTTGAGTACACAAAGCAATATAATATTTTAAAATGTTTTGTTGACCAGCGCTGTCTTTAAATTTGTTGGTTAAGAATTTTTTCAAAGAGAAGCAAATCCTAAAAAAGAGGAGTAGAGAAGTAGATTAAATTTTTTTCTCAAAATCGAAGTAGATCTACTTCGATCGAAGTAAAGTCCGAACCCTGGACACCACACTCAACTTTGCAGTAAAGTCGAAAAAATGACTATGGAGCTAAATTAATAAAATGACCATACTGTGGTTTTAATATTTTAAAAACTATTCATCTGATATGAGGAAAAAATTGAAAATCTTTGGAGCGCTTCTTATAAACAAATATTTTTTATATATAAAATTTTGAATGCATTTTTAAGAAAAAAAAATTGGTACACCAATTTTTAGTATATTTATTATTGCGGAATTAAAAATTAATTTTTATAAATAATCATCTGTCGATTTCCGAAATACATATCAAATACTTTTCAAAAAAAATAATTCTAATTTTTTTTTTAATTCAAAATTATTTTTTTTAATTTGATATTAAATATTATTTTAATTTATTAGAAATGTTTGCGTAAAAATAATTAAAATCAGTTCAACAAATTATGAGATAGTCGAAAAACAAAAAAAATAGTATGAGAGGTACCATTAATAATACATAAATACAAAATAGTTTCAATAATATGATAGATCGCTCTTATATTTGCTCACATACAAATTTTAATCAAAATGGTAGGAGTCGTTTTTAAGAAAACTAAGATTTCCTTAACGGTTTTTAATACTTGTAGGCATAATTTTTGTTTTAAATCTGCTAGATAAAATTAAAAAAAAACTACATGGTGCCAAGTTTAATAGAAATCAACCAAGTCGTTTCCGAATTATTAAGTTCTCAAAAAAGAATTTTTAAGCTTGAAAGATAGGCTGTCAGCTGTCATTATGGTTTACATAGGTGAGCGTGGTGAATATCATTCTTGCACTAGTATGCGTTTTTTTAACGAATTCTGGTTCAAACGGATAATAATCTCTGGTTTATTAGCACGAACGAAAGATCGAGCTGGATTAGGGTTGATATTTTCGCAGTGGCGTAGCGTGGGTTTTTGCCGCCCGGGGCAGAGTCATTTTTTTCCGCCCCTATCAACTTTTTTTCTGATTCCTCTATTTTTTTTTGTTTAAAAAAAAATTAAGTGAAATAACTTACTTTGTTATAAATTAAATTTTTCTATTGGAAGTACAATTGAAGGATTCAACACTAGTTTTATCTTTTAAAAACGGTTCGCTTGTTTTTTAGTGTTCAATAAAGGGTGATAAATTTACCACAGCTAGCTAATTTTTATTTTAAAAATTCAGATATTTCTTAGCAAAACTATCACCTATTTTAACATTTTTCAGAACAATTTTTGATAGATTTTTTTTGAGTTTTTTACTATAGTAATAAAAATTCGTAAAATTTGCCATCTTAAAAAAAAATGTGTGAAAGTGGCATTTGACATTTTAGATTTTTGTGTGCGAGAGTGAACATACATATACGAAATAACTGAATTTATTCACTTACACCTAAATTAAACCCTCTGTGAAAAATAGGCAGTAAACGTAAAAACTAAACATTCTAAAGCGAAGAACAAATTAACCTATAAAGTTGAGAATTGTAAATAAAATTTGGCACACTCTAGCCTATTGCTCCATCCCTAAGCGGATAAATTGATACAATTAACCAAGCAATAACTCGAAATTGTCAGTTACTTCAGAATAATTACTAAATTTATTGAAAATTAAAATTTTTCGGTGATAAAAGTGAGCTTATATTATGAGCCAACTCACATCGAATCAGTCAAAACTAACCGAATATTTTAATTTTTTTTCGTAGTTTCACTCTCCCGAGTTACGAGCAGGGTTCGAACAGCAGAACTAAATTTTCGGAGCAGACTTGTAAAAAAAAGTGAACTAAATCGAAAATTAGTAGGTTTTAAAATTAAGGAAAATTTCAAGTTTTCAAACACCATATTTTTAACAAAAAATTATTTTAAAACACATCACATAAATTTTTATTCGTTTCACTGAATATAATTCAGATTCAGACATTCAGAATTATAGTTGCAAAATATAATAACACAGTGCATTTACTTTTATATTTTGGTTTGTCTTAAGAAATTTTGAAAAAAAATTAGTAGATTTCAAAAGTGACGGAGAGGATTTATTTTCCTTCTTAAAATTGAAGGAAAATTGCAATTATTGGCTGGTTCACCGCTCGAAATCTCTTAAATAATTTCTTTGGACTAATAAAATGTATCCATTTTGAAGAAAATTGGATATCCATTTTCCAAATGACAATAAAATACATAAATAGAACATACAGAAATCTTTTAACACTAACGCCTATTTTGATAAATACATGTTTTTAAAAATTGCCGCCCCCAGTAAACTCTCTCCCGAAAATTTTGGAAATTTTGCCGCCCCTTAAATGGATCCAAATGACAAAAAAAATAAAACATAGAAAAATCTTTTTAATTAACGCGCGTTTTGATAAATATATTTTAAAAATTGCCGCCCCTTTGCAAACTGCCTTCCAGATTTTTGGAAATGTGCCGCACCTAAAATGGATCTGAATGAAAAGAAAATATAAAAAAAGAGCATACAAAAATCTTTTACAATAACGTCTGTTTTGATTAATATTTTGAAAAATTGCCGCCCCTAGCAAATTGCGTCGCCGTTATATGTATTTAAAATTTTCCGCCCCCATATATGGGAAAATTGCCACCCCAAGCAAAGTGCCGCCGTAAATAGATTTTAAAGAAAAAGAAACTTATTAAGAAGAAGAAAACTTAAACATGGCAACACTATTTAGGGTTCAATTCAACAGTTCCTAGTAATAGTTTAATCTCTTCTTTAGAATCAGTCATTAAGTTGGAGAGAAGCTTTCAATTCATAATTGTTATTTAAAACCTTCTCATAACCAATGATCAGTTACTAATTAAACGTCTCCGTGTTCGGAACAAAATTCAAAAGAAATTTAATAGCGTGTAAATGATATTTTAAATCATAATCAGTATCGCTAACAATATAAAAATTACCCTCGAAAATTTTCAATATTTACGAAATTTGTCTGTAAATGGAGGGACATTTCTTTTTTATTATTTTTAAGAAACAAGAAATGTATACTCCTTACCCACTGAAATTTTAAGAAATACCTAAATCTAATCAACGACATTTCTCGATATTGATATTGTGAATAAGTGATTATGTTTAAAATGCGAGTGACCTTCGTTGATAAAAAGTTGGATTATCCGATAATGATTTTAATATTCCTGGTATTGATGTTAAATGTAAAGGTCAATGGATTTGAGCACGATGAAGCTGGCCGTAATATAGGAGGTAATTTCGTGTTTTTTTTTCAATTTTGAAACGTATGCCTTTGGGATGTATTCGATATCGAATTCTATCAACTTCTATCAAACTGATTGCCACACAATAAAATAAATAAATAAATTGAGTGACGCAACATCTCGCGTAGAAGCAGGGCCTAGTGACTTACAACTCTCAACCATTTCTGTGTGCGTGTTATTGACAGGAATGAATGGGACCAACAATTTTCTGCCGAATCCGAACGGCTTAGGTTAGAATCAACATTATTGAAGCATATTTTCAAGAATATAGTTGTTTAAATCAGAACTAAGTATTTCTTTATATTATTCTATATTCACGAAAATTATGTTGTTTATTTTATATTATTATTATTATTTTATGTAGATAAATATATCTACATACTTTGATTGGATAACTCACGTTTCAATCATAAATTCATAAAATTTACATGCATTACGATCATATAGATTTGCAACAGAAAACAATTAATGTCGTTATTACCATACTAGAACCCAGAAACTAGTTGGAGTGATTTATGTGTGATATATAGGACGTATGTATAGGTAATAAATTATTGCAATGTGATTAAGTAGCAAAAAATTTAAAGTGTTTTTAAGAAAACATATTGGGCTTTTATAATAATAATAATACAAAAAATTATACTTAATAAGGTTTTTTGTGAAAAAAAATCATATCGAAGTAAAAAAACAACCTAAAAATGCTTTAGAAATGTGCTTGAAAATAATTTGCGGGAAAACCGTTATCCACACAGAAAAAAGTAGTATGGTAGATAAAAAGTTCTAACTGTTGTTCTTGTTTAAATGAAAAAAAATTCAAAAATCGGTTGTAGTTTGGAAAAATTAGAGCCAGACAAAGGAAAAAAGGATAAAAACCGTTATAAGTGGAAAACGAAGCGAAAACGACAAAATTACCTCTTAAGTTTTTCGACTTGAAATGACCTCAGGAACTCATGATTTTCTTCTGAGGCAGTGACTTCGGGACACCCTGTATATTCAGCCCTATTAAAAATTTCCCCGAAGTTTTTTCCCATTTTGGGAAATTTGCTATTACGATCTATATTGTGAAAATATTCCTTTCAGCAAAAAACCTATCGTGAATAATTTTTCCAAGCTACTTTTTCCTTATGTCAATGCAAAAATTGCCCCAATTAAGTTCTTGGGGAAAAATGATTTCGTGAGACATATTTTTCCCCGAATTGTTTTGTTTTTCTAAGGAAAAAAAGTTCTCATAAGTTGACGATTATTTGTTGGTTGATTATTTCTGTAGTCTAGATCCCTTTTCCGAATTTCATTCTACACCGATTTTGACAAATGATGTGTCAAACGAAGCGAAATTATATGCTGATTTGACAAATTATAATTTTATTTTAAAAATGTTAATGATTTGTTCAAAAACTGCATTTGTTTGTTTTCCTGCGTGATGCGTCTTTTATTTTTATGTAATTTTTACTCAGGTAGGCTAGTTTATTATAGTATCCCATTAACATATTTACATTTCAAAGTCATTTCATGAAAATTATTAAATTCATGGCATTATAAAACGTAATAACACTTCTTGACACGACTTTACAAATTTACTGCATTTGATTTTATAAATTTTTGAGATAATTAATTGAGAAAATCACCATTACAAAAGCCCCTTGATGTGTAATGTAATGGTAATTAATCAATGTCGAACAATGTTCCAGATAGAACTAACACATCAGTCAACTAGTAATTTTTTTTTACTAAAATCGTAGTTTGATTTAATTTGTAAATTATACATTGTACCTTGTACATAACATTATGTTAAATACACATAATGTATGTATTAAAATGTTGCTCCAATTCCGAGCTTCCATTGACAAAGAATGGAAACATATAATACCACAAGCAAAAATATGTTTATATATTAAACTTAGTAAACATTCTCTATCTGCGTGCCAGTTAAAAAGTTCGTTAAAGAGCAGATATTGTTTTTTTTTATTAATAGGTGTTTCGGATGTAAAGCATCTTAATTATTCTTATAACTGTTTAGGCTTCCGGTAGAGTTTATTTCTTGACAGGTATGCAACTATATTTTTACGTAAATAGAGTATTTAGAGCAAAAAGAGAATTCAAAAATTAGTTTTTTCTCGAGTAAAAATAATTTCCGGATTTTTAATAGGACATGTCAATTACTAGTGGAAACGCGCTTCAGTTTTTCTAAACTACAAATATCATAGAACACATCCCATTTGTGAGTGAAAAACAACATAAAGGTTCAAGTCATGAATATCTCTCCACTTTTATATTCACTATTTTGCTGGCTTATTTATTGGCACTTTTTGGTTTTTGTTTTTGTTTACCGAGAGAAATTCTACTGCACTAGCTATACATTTTCCAATTAAACGCACCTATATGTCATTTTTTGACTCAAGTTGACGTCTTGATATAGGAATGGATGGGCTGTTTTTGTAGTTGATTTTTTCTGGTCGCATTCATAAGAAAGAATCTACTTTATTTAATTAAATTCAGTTGGAAAAATGAAAACAAATTTTTTTAAATTTGTTTAAAATTTCTACTTCAGAGAACAGCTGTTTTCGGTGAAATAATATTGTCTATAACTCCCTTATATCAAAATTTCTCTTAAAATTAACATGATCTGCGTTTTTGTTTTTCCTTTATATGATATCTTTTTAAGCTTTACCAGTTACTACTAAGTACAAATGGCAATACTTCACCATATTTCTCTTCATTCTCATACATGTGTCACATTCAACCAGCTGGCATTGGCGTCCAGAACAAATTTACGATTTTATTTGGTAGTACTTACTTAAACAAAAACTCATTTTCAATGAGTAGATATGTGTTAAGAAGTTATCCGTTCCAAGTTTAGACATTTTTAATAGTTTCCTCTTGGGTGTGGTCGTATATGTAGTTTTTAAGAAATTTCCAACTTAATTTGGTGCAAATTTCGTTTTCATTTTTATTTTAAAATTTGAACTTTTATTGTAATTTACTGTAATTGCAAAGCATCTTAGAACAAATACACACAAAATCAAAGTATATCTGCCAGACACGGTAGAAGCTCTTATTCTCAATTAAAACTTATATTGAACTTCTTATGAACAAAACAAATAAATCAAGTAAAAGTTTATGTTGATACTTTTTGAGTATTTATACAAATATTTATGAAAGTCATACAGCTGACTTTAAAAAGCAAACAAAGTTTATTTTCAAACTTAACGTTTACAACAACTCATTAAATTTGTTTCATTCATAATCCTATACGTAAATGTACTTAATAAGAATTAAACAAGCAAGAAAAACGAGTTTTTTTTTACGCGTACACATATTTATATGTTCATTAATGTAGATATTATAGAAAAGAATCTAAGTACTTAATAGATTATAAATGAAAAAAAGTTATTTACGTGGCTTAATATGTTTTTAACAATTACAAGGCTAGTTTCAAATCGATTATTAAAAATGCAAAACAATTAGTAGGTAGCTATAAGGTATAATAAGTAAGGTTAATGTAGCTTCAGTGGAAGCTCTAATAAGCGGAAACTCATGGTCCTCCAATTTTTGTCCGGTTAATTGGCTGAACACAATGCCCTGCTGCAACTGGAATCGGAGCTGCAGCTGCATCTGCTTCAAAAAAATGTCGTACGTCGTTTTTTTATGAGCTGTACAGCTTTTTATATATTTTAAAGGAAAAAAAAACTACTACGAGTTTATTATTCACTTTTTTATTTCCAATATTTTTCTTTTAATTAATGTTTTTTTTCGCGACACAAATGAGCACTAAAAACTTCAATATTTTTGTCCAGCTCTTTTTTTCTTCATATAAATTGAAACGTCAGAAGTTCTGCACGTGAAAAAGTTAAAAGTTGGTTAACCTTTGCAGCACCGTCTGCAGCACCGACTGCAGTTGCGTTGCGTTGTGTTCGTAACATTGAATTTGTGTGTATTCAATATTTTGACAGCTATTCAGTTGCAGCTTCCAGTTGCAGCTCCGTATCTATTATGTTCAGCCAGTAAAGGAAAAACATTAGGCGTGTTTCTTTTTTAGCCCCGAGCGGGACACAGAGCGGGCTCTGAGCGAATAGAGCTCACTCCGAACAGAGCGTGATCTGAGCGCACCGATCTATTTAAGAAACTCAATTGAGCACTGAACTCTCATATCTATCAAATTACATGAAAATTGTATGAAGTTGGCCGCGCTCAGCTTTGTGCTCGATGTGCTCGGTCATTTTTTTCCGAGCTCATCGAGCCCCGGTCGAGCTCTGAGCTAAAAAAGAAATGCAAGTTGAGAGCTCGGAGCGCTCCGAGTTAAAAAGTAACATAGTTTTCTTTTTGACAGCTCAGTGCCACGCTCGGGGCCAAAAAAGAAAAACGACTATTGAAAAATTTTTTTTTTTAACTTCATACTAAGTTAAGATATTTCAATTTGAGAGAGTTTTCTGGCTCTTGAAAATCATTTCATGCATAAGTGGACAATTTTGTAACCCTCAGTTCTGAGAAAGTTTTTTCTTATTTATATTGGAACAACATTGCCATGTTAAATTTAAAAAACTTAATATATATACAATATAAAGTAAAAAATTCAAATAAAATCAAACAAACAAGCCTTTTCGACGAAGCGCGAACTTCCCTTGGTATCACGAAATGAAATTACTGCCAAAATTAATAGCAGAAAGAAAGGAAATGATATGTGCAATAACGGACCGTGATGAAAGGGAAACATACACTGAACACTCTGTAAAAAATTACACTTATAGTTACTCTGGATATCCCCGTAATAAGTTTTCAACATAACATCGCTCTGTCCGGTTGTTAGAGCTTCGCATCCGGTTATCGGAGATTTTCTGTGGATTTGCTTATAGGTATTCGAAATAAAACAGAAACTATACTGAGAACGGACCTTCTGTTTTTTTTCTGTTTCATTTGTTGATACAAGATAATGGCCAAACCACAACCACGCTTCGGGCGCTCGGGCTTTTGACAGGCTTTTCACCGACTTTACGATATTTTACGATATCATGTGTCATAAAGCGCGACCTTAGGAATTTGCAAAACGTAATGTAGCTTCAAACTTCGGGCGTTGAGATATGAGAGAATAAAAGTTCTGTTTCCTTAAAATAACACTGCGCAAATTCTTTGCAGATAATAGGGAACCAAAAATGTCCTTGTTTTTATGGTTTCAATTAGGTACTAACAACGATTGAAATAAATTGCTTCCAATGAAAGTATTTACTAATGTCGATGTTTTCTTTTTGATTTCAATGAAATATGAAACAACCGTCTTACCACATTGACACAATGCTAGTGTACAAAAACAAAAAAAATTCAAGCATATTGAACTTTGACAAGTAATTCGAAGAATGACTTTATATTTGCAATCGGGATGTGGAAAATATTTAATTATTATTTCTATTATTATTATTATTAGTTGTATTTTATTTTCCAGATCAAATCCAGTGCCTATACAATTTGTAACTCTTGCATCGATTAAATTGGTCAAGAAACGTTGAAAAATGGAACAAAACTCATACGAGATGTTTCAATTTTCGAAGATGAACATGTTGGTCCTTTCTCTCTATTCAACAAATGTAAATTTTAATCTTACATCCTTTTTTTGCAGTACTCGCATGAAGATGAATATAAATTCACCATTATATGGTTTTCACAAAATCTCGGATTTCGGCAACAAGATCATGAAATCCGTTCACACAACACATAAACTAGATTTTGTTTGACATTTCGAACAAATTTCATTATTAAAGAAAACTATCGAAAAATGTATGTATTGTAGTTAGGTAAAAGTCACAGAACAATTACCTACACACATTTAATTTTTTTTTTTTTTCTTTTCCTATTGAAAAATTCACAAAACGGAATAAAATGCGTCTGCCTGTGAACAATTCACTCAAAACTGTAATACGACGAGATAAAACAACGATCCCAGTGACAACGTTGTTATATACCTCTCTCTTTTTTCCATTTGTTTGTTTTATTTGTATCTACTCGTATCTGTTTCTTTACACTACAGGCGCCATTTTGCAAATTAAAACAGTCATCTACCTGTAAAAGTCGGATCTTGTGTTGTTTTTCCTAACACACAAAATCAGACAAGTGAGAAGTCGGCATTACAGGTACAAAAACCAGAAAAAATTCACTCTCCGGAACCAGACAAAAATTGCCTAAATCAAACAAGTCCAACCAAACAAGGGTACTTCCAAAACAGCTGTTGAGCAGCAAAACATTTTTTTTTAATTTTAGAGTGAAATGAATAAAACACAAACAGATTTCACTTTAAATATGATTTATTTGTTATGTTTTTATTCTATCCAATTAATTAAACCTTATCTACATGGATGTGTGTACCTTACCTTTTAGAATAATAAAATCATTCAAATTCATTTCCAATAATCCATAATATTCAATTGAATCTGGATCTTGAACCACAATTTAATAAACCACACGTACATGGGAATAATTTAATTTTTAATACAGCAATTGTTGCATTTAACACTTATTTTAGTCACTCACACACAAATATTCCAATGGTTTTACTGAAACATATTTTTGTATTTTTATTTTAATAAAAACTTTCACATCCGAAAGAAAATGGAATAGCAAATAAAAAAAATTGATTGTTGTTTGTTGAGCTGTCAAAGCGCGACCAGAATAGAAAATAGATC
The DNA here is from genome assembly GCA_929447395.1 of Epistrophe grossulariae. Lineage (NCBI taxonomy): Eukaryota > Metazoa > Arthropoda > Insecta > Diptera > Syrphidae > Epistrophe > Epistrophe grossulariae. The sequence continues at coordinate 46,964,119 of OV839568.1, forward strand.
TATTCGGGCGTTGCGCTCCGGCTTACGATATTTACGATCTAAAGCGAACGCGAAGCGTGAGGTAACATTTCAGATTGCTTCATATGAGCCCATTGTTTCTATTCAATATGTCAAAGTCAGAGCGACCTGACGCGTGGTTGTGGTTTGGCTATAATCCCTAAATAAAACAATTTGTCTGTTTGGTAACGTGAAATTTCTTGCGAACTTGCACAAAAAAAAACTAAGTTTTTGGGAAATTTGTCGAAAAAAAAGTTACCAATTAGGCATAATATGTCCGCATATGGAATCTAAAATGAGCAAGTAAAATTGTCCGCGTTCGTTTATAAGAGTTTCCGTTTATAGGAAAGTAATTTGTATGAGAAATATGAAAAAATGAGTTTGTTCCCGAAAATGTGTCCGTTTAAGGGAATTCTCCCCTTATTGGAGCTGTCCGCAAGTAGAGCTTTCACTGTACCTTACCTACATATGAATCAAAATATAAATTTTTGTTACATCGATAAAGTCATAAAATATCTACTGGATCCGGCAAGTAAATGTGTTGTTTTTGAATGTATTTCAAAATTAATTATTAGGACTGTTCGTTTACTTCCCAAAAATGAAAACTTTGAATTTGACTTTTGGACTTAAATTGTATAGTAGTTTTGAAAAGTAAACGAACAGACGTAATGTGTGATGGTTTTAAAAAGAATATAATAAATGTTCAAAATTTGAAAAAAAAAACATTGTTTAATTAATGTTTAATAAGAATCATTTTTATCATTTCAGTTCATCGGAAAGAAGGAGAAAACTGTACGATTAAAACTGGTGAGCCAGGGATCTGTAGAAGACTTACATCATGTACAGTTTATTATGAGGCCTTGAAGCTTAAAACTATAGAATACAGTTTTCTTGTTGGTTGTACTTTTATCGATAAAGAACAAGTTATTTGCTGTCCACTTGAAGAAAAACTATCAGTTAGGTGAGCTTAAAATTCATAATATAGTTTTATATTTTATGTTCACTATAATTTCACACAATTTTATACATAACACTATTTTTGTTCTTTACTCGAATACTTTGTGAACATAAATGAAAATAATTTAATTTTGAAAAGGAAAAAATGTCCCAGCAAAATTATCAAAATACGAAAGTCGATTGTGGTTTTTTTCATTTTATGATAATTTTTTTTTATAAACGGGTTGACCATATTTTTAGAAGTAAAACCCTGGACAGAAAGGGAACATAATCATAAACTAATTATTTAATAAAAATAAAAAGATAATAAAGTCTTAAAACGTAAGACAATTTAAAATAGAAGCTTAAATTTGTTCAATTTTTACTAATTAGCTTGCAAAAATAACGTCTTTATATGACCATGATTCGCAACTTTTTAAAACAAACAATGTTTAAATTTTTTTATATTTGTTTACTGAACAAAAAATTGTTTAAGAAGCTTTTCTTTCTCTCTGAAATAATTTGTACGCAGTCAAGGTTTCGGAAATTTTAATTGCGCTTTACAATTAACGTTATATCTTAATGCCTTCTATTTCAGTGGGAGCATTTGAACTTGGCAGACACAATATAAACTTCAAATTTCGATAGAGTTCACTAAATTCAAATTGAGTGAATAGCATCAAAATTTCGATTCAATTGTATCCTATATAAGTTCTCACGCATAGATTTACCTCAAAAGTGTAAATAATTAAACTTTGGATACAAAATAACGTGATTTCAATACAATTTGCACACCGCCTTAGTTAAGATGGATACCATCTAATTTTTTAAATAAATCTCAATTTATTAAAAAAAAAAAATGAATTGAAAATCGTTGTGCGGGTTTTTAAAAACAATAATTTTTTATATATAAAATTTTGTAAAGAAAAAAATTTGGTACGTAATTTCTTTACGTTTATCAATGCAAAGTTACAAAATTTATTAAAAAAAAATCTCACTGTCAAAATATTAAAAAAAATTATTTTGAATTTTTTTTTTAATTAAAAAAAAAAAATTTTTTTTTTGAAAATTTTGATATGCAATATTTTTTAAACTTGTGTAAAAAAATTTTATTGGTTCAGCATATAATGAGATAGTCAAGAAATGATTCTATGAGAGGTTCCATTTTTAATCGATAGATTCCTTTTTTTCAATAATATGGTAGACGGTACTGATATTAGATTACTGAAAAAATTTAATAAAAACCGTAGGAGTCGTTTTTTAGTAAAATGAGATTTTACTTATCGGTTTTGAAACACTTGTATGAGAGGTAGGAACCTACTGTTATTTTTGGATATAAAAATAATTTCCATTTCTAATCTCTTAGATAATCTTGAGAAACTGATGGATTCCAAGTTTAATAAAAATCGGTCAAGTCCTTTTCGAATAATAAAGTTGTCAAAAAAAATTTTAAAACTTTTTTAAAAAATACAAAAAAGAAAATTTTGAAAAATTTGGTACACAGTTTCTTTGAAACTTTCCGTAAAAATTGATCAAAATCACTTGAAACGTTCTTGAGAAAATCGGAAATCAAAAAAATGGTTTTATGAGGTACCACTTACGTATAACCATTTTTCGGAATTTTTTTTATTGAAATGGTAGCCTTTTTGTAAAAAATTACTGTTTTTTTTTTAAGTTGTGGGCATGTTTTTGAGAAAAATAAGATTTTCATTGTGTTTGCTAAAAAATATTGTACGGCACCTATCTGCTGTTAATTTTGGTCAAAAAAAAAGAAAAAAATGTATGGAGGCAATGCCCAAAAAACGCTTTGTATCTACCAAGTTTAAAGAAAACCGACCAACCCGTTTAGACTGCAGTCGAAAGGACAGACAGACAAACAAATTTGCGACTTGCGAGACTTGATGAGTTCCGGCGTTCGTTTAATTTTGATGATATAGTTTTATAAGTTGCCCCAACTACAGACTTTCTTCTAACATTTATGTTGCATGTTTTAATTACTTAAGTTTTACCAAATATAATTAGAATATTCACGCAACGTTGTAAGTTTACAAATTGTGTAAAATGATAAGTTTACACAAATGTTTGCATGAACGCCCTTTTAATGCATTTGGTTAAATGGCTGAGGAATTGAATCAGCTGTTCGTTAAACGTCAAATATTAAACTACAAAATATGTATACAAATAAGCGTGTTCAGATTTCGGAATTATTTTTAAATGGAGAACCTCTCCCAAACTAATTTGGAATCGGATCCGAATGTCTCCGAACTTAAAAAAAAGTAAGATACACGACAAAAGTCAGATTTTTTTTTTAAGCCTGACGGGAAGTAGATGAGAAAACGATTTCGGGGTTAAATGTAGAACTGTAATAGTCGCAAACTCATGGCAGTGATCAAACGAAAAAGAGCGAATACAATAAAAATTATATGGCGCGCCCATAATGGCCTATATCTACTTTTCCTTCAGTTTCGTTTTCGGTAGTAAAAGTTGTCCCGAGCTCAATTCAACTGAAATTTGGTCAAAGAGGAATAAAAAAAAATAAATGGTTCCTTTCACTTCGATGACAATTCGTAAAGCATATAACAAATACAAGTTGCAGCATTTACTTTTATTTATCCATATGGCCCATTAATGGTGATCAATAATAGTCATCACGTCCTAATTATTTTGTTTTGTATAAACTACGTTTTTATTGACAACTTTTATCGCCAACTAATCTCAATGCGATAGTTACAGAAGACGGGCAGAATTTTTTTTAGTTCTGTGAGATACCCAATATATCATATTCCTGAACACGTCTAATTCTAAAAGTCACAATGACGTTTGGTTTAGTTTACCAAAAAAATTTGGTTAATTTTATCCAGCAAAATCCTTGGAGAATTTAAACTAAATTGTATTATTAATTCCTCATACAAAATTTGACAGTTCATTAACCAAATGGTAAACTTATCCAGTGTTTTACATCATTTCGTGAATATCCTTAATATAAAATATTTAATAATATACACATTTACAAATATATCTTATTTCATTTCTAGTACTTCAATAGCACCGGAAGTATTGTCTATTAAGTCAAAATCATCTCAAAATAATAATGGAATTGAAAGACCTTCACAAGTCGGTAAGTTTGTCAAAGAATCAATATTTTTAAATCGGTTGCTATTTGTTTTTTTTTAAGCGTTTTCTATTGGTAATTCGGTGTAGCAGAAATTGTAAGATAATTGTAAGGACTGCAGTAGTTGAAAACTGCAGAAAGATAAAACGCACTGAATATTGACTTTAATTAAAAATGCAGTCAGTTTTATTTTATTTGTTATTGTTTATTTTGAGTTTGTAGTTAACATAGCAGTCAATTGACTTGCAGCTTTTTGACTGCAGAACTTTTTGACGCCATTTTCGTCTTTTAGTTGCTTAAAAGTCAATTTTAAATCTTAGTTAATTTTAAGCGTCAGTATAAGTTACTTGACTGCGCAGTCTTTTAATTGAATCAACAGACAGAAAAAAAAACGAAAAATGTTTTTAATGTGGGTTTAATTTTTGGTAGAAATCTTGGTTTCAAGTTAACTTAGAAATCTTTTGCTACAAAAAACTATCGATTTTCAAGTCATGATTCATGATAGCGTAAAAAGGACGAATTATATAGAACCATATTTTATTTCGGCATCGCCAGCAAACAATTGTCTGTTTGTGTAGGACGAATTTGCATAAAAAAAACTTTAAATAAACCAACCTTATGATTTAGACACTTTAACTTTAACTAGCTGTATTCAGAAGAATTCTATGGATAAGCAATCAAAAACGCCGCAATTATTTGTATTTACCTACAAAAATAATAATAAAAACTTTTTCTAAAATTATTCTTTCTAGCATGTCAAAATAATAGCAATGCCAATCCTGCCTCATCTACTTTCCACGATTCGGGTGGAGTTGCTGTTGAACCTGGTCAATTTCCTCATATGGGAAGTTTAATATTTTCGGAGGGAGGTGTTACTGATCCTGACATTCGATGTGGAGCATCGTTGATATCTGAGAGATATGTCCTGACTGCTGCTCATTGTGTTAAGGATCCACTGCAGCCACTGTTTGTTCGATTTGGTGTGGTTGTATGGAATTCTTTAGACGATCCTCCATTTGATGCAGAAATTGAGGTAGGTACCTATATGGCTTTAACAAAAAAATTGAATTTTTTTTAAATAATAGATTGTTCAAAATTATTCTATATAAGTCGTGTTATTTTGCAAGCCAGGGGGAAATCGGTTGAAAAAAAAATGGAAACGGGGATTAGTGATGCCATAACAGAAACAAAATGGAGTTTTAATACAAACTATCGATAACAAGTATGTAAGCCGTTAATACAGTTTTTCTGCGCGCTTAAGTTAAACCCCGAGAATTCTCTGGGATTAGCTAAGTTCGCAGCGGATTAATTGTTGTTGCATTTAACATCTAAATTGTTTAACACATACATTGGCGCCATCTTGATTTCGATAGTTCATTTCAATAGTGTTGCACTTCGAATGCGATGGATTTTTGTAAATTTTAAAATTTTAAATAAAATCTAATCCGCTCACGACAACAACGTTTATATGAGTTAAAGTGGAGTATAATTTATTTGCAAGATTAACTAAATCTAGTTTAACATAGAATTAAATCAGCAATGAAAAATTACTTATTTATATCTTAAGTAGTAATGTCATGACTTTTTGAATACATATATGGATTGCTTTTTTGGGCTTGATGGAGATTTTTTGCTCAAAAATTGTTTTCTTTCGACGGTTAGAATTTGTTCTTCCCTACTTGTTGATTCTCTACTATTAAATGCAACACCCTGAATTCCAGGTATGCAGTGTATGACTTTAACTAATCTATCGACTTCATCGTCTAGCTGAAATCGTGGCTTTGAAAGAAATATTTAGAGAAATAATTTTATTAAAATATCCTGTAAATTTATAGCTTACCAATACAAAATTTTGTTCTTGTTTTATTTGTAGAAAATAACAATACATCCAGAATACAAGTTCCCCTTGGCTTACCATGACATCGCCCTCATAAGGCTTCGCAGTAATGTTGAATTTTCACCTGTCATTCGTCCAGCCTGTCTCTATTCGGATCTCAAGGATATCGATTCAGACATCCCACTTGTAATTATAGGTTGGGGTCTTACAGACGTCCAAAGTAAGATTGCAATTAATTATTTCTAATTTAATAATTATTTCGATTTCCTATTTCTGCAGCTCATTCCCGCTCTGAAGTTCTTCTAATGACCAATGTAACTACAGTTGGTTTGAAAGAATGTAATGCCTCGTACATTGAATATGGTACAACCCGGAAGTATCGAAATGGACTTAATGAAGGGCAATATTGTGCATTTGATCCAGAATTGAAAAAGGATTCATGTCAATCGGATTCTAGTGGTCCAATGCAATTGGTTCGCAACGGAAAATCAACTATTGTTGGAATTATGTCTTTTGGATTCTCATGTGGAAGTCCTATTCCGTCAGTTTATGTTAGAGTTGCACATTACTTGAATTGGATTGAAAGTATTGTTTGGCCATTGTATGGGAGGTATCGTTATTTTTGAATATAAGAATAATTTCCATTTAAAATCTCTTAGATAATCTTAGGAAACTGCTGGATTCCAAGATTAATAAAAATCGGTCCAGTCGTTTTCGAATTATCAAGTTTTCAAAAAAAAAAGTGTGAGTGCCGGGACTCACGGTTAAGATGTGTAAACATACGTAACGTAACGTGAATCACAATCACAGAATCACCATCACAGAATCACGATCACGATCCTAGATACTTTACGTTTTTTTTGTCACCCTACCGCCAGTATAGATGTTTACACATCAAAAAGTTTTAAAACTTTTTTAAAAAATACAAAATTTTGGTACACAATTCTTTTAAAACTTTCCGTAAAAAATTGATCAAAATCACTTGAAACGTTCTTGAGAAAATCGAAAATCAAAAAAATGGTTTTATGATGTACCTCTTACATATAACCATTTTTCGGAATTTTTTTTAATGAAATGGTAGCCTTTTTGTAAAAAATTACTATTTTTTTTTAAGTTGTGGGCATGTTTTTGAGAAAAATAAGATTTTCATTGTGTTTGCTAAAAAATATTGTACGGCACCTATCTGCTGTTAATTTTGGTCAAAAAAAAAGAAAAAAATGTATGGAGGCAATGCCCAAAAAACGCTTTGTATCTACCAAGTTTAAAGAAAACCGACCAACCCGTTTAGACTGCAGTCGAAAGGACAGACAGACAAACAAATTTGCGACTTGCGAGACTTGATGAGTTCCGGCGTTCGTTTAATTTTGATGATATAGTTTTATAAGTTGCCCCAACTACAGACTTTCTTCTAACATTTATGTTGCATGTTTTAATTACTTAAGTTTTACCAAATATAATTAGAATATTCACGCAACGTTGTAAGTTTACAAATTGTGTAAAATGATAAGTTTACACAAATGTTTGCATGAACGCCCTTTTAATGCATTTGGTTAAATGGCTGTTCGTTAAACGTCAAATATTAAACTACAAAATATGTATACAAATAAGCGTGTTCAGATTTCGGAATTATTTTTAAATGGAGAACCTCTCCCAAACTAATTTGGAATCGGATCCGAATGTCTCCGAACTTAAAAAAAAGTAAGATACACGACAAAAGTCAGATTTTTTTTTTAAGCCTGACGGGAAGTAGATGAGAAAACGATTTCGGGGTTAAATGTAGAACTGTAATAGTCGCAAACTCATGGCAGTGATCAAACGAAAAAGAGCGAATACAATAAAAATTATATGGCGCGCCCATAATGGCCTATATATACTTTTCCTTCAGTTTCGTTTTCGGTAGTAAAAGTTGTCCCGAGCTCAATTCAACTGAAATTTGGTCAAAGAGGAATAAAAAAAAATAAATGGTTCCTTTCACTTCGATGACAATTCGTAAAGCATATAACAAATACAAGTTGCAGCATTTACTTTTATTTATCCATATGGCCCATTAATGGTGATCAATAATAGTCATCACGTCCTAATTATTTTGTTTTGTATAAACTACGTTTTTATTGACAACTTTTATCGCCAACTAATCTCAATGCGATAGTTACAGAAGACGGGCAGAATTTTTTTTAGTTCTGTGAGATACCCAATATATCATATTCCTGAACACGTCTAATTCTAAAAGTCACAATGACGTTTGGTTTAGTTTACCAAAAAAATTTGGTTAATTTTATCCAGCAAAATCCTTGGAGAATTTAAACTAAATTGTATTATTAATTCCTCATACAAAATTTGACAGTTCATTAACCAAATGGTAAACTTATCCAGTGTTTTACATCATTTCGTGAATATCCTTAATATAAAATATTTAATAATATACACATTTACAAATATATCTTATTTCATTTCTAGTACTTCAATAGCACCGGAAGTATTGTCTATTAAGTCAAAATCATCTCAAAATAATAATGGAATTGAAAGACCTTCACAAGTCGGTAAGTTTGTCAAAGAATCAATATTTTTAAATCGGTTGCTATTTGTTTTTTTTTAAGCGTTTTCTATTGGTAATTCGGTGTAGCAGAAATTGTAAGATAATTGTAAGGACTGCAGTAGTTGAAAACTGCAGAAAGATAAAACGCACTGAATATTGACTTTAATTAAAAATGCAGTCAGTTTTATTTTATTTGTTATTGTTTATTTTGAGTTTGTAGTTAACATAGCAGTCAATTGACTTGCAGCTTTTTGACTGCAGAACTTTTTGACGCCATTTTCGTCTTTTAGTTGCTTAAAAGTCAATTTTAAATCTTAGTTAATTTTAAGCGTCAGTATAAGTTACTTGACTGCGCAGTCTTTTAATTGAATCAACAGACAGAAAAAAAAAACGAAAAATGTTTTTAATGTGGGTTTAATTTTTGGTAGAAATCTTGGTTTCAAGTTAACTTAGAAATCTTTTGCTACAAAAAACTATCGATTTTCAAGTCATGATTCATGATAGCGTAAAAAGGACGAATTATATAGAACCATATTTTATTTCGGCATCGCCAGCAAACAATTGTCTGTTTGTGTAGGACGAATTTGCATAAAAAAAACTTTAAATAAACCAACCTTATGATTTAGACACTTTAACTTTAACTAGCTGTATTCAGAAGAATTCTATGGATAAGCAATCAAAAACGCCGCAATTATTTGTATTTACCTACAAAAATAATAATAAAAACTTTTTCTAAAATTATTCTTTCTAGCATGTCAAAATAATAGCAATGCCAATCCTGCCTCATCTACTTTCCACGATTCGGGTGGAGTTGCTGTTGAACCTGGTCAATTTCCTCATATGGGAAGTTTAATATTTTCGGAGGGAGGTGTTACTGATCCTGACATTCGATGTGGAGCATCGTTGATATCTGAGAGATATGTCCTGACTGCTGCTCATTGTGTTAAGGATCCACTGCAGCCACTGTTTGTTCGATTTGGTGTGGTTGTATGGAATTCTTTAGACGATCCTCCATTTGATGCAGAAATTGAGGTAGGTACCTATATGGCTTTAACAAAAAAATTGAATTTTTTTTAAATAATAGATTGTTCAAAATTATTCTATATAAGTCGTGTTATTTTGCAAGCCAGGGGGAAATCGGTTGAAAAAAAAATGGAAACGGGGATTAGTGATGCCATAACAGAAACAAAATGGAGTTTTAATACAAACTATCGATAACAAGTATGTAAGCCGTTAATACAGTTTTTCTGCGCGCTTAAGTTAAACCCCGAGAATTCTCTGGGATTAGCTAAGTTCGCAGCGGATTAATTGTTGTTGCATTTAACATCTAAATTGTTTAACACATACATTGGCGCCATCTTGATTTCGATAGTTCATTTCAATAGTGTTGCACTTCGAATGCGATGGATTTTTGTAAATTTTAAAATTTTAAATAAAATCTAATCCGCTCACGACAACAACGTTTATATGAGTTAAAGTGGAGTATAATTTATTTGCAAGATTAACTAAATCTAGTTTAACATAGAATTAAATCAGCAATGAAAAATTACTTATTTATATCTTAAGTAGTAATGTCATGACTTTTTGAATACATATATGGATTGCTTTTTTGGGCTTGATGGAGATTTTTTGCTCAAAAATTGTTTTCTTTCGACGGTTAGAATTTGTTCTTCCCTACTTGTTGATTCTCTACTATTAAATGCAACACCCTGAATTCCAGGTATGCAGTGTATGACTTTAACTAATCTATCGACTTCATCGTCTAGCTGAAATCGTGGCTTTGAAAGAAATATTTAGAGAAATAATTTTATTAAAATATCCTGTAAATTTATAGCTTACCAATACAAAATTTTGTTCTTGTTTTATTTGTAGAAAATAACAATACATCCAGAATACAAGTTCCCCTTGGCTTACCATGACATCGCCCTCATAAGGCTTCGCAGTAATGTTGAATTTTCACCTGTCATTCGTCCAGCCTGTCTCTATTCGGATCTCAAGGATATCGATTCAGACATCCCACTTGTAATTATAGGTTGGGGTCTTACAGACGTCCAAAGTAAGATTGCAATTAATTATTTCTAATTTAATAATTATTTCGATTTCCTATTTCTGCAGCTCATTCCCGCTCTGAAGTTCTTCTAATGACCAATGTAACTACAGTTGGTTTGAAAGAATGTAATGCCTCGTACATTGAATATGGTACAACCCGGAAGTATCGAAATGGACTTAATGAAGGGCAATATTGTGCATTTGATCCAGAATTGAAAAAGGATTCATGTCAATCGGATTCTGGTGGTCCAATGCAATTGGTTCGCAACGGAAAATCAACTATTGTTGGAATTATGTCTTTTGGATTCTCATGTGGAAGTCCTATTCCGTCAGTTTATGTTAGAGTTGCACATTACTTGAATTGGATTGAAAGTATTGTTTGGCCATTGTATGGGAGGTATCGTTATTTTTGAATATAAGAATAATTTCCATTTAAAATCTCTTAGATAATCTTAGGAAACTGCTGGATTCCAAGATTAATAAAAATCGGTCCAGTCGTTTTCGAATTATCAAGTTTTCAAAAAAAAAGTGTGAGTGCCGGGACTCACGGTTAAGATGTGTAAACATACGTAACGTAACGTGAATCACAATCACAGAATCACCATCACAGAATCACGATCACGATCCTAGATACTTTACGTTTTTTTTGTCACCCTACCGCCAGTATAGATGTTTACACATCAAAAAGTTTTAAAACTTTTTTAAAAAATACAAAATTTTGGTACACAATTCTTTTAAAACTTTCCGTAAAAAATTGATCAAAATCACTTGAAACGTTCTTGAGAAAATCGAAAATCAAAAAAATGGTTTTATGATGTACCTCTTACATATATCCATTTTTCGGAATTTTTTTTAATGAAATGGTAGCCTTTTTGTAAAAAATTACTATTTTTTTTTAAGTTGTGGGCATGTTTTTGAGAAAAATAAGATTTTCATTGTGTTTGCTAAAAAATACTGTACGGCACCTATCTGCTGTTAATTTTGGTCGAAAAAAATGTATGGAGGCAATGCCCAAAAAACGCTTTGTATCTACCAAGTTTAAAGAAAACCGACCAACCCGTTTAGGCTGCAGTCGAAAGGACAGACAGACAAACAAATTTGCGACTTGCGAGACTTGATGAGTTCCGGCGTTCGTTTAATTTTGATGATATAGTTTTATAAGTTGCCCCAACTACAGACTTTCTTCTAACATTTATGTTGCATGTTTTAATTACTTAAGTTTTACCAAATATAATTAGAATATTCACGCAACGTTGTAAGTTTACAAATTGTGTAAAATGATAAGTTTACACAAATGTTTGCATGAACGCCCTTTTAATGCATTTGGTTAAATGGCTGAGGAATTGAATCAGCTGTTCGTTAAACGTCAAATATTAAACTACAAAATATGTATACAAATAAGCGTGTTCAGATTTCGGAATTATTTTTAAATGGAGAACCTCTCCCAAACTAATTTGGAATCGGATCCGAATGTCTCCGAACTTAAAAAAAAGTAAGATACACGACAAAAGTCAGATTTTTTTTTTAAGCCTGACGGGAAGTAGATGAGAAAACGATTTCGGGGTTAAATGTAGAACTGTAATAGTCGCAAACTCATGGCAGTGATCAAACGAAAAAGAGCGAATACAATAAAAATTATATGGCGCGCCCATAATGGCCTATATCTACTTTTCCTTCAGTTTCGTTTTCGGTAGTAAAAGTTGTCCCGAGCTCAATTCAACTGAAATTTGGTCAAAGAGGAATAAAAAAAAATAAATGGTTCCTTTCACTTCGATGACAATTCGTAAAGCATATAACAAATACAAGTTGCAGCATTTACTTTTATTTATCCATATGGCCCATTAATGGTGATCAATAATAGTCATCACGTCCTAATTATTTTGTTTTGTATAAACTACGTTTTTATTGACAACTTTTATCGCCAACTAATCTCAATGCGATAGTTACAGAAGACGGGCAGAATTTTTTTTAGTTCTGTGAGATACCCAATATATCATATTCCTGAACACGTCTAATTCTAAAAGTCACAATGACGTTTGGTTTAGTTTACCAAAAAAATTTGGTTAATTTTATCCAGCAAAATCCTTGGAGAATTTAAACTAAATTGTATTATTAATTCCTCATACAAAATTTGACAGTTCATTAACCAAATGGTAAACTTATCCAGTGTTTTACATCATTTCGTGAATATCCTTAATATAAAATATTTAATAATATACACATTTACAAATATATCTTATTTCATTTCTAGTACTTCAATAGCACCGGAAGTATTGTCTATTAAGTCAAAATCATCTCAAAATAATAATGAAATTGAAAGACCTTCACAAGTCGGTAAGTTTGTCAAAGAATCAATATTTTTAAATCGGTTGCTATTTGTTTTTTTTTAAGCGTTTTCTATTGGTAATTCGGTGTAGCAGAAATTGTAAGATAATTGTAAGGACTGCAGTAGTTGAAAACTGCAGAAAGATAAAACGCACTGAATATTGACTTTAATTAAAAATGCAGTCAGTTTTATTTTATTTGTTATTGTTTATTTTGAGTTTGTAGTTAACATAGCAGTCAATTGACTTGCAGCTTTTTGACTGCAGAACTTTTTGACGCCATTTTCGTCTTTTAGTTGCTTAAAAGTCAATTTTAAATCTTAGTTAATTTTAAGCGTCAGTATAAGTTATTTGACTGCGCAGTCTTTTAATTGAATCAACAGACAGAAAAAAAAACGAAAAATGTTTTTAATGTGGGTTTAATTTTTGGTAGAAATCTTGGTTTCAAGTTAACTTAGAAATCTTTTGCTACAAAAAACTATCGATTTTCAAGTCATGATTCATGATAGCGTAAAAAGGACGAATTATATAGAACCATATTTTATTTCGGCATCGCCAGCAAACAATTGTCTGTTTGTGTAGGACGAATTTGCATAAAAAAAACTTTAAATAAACCAACCTTATGATTTAGACACTTTAACTTTAACTAGCTGTATTCAGAAGAATTCTATGGATAAGCAATCAAAAACGCCGCAATTATTTGTATTTACCTACAAAAATAATAATAAAAACTTTTTCTAAAATTATTCTTTCTAGCATGTCAAAATAATAGCAATGCCAATCCTGCCTCATCTACTTTCCACGATTCGGGTGGAGTTGCTGTTGAACCTGGTCAATTTCCTCATATGGGAAGTTTAATATTTTCGGAGGGAGGTGTTACTGATCCTGACATTCGATGTGGAGCATCGTTGATATCTGAGAGATATGTCCTGACTGCTGCTCATTGTGTTAAGGATCCACTGCAGCCACTGTTTGTTCGATTTGGTGTGGTTGTATGGAATTCTTTAGACGATCCTCCATTTGATGCAGAAATTGAGGTAGGTACCTATATGGCTTTAACAAAAAAATTGAATTTTTTTTAAATAATAGATTGTTCAAAATTATTCTATATAAGTCGTGTTATTTTGCAAGCCAGGGGGAAATCGGTTGAAAAAAAAATGGAAACGGGGATTAGTGATGCCATAACAGAAACAAAATGGAGTTTTAATACAAACTATCGATAACAAGTATGTAAGCCGTTAATACAGTTTTTCTGCGCGCTTAAGTTAAACCCCGAGAATTCTCTGGGATTAGCTAAGTTCGCAGCGGATTAATTGTTGTTGCATTTAACATCTAAATTGTTTAACACATACATTGGCGCCATCTTGATTTCGATAGTTCATTTCAATAGTGTTGCACTTCGAATGCGATGGATTTTTGTAAATTTTAAAATTTTAAATAAAATCTAATCCGCTCACGACAACAACGTTTATATGAGTTAAAGTGGAGTATAATTTATTTGCAAGATTAACTAAATCTAGTTTAACATAGAATTAAATCAGCAATGAAAAATTACTTATTTATATCTTAAGTAGTAATGTCATGACTTTTTGAATACATATATGGATTGCTTTTTTGGGCTTGATGGAGATTTTTTGCTCAAAAATTGTTTTCTTTCGACGGTTAGAATTTGTTCTTCCCTACTTGTTGATTCTCTACTATTAAATGCAACACCCTGAATTCCAGGTATGCAGTGTATGACTTTAACTAATCTATCGACTTCATCGTCTAGCTGAAATCGTGGCTTTGAAAGAAATATTTAGAGAAATAATTTTATTAAAATATCCTGTAAATTTATAGCTTACCAATACAAAATTTTGTTCTTGTTTTATTTGTAGAAAATAACAATACATCCAGAATACAAGTTCCCCTTGGCTTACCATGACATCGCCCTCATAAGGCTTCGCAGTAATGTTGAATTTTCACCTGTCATTCGTCCAGCCTGTCTCTATTCGGATCTCAAGGATATCGATTCAGACATCCCACTTGTAATTATAGGTTGGGGTCTTACAGACGTCCAAAGTAAGATTGCAATTAATTATTTCTAATTTAATAATTATTTCGATTTCCTATTTCTGCAGCTCATTCCCGCTCTGAAGTTCTTCTAATGACCAATGTAACTACAGTTGGTTTGAAAGAATGTAATGCCTCGTACATTGAATATGGTACAACCCGGAAGTATCGAAATGGACTTAATGAAGGGCAATATTGTGCATTTGATCCAGAATTGAAAAAGGATTCATGTCAATCGGATTCTGGTGGTCCAATGCAATTGGTTCGCAACGGAAAATCAACTATTGTTGGAATTATGTCTTTTGGATTCTCATGTGGAAGTCCTATTCCGTCAGTTTATGTTAGAGTTGCACATTACTTGAATTGGATTGAAAGTATTGTTTGGCCATTGTATGGGAGGTATCGTTATTTTTGAATATAAGAATAATTTCCATTTAAAATCTCTTAGATAATCTTAGGAAACTGCTGGATTCCAAGATTAATAAAAATCGGTCCAGTCGTTTTCGAATTATCAAGTTTTCAAAAAAAAAGTGTGAGTGCCGGGACTCACGGTTAAGATGTGTAAACATACGTAACGTAACGTGAATCACAATCACAGAATCACCATCACAGAATCACGATCACGATCCTAGATACTTTACGTTTTTTTTGTCACCCTACCGCCAGTATAGATGTTTACACATCAAAAAGTTTTAAAACTTTTTTAAAAAATACAAAATTTTGGTACACAATTCTTTTAAAACTTTCCGTAAAAAATTGATCAAAATCACTTGAAACGTTCTTGAGAAAATCGAAAATCAAAAAAATGGTTTTATGATGTACCTCTTACATATAACCATTTTTCGGAATTTTTTTTAATGAAATGGTAGCCTTTTTGTAAAAAATTACTATTTTTTTTTAAGTTGTGGGCATGTTTTTGAGAAAAATAAGATTTTCATTGTGTTTGCTAAAAAATATTGTACGGCACCTATCTGCTGTTAATTTTGGTCAAAAAAAAAGAAAAAAATGTATGGAGGCAATGCCCAAAAAACGCTTTGTATCTACCAAGTTTAAAGAAAACCGACCAACCCGTTTAGACTGCAGTCGAAAGGACAGACAGACAAACAAATTTGCGACTTGCGAGACTTGATGAGTTCCGGCGTTCGTTTAATTTTGATGATATAGTTTTATAAGTTGCCCCAACTACAGACTTTCTTCTAACATTTATGTTGCATGTTTTAATTACTTAAGTTTTACCAAATATAATTAGAATATTCACGCAACGTTGTAAGTTTACAAATTGTGTAAAATGATAAGTTTACACAAATGTTTGCATGAACGCCCTTTTAATGCATTTGGTTAAATGGCTGTTCGTTAAACGTCAAATATTAAACTACAAAATATGTATACAAATAAGCGTGTTCAGATTTCGGAATTATTTTTAAATGGAGAACCTCTCCCAAACTAATTTGGAATCGGATCCGAATGTCTCCGAACTTAAAAAAAAGTAAGATACACGACAAAAGTCAGATTTTTTTTTTAAGCCTGACGGGAAGTAGATGAGAAAACGATTTCGGGGTTAAATGTAGAACTGTAATAGTCGCAAACTCATGGCAGTGATCAAACGAAAAAGAGCGAATACAATAAAAATTATATGGCGCGCCCATAATGGCCTATATATACTTTTCCTTCAGTTTCGTTTTCGGTAGTAAAAGTTGTCCCGAGCTCAATTCAACTGAAATTTGGTCAAAGAGGAATAAAAAAAAATAAATGGTTCCTTTCACTTCGATGACAATTCGTAAAGCATATAACAAATACAAGTTGCAGCATTTACTTTTATTTATCCATATGGCCCATTAATGGTGATCAATAATAGTCATCACGTCCTAATTATTTTGTTTTGTATAAACTACGTTTTTATTGACAACTTTTATCGCCAACTAATCTCAATGCGATAGTTACAGAAGACGGGCAGAATTTTTTTTAGTTCTGTGAGATACCCAATATATCATATTCCTGAACACGTCTAATTCTAAAAGTCACAATGACGTTTGGTTTAGTTTACCAAAAAAATTTGGTTAATTTTATCCAGCAAAATCCTTGGAGAATTTAAACTAAATTGTATTATTAATTCCTCATACAAAATTTGACAGTTCATTAACCAAATGGTAAACTTATCCAGTGTTTTACATCATTTCGTGAATATCCTTAATATAAAATATTTAATAATATACACATTTACAAATATATCTTATTTCATTTCTAGTACTTCAATAGCACCGGAAGTATTGTCTATTAAGTCAAAATCATCTCAAAATAATAATGGAATTGAAAGACCTTCACAAGTCGGTAAGTTTGTCAAAGAATCAATATTTTTAAATCGGTTGCTATTTGTTTTTTTTTAAGCGTTTTCTATTGGTAATTCGGTGTAGCAGAAATTGTAAGATAATTGTAAGGACTGCAGTAGTTGAAAACTGCAGAAAGATAAAACGCACTGAATATTGACTTTAATTAAAAATGCAGTCAGTTTTATTTTATTTGTTATTGTTTATTTTGAGTTTGTAGTTAACATAGCAGTCAATTGACTTGCAGCTTTTTGACTGCAGAACTTTTTGACGCCATTTTCGTCTTTTAGTTGCTTAAAAGTCAATTTTAAATCTTAGTTAATTTTAAGCGTCAGTATAAGTTACTTGACTGCGCAGTCTTTTAATTGAATCAACAGACAGAAAAAAAAAACGAAAAATGTTTTTAATGTGGGTTTAATTTTTGGTAGAAATCTTGGTTTCAAGTTAACTTAGAAATCTTTTGCTACAAAAAACTATCGATTTTCAAGTCATGATTCATGATAGCGTAAAAAGGACGAATTATATAGAACCATATTTTATTTCGGCATCGCCAGCAAACAATTGTCTGTTTGTGTAGGACGAATTTGCATAAAAAAAACTTTAAATAAACCAACCTTATGATTTAGACACTTTAACTTTAACTAGCTGTATTCAGAAGAATTCTATGGATAAGCAATCAAAAACGCCGCAATTATTTGTATTTACCTACAAAAATAATAATAAAAACTTTTTCTAAAATTATTCTTTCTAGCATGTCAAAATAATAGCAATGCCAATCCTGCCTCATCTACTTTCCACGATTCGGGTGGAGTTGCTGTTGAACCTGGTCAATTTCCTCATATGGGAAGTTTAATATTTTCGGAGGGAGGTGTTACTGATCCTGACATTCGATGTGGAGCATCGTTGATATCTGAGAGATATGTCCTGACTGCTGCTCATTGTGTTAAGGATCCACTGCAGCCACTGTTTGTTCGATTTGGTGTGGTTGTATGGAATTCTTTAGACGATCCTCCATTTGATGCAGAAATTGAGGTAGGTACCTATATGGCTTTAACAAAAAAATTGAATTTTTTTTAAATAATAGATTGTTCAAAATTATTCTATATAAGTCGTGTTATTTTGCAAGCCAGGGGGAAATCGGTTGAAAAAAAAATGGAAACGGGGATTAGTGATGCCATAACAGAAACAAAATGGAGTTTTAATACAAACTATCGATAACAAGTATGTAAGCCGTTAATACAGTTTTTCTGCGCGCTTAAGTTAAACCCCGAGAATTCTCTGGGATTAGCTAAGTTCGCAGCGGATTAATTGTTGTTGCATTTAACATCTAAATTGTTTAACACATACATTGGCGCCATCTTGATTTCGATAGTTCATTTCAATAGTGTTGCACTTCGAATGCGATGGATTTTTGTAAATTTTAAAATTTTAAATAAAATCTAATCCGCTCACGACAACAACGTTTATATGAGTTAAAGTGGAGTATAATTTATTTGCAAGATTAACTAAATCTAGTTTAACATAGAATTAAATCAGCAATGAAAAATTACTTATTTATATCTTAAGTAGTAATGTCATGACTTTTTGAATACATATATGGATTGCTTTTTTGGGCTTGATGGAGATTTTTTGCTCAAAAATTGTTTTCTTTCGACGGTTAGAATTTGTTCTTCCCTACTTGTTGATTCTCTACTATTAAATGCAACACCCTGAATTCCAGGTATGCAGTGTATGACTTTAACTAATCTATCGACTTCATCGTCTAGCTGAAATCGTGGCTTTGAAAGAAATATTTAGAGAAATAATTTTATTAAAATATCCTGTAAATTTATAGCTTACCAATACAAAATTTTGTTCTTGTTTTATTTGTAGAAAATAACAATACATCCAGAATACAAGTTCCCCTTGGCTTACCATGACATCGCCCTCATAAGGCTTCGCAGTAATGTTGAATTTTCACCTGTCATTCGTCCAGCCTGTCTCTATTCGGATCTCAAGGATATCGATTCAGACATCCCACTTGTAATTATAGGTTGGGGTCTTACAGACGTCCAAAGTAAGATTGCAATTAATTATTTCTAATTTAATAATTATTTCGATTTCCTATTTCTGCAGCTCATTCCCGCTCTGAAGTTCTTCTAATGACCAATGTAACTACAGTTGGTTTGAAAGAATGTAATGCCTCGTACATTGAATATGGTACAACCCGGAAGTATCGAAATGGACTTAATGAAGGGCAATATTGTGCATTTGATCCAGAATTGAAAAAGGATTCATGTCAATCGGATTCTAGTGGTCCAATGCAATTGGTTCGCAACGGAAAATCAACTATTGTTGGAATTATGTCTTTTGGATTCTCATGTGGAAGTCCTATTCCGTCAGTTTATGTTAGAGTTGCACATTACTTGAATTGGATTGAAAGTATTGTTTGGCCATTGTATGGGAGGTATCGTTATTTTTGAATATAAGAATAATTTCCATTTAAAATCTCTTAGATAATCTTAGGAAACTGCTGGATTCCAAGATTAATAAAAATCGGTCCAGTCGTTTTCGAATTATCAAGTTTTCAAAAAAAAAAGTGTGAGTGCCGGGACTCACGGTTAAGATGTGTAAACATACGTAACGTAACGTGAATCACAATCACAGAATCACCATCACAGAATCACGATCACGATCCTAGATACTTTACGTTTTTTTTGTCACCCTACCGCCAGTATAGATGTTTACACATCAAAAAGTTTTAAAACTTTTTTAAAAAATACAAAATTTTGGTACACAATTCTTTTAAAACTTTCCGTAAAAAATTGATCAAAATCACTTGAAACGTTCTTGAGAAAATCGAAAATCAAAAAAATGGTTTTATGATGTACCTCTTACATATAACCATTTTTCGGAATTTTTTTTAATGAAATGGTAGCCTTTTTGTAAAAAATTACTATTTTTTTTTAAGTTGTGGGCATGTTTTTGAGAAAAATAAGATTTTCATTGTGTTTGCTAAAAAATATTGTACGGCACCTATCTGCTGTTAATTTTGGTCAAAAAAAAAGAAAAAAATGTATGGAGGCAATGCCCAAAAAACGCTTTGTATCTACCAAGTTTAAAGAAAACCGACCAACCCGTTTAGACTGCAGTCGAAAGGACAGACAGACAAACAAATTTGCGACTTGCGAGACTTGATGAGTTCCGGCGTTCGTTTAATTTTGATGATATAGTTTTATAAGTTGCCCCAACTACAGACTTTCTTCTAACATTTATGTTGCATGTTTTAATTACTTAAGTTTTACCAAATATAATTAGAATATTCACGCAACGTTGTAAGTTTACAAATTGTGTAAAATGATAAGTTTACACAAATGTTTGCATGAACGCCCTTTTAATGCATTTGGTTAAATGGCTGTTCGTTAAACGTCAAATATTAAACTACAAAATATGTATACAAATAAGCGTGTTCAGATTTCGGAATTATTTTTAAATGGAGAACCTCTCCCAAACTAATTTGGAATCGGATCCGAATGTCTCCGAACTTAAAAAAAAGTAAGATACACGACAAAAGTCAGATTTTTTTTTTAAGCCTGACGGGAAGTAGATGAGAAAACGATTTCGGGGTTAAATGTAGAACTGTAATAGTCGCAAACTCATGGCAGTGATCAAACGAAAAAGAGCGAATACAATAAAAATTATATGGCGCGCCCATAATGGCCTATATATACTTTTCCTTCAGTTTCGTTTTCGGTAGTAAAAGTTGTCCCGAGCTCAATTCAACTGAAATTTGGTCAAAGAGGAATAAAAAAAAATAAATGGTTCCTTTCACTTCGATGACAATTCGTAAAGCATATAACAAATACAAGTTGCAGCATTTACTTTTATTTATCCATATGGCCCATTAATGGTGATCAATAATAGTCATCACGTCCTAATTATTTTGTTTTGTATAAACTACGTTTTTATTGACAACTTTTATCGCCAACTAATCTCAATGCGATAGTTACAGAAGACGGGCAGAATTTTTTTTAGTTCTGTGAGATACCCAATATATCATATTCCTGAACACGTCTAATTCTAAAAGTCACAATGACGTTTGGTTTAGTTTACCAAAAAAATTTGGTTAATTTTATCCAGCAAAATCCTTGGAGAATTTAAACTAAATTGTATTATTAATTCCTCATACAAAATTTGACAGTTCATTAACCAAATGGTAAACTTATCCAGTGTTTTACATCATTTCGTGAATATCCTTAATATAAAATATTTAATAATATACACATTTACAAATATATCTTATTTCATTTCTAGTACTTCAATAGCACCGGAAGTATTGTCTATTAAGTCAAAATCATCTCAAAATAATAATGGAATTGAAAGACCTTCACAAGTCGGTAAGTTTGTCAAAGAATCAATATTTTTAAATCGGTTGCTATTTGTTTTTTTTAAGCGTTTTCTATTGGTAATTCGGTGTAGCAGAAATTGTAAGATAATTGTAAGGACTGCAGTAGTTGAAAACTGCAGAAAGATAAAACGCACTGAATATTGACTTTAATTAAAAATGCAGTCAGTTTTATTTTATTTATTATTGTTTATTTTGAGTTTGCAGTTAACATAGCAGTCAATTGACTTGCAGCTTTTTGACTGCAGAACTTTTTGACGCCATTTTCGTCTTTTAGTTGCTTAAAAGTCAATTTTAAATCTTAGTTAATTTTAAGCGTCAGTATAAGTTACTTGACTGCGCAGTCTTTTAATTGAATCAACAGACAGAAAAAAAACGAAAAATGTTTTTAATGTGGGTTTAATTTTTGGTAGAAATCTTGGTTTCAAGTTAACTTAGAAATCTTTTTCTACAAAAAACTATCGATTTTCAAGTCATGATTCATGATAGCGTAAAAAGGACGAATTATATAGAACCATATTTTATTTCGGCATCGCCAGCAAACAATTGTCTGTTTGTGTAGGACGAATTTGCATAAAAAAA